>CM051243.1:62652817-63252817 GCA_027917425.1 Gastrophryne carolinensis
TCGGGGATGCCCCGCTCTGCGAAACCCCCCGATCGCCCACAATAACTCATCTCACCCCGATCCTATGGTGCATGCGAGGCCGCTCGTTCAATCAGAGTTATGGACGTCTAAGAGACGTCTAAGCTCAGCCACTCTAAGCGTGCTGGAGACCGCATCCCCCACTTCCCTCTAACAGGGAGCGTGCCTGCTAGAGGGATAGCGGGGATGCAGCCTGCGCATGCGCCGTAGGACCGGGATTCAGGTAAGTGGTAGCGGGTGTTCCGGGGGGTTTCACAGAGGGGCATCCCGATTTTGGATGCCCCGGGGGGAGGGAATAGAACGGTCTGGGAATCATAGATTCATTCAACACATTGTGAACTTGTAAGGAGTCCACAAGGCTGGGGGGCTGTCAAGTCACCTGCGGTTAGCGGGTGACTTGCCATTAACCCCGGTCCCCCTATTACCTGCCCCCCCCCCTTATGTGTACTTTCAAGGAATGTATGGTTTGTGGGGGGATATTCCAAATGTAAAGGGTTGTTTTGGTAGAAAAAGCGCAAGGTGCGCACTTTGTCTGCAGAGCTGAAATTTTCAAGCAAAATTACCATTGTGCACATGCTTTACTTTTTGGTGTTTGGCAACTCTTTTGACAGTAGCTATGCATGTTGGGTATCGTTCGGTTCGGGGGATGTTGCTTTTTCAGATTAACTTGTTTTTTCCTGTTTGCATATAGTTTTTTTTTTTTTTTTAGGAAAATGTGGCTTTGATCCTGCTTTTTTTTATCCTTTTTTAGGGAAGCTCTGTGTAACCAAAGAATACATTGAGGGAGAACTTCCAGAAAACTGTGGCAACATCAACAAGCCTGGTACGCCTAGAAAGCTTGAAGTGTGTATTTCCAGAGAATATATAGTTTGTGGGGGGTATTTCAAAAGTAAAGGGTTGTTTTTATTAAAAAACTGCAAGGTGCACATAGCGCTTAGCATAGCTGTATTTGATCTAAAAATCTCTTAAAGTGCTGTTTCCGTTTGGGGGAGTCTCCTGGGCATGAAAGGGTGTCTACCAATACATATGTGGTACCGTTGTAACCGGGAGAAATTGGGATTTCACACGCAATAAGTTTTATTGACAAGCTTACATTATTTATTACAAAAAAACACTACAAATTGTAAAAAATAGATTTTTACATTTTTTTCACATATTTCACCCCAAAATATTAATAATACACTTGACAAACAAGACATTTTAATGTTAAAGCCCAGACTCTGCTGAAAAAAACAATATATAATTTTCCTGGGAAATCCCTTCAAAAATCACAGTTGAACATGCATAGTGCAAAATAGTGAAAACTGGTCTGGCAACAAAGAGTAACAAAAACTCCAGGTAGGCTGGCACTTAAAGGGTTAAAGAGAACCTATACAAAGCTGTACCATACCTCCCAACTGCCCTTGATTTGGAGGCACCGTTTCTCTCTAGTCCATGTCCCCCTGTCGCTCGTTCTTATTTGTCTCTCAAGGTGTAACATGCAGATCTGCAGCAATAAATGATTCATTTGCCCATTCAAAGTGTTTATATGGTTGTATCTATTACATTCTATCTCCTATCCATCCCTCAATGAGGGGGCGTGACTTTATCCATCCCTCAATGAGGGGGTGTGGCTTAATTTAACAACTATACCTCTTTTCCACCTTGAAAAGTTGGAAGGTATGGCAGTTCTACTTGCCAGAGGTAAGACAATTTGAGGCAAAGTGGGCAGCGGGAAGCCAAACAGAAGCGAGGTGGTTAGAGTTAAGCTAAAGTGAACAGGAGTAGGTGGCCAGAAGCAAGCTGTGCAGACCCCTGCCCAAGCCTAGTTCACCCCTTATGCTTATTCAAAAGGCCCCATGTGCAACACTTCAGCTAAAGGGGAGACCTCAGGCAAGACCAGCTCCCAATTTATACATAAAGCTCTTGGAGTAGGATGAAGGGGTGTCAGGAAAAAAAAAAATACAATTCTGAGAAATACTCACCTGTAGAATTGATATTTGTATACAGTACGTCCTGCTCCAGATATAGTACTTACACTTGGGTTATCCTCCGCCAGATGGCGCTGCACTGCAGAGACATGCAAAACCGGCTCCTCCCGGCCCCTCAAATACCCGAGGACCTCCCACAAATCCCCAGCATTGAAAAGCAGTGAACAAGGAGCCGGGAGAATTAACCACCAAAACTGGTAACTATAACAATGGTAACAATCACCATACAGGGGATTCAGAATAATGCAAAAAAAACAGGGTGGGTGGAGCAGGACATACTGTATACAAATATCAATTCTACAGGTGAGTATTTCACAGAATTGTATTCTTAGTATACAGTACATCCTGCTCCAGATATAGTACTTACACTTGGGACATCCAATAGTGTCCATAAAAGTAGGGTGGGATCCCCAACAAAAACGACAACAGCAGACAGTTTAAAACCACCGTCACCTGCATAACCATACGGCCAAGACAGCATGAGCTGAGGCCCTAGCATCAACCTTGTAAAACTTTGCAAAGGTATGAGCAGAAGGCCAAGGTAGTGGCCTAGCCAACCAGTTCAACAGAAGCCTGATGCTGAAAAGTCCAAGAGGCGTCAAAGCACGAGTAGAAAAAGAATCAAGGCGAAAAGGAAGAATTCTTCCCCTTGCTGGAATAGGCCTGAGCAACAGCCTGACAAATCCAATCGCTAACAGTAGACTTGGCAGAAGCCAAAAGACCCTACCAAGTACCAGAAGGAACATCCATTAAAGTAATAACCAGGGCCAAAGCCGCCCAACTCCCCGAGAGCAGACGAGATCGGGCACATTATGGATGTAATGACCATCGGCCCCAAGGAACATCAGTTCTCTTAAAGGACACAGTGACAACCAAGGAAAAACTTCCAACACCTGTTCAAGGAATGCAGAACCCTTTCCTCAACGTTGCTAGGAAAAAGGCACAGCAGGAATAACAATATCTCAAATCAATGAACATAAGACACCACCTGATGCAGAGAGTCCGGCTTCAGGCGAAACTCCACCTTATCCTGGTGTAGCTCAAGGAATGGGGGCTAGATAGACAGAGCCGCCCGCTAACACACGCCTGACCAAGGTAACAGTCACCAGAAGGACAACCTTGAGGGTAAGAACAGCCAGAGAGCACCCTGAATAGGCCCAAAGGGACAAAAACCTTGCAAGCAGACAGAATGAAATTCAATTTCAAATCCCAGCAGGGACCATAGGATTACATGGGGGACACACATGAGTACCCCCTGAAAGAAGTCTTAACCAAGGAAGACTGAACCAGAGACTACTAAGGCAAGGTGGACAGGGCAGAACCTGACCCATCAGAGTACGGAGTTGGAGAACCAGCTCCAAATCATGCTGAAAACTACTCTAGAACCCTGGGAACCAAGAACGCCCAACAGGGAAGAGACCTAGACTCACACCAATCAATATGGGTATGCCATACCCTACAACAGATGGATGAAGAAGAGGAAGAAGCTTGCTCCTAGCCTTCCCATAGTCTCAATCACCGAGACAGATAAACCCGTCTCCATCAATATGGGTGTTTCAGCAGTCAGGCCTACTAGGCCATAGACTGTAGATTGGAGGGACATAAAGGGGGCCCTGAGTGAGCAGAGCTGGCACTCCTGGCAAAAGGTACAGAAAACTACTGTCCTCGGTACCATGTCTGCAACCACACTCTACTAGGGCACCTGGGGGCCACCAGAATCACTGGTCCCCTTACCAGAGCAATCTTGCGCCGAACCTTGCCTAGCAGGGGGAATGGAGAAAAGACATACAGAACTGAACGTCCAGTCATAATGTTACTAAGGCATCCGGACCGCTGCCAGAGGAACCTGGGACCGAGAAAACAAAGGCCGAGAGCCTGTGATAGTGACAGAACACAAACAGATCCACAACTGGTTGGACCCCATAGTGACACAGGGATTAGCACATCCTGTCGCAGAGGGGCTCCAACGGAGCTAATATCACTGATATGCAGGGAACATTGTCTCCACCCAGAAAAGGAACATAGACACTTCCTGGGGGGTCCTCCTGCTCCAGGCCCCTCCCAATAATTAATGCAGGACACTGTCAGACAGACCGAGCACCCCCAAACTGGCAGGCCGAGAAGGGAAGTAGTCAAGCGAGATAGAACCAACTGAAAACGCTCACTGTTTCAAACATCAATAGGCGTAAGGACCTTCTAAGGGCCCCACCTCCCCCAGAATCGCGGGGAGTATCAGAAGAAACCCTCCCCCTTCAACCTGATAGGTTGGCATCCATGGTGACCGTTTCCAGGTAAGGGCAAGAAGGAACTGCTCCCAGACAGGTTCCTTGAGTTCATCCACTCCAAGAGAAACCTTCTTACCAGGAGGGAAGGCCCACAGACCCTGCTCCAGGGATGCTGGATCCATGTCCTGTATTAACAATAGAAGTCACAGAAGGGCCCAAGGGGAACTGAGCATAAGGGACCTCTTCCTAGCAAGCACCAACGGGCCAACCAGCTGCATCCCTGCCTGGTGAAGGGACCGGGACAGCAATAAGGGACTGAGCCCATGTGACCAGATTGCCCACTTTATTGCTGAAAAGGGGAGATTCTGGTTTGAACCTAATCCAGATTAATACTCCGTAATGGAGTTTCCATTTAAGGGGACCATGAGGACTTGGGGTGATTGATCACCCATCCAAATGACTCCCAATGGACACCACCAGCCGGGTATCCAACTTAGCCTGACGTAGAGACTGGGAAGTGAGAAGAGACGTCCCGATAGGTCATCGCGCGGACGCCCCTTGCTCTCAGGGACATCACCACCGTCAGCACCTGAGTGAGCACTCTGGGAGCTGAAGAGAGGCCAAATAAGGCCACAATTAGCAGTACTAGGACGTACTGTATACTAAGAATATTGATTCTGTCAAATATCGCAATATTTCATTAGACAATACTAGCATTGATTCAGAATTTGTTCGAATCAATTTTTTTATAAACTATTTATGTAAGTAACATTTACTCCTGACCACTAGTTGGCAACGCACTGCAAAAGGGCCTGCAGCTCTGTCCCACCCGCAGCAGAGAAACAATGAGATCCTGCGAGAGTCCTCCTGCGTTGTTAGGTATGTATGAATGTTGTATTGGTGTGTAGATAGATATAGTCAAAAAAAAAAATACGCAATATATAAAGGCCTCGAATCAAAGGTAGAAAAAAATTCTCATGGTAGTAAAAGATTCAATTCATGAAAAAAACGCCTGAGAATGTCACTGTTGCTGAATCACCAGTTAGGAAAACAATGAAAGTCAATGGCACTTTTTACTTCTAAGAAAAGTAGAGAACTGTTTACTCCTTTCTACACTGTAGTAAAAGCTGCCACCGAATTTCATTGTCTTTATCTAGTGATTCAGTAACTGACATTCTCAGGCTTTTTTCCTCATGAATTTAATGTTTTACTACCATGCAGTGCCACCATCCCCCAGTCCTGCTTCAGTGCTGTGGAGGGTAGCAGGACAGGGGGTGGATGTAGTAGTAGAATTAGTAGTAGTAGTAGAAGAAGTAGTAGTAGGGCAGTCTAACTGGACTGGCCCTTTAATATCTGGACACTCAAATACATATGCATTAGACGGACTACATTCACACCTGTCCAGCTGCGTTTGCGGAAAAACGGAATTCGTTCCAGAAACACTGCTGCAAATACCTACAGTACCACATGAAAAACACATTTGTGTTCGCATTTGCCGTTTACCTCAAAGTTTGCCGCAAACGCACACGGTACCTGACAAGTGTGAATGTAGCCTTAGAAGTAGGTTACAGGCCTCTGAAGAAACGGCTTTTATATAGACGAAACGCATCACGCATAAAACCACGAGAAAAAAAAAAAAAAAAGGAAAACACACAGCCGTCACAATTGCATAATAAATGGCATAGGAATAGTGTCTGCACCTTAAAGTGGACCTCCAGTCGAAAAGGACTTTAGGTCCCCTCAAACAATTGTCTCTGGCGGGATCCAGTTTTGGGATGACCATATTTTCTTTAAAATAGGTGTTGACCATATTTTCTTTAAAATAGGTGTTGATCATTGACTGAACGTTAAAAGGGAGCATCCCGATTGGCGAGCTCCACCCCCCCCAGATTTTCCTTACCGCCTCCTCATTAGCTGTAATGCAGGGCTCACAGATGGCGTGAGGGGGTAGGCAAGGTTAGTTTATTGTTCCCATTCAAATTGAGCTCTGCTAGGAAAAGGTGAATATCTCTTGAATACAGGGCTCACTGATGCCACGAGGGGTTAGGCAAGGTTAGTTTATTGTTCCCATTCAAATTCAGCTCTGCTAGGAAAAGGTGAATATCTCTTGAATACAGCACTCACTGGCGGTGTAAAGGAGATGGGTTAGGTTAGTTTAGAGTCCCTGTGAATCAGGACCCACCCTGGCATAGATTTGTCAGGCAGTATGAAGTCCGATTTAAAAATGGACCAAACACCCTGTGCGGCCGGCCTGGTATATAAAAGATTCCAAGGCCGGCCGCTAACCTGTAGCCAGGGCATCCTACACCAGATGCCCAACAGTGTGTGTTACTCCCTGGAGCACTGGTAATCTTTCCTAATCCCAGGCCTCTAGTCTTCGTCGTCTGCCGCATCCCTGGGTTCACAGCTGAGCGCACCCCCCCACCATTCAAATAGGCCAGGCACATGCATAAGTATGTGCCGCATAAAGCACTGATTGGACAAATGCCCATGCATGCGCCGTGGGAACGGGGGGAGGTGAGTGAAAGTGGGCTATCTGGGAGGGTGGTTCATACAAGGGGACATCCTACAACAGGATGCTGCCAGGGAAGGGACCAATCACCAGGATAGTCAAAATACTGGCGATTGGTCCACTTTAAGGCTATGTTACACATGTACGGTTGCAGCACGCTTTTTTACAGCATGAATTACGGTTTGTTTTTATGTGCGTTTTTAAAAATGCTGGTTCCCAGGTCCTATGCCCTGCTTTCCCTTCTACTGAATCCCATTTAAATCTATGGGGGTCGCAAACAAAACGAATGCAGTACAGCATGAAAAAAAAAAAAAAAAAAAAAAAGGAGCTCACTCACGTTTGCGGCCCCATAGAGGTTATTGGGAAGGGTGTGAGGCCAGGATGCAGCAGGCAAGACTTTTTACTGCCGCATTTTCCACCTCTGACACACGGGAGAGCCATGAAAGGGGCAATAGATGTGTCATGGATTTTATTTTGCGGTACCGCAGCATCTGCCATGAACATAAAAAACTCCTGCACTACCAGAAAGGTGTGAACAAAAGAGTTAACATAAAAGCCAAATTTTCCTAAATATGCAAATAAGCTTGACCAAACACCAACATAAGGCATGGATACGTTTCGTCACAGTATTGTCTGTATTCTTCTGCCCCAACGTCCTATAGAGATTGTTCCAGCCATCCTAATACAGAAGTTATAGGCGAGAATTACAAATGCGTAGGTCATCAGGGGGAATTTTACAGGACCCCAATACCAAATTCCTCTCTACAATAAGCCCCCGCTTCATCTTCAGGACCTTTGTGGGCATTCAGGAGGCAGAAGAAACATCAAAAGTTCCAATAGTCCACACCATTAATGGGCACAATGGAGATGGTGTCAGGCTGGACACCCATTTATAACCATGCACCTTCTCTAATCCTACAGCAATGGCTTCCTAGCCCAAAACTTGATTCGGACATTAAAGTGATTGGCAAGTCAAGTTATAAAAAATAAAAAAAAATTCCTTTGTCCTCTTCCATTCCAGGGCACCACCAGTAGCAACATGTGGGTTAATCTCAGCCGTAGGTGGGGACTGCAAGATAAAGCTAGCTCCTCCTGGCCCGCATAGAGCAGGATGTTTAGGATCTACTCGGTTAATTAAAAGCAGTTCAGCCACAGCCCTGGAGGGGAGAGCGTCAAGCTGCGTACAACTACAAAACTGTGCAACTAAACTAACAAGGCATAGAAGGCTTCAACCGCCACCGATGCAGTCGTAACACAACAGTAGGGCCGGTGTGGTGCCCCAGAATGGAAGAGGTCAAGAAAGCAAATTTACCAGTGAGTACACAAATTTCCTTGGGCAGTTAGGGAATCGCCACAGGTGCTCCACCACCAGGCTGACCAAACCCACACCCTTCTGGGTCAGGATGATAGGAATCTGCTTGCATTTGAACTTCTTTAAACACAAGACCCAGAGGTGTGACAAGATCGCATAAAGCAGGCTGTACCCTGACCGCCCGCCACGGCCAGGGGGTCTCACACCCTGGACACGAACCACTGGACCTTCCGACTGTGCCAAGATGCGAAGAGGTCCACTTCCAGAACTCCCCACTGGTCGCAGAGGGCCTGAAAAAAGCAATTCTGTGAGTACTCGCCTGTAGAATTGTTTTTGTTCTTGCATGGCACGGCCCGCTTCGGTATTCATAACTGATGGGTATTCCGCCACCAGGTGGCGCAGCAGCACTGCGGACCAACCAACAAGTTCCCAGCGTAGACGAGCAGTGAGACAAGAAGCCGGGAGAGAATAAATGTAAGAATGTAAAAAAGGTAAAAAACCCCGATTTAACTTGGAACAATCACCAGAAAGAGGCAACCAAGAACAACTATAACAAGGGTGGGGCGAAGCGGGCCGTGCCATGCAAGAACAAAAACAATTCTACAGGTGAGTACTCACAGAATTGATTTTTTCTTTAATGCATGGCACAGCCCGCTTCGGTATTCATAACTGATGGGATATCCAAAAACAGTGTCCAAAGTAGGGCGGGACCCCCAATGGGCAACAGCCAGTAGTTCAAGTCACTACCGCCTGAAAACCTTGCGGCCCAAAACAGCATCAGCTGAGGCCTAAATATCAACCATGTAAAAAACGTATTTTAAAAGTATTAAAAGTATGAACAGAAGACCCAAAAAAACAGCCTTACAAACTTGTTCCACAGAAGCTTGGTGCTGACAAAGCTCCAAGAGAGTCCAATAGCACGCATGGAAAGAAGAGTCAGCCTAAAGGGAGGAGTCTATCCCTTAGCAGAATAGGTTTGAACCATCACTTGACGTATCCACTTACCAACAGTGGATCCAGTAGGAGGCAAACCATTCCCAGTCTCAAAGTGCAACAAACAGAAAATTAGACTTCCCAAAAGTCTCCATAGCACCAAAAAGATCATCAGAGCCCAGACCACATCCTTAGAATGCAGAGTCCACTCCATGGAAGTAGCTAGATTGGAACACAAAGAAGGCAAGACAATGCCCTGAATAAGATGAAAGGCATACCCAGCAATAGGTCGAAATCTGGCCTAACATTGTCTAAGTCTAAAGACACTCAACATAAGCATTTTTGATGAAAAAGAACACCGCAAATTCAGAACTCGCCTTACAGAGGCGATAGTCATACAAAAAGGGGGGCTACTCTAGGAGTCAACAAAGGGGCAAAGCAGCCTCATGGATAGACTCTTAAGGAGGCCCCTGCATAACCAGTAGCCCCAGATTCAGATACTAGACAGATAGCAAGGCTACCTGGGAGGGGCCGCATGAGAAAAAACACCCTGGAAAAAAAACCCTGCACCAGCAGATAATGGTAAGGGCCTGTTGAAAAAACTTTTCCAGAGCTACAAACATGGCCCTAGAGTGTCCAAAGTCAACCAACTTGCAAGAATTCCATAATCCTGGAAATAGAAAAAACAGCCTACAGGAAAGAGTCTTGGAGTTCTATCAGTCAATGAAAGCATGCCAGACCCTGTAATAGGCGAGGCATGAGGACTTCCTGCTGGCCCCAATGCTGGTGTCAACAACAGAATCAAGCAACTGCTAGACCATAAGATGGAAGCTCTCAACAGCCAAAAAGGCCTCCAGGGTGGCAGGTACTCGCTCTTGGGTTATGGAGCCCATAACCCTGCTCAGGAGAGGAACAGAGGGAACTCAGAGAACCCGAACTCCATCCAAGGGAATGCCAAGGTATCCAAAGTGAAGACCATAGGATCCTGAACCAGAGACAAATTCTGAAAATATATGATTATGGCGGGACACCACCGTTCCATGACCGGATGATCCCAGCGGTGAAACAGGAATAGAAGCTCCCATTAGTTGCGGGACCATATCCCCAGCTGAGGCAGCCCCCTATCTCAGGAAGTCCGCCTCCCAGTTGTCCGCCCCTGTAATGTAGACCGCTGAGATGCGGGGAACATTCTGTTCCGCCCAAGAGAGAATCAGGGAGAATCCCTTGAAGGCTAACTTGCCCCAAGTAACTCCCTGACGAATGAAATAGGCAACAGCCTACTGGACGTCTAACCCTGAAGGCGAGCCGACAGGAAGAAGCAGCAACCTGATCGTCCTCAGTTTCAGGGAGTTGATGGGAACCTGGGCCTTCAGTGGGCCCCACCGTCCCTGGAACCTCAGCTCATCTGCGGAGACCATCTCCCAACATGGGGGCAGAGAGGACCTAACCCCCAGAGGTACCAGGAGCTCAGTCGCCACCAAAAGGACCATCTGGCCAAAGACGACAGATCAAAATCCTGCTCCAAGGATGCAGGGTCCCGATTCCAAACTGAAAAGAGGACTCATGTGAAAAGAGCAAAGAGGATTACCTGAAGCAGGACACCAGACCCACTAACTGCATCCCTTGACAATGTAGGGGTTAGGACACTATAGCAGAGCCTAAGCCTGCAACTGAAAAACCATTCCTCTATTACTGAGGAAGGAACACCCTGACCTGGGAGATACTCAAAAAAAGACAGCATCCAGGACGGGAACAGATAAAACTAGGAATGGCAGATAACCCAGCCGATGGATTCCAAAAAAGATAACCAGCTGAGTGACTTGCGCGACCCGAGAAAGGGACTTGGCCACAGACTGACGTGCAGGTCAGGAATGGTGAGGATGCCTTGGATCCTTAACAGAGCCATCACCCTTGCCATTGTCATGGTGAACCATCTGGTGACCCTAAAGGGCCATAAATTGGAATGCCAAGTCTCAAGCACTAACTGCAGAATCTCGGACAACCCCCAAAAAATAGGCACCAGAAAATAAGCCGCCATGATGTCCACAGAGGACCTGAAATCGTCCAGATGAAGGGTACCGACAGCAGGCTAGTGGCTTAAAGTGGACCAACACACCGCTGATCGGCCCGGGAATCTTATAGATTCCCGGACCGATCAGTATCGGGCCTGCGGGGCACCCCGATCGGGGGCAAAACTGGGGCAACTACAATGAAAGTACATCTAAATAATACAATTCTGCGATTACTCACCTGTAGAATTGATATTATGAGTATACAGTACGTCCTGCTCCAGATAAGATTCTTTACGTCTGGGTATTACTCCGCCAGATGGCGCTGGACTGCAGAGACCGTGAAATTGGCTCCTCCCGGCCACACAAATACCCGGGACCTCCCACCAAGGGTGGGGTGGAGCAGGACGTACTGTATACTCATAATACCAATTCTACAGGTGAGTAAAAACAGAATTGTATTATTCTTAGTATACAGTACGTCCTGCTCCAGATAAGATTCTGTACGTCTGGGACATCCAATAGCAGTGTCCATAAAGTAGGGTGGGATCCCCAAAAGGCAACAACGGGCAGTTCAGATCACTGCCGCCTGCAGAACCTTGCGGCCAAAAACAGCATCAGCCGAGGCCCGAACATCAACCTTGTAAAACTTGGAAAAGGTATGAATAGAAGACCAAGAGGCACCAATAGCACGAGTGGAATGAGCAGTAAGGCTGAAGGGAGGATTCTTCCCCTTAGCAGTGTAGGCCTGAATCACAGCCTGACGGATCCATTTACCGACAACAAAACGAGCATCAGTTTTCCTAAAAGGTACAGTAGCCACCAGATAGTACTTCAGATTCTTGACCACATCCAAGGAATGCAAAACCCTCTCCTTAGTGTTACTAGGATTAGGGCACAAGGAAGGTAGAACAATGTCCTGATTAAGATGAAAGACAGACACAACCTTAGGCAGAAAATCTGGCTTGAAGCGAAACACCACCTTGTCCTGGTGTCTCTCAAAGTAGGGGGGCTGGATGGAAGGCGCCGCCAACTCAGAAACACGCCTAACAGAAGTGATAGCCACCAAAACAACAACCTTGAGAGTAAGACTGGCCAAGGCAGCCTCCTGCACAGGTTCAAAGGGAGCACCCTGCAAGGCAGACAAGACCAAGTTCAAGTCCCAGACAGGCAACATAGGCTTACGTGGAGGACGCACATGAGTAACCCCCTGGAAAAAGGTCCTGATCAGAGAATGCTGAGAAAAAGGTCTTTGGAAGAAAACAGCCAGGGCAGAAACATGACCCTTCATAGTACCGAGTTGAAGCCCCAGATCCAAACCACGCTGAAGGAACTCCAGAATCCTGGGGATAGAGAACACACGACAGGGAGGATACCTAGACTCACACCAGTCAATGTAGGCACGCCAAACCCTATAGTAAATAGAAGAAGAAGACTTCTTCCTAGCCCTAATCATGGTGTAAACAACAGAGGCAGACAGCCCCTTTTCCATCAAGATGGAGGTTTCAGCAGCCAGGCTGTCAAAGCCAGCGTTTGTAAATTGGGATGGCATAAATGTCCGAGTGAGTAGGTCTGGAACCCTGGGCAGAGCGCACTGATCTACTGCCAGCTGCACTATGTCTGTGAACCACACTCTTGGCCAACAGGGAGCCACCAGGATTGCTGGCACCCCTTCCTGAGCCATCTTGCGCAGAACCCTGCCCAACAGGGGGAATGGCGGAAAGACATACAGAAGCTGAAAGTCCTGCCATGACATTGCTAGAGCATCTGTGGCCAACTCTTAGGGACTCTGTGGAGCCTGCTAGGACTCTCCCATTCTTGGAGCACGAGATTATTAAAATGAAATTGTTTAGGGAACTCTAAACGTGGCTTAGCAATATGAAACAATTCCTCCTGCTGCTTAGGAACCCCAGCTGGGGGAGAGATAGAAAGCACTTCAAAGATCTGAGCCAAAAGCCTATCAGTATCATCTGGGGCCCAGGGATCAGAGCCAGAATAAGCATAACCCTTGGGCTGTTCATCAGACGATTCTGAGTCAGAGAACAATTCCCCTTCTTCCAGGGGGGTATAACCAGACAGATCAAGGAACTCTTCAGCCTCCATAGGGAAAAGAGTGACATCAGGCGCCAAATGCCGCCTCTTAGCAAAGGCCTTACGCGCCATAGTATTAGCAAGCAAATTTTCAACACTAGCCAGTCTAGTAGACACATCAGGCCGAGACTCCCCACTGTTTTGCCTGTTATGCAGCTCACTGGGAGTCAGATGTCAGCGTGGGGGAGTAGGTGACGCCATACGTGGCTCAGGCCCAGCTGCCGGTAAACCAGGCTGCAACGCAAGCACCTGCTGGGCACAAGGTACACAAACCCGCACATTGTCAACACTTTTAGGGGACACGCCACACACAGCCGGGCTTGTCCTGAAGGAACCCCGAGCACATTATCCTGAGATGCCTCCATATGGCGATTATCACGCCACAATTGGCCGATAGGGATTCACACTACAAAAGCAAACCGGGATGCCCCAATAGCCCGCTAAGTGGGAGTAATTCGCACACTAGGCCTCAGTAAGTTTAATAAACTAATAGAGGGGGAAGGGCCGGGAGAAACCAATTGAGTTTGACCCGGCTGTAAGACAAAGCAAAAAACCCTGTAAGCGACATGCATACATAACATAAAAAATATGAACAGCCAGCCCACGGGGGCACTCAAAGACCGCGGTAGGTAGGCGCCAGGCACGCAGCAGGGGGAAGCAAAATGGTGCCGACTATACCTCGAGGGGCAGGCCGCAGAGACAGTGATGCGGAACGCGCCATTCACCACCCCCAAAGAGCGCGAAGCCGCACATGTGACAAAGTCAACCAATGATGGCTCAGCAGCGCCTGAGGTAATGTCGCCGCCGACAGACGTACAAGCACGTGCGGCGGCGGCATATTCAAAAAGCAACCAAAGCTGTACGGTGACAGGAAAAGGCAAACCAAGCACACCCTACAAAAGGAGAATGTACAAAGACACACACTCACCCCCCCCCCCCCGAGAACTACAAGGGAGAGAGAGGGAGGGCAGCGGCCACCTAAAGTAGGGCCCACCGATAGACAGGGGCAATAGTGCGGGAGGGGCATCCCATAAAAGCTCACCATGTGCCTATACACCTACCCTTTGGTGGGGGATTGCGGCTGAGCAGCGCTCCTAAGCACCCGACAGAGGTGCTGTCTACCATCACCCAAACCAGCGTAGCCAAGGCTGGGAGGCAAATTAACAATGGAACGGGTGGGAATAGTCCTACAGGGCCGCAGGCTAATAGCCCCGCTCACCTGCGAGAAGAGAGAGCCATCTTCTTGTCCTTCGCAGTCCAGACTGCAGAGAAGATCTGGGAATTTGTGGGAGGTCCCGGGTATTTGTGTGGCAGAGAGGAGCCAATTTCGCTGTCTCTGCAGTCCAGCGCCATCTGGCGGAGTAATACCCAGACGTAAATCTTATTTGGAGCAGGACGTACTGTATACTAAGAATAAAAGCTCCCACTATGGCAGCCGCTTCTGTCACCCCATGGACGTGCAGTCATGTGACCCCCGTAATCCTATAAGTCGATTGCCTCCTGGATCCAGTGGGGAGGCCCCGCATGCACACAGGTAGGCAATTAGTATGGTGGGGACAGCAATGAAGTTGGACTTTGTTTCCCGAGCAAGACACTAAAGCAAAGCGGCGACACCTGGACACCGGTGGGTCTGGGTTGGTGCTTGTAGAGTTTGGAGGCACAGCTTCCATTCTGTTTAAGGGCATCAGATGCCAAGGCTCCCCCTAACTCTACAGGGCGACAGCCACCAGGGGTGCCCCCTCAAACACAACGGCCGGGGTGCCCCTGTCAGAAATGGCTGGACCGCTAGTGTCAAGTGTATTCTGCTAAAGGGGTGTCAAGTTTTTGGGGAATCATCCCCCAAAAGGGATACCCCAGACCCCAAACACAGCCTGGATTGCCACTAGGGGGGCACAAGCCCAGTATCCGGGGAAGCCTCCATATGGTGATTTTTTAATACTATATATATTATATTATATACAATTAAATGTGTACAATGCTCTTTTTATTTTTGGGAATTACGCAATAATGCAAACCGGGATGCCCCTTCAAGTCCCAAGTGGGAGGATTTTAAGCCAGCTAAAAATTAACCAGGGACCTGGACCGGGAGAACCCCCCTTTAATATGATCAATGGTCCACCTGGAACACAAGAACACAAGCACACACACAGACCATGCTAAATGTATAGAAGATAATTAATGACAGTGATGGCCATCAGGCCCCTCACTCGACCTTCGGTACCGCAGGTAACAACGCGCAGTGTGCAGTAGGAGGGAGGGAGGGCGGGCCGGTGCGGTTCACGCCCCGCCCCTCCCCCGTCTCTCCCGGGCGGAAGCCGGGACATGAAAAGCCGCGCTCTCAGCATGGGGGCGGGTCGTAGGCGTGCGCCCCCCCGGAGGAGGAGAAGCCCTCATGGGCTCGCCGCCGCCATTGCAGGCAGCACTCTTTGCGCGCCGGAGGCCGGCACACACACATAAGAGACAGGAATCCATAAGAGATCCCCCCCCCCCCTCTAAGGGTACCTGGGAGAGGGGGAATCCATGCCAGGGAAGGCCAAGGGATGGGGCATCCCAAACCGGGATCACCAACCCGGATAGCCGCCTACCCCTTGTTATGGGGTCTCACGGCTCCTAAGCACCAGGGGTGCCAACTACCTTTGCCCGGACCAGCAGCCTAGGCTGGGAGGCAGGGAATATTAAACAAGGGGATCCGGTCAGAAATAGAAGAAAAAAAAAAAAGGGGGGGAGGGGCCGGGAGTCATCCCGGCTACCTTTAAGGAGGAGACATCTTCTGACTTGCTCGCCACTGCAGAGATGAAAGACTGGGTAATGAGTGGGAGGTCCCAGGTATTTATGGGCCGGGAGGGTCTTGCCTTTTTTTGATATCTCTGCAAGATCGCCATCTACAGGTCAGTATACCCAAGTGTAATGACTGTCTTGATGCGGGGTACGGTGGGCACAGCATTGAAGTTGGACTTTGTTTCCCGAGTGAGACACTAAAGCAATGTGGCGATGCCTGGACACCGGTGGGTCTGGGTTGTGGAGTTTTGGAGGCACAGCTTAAATGCTGTTTAAGGGACACAGATGCCAAGGTTCCCCCTACCTCTACAGGGCGACAGCCGCCACTTAACCGTAACGGGCAGGTGCGCCACCTGAAAAATGGCAACACTGCCAGTCCCCGCCCCAGGGCTATATTGACCAGTGCTAGCGCCCTACCACCACTGCTAGCGGACTCCCCCAGAGCAACAGCCATAGCAGACAGTGCCCTCCTTCCCGTCAAGGCAACAGCCTTGGCAGCCAAGTCACCCCCACCGTGGCAACAGTTGCGGCTGCCAGCGGGCCCTCAATAGACTGCTGAAGTGTCCAGGGGGCCCTAAACAGAAACAGTCCCCGCTGGTCAGAGGCTTTGCACAGGGACAGCTATAAGAGCCAATCATGTATCGGCACTCTTGATCTTCTGCTAAAGGGGTTTCACGTTTTAGGGAAACTCACAAGGTCTCCTCTGTGTGCGGGGGGAAGACAACAAATGGAAAGCACATAGAAGGCAAAACTGGGGTGACTACAATCAAAATATATCTAAATAAAAGCTCCCTATCTATGGTTGCAATCTACCAGTCTAGATCGCTATGTTCTCACCATATAAATAAGCCGCACACACTATCTAAACTAATGACTAAATGTTATTGCAATATTAAAAATGGACACAACATGTAATGACAACATAACACATAATTTAAAAGGTTTGCAAAAACCAATGACCGGGGGTTGTAAGTGAACCATAAAGGACTACTGAAAACGGTCCATAAATTTAGTGTTAAAGAATATAAAGGTGTTTTCTGAGATATGCCAGGTATATAGGAATCAACTGCATGAAAATAAGTAATACAAGTGATACAAGTGAACATATGCCTATAGGGCATGTGTATACAGAAATGGTGACCACATGGAGTTGGTGATACAACAGAAAAGATGAAATTCAAGGTAAAAAAGGTACAGAGGATATTGAGTGAATAAGCAAAGCCCCAGTAAAATGCTAGGGTGTAAAGTGCACAGTGCAGTGTCTTAGCAGTGAGACTAATATACCATGGCACATACAAAGTAAACAATTCCCTCACATAAAGATAGATAAAACAATGATACTATCACCAAAATCGCAGGTCCAGGTCCCACTTAGAGCACCCGTTCACCAACACCGACGCGTTGCGTGAGAGATCACTTCCTCAGGGTGCTGTTATGGGCCGGGAGGGTCTTGCTTTTTTTGATATCATCTCTGCAAGATCGCCATCTACAGGTCAGTATACCCAAGTGTAAAGAATGTCTTGAAGCGGGGTGTGTGACATACTTAGAATACTTGGGCGACTACAATCAAAATACATCTAAATAAAAGCTCCCACTATGGCAGCAGCTGCCTCCATCCCCCATGGACGTGCAAGGGGGGGCAGTCAAGTGACCCCTTTGATCCTATCAGTCGATTGCTTCCTGGATCCAGTGGGGAGGCCCCGCATGCACACAGGCAGGCAATTAGTACGGTGGGGACAGGAGCAAGCGTGGCTGGAACACAGGAACAGACACACACTGTCAGTGGGAGGATGCAGCCGGCACTGACACACAGCAAATTCTACATCTTGGCAAATCCGCCGGCAAAAGCGGCATCAATCTGTGCACCGGGGGAGCAGAAGGCGCCGCTGCCAACTCGTTAACCCCTTCGGCAATCCGTGCCGCTGCGTTATTCCCCAGCAGGCAAGAAAAAGGGGGAACCCGGCTTAGAGGAGCGGTACAGGCACACGAGGAAGAGGAAGGGTTAACGGTGCTATTAGGAGACCGAGACGGCAGGAATTTTCCCCCGATTCTATAAAAGGTGTTAATATGTCTACTAGCAGCCCTGCTCGCCTGCACAGCCAGCCTTTGTATGTGGCCTGCAGTCTCCAACCCATTTTATGGAGCCACCAGGGGGCACGGCCAGTCGCTTCAAGCCCGACTGCTATGACAGAAATAGAGGGAGGGGGTATCTGATGACGTCTTCATTAGGAAAAGAAACGCGTCTGGCTGTCAGGCTGCTCCTCTACCTGCATCGCTTATTGAGATAATTGAATCTGATCCTCCAAGGCCAAAGCATTCCACAAGGCCACTACAGGTTCCAGTCACACACACACCTTGAACCTATCGACCCTTTAATTCACAGAAGCAGCTCATGAGTCATTTTAGGCCGCTCTTTGTTGCCCCCCCCTTACAGACCTCAGCTCAAACAGCCATTGTACCTGAGCCCCCCTACCCAAGTAGCCAGCCCCTGGAGCTGTGGGGTCAGTAAGTCAAAAGCCAACTCCGACTGACTACCAATATTCTTACCGTGTCTGGCACCGGCAGTCTGAGTCGGGCTTTGGCTTACTGACTCCACAGCTCTGGGGGCTGGCTGGCTACTTGGGTGGGGGGGCTCGGGTCACAATGGCTGTTGTGAGCGGAGGTCTGTAAGGGGAGAGGGGGGATTGGGGTCCGGCGGTGGCATCACTCGCATCCTTCTCAGGCTGTGCCCCCATAAATGCAGGGGGTACTGTGAGCTGGTCACGCATGTGGCTATTCTATTCAGCTCATCCAGTCGCACATTAATATGCATGGCTGGAGAAGCCGATTGGTAGAGAGCAACGCATACACCGTGTCCTCATAGGAAAGGTAAAAACCTTGGCCCACCGCAAATCGGCCCAAAAACTCAGGATCGTGTTAATCCTGGGATTTGGTCCACTTTAAGCCGTCTACAGCCTGTGAGCGGCAATCAAGGGCGTTAGCTGAAAGGCAAACTTTGGGGTTCACACAGCAGGGCATCCCAAATCAGGATGCCCCTGCCCGAGTCTCAAACTCCAGGGTGGGTTTTGGTCCACTTCAATATTGACTGTCACACAATAGGGCATCCACAGATTTTGGGAGGGGGGGGGGGGGGGGGGGGGGTTGAGGCAGACCAGCAGCCAACCTTGGGAGGCTTAGAATCCAGGGTAGGCCGCTCTGTGTTTTGTTTCGCTTTAAAGCGCATCACTATCCCATGTAACATCCTAAAAATAACCCCATAAATATGCCTAAGTCTGACTCAAAACGATAGCCATAAAGCCCCTGCGATCTGTCCCCTGGTGTCAGTGATTGCCAAATCGCTTTAATGCACACCCATGTGTCCTGAGCTCTGCACGTGCACGGAAAGAGATCACCCAAAGGAAACCAGTCTTTAAGCACACAATAATGAGGTGGCCCAGGGCCGGAGAGACAGGTGTACACACCAGGCGTTGCTAGGGAGCAGATTCCTCTCTGCCCGGGCCCTGCCAGGGCCATGACCTCACCGGCTTCCACAAGCGCCAACCCAGACCCACCGGTGTCCAGGCATCACTGCATTGCTTTAGTGTCCAACTTCAATGCTGAATCCTGCACATCCACCTGGCCAAGATAAAAACCAGCGTGTAGCCTGCACCTACCTCCCGCTGAGGGGGCGTTTAAAGGGCGACTCCGGCTGGATCGACAGATAACTCTTAAAAGGATTATTTCCTAAAGCAGCGGCGTCCAGCACTGCAGGGATCTACTACACCCCCCCCCCCCCCCCATCTGCAGCTTCACCCATCCTGCAAATTATTATCATCCACCCGACAAAGCCAATGCCAAGGATGCTTGGGTCTAAAAGTAGACCAAAACCCAGCGCAATCGACATGGAAATCTATAAAGATCGATTCCCTCCCTCCAGGGCATCCAAACTTGGGATGCCCCGCTGTGCGAGACCCCTCAGGTCGCCCCGTTCACTTATCTTGCTTCCTGGAGCAACGGCATATGCGTGAGCTGCATCCCCCGCTATCCCTCTAGCAGGGCACGTACCCGTGCCAGGCATTTTAGGATGGCTGGCGCAGGCACACTCCCTGTTAGAGGGAAGGGGGGGATGCGGCCATTTTTCTGGTTTAAAGAGGATTTCTTCCACCCCCGCTTACCCTCCCTCTGGCCCCGTTTGGTACCTCTATTCTTTTCGTGAACACTAAAATATTGCCTCACCAAGGACAAACAAACCATAAGAAAGTGAAAATCTTGTGTTCCGTTCCTCTTTAAAAGCAGAATAGCCACCAGTGGCCTCCCTGGGATCTAAGATTGCACTGGCCTTCCAACCCAGGGATTCTTGATTTGGGACGTACTGCTGTATGAAACCCCCAGGTGACCAGTATTCACCCAGTCCAACCGTGCATGCACAGGCTCCACTTCAAAGTGGGCCAAAACCCAGCCAAATGATTCTCTCCCCCTGGGGCATCCAAAGTCAGGATGCCTGCTGTGTAAAACCCCCCAGGTCGCTCCGTTCACTTACCTTGTTTCCTGGTACAACAGCGCATGCATGAGCTGCGACCGCATCCCCGCTATCCAGGCTGGAGCGGGCACGCTCCCTGTTAGAGGGAAGCGGGGGATGTGGCGGGCAGCACGTTCAGAGGCACTGGCCTTAGGCGCAGGCTTAGATGGAGCGACATCAGTGCACCGATTGGACATGAGGTCACGCATGCGCTGTAGGACCAGGAAGAGGTTGCACTCGGGCGATCTTGGGGGGGGGGGGAATGGGTGGTTGTGCTGTGCTGTTGTGGTTTCTGATTTTGAGACCGGCTATATATGAGAGCTGGTTTATAGTATTGCCACTATTGCACTTTATATAGATATCCATTATATTATTCTTGCACTCTATCTTGTACCTTGCACATTAAATTAAGTTAATGCATAGTTAAATTAACTTAATTTAGTATATGGATTTCATGCTTGCTGTATTCCGATTATGATCAGGCTTTAACTCTCTACCCACCGCTTACACATCCTGTATGTTTTAAGTCCTGTGTTGTATTGTCTTATGTTTTTTAATGTGTTTTTAATATATCCATTGTATAGGTTATGGTTGTAAACATTTAATAGTGTGATATTAACTTTTGATTCTGCCTCCCGTTGTGTTTTTGAGCTCGTCCAAGGAGAGGCACCTGCTATGAATGCTTCAGGCAGCCATGTTTACAATGGATATTGTGCACGGCCAAATCCACTGCATTGTGCATGCTCCCGGAGGGTTTAACACAGCGGGACGTAAAATTCTGGGGGTTTGTTCTGCTTGGGGGGGGTGGTGTTCTTTACTGTGCAGCAATGAATGAGCATAGGATTTGCTCACTGCATCTCCCGCCGCCCACCAATTCCATATGCATGTTGCTGGGTGCACACAGTGGGAGGCCTGTGCAAGTACCATGGGATCGCTGGATCAAGGTGAGTATATAGGCAGCATGGCACAGGGAGCACCCTCACCGCACCCTTGAGGCACTTAAGCCCTTTTGGGCCAGGTGCTAAGGGTTTTTGACTGCTTTAAGGTAGATCTAAATTATTCATAGCAACCCTGGGCTAGGGAGGGTCCTGGGCTCACCAGGGACAGTATTAGAGAGACACACTCCTTTGCCTAGTGCCCTGTCATCCGTCAGGGGACAGGAAACGGCTGCACACAATAAATGAACAGTTACCTGCAGTGCACAATGGTCTCTCTAATCAAAGTGCCAAGAGAAAAAGATGGGCATCTCCCAAAATCAGGTCTCATGGGCAGCGGGAGTAGGTAGGTAGGTAAGGGGCTTTTGTCGACCTGGACCCTAACCAGACATGGAGGGTTTAGGTCTGTTTTAAAGTGGACCAAAAGACCAAAGACGGCCGCATCCTCCACTTCCCTTTAGCAGGGAGTGTGCCCGCGCCAGGCATTTGTGAATGGCCGGCGAGGGTGCGCTCCCTGTTAGAGGGAGACTGAGGATGCAGACGTAAGCTGTCTTAGACGCGTCGTGGGACCGGGAAGAGGAGAGTTCGTTCAGGCATTCAGGGGGGTTTCACACAGGGGGGCACCCCTGGGGATAGTCAAAATCCTGTCGTTTTATTCACTTTAAGCCCTTTTGGACCAGGTGCTAAGGGTTTTTGACTGCTTTAAGTAAGACCTAAATCATCCATAGCAACCCTGTGCTAGAGAGGGTCCTAGCTTCACTAGGGATAGTAAATGAACCTACCCACCCGCCACTCATCAGTGAGCCCTGCATTAGAGAGAGACTCCTTTGCCTAGTGCCCTGCCATCTATCAGGGGACAGGAAACAGCTGCACACAATAAATGAACAGTGAACTGCAGTGCGCAACGGTTTCTCTAATCAGAGCGCCAAGAAGAAAAGATGGACATCTCCCACATTCAGGTCTCATGGGCAGCAGGAGTAGGTAGGTAGGTAAGGGGCTTTTGCCAACCAGGACCCTAACCATACATGGAGGGTTTAGGTCTGCTTTAAGGGCATCTGTGGGCACAGTAAAAAAAAAAAAAAAAAAAAAAAAAAACAAATAAAGGATTCTTATCGACAGTGTTGTAAAGAGCTTTCCAAAAATGACGGCAGCCCTTCTGTCAGCGCCAACCACTGCGGCTCTTCCCCCTCAGACATCTAAAAATACAATTCTGTGAGTACTCACCTGTAGAATTGATTTTGTAGTATACAGCACGTCCTGTTCCAACATTTCCTTACACTTGGTTATTCCCCCACAAGGTGGCGCAGTGGACTGCGGAAAGACTTGTGGCCAGTCCCGGCCCCATAAATAGCCAGGAACCTCCCACCAATTTCCAGTGTTTACAAGCAGTTATACAAGAAGCCGGGAGAATCAAAAAAATGAATAAGAACCCAAAATGAACTTTTGAACAGCCACCATACAGAGGTAACCAAGAAAAAAAGATAACAAGGGAGGGATGGAACAGGACGTGCTGTATACTACAAAATCAATTCTACAGGTGAGTAATCACAGAATTGTATTTTTCCAAGTATACAGCACGTCCTGTTCCAACAATTCCTTACACTTGGGACATCCAAAAGCAGTGTCCGTAAGGTAGGGTGGGATCCCCAAAGAGCAACGGCGGGCAGTTTAAACTACTGCAGCCTGAAGAACTTTGCGGCCAAAAGCAGCATCAGCTGAGGCCCTAACATCAACCTTGTAAAACTTGGAAAAAGTATGAACAGAAGACCAAGTAGCAGCCTTACAAACTTGTTCAACAGAAGCCTGGTGCTGAAAAGCCCAGGAGGCACCAATAGCACAAGTGGAATAAGCAGTAAGGCGAAAGGGAGGTTCCTTTCCCTTAGCAGAATAGGCTTGCACCACCGCCTGACGGATTCACTTGTTGATAGTGGATTTAGCCGGAGGCAAACCCTTCCTAGGTCCAGAAGGGAGAACAAAACGAGCATCGGTCTTCCTGAATGATTCAGTAGCTACCAAATAAAACTTCAGAACCCTGACCACATCCAAGGAGTGTAGAGTCCTCTCCTTGGAATTAGCAGGATTAGGACACAATGAAGGCAAAACAATGTCTTGATTGAGATGAAATGCAGACACCACCTTAGGCAGGAAATCTGGCTTATACCGAAAACACCACCTTGTCCTGGTGTCGCTCAAAGTAAGGAGATTTGATGGAAAGCGCCGCCAACTCAGAAACACGCCTGACAGAAGTGATAGCCACCAAAAAGAACACCTTAAGAGTCAAAATGGACAAAGGGGCCTCACGGAGAGGTTCAAAAGGAGGACCCTGCAAGGCAGATAAAACCACATTCAAACCCCAGACTGGCAACATAGGCTTACGTGGCGGTCGCACGTGAGTAACCCCCTGGAAAAAAGTCTTAAACGGTGGTTGGCAAAAGATCTTTGGAAGAAAATAGCCAAGGCTGAAACATGTCCCTTGAGGGTACTAAGCTGAAGACCCAAATCCAAACCATGCTGCAAGAATTCCAGGATCCTGGGAATAGAAAACACCCGACAGGGAAAAAAACTTAGACTCACACCATGCAATGTAAGCATGCCATACCCTATAGTAAATAAAGGACGAGGACTTCTTCCTAGCCCGAACCATGGTAGTAACAACAGAGGCAGGCAACCCCTTGTCCATCAAGATGGAGGTCTCAGCAGCCAGGCTGTCAAAGCCAGCGTTTGTAAATTGGGATGGTGTAGCTGCCCCTGAGTGAGCAGGTCTGGAACCTTGGGCAGGGCGTATTGATCTACTGCCAACTGCACGATGTCTGTGAACCACACCCTTCTTGGCCAACAGGGGGCCACCAGGATGGCTGGCAACCCTTCCTGGGCTATCTTGCACAGCACTCTGCCCAGCAGAGGAAAAGGAGGGAACACATACAGGAGCCGAAATCTCTTCCAAGATATTGCTAGAGCATCCATGGCCAAGGCCAGAGAGTCCTGGGACAGAGAGACAGACTGGAAGCTTGAGATTGTGACGGGACACAAACAAATCCACATCCGGCTGACCCCAGCGGTGGCACAGGGAGAGAAACACCCTGCTGCTGAGGGACCATTCTCCCAGACGAGAAGTCCCCCTGCTCAGGGAGTCCGCCTCCAGATTTTCCAACCCTGGGATGTACACTGCCGAGATGCAGGGAACATTCTCCTCCGCCCAGGACAGTATCAGACACTTCCTTGAGGGCCCTCTTGCTCCGGGTCCCTCCCTGATGATTGATGGAGGCAACCGTCGTCTGATTGTCCAAGCGGATCTGAACAGCCCGACCCCGAAGGTGTGGGGTCAATTGGGCGAGAACTAACCTTACCGCCCTCAGTTCTAGAATGTTGATAGGAGTATGGGCCTCCTGGGGGACCCACTGACCCTGGAATTTCAAGGACTTCCAGAAGCCCCCCCCCCCCCAACCCATCAGACTGGCATCTGTGGTGACAGGTTCTGCCCACCAAGAGGTTCCCTGAGTCCAGCCACCACAAGAGGGACCGTCTGGCCAGGGGGGACAGAACAAACACCTGATCCAGGGACACAGGGTCCCGATCCCACACTGATAAGAGGTGTAGCTGAAGAGGTTGCATGTGAAACTGAGCATAGGGTACCACCTCGAAGCAAGACAGGCCCACCAGTTGCATCCCCTGCTGGATGGAGGGATGAGGACAAGACAGAAGAAACTGGGCCTGAGCTTGAAGACTCTCCACCTTCTGTTGAGGAAGAAAAACCTTGACCTGAGATGTATCCAGAGTCATGCCCAGAAAGGACCTCACCAGTGACGGAGACAGAAAAGACTTGGGATGGTTGATCACCTAGCCGAAGGACTCCAGTGTGGACACCACCATCTGGGTATCCAGTTCTGCCTGATGGAACGACTGAGACGTGATCAGAATGTCGTCCAAATAAGGAAGGATGCTAATACCCTGAGCTCTCAGAGCCAGCCAGCACCTTGGTGAATACCCTGGGAGCCGAGGTGATACCGAAAGGTAAGGCCACAAATTGGTAGTGCTGATCCTCCAAAGCGAACCTGAGAAATTTCTGATGACCTGGGAAGATGGGTACATGAAGGTAAGCGTCCTTTATGTCTACGGATGTCATGAAGTCGCCTGGGCGCAGAGTACTGACTGCGGAGCGTAGGGTCTCCATGCGAAAGTGCTTGAACCTGACAAACTTGTTGAGGGGCTTTAAATCCAGGATGGGCCTGAGGGACCCATCCTTTTTGGGCACCGTAAATAGATTGGAGTAGAAGCCTCTGCCCCTTTCCCTGAGAGGCAGATGATCCCCCAACTCCAGAAGGTTTCGGACTGCAAGCTGCAAGCCCTGAGCTAACAGGGGGTTTTGAGCCATCCGGGATCTAATAAATCTTGGGGGCGGCCAGGCTGCAAACTATCTTGTATCCGGAGGACACCATCTCCTGAATCCATCTGTCTGCAACACGTAGCCTCCAGAGGTGAGCAAAGAGCCGAAGCCGCCCCCCCAACCGGATGGGTGAGGGCGCCTCATGTCTGAGGGGGCTTGGGGGAGGATTTGGGCTTGGGACCCCATGAGAGCCTGGGACGGCCTTGTCCTCTACCCCTGCCCCAATAGTCTCCCCGTGCCCCAGCAAAAGGAATCCTCGACCAGCCCTGGAAGCGCGGAAGGAGGGGAGAGAAGCATCGGTCCCCCGAAAAGGCCGTGACGGCCTCCTACGTTGAGGCAGCCTACCGCCCCAAGCGTTCACCAAAGAGCCGTAGCCTCTTAAAAGGAAAACCAGTGAGGGCCTTTTTAACAGCATTATCAGCCACCCACTGACGTAGCCAGACAGAGCGTCGTATAGCCACCAAAAGGGCAGAAGTCCTACGACACATTCTAATGGCATCATCCATGGCAGAAAGAATATATGCAACAAATTCATAGCAAAGTAGGAGAGATCTATAATCCTCTCCTCCCACGTCATTAGAGGCCCCATCTAAGAGACACTTAAGAAGCCCTTTAATAGCAATAGCCATTATGGCAGAGGCACAAACCAGGCGCAGTGCAGTCCCCACACAGGCAAAGGCGTGACAGGACAGCTGGTCCATGCGCAGGTCCTCACCATCCTGCAGGGTAGTAGTGTCAGGTGAGTGCATGACAGATGTATTTGACAACCCTAAAACGGGTGCATCCACCTCGGGAGGGCAAGACCAATGCTTAATCGCATCAGCAGGAAAAGGATACCTCCTGTCCCAACTCTTGGGCACCCCAGGAAGCTTACGAGGCCGTTGCCACTCTGAGCACCAGATTATTAAAGTGATTCTGCTCAGGGAACTCCAAGCGTGGTTTAACAGAATGGCAGGAGGGGAAATACAAAGCACTTCAGAAATGTGAGTCAATAACTTGTCAGTGTCATCTGAGGACCATGTGTCTTCTCCAAAGGGAGAACCAGTACCACCATATATATCTTAGGTTGCTCCTCAGGATTCTGAATCAGAAAACAATTCCCCCTCCTCGAGGGGGTAAAGGCCAGAAAAAGCAAAGGTCCCTCATCATGAACAGGAAAGAGGGAAGCAGCGAGGGAAAAATGCCGCTTCTTAGCAGAAGCCTTACGCGGGGCTGACCCAGCAATATGCCTTTCAATGCTGGCCACCCGTGAAGCCAAGTCATATTGCGACTGCCCGCTAGTGTGCTCCTCACTGGGAGTCAGATGCAAGCGTGGGGAGGTAGGCAAAGCAGAAGGGGGCGCAGCACCGGAACCCGTAGCAGACGACCCAGGCTGCAGCGCAACTACATGCTGGGCGCAGGGCAAACATACCCTGACACCGTCACTAACAGGGGATACCCCACACGCAACACACAGCTGGGCTTGTCCCGAAGGAACCCCAAGCACATTGTCCCCGGAAGCCTCCATATGGTGATTTTAGATACAGGCACAATGCCAGTACAGGGACACAGCTAGCAATAGCCACCCTTTTTGGGATGCCCCCTAAAGCCCGCTAGGGAAGGTGGGAGATTGGTAAGGGGCAGGGCCGGGAGAACCCACATTCAAGGTGACCCGCCTGCAAGACACAATAAGTACAAATAAACATCCCCAGCGCATACAGAGTAAAGCAATATAAAAAAAAACCTGTAAGGGACTCACGGACCAAGCGGACGGATAGCCCAGAGAGGTGAAGCACAGCCAGACCGCGTCGCAGCACCGCAAGGAAGAGGCCACAAAATGGCGCCGGCAGCAGTACCTAGAGGGGCGGACCGCGAGCGCCATGACAGAACCAAAAAATACATAGCGCCAACCACCGCGGAACGCTGTACAACAGCCCGCACACACACCAATAAAAAAATAACACACAAACCACGGACCCCCGGGCGCCCCCTGCCAGCCGAGCGGGCCACAACAAAGGGGTCGCGCACAACCTTCTAGAGGGGAGGAGAGGCAGGGTGAGGGAGAGGGAACAAGGACCCAAGATTTGAGGCTGGGGCATCCCAATGAGGCTCACCATAGAAGGCCTGTCCCCAGCTACCCTTTGGTACAGGGTCTTGCGGCCCGGAGCAGCGCTCCTTCAGCACCTGACCCTAGTGCTGTCCTACCTTCACCCGAACCGTCAGCTGAGACTGGGAGGCAGTGGGTCCAGAATGGGTGGAAATAAGCCTGCAGGGCCCTAGGCTTGAAAAGCCCCACTCCCTGCGCAATAGAGAGCTATCTTCGCAGTCCAGACTGCAGAGAAACACTGGAAATTGGTGGGAGGTTCCTGGCTATTTATGGGGCCGGAAGTGGCCACAAATCTTTCTGCAGTCCACCTTGTGGCGGAATAACCAAGTCTAAGGAATTGTTGGAACAGGATGTGCTGTATACTTGGAAAATATTCAAAGCCTGGCCGACCGGCAGCGACTACCAGGCCGTGGTCACATGTTCTTTTCCTCATACGGATGTAAACAAGAGATGAAGCTGCTGCATGATTTTGTGTGTGACACATTGCATGCAGTCAGTGAGCATCAAGGAGCAGTCACCTATGGCAACAAACACATTGCTATCACTGGGCGGAGATAGGCAGCTCCCTGTGCTGACCACAACAGGGGGTCGGACCCCCCTCACCAGCAGATGAAGGGTGGCGTTCTAAAGCCCAGGTAAATGCGGGAGCGTGTACTTACTCTGCGTTGAATCCGTTCACGTGGAGGATTCTCATCTGCTTCACAATTGTGCTTTTCCCAGATTCTCCGGCACCTGAAAAACACAAAGGATGGTGAGAACGATCGCGACAAAGATCACCCCGTCACACCCCAAAATAAAAGCCCTGAGAGTTTAATGGGCAACCTGGGGTATTTCATAAAGTGGGGCATCCCGAATCTGGATGCACAGGGGGGGTCAAGTTGCCCTGGAATCTATAAGAGTGGGTTTTAGTTCACTTTGAAGAGACATTCCTGGCAAAGGGTTAAACAAGGTCGCTTTCTGCTCTCTCTATGCTGGCTGTCAGGAGCTGCATCTTTCATTCAGCCATCATTCCGCCTGCTTTATATAACTCAATAACTCCCAGTGCACCCTCTACCTCTGACAGGGCCTCCCCGGCAGCAGGCGATGCATGTTTCAATGTCAGTCCCCCCCTTAGAGGTCCAGTCATTTTGGGGAAGAGAGCAAGTGCTAGAATTTCAGGAAATTCAAAATGCTGGGGAATGAAAAATGACGACCAAAACCTGCGGCGATTGGCCCGGGAATCAATAAGATCAATAAACTCCCATTCAGCCTAATCAATAAGATTTCCGGGCTGATAGATTCCTTCCCCCGGGGGCATCCAAAATCTGGATGCCCCGCTGTGTGAAACCCCTGAGGCCGCCCATGCACTTACCTTCTTTTTCGGTCCAACGGAGCATGCGCGAGCCGCATCCCCGCTATCCCTCTAGCAGGGCACGTGCCCGCACCAAGCATTTGTGAATGGCGACGGCGGCATGCTTCCTGTTACAGGGAAGCAGGGGGATGCAGCTGCCTGCGCGCTCAGTGCCGCTGGCCTTAGGCAACGTCGTAGATGGCGTGACGTCAGCGGCTCTGAGGGAGTTGATTGGACGAGCGACCGGGAAGAGGGGAGTTTTTTCGGGCGATCTGGGGGGGGGGGGGGGTTCACCCATTGATCGGGATGCCCCGGGGGAAAGGACCAAAACCCAGGATTTTAACTACCAGTTTAAGTGCCCCAAGCGGTGCACAAGTGTTGGCCGTCACCTAAAACTAGAATCAAGACGAAAAAAAAAAAGCCATTAAAAGCGGAACAAAACCCTTTTCTCTGCCCCCACCCGCCCCCGGGTACCTGTGGCGATGCAGCTGGATAAATGAAAAAAATAGATTTTTTATTTTTTTTTTTTTATTGCAGAGGTCACAGCCACAAGGCACTTTTGATATCACCAATTGGCTTATCTCAAGAGTCCTGGCCGACATACACCAGCAGGCTGGCCGCATCCCTGGCTCCCGTTTAGCCTGAGCAGTTGGAGCTACAGGGATGCAGCTGTCAGCAGCCACAGTGTTGTATGAGTCACCGGTAAAGGGGAGTTAACCAGCGACTCGGGCTTTCACGCAGAAGGGCATCCCGATTTAGCATGCAGAAGGGTTTTGAGCAGATTTACAATAAATTAATCACAAAATTTGGGGTATTTTTTATGGTGCATCTGAATCTTGTGAAGTGTAGATGGCAACAGATCAGGTGGGGTAAAGTTAAGTCTGCATCCTTGTACCACCCAATAGGATCTCCAGTACCACCATTGGTACTAGTACCACCTGTTGTGAACCCCTGGTATAGACCATTATATTAATTTTGGATGGTTTATCCATTTTTTAAATTTTTTTAAAAATAGTTATTATTTTGGCCATCGTTGGGGAATAAATATTATATGGTGTTCAAGTATTGCAGTATACGTCGGCGCTGATTCAGCAACGGCTCCGGTATAAGGGCATCCCCGGCCTCCCAGAAGAGTGCCGAGATTCCCAGGACCAAAGGAAGGGTGAATGATTGTGGGGGCGTGGGAGTTTACACACCAGGGAATTCTGAATCAGGACGCCTCAGGGCGACTCTTGATCTGATAGCCCTAGAGTTTTTTTAGACTCCATGGCCGCTATCAAAAGGTGGTTGGTCCTCTTTTAGCCAAAAATAACTTTAGGACCCTTTTAAAAAGACTCCAGTATTTGCACAATTTGGGGTGCCCCCCCAAAGATCCTTAAAGTGGAGCAAAACCTGCCGCGATCGGTTACCACCCCCTGTGTGAAACATCCCAGGACGCCCCATACACTTACCTTGTTTCCTGGTCCAACAGTGCATGCGTGAGCCGCGGTCACATCCCGCTATCCCTCTACCAGGACGCGCGCCAGGCATCTGTGAATGGCCGGCGCGGGCACGCGGTTGACAGCGCACTCGGAGGCTGGCCTTAGATAGCGACCAGTCAGCGGCTCAGAGCACGCCGATTGGACAAGCAGCCACACATGCACAGTAGGACTGGGAGGAGGCGAGTTGGGGGGTTTCACAGTGGGAATAAACACAGGTCTGCACGCTCCTGTTACATACAATGGCAGGTTTGCGTCACATAAATCACACCAAGACCTTCACTGTGACCCATAATCTGTACAGTCCCACTGACCTACCTACTGAAATCACCAAACTCAAATTATGTGGCTGTGACACCTGCTTATATTAGGGGGCGTTAGCCAATCGCTGTTAAAGTGGACCAAAACCCAGGATTTTGACTCTCCTGGGTTCTGGTTCTTTCCCCTGGAAACCCCCCAGATTGTTAAGCGCAACTCACCTCTTCCCGGTCCTACGGCACATGCGCGGTCACTTGTTCAATCAGCTTGCTGGCGGCCGCATCCCCCGCTTCCCTCTAACAGGGAGCGTGCCCGCACATGTGCAGTTGGACCGGGAAGCAAGGCAAGTGTATGGGGGGGTTCACACAGCAGGGCATCCCGATTTTGGATGCCCCAGGGGGGGGGGGGGGAATCAATCGGCCTGGGAATCTTAGATCAGCGTGGGTATTGGTCCACTTTAAAGGCCAGTTTGGGATTCCCGGTGTGTGAACCCCCCGGCATCACCAGTTTCTCACCTCGCTCCACATGTGCGAGCTCTGCTCCAGCAACAACAGATTGCTTTGAATATTAATAACCTATTCTGAATGAATGAATTGCCAGGCGCCTATCACTGGCCACTCCACTCCGCCAGCCATTAGGATACACTGGCCGGGAGGGGGGGGGGGGCGTGCGCAGATCTTAAAGTAGAACAAAACCCAGGATTTAAACTATCCCACGTTTTGTCCCTGCACTGGGGGCATCCCAAATTGTAATGTCCTACTGTGTGTAACCCTCCAGAAAACCCAAAGCCAACTTTCCCCATATGTAATGCTCAGCAAATGGCTGTTCACATGCAGAGCTTCATCAAAAGGAGGGAGCAGCCGCATCCCAACCAGCACGCACCCTTCCACCCTTATCTCTGGCTGGGAGCGTGCACAGCCCAAAGATGCAGAAGCTTTTTAAATTGGCGAGGGAGCCATGAAGGAGACAAGTGCTAAAGCCCCCCGGGGGGTTGGGGTAGGGAGCCAGCCCTGGAACCTTTTAGATTCCAGATCCACTAGGGTTTTGTTACACTTTAATGATCAGCAAACGATCAGCAAACAGGCCGCATGAGCGCACCTTAGGCCAGAGCTGCTGGGGATGCGGTCACGGAACTGGGTGGAGTATCCCGATTTGTGAAAGCCAGCCACACAGGGTTTAAAGCATTTTAAGGTGGACCAATACCCAGGATCGTGACTATCCTGGGTTTTGGTCCTTTCCCTGGGGCACACCGATGTGTGAAACCCCCCAGATCACTGAGCGTGACCCCTTCCCGGTCCTACCTCGAATGCGAGGCTGCTCGTCCAATCAGAGCGCTCGGAGTCACGATGCCTAAGGCATCTAAGGCCAGCGGCTCAGATTGCACTGGCAACCGCATCCCCCGCTTCACTCTAACTGGAAGCACCCAGGTCGGCCATTCACAAATGCCTGGCGCGGACATGCGTCCTGTTAGAGGGATAGCGGGGATGCAGCTGCGGCCCGCGCAGTTGGACCGGGAAACAAGGTAAGTCCCGACATCCCGATTTTCGATGCCCCAGGGAGAGGGAATTGTGCTGGGTTTGGGTCCACTTTAAAACATTTTCCCGGGAAATTAAATATGGGAAGGGAATATTCTGAGGAGAGATAAAAATAAACCCATGGCGGTTTCCTCTACAGGGAAATCCTCACTTCCTTTCCAGTGACAGCGCTGCAGCGGGACAGGAAGCAGGTGTGCAGCAGAATTTCTTCCAGAGACCGGCATCATTCAATACAAGCAACACCCGAGCAGCAGCCATTGGGGAGACACGGCATTGGGCTGCTGCGCGGGTGAGGGACGATTCTCACACAAATACGGAGCAGCCGGTGCCCCCTAAATCAGAATAAGAAACGAGACACCGGATTGGCTGACGGGAAGGTAACTTACAGCTAGCATCTTGCCACACAGCAATCATCGGGGGGGAACTGTCGCCCCAAGGTGAAGGTTAACTGATTAACTATTTTTTTGTCCCTTCAAACACTAGCCCCTGGGACATCCCATATCAGGATGCCTCTACAGTTACAGATCCAAGGAGGCCAAAACCAGCCTCTTTATGATGGGGGCGAGAAGTTGCTGCACAGTTCTGGGCACCCGTTCATAGAAAGGACGCTCCGACTATGGAAAGGGTGCAGAGGAGAGCCACCAAACTAATAAGGGGAAGGATCTTAGTTATGAGGAAAGATTACGAGAATTAAATCCGTTTAGTCTTGAGAGGAGACGACTGAGGGGGGGGGGGGGGGGGGGGGACATGATTAACTTGTATAAATATATAAGTGACCAATACAACAAATATGGGGAAACACCATTTTAGGTAAAGAATGGAAAAAAAAAAATTCAGTCTCCGGAGGCGACAATCATTTTTTACCATAAGAACTATAAATGTGTGGAATAGCCCCCCACAGAAGCTTGTTACAGCATCAACCGCTGACAGCTTCAAAAAAGGATTAGATGCTTATTTAGAAGAAAATAACATTAACAGTTACTATTAGCTGTTATCAGTAAATAAATAAAATAACTTCCCCTACCCCAACACCCTTGGTTGAACTTGATGGACATAGGTCTTATTTCAACCGTATTAACTATGTAACTTCAGGGAAGCAGTCTCCTATTAGACGAGATGCGAATTCCATACTTGTGTGCAGCTATTCAATGTCCCCCCTGATGGGCAATGCTGGCAAAACGTGAATCAGTATCTTTCTAATGCAGGGCTCACAGATGGATAAAGTGGACCAAAACCCGGGATGTTCACATATTTTGGTCTTTGCCCCTAGGGGCAACCTGGTTTTGGATGCCCCACTGTATGAAACTCCCCAGATCATCCATTCTCTCATATTTCTGCTGTTCCCACAGTGCGGGCGCTGATCCAATCACAGCTTTATATTGTGCATACTAATGGCGAACAGCGCTTCGGTGTAGTGGTAGTGAGCGGCGGCGCGAGCATCGCCAGCTCCCCCGTGGAGTGCGCTCCAGCCTATCTGTATGACTGGGCGCAGGAGCGTGCAGGGAAGCCGCAGCGGGCAATGCTCACCTGGGACAAGGTAAGGGGCCTTGCAGCATGCCCCAGGGGCACCAAGTCATCCAGCCCCAGAGTCTTTTAGACTCCAGGGCTGGCATCAGGGGTGCCTGGTCCACTTAGTTTAAAGGGGCACTATCCTGAAATTGTGTAATATTAAAAATCCATATAAAAACACATCCTCACAAAATGAGGAGGGGTCACTTATACACCTGAACTGAATAGAACTCCCACCAAGCTTGTGGTTTTCTGCTTCTGGTAGGAATAAAATCCAGGGGACACAAGTTTAGTGTATTAAAGTGGACCAACACCCTGAGGTGATCGGCCCGGGAATCTATAAGATTCCCGGGCCGATCACCTCACACACCGAGGGACATCCGAGATCGGGATGTCCCGCGGGGTGTAAACCCCCCAAGACCCTTACCTCTCCAGCGCTGCTTCCGCCGCCTCACTCGCGCTCCTCTAGACGTGCGCGCGCCCGCGCCGGCCGTCTCTGAATGGCCGGCGCGCACACGTCAAGAGTGACGCGCGGGAGGCGCCAACGGGCAAGCTGCTTGTCCGTCGCTGTCAATCAGCTTGTCCGTGGCGAGGAGAGGTGAGTTTTGGGGGGGTTTCACACAGCGGGGCACCCCCGATCGGGGTGCCCCGGGGAAGTGGACCAATACCCAGGATAGTCAAAATCCTGGGTGTTGGTCCACTTTAAAAGTGACAGAACCTGTCACCCGATTTCCTTTTCCTTCCATTAATAAGAATAAAAAACAAGCCTGTCTGGGTATTCCTTGATGCCGGGGGGTATAAGTAACCCCTCCTCCCGCCATCCACCATATTTATATGCATTTTTATTATTGGGCCATTTTTTGTCAAAGTGCTCCTTGAACATCCCTATGAACCAGGACTCACCCTGGCACATAGTTGCAAGGCTATAGGTCATCTATAAAACTGAACAAATCCCAACGTTACCGGCCTGTCCCCCATTGTGTGAACCCCCTGCCCACCTGGCGCACGACTCTTCCTGGTTCCCTCAACACCACACCAGTGGCCGCATCCCCTGCATGGCAGTGTGCAATTCAGATAGGCTTGGAGCAGGAGCGCACCCGCTGCTTGGGATGTGGCTACCTGTGTGCTCCCTATTGCCATAAACACAGACAGTTGCAGAACATTACACATGCACGGCAAACTGTTCTGACTGGATGAGAGCCCACACGTGCCATAGGACCGAGGAAGGATGAGTTTATACATTGCCCTGGGGGGGATTTGGTGTTCACACAGTAGGGCATCCCACAATAAAAAAATAAATAAAGCATTGGAGAACTTTTCCAGTGAGGTAGAGATAACTTTTCGGCATTGGGCAATGAAAGTTAACCACATAGCCTGTAAACACACCAGGTGCATGCAGGCGGCTGATGACCAGGCCCAGGGGCAGAGGGGTGATGATGGCTGAGCAGGGGGACGGGTCACACTGCTATTGTTATGTAGAGGAAAGGCCAGCAGAACCAGTGAAACCAGCCAGGTAAGTAATTCTGGCCGGGAAACAAGCAGGGTGGTCCGGGGCCAGTGCAAACGAGGCAGGTCAGCCCACCCAACGCTCCATCTGCACATAAGGTTCCTGCGCCGGGAAAGGAATTCTTGCAGACCTCCCTGATTTCAAACTTGGACCTCAGATTATAAATGGAGAGCAAGGAAAATATGTCTTTAAAAGGGACGATTTCCTATAAAGTGGACCAAAACCTGACCCTGGAGTCTAAAAGACATATGCTCAACCTGCGGCCCTCGGAGCCATCTGATGTGGCCCCTGACCTTCTGTGGGAAAAGTAGGGGTGGGAGGGTTAAATAGAGCTGGTGTGCAAAGGTAAATAGAGGCTCAGTTAGGGTGAGAGGTTACAAGAAGGTGGAGGGGCCCGTTGGCAAATAGAGGCGACAGCGGTGGCCTGGAGGAACGTGGTGACATCACTTCGGATGACATCTCTGGCAACATAAGATAGTTCCCCCCCCCCCCACCGATATTTAAAGTGGACCCAAACCCCAGGCAACCTCTTCCTGGCGCCGGCACGCGACCTGCTAGAGGAATAGCGGGGATGTGGCTCACGCATGCACCGTTAGACCGGGAAGCAAGGCAAGTGTATGGGGCGACCTGGGGGGTTTCACACAGCAGGGCATCCCGGTTTTGGATGCCCCGGGGGGAGGGAATCGATCGGCAAGGGAATCTATATCGCACCCGGTTTTCCTATAAAGTGGACCAAAACCTGACCCTAGAGTTTAAGACATGTGCTTAATCTGTGGCCCTCGGAGACATCTCATGTGGCCCCTGACATTCTGTGGGGAAAGTGGGAGGGTTAAACAGAGCTGGCGGGCAGAGGCTCAGTTAGGCCGAGTTAGGATTAGGATGACAGAGAGAGTAGGTGGAGGGGCCCATTGGCAAAAAGAGGCGCCAGCGGTGGCCTGAAGGACATTGATGGTGCAACACCACCTTGGGCGACATATCTGGCACCCTAACAAGCAAAACAAAACCTGGTGTGGCTGCCCTTAGAATCAAGATGATCCCCGGGCAGGCCGCTGGCTGTGTAACCCCCCCCGCAGGGGTGCCGGTAATTACTCCGCACACCTTTCCAGTGGCACATGCACTGGCTCTCGTCCAATCAGAACAGTTTGCTTAAAAGATGGGAGGTGAGAGTGGCCGCATCCCGGGGATGTGCACAAGACCCCTTTGCTGAATGATGTAAATACGGCAAAGGGCTTAGAGAGGTGAATTTTACCGGGAAAACTTTGTGGGGGGGGGGGGGGTCTACAAAGTGGGGCATTCCACTTTAATTGTACTAATTGTATTGGGTTAGCATTGGTAGGCTTTTACATGGGTTGACCATTGGGAATACAGTCACGATTTGGGATAAATGGGTTGGGGCTATAAACATGGGGCCCATATATTTGGAGAGGTGAGGCAATCACCACGTGTATTGGCAGCATATGGGGATTGTTAGATATAAATGTGGTAACGGGGAGGCGTGGTGGGACAATATACAAGTAAAACAAAACAAGGCGTTTGGGGATCCTGATTGGTGGAGAAAACCTTTGTTATGCTATTTATAATAAAAAACTGAAATTCAGAACTTTTTCATTGTGGCCCGCGACCAGTTTCCAAATCACTTATATGCCCTGTGCTCACCAAAAGGTTCAGTACCCCTGCTCTAAAAGAACCCCCTACGGTATTGAATTGCTCATGCGCATATGGCCAAGGTAGTGGGGGGACACCACAGGGTTTCACACAGCAGCACATCCCAAATCAGGCATCCAAACTGGGCACATTTGTTAATGGGGTTTTGGTCCTCTTAAAAAAAAAAAAAAAAAAAAAAAAAAAAGGAAGGGGGACCTAACGTAAAGTTCCTCTTTTAAACTGTCAGGCATTATTCCACGTGAAGGACCTTCACCCTGCCCTGGAGTCTTTTAGGCTCTAGGGCCAGGTGTCAAGGTTTTTAATCCCTTTTAATAAATCATTCAAAATGGAGATGCCAAGTCAGGTTGCTTGTGAACTGTCTGAAAAAAAAAAAAATACAGCAAGTCCAGTTGCCTTCATGTATTACTATAGATGCCACTTATCGTTTAGACTGTAAGCAGCGTCCTATTGGATCAGATTTACATAGCACCAGCTGTGTCATTTGCAGTATCGTGTGTGCCAGTCTAATGTACTGTATGTTTTACCCAGACTGCAATTACTACTTGTATGGCACTCTATAAACTAAAAAATTTAAAGTGGACTAAACCCCAGGATTTTAGGTTTTGGTCTTTGCACCCCCCCCCCCCCCAATAGGGGATGCTGCGCTGTGTTAAACTCCCCAGGTTGCCCGATCTGGCTTACTCTTCCCCGGTCCTACGGCGCATTAGCGGCATCCTGTCCAATCGGGATCTCAGATCTGACCCTTTGTCTTAGGTACGCTGGCGGTCGCATCTCCAGCTACCCTCTAACAGCGAGCGCACTGGTGCCGGCCCCTCACAAATGCCTGGCGCGGGCCTGCTAAAAAGGACAGCAGGGATGCTGGCGCTGCTCACGCATGTGCTAGTGGACCAGGAAAGTACGAGAAATTCCAGGCAGCCTGGGAAGGGAGGGGGGGGGGGGGTTCACACAGCGGGGCATCCGCATTCTGGATGTAATCTAGTGGCCCTGGATCCTTTTAGATACCAGGTGTGTGGGTTTTGGTCCACTTTAATGACTAAAAACTAATTTAAAGCAGAACAAAACCCGGGACTTCCTGGATTTTGAGCTGAAGATGAAACCCACCCAGTTCGCCCATAAAACTCACCTCTTCCCAGACCAATGCGCAGGATCGTGCAATCCGAGCAGTTTGCCATGACTTATGACTATGTAATTCAGCTCCGATTTTCTTCAATAGGAGCGGCGGCATCCACAGCTGCGTACACGCCCGTCCCAGCCTATCTGAACACACAGCTCGAAGATGCAGGGGATGCGCCAGCTTGTGCTCCCTATTGGACAAGAGCTTGCACATGTGCTGTTGAACTGGAAAGAGGTCATTATGGTTGATCGGGATGGGGGCCTCTTGTCCAATCAGAGCAGTTTGCCATGAATAGGTCATCCAGCAAATGACTGTTTACAATAGGGTGTTTGCATAGCATTGTGGGATGACCCCGGGAAAAATGCCAGTGACCGGTCCTAGACTCTTATATTCAAACATTGAGGAGCTATTCTCACTCCTGCAAGAGTGGTAGAGACTGACAACCTTTGTTTTTTGTATTAAAAGATTGGCCTAAGATAAATAAAATCAATAGGCTGAGCTACAGGAAAGGGGCTAAATCTCAACAACATCTGCTTTATCCAGCAGCACCACAGGATGAATCCTCTGCATGGCAGGTGAGAAAACAATGCTTTGTCTTTACACTTAGCTGGGAACTTTAAAGTGGACCAACACCCTGAGGTGATCGGCCCAGGAATCTATAAGATTCCCGGGCCGATCACCTCACACACCGCAGGACATCTGAGATCGGGATGTCCCGCGGGGTGTAAACCCCCCAAAACACCTTACCTCTCCAGCCGCTGCTTCCGCCGCCGCCTCACTCGCGCTCCTCTAGACGTGCGCGCGCCCGCGCCGGCTGTCTCTGAATGGCCGGCGCAGGCGCGCACACGTCAAGAATGACGCGCGGGAGGCGCCGACGGGCAAGCTGCTTGTACGTCGCTGTCAATCAGCTTGTCCGTCGGCGCCGATTGGACGGCGCGGCCACGTGGGAGCGGGGAGAGGTGAGTTTTGGGTGGTTTCACACAGCGGGGCACCCCCGATCGGGGTGCCCCGGGGAAGTGGACCAATACCCAGGATAGTCAAAATCCTGGGTGTTGGTCCACTTTAAAGTGGACCAGCAGACAAAAATGAATCAGAGCAACACAACAAACAGGCTCATATGCATCCCTCCTCAGGGGAATTTAGCTGCAACTAATTTATTTACCCCTTTCTAATGCCTACTGGGATACATTTTAAAAACAAGATGGCGGCTCATGGGCTTGCAGGCCACCTGCAGACAGGAAGTCATACTGGGCTTCCTGTTACTGTGCATTTCAGTTATGTCAGTTGGGAGAGGAAGCTCCAAAATGGCCGCTACCTTTCTTTTCCAACTGTACCAGGCTGTTGGCCCGGTTTAAGGTTTAGAGAAAGATGGGGAAAAACCACGCTATCAGCCAGGGAACCTATAAGATTCCCGGTGCAAACTGTTCCCTCTCTCCGGGGCATCCAAAGTCGGGATGCCCCGCTGTGTGAAATGATGCCCCATTCCTTGTTTCCCAGTCCAACGCCGCATGCACGAGCTGCATCTCCTGCTATCCCTCTAGCAGGGTGCATGCCCGCAGACATTTGCGAATGGCCGGCGCAGGCACGCTCCCTGTTAGAGATAAGCGGCCGCCAGTGCGATTGGAGCCGCTGGCCTTGGACGAAGACGGAACTCTAGTATGCTGACCGGACGAGCGGCAGCGCATGCGCTGTAGGACGGGGAAGAGGCGATTTGCGCTCAGCGATCGGGGGAGGGGGTGGTCTCACAGCAGGCCATCCCTGATTGGGGTGCCCCGGAGGAAAGCACCAAAACCCAGGGTAGTCAAAATCCTGGATTTTGGTCCGCTTTAAAGACCATCATTCTTTGCTGGTCAGAACATAGTCCTAAAGCCACACATACTTAAGTCAAGAACCAAGGCAACTTATTTTCTTTGAGCGCATTATGCGAGTTACTAGTAGGCGCTCTGTTTAGTCAGATCAGGTAAAACAAGGAAACCGGTAATCCAGCTTTCTTGATATATTACTACAGGTATAATATGACCCAGATGAAGAACCTATGCTGCTGGGCTCTTCCTAGCAATTCCATGGGTGTCATAAGCCCTAGTCAGCACAATATATGAGGAGTTCCTGTTAGTGACTGCCCTCTGGTACCTGTGACACCCATTTCTTCAGGTTTGACTGCAATGACTTGACCTCACATCCTACCTGAGGTGGGGAACAGCAAGAAGGGCACCATCACTGCCCTAATCTGCGGTTTGGGGCATTTCCAAGCAATTTCATGGGTGTCGTCAGCCCTGGAACAGCGCACATTGAGGAGCCTGTGTCCGTGTATGACCGCCCTCTGGTCCCTATGATACCTGTAGCTTTCCAGTGTAACTGCAGTGTCCTGACCCTATTACTTGCTTGTAGTGCCCAACAGCAAAAAAGGTCATTACTGCCCCAGTCTGTGATGCTGGGCTTTTCCTAGCAATTCCATGGGTGTTTTCAGCCCTGGCAGGAGCCAAGTCGGCGTAAAATATGAGTCCCTGTCACCGAATATCCACCCTCTGGTCCCCGTGACACCAATGGCTTCCGGTTTGACCTTACTAGCTGCCTGTAGTGACCAACAGCAAGAAGGGCGCCATTACTAACCTACCGTTTTGAGCTTTTCCCATCAATTTCATGGGGGGAGTCAGTGCACAATGAGGAACCAGTGTCCATGACAGATTGCCCTCTGGTCTCTGGCTTCCAAACTGACTGCCGTGACCTAAACCGATTACTTGCCTATAGCGACTATCAGCAAAAAGGTGCCATGACTTCCCCAAACTCTAGTGCTGGGATTTGTCTAGCAATTCCATGGGTGTCATCAGCCCTAGACAGCACCAAGTCGACACACGATGATTCTGTCAACCCCCCTAGTCCCCGTGACACCCATGGCTTCCAGTTTGATAGAGACTCAACTTCACTAACTGCCTGTAGTGACCAACAATAATCTAGGTACAATTTCTTCCTGGGATGCTGGGCTTTCTTAGCAATTCCATGGGTGTCATCAGCACTGAGTGCACAATGAGACAGTCAGTGACAGGCCGCGCTCTGGTGCCTGTTACCACTGCTGTGACCTGAACCATTTACTTGCCTGTAGTTACTAACAGAAAGAAGGGTGCTGGAACTGCCCCAGCCAGAGACCCCACTACTTGCTTGTAGTGTCCAACAGAGACTGTGTCAGTGACAGACCGCCCTCTGGTCCCTGTGACCCAAACCATTTACATGCCTATAGTGACTAACAGAAAGAAGGGTGCTGTAACAGCCCCAATTATGGCCCCAGTCAGTGCACAATAAGGAGCCCGTGTCTGACAGACCACCCTCTGCTCCCTGTGCTTGCAGTATGAATGCAGTGTCCTGACCCCATTACATGCTTGTAGCGTCCAACAGCAAAAAAAGGTGCCATTACTGCACCAGTCTTGGATGCTGGGCTTTTCCAAGCAATTGCATGGGTGTCATCAGCACTGAACAACGCACAATATGAGTCCATGTCACAGATTAATCGCCCTCTGGTCCCTGTGACACACGTGGATTCCAGAATGACCGCAGTGACCGGACCCATTTACATGCCTATGGTGACCAACAGCAAGAAGGGTGCCATAACTTCCCCAATCTATGGTGCTGGGCTTTGCCCATCAATTCCATAGCTCACCACACAAACCTGTGGACACCACACAATTATGCAAATACAAGCTTGCAGTGTCCATCAGCAATTGCAATTCTAACCTATTCTTTAGAAACAGATGCCATTATGGGGCGGAAGGAGGTTTCAGTTAGAGAAGGTGTGATATTAAAAACCCATATAAACACGTTGGCTAATGAGAGGAGGGGTCACTTATATACCCAAACTGAATAAAGCTCTCGCCAAGCTTGTAGTTTTCTTCTCCTGGTAAGAATACAATCCAGGGGTTACATGTTTAGTGTATCGGGGTGACAGAACCTGTCACCCGATTTTCTCTTCCTTCCAATAATAGAAATAAAAAACAAGCCTGGCTGGATATTTCTTGATGCTGGGTGTATAAGTGACCTCTCCTTCCGCCACCCAGCATATTTATATGGATTTTTATTATTGGGCAATTTTTTCGCGATAGTGCTCCCTTAAGCCCGCAGGAAAACCTTTACAAGATCAGGGAGCCACAAGCAGGTTTTATAAGCACTGCAGACAACAGGACAAGTAAAACACTACAGAAAAGGCCAACACTATAACAATAAGGCACTCAGGCTAGTGAAAAACATGCTGCTGAAAGCTGTGTGATCAGCCAATGAGATCTCCCAGCTATTAGAAAGTGATCGCGATAGTAGTAGATAGTATATCAGTCCATATCAGTCTATGGGACCTTTCACATCAATGGAAGGAGCGATTGAACACAAACGGTGCAAGTGAGACTTTTCCCCCAGTCGCTCCCACCGGTGTAGAAAAGGGCCCATAAACACAGGAGGCGCTTTATTAGCGATTTCCGTGTGCTGCATCACAAATTGCAAGCGTACAGCAATCACTTTGGGAATGGGAAGAGGGTTACACAACACTGAAGAGAATCGTATCCCCCCTACTATACTTAAGACCAAGACACGGGGTTCTGAGTAACCGTTTGCTAAGAAAATGAGGTAGAACGCCAAGCTAAATGAACAATATGAACACATTACACCACGGTGGATGTATCAGAAATTATGGTCACAAAACCTTTAAAAAGTTTTGGTGTGACAGGGCCATTTTCTTAAATCACTATTGCCCAGTGATGGACAAACCAGAAGAAGGGCTTGAGGGTAGGGGTGTACACACTGTGGTAAGTGAGGGGTACAGAGATTGGTAGGGGCCTATTGGGGTATTGCACCAAGCAGCAGCAGGTGAGTGGGTGGGTGGGTTGCCTGGTAAGGTGCAAATGGGGGGGGGTTCTCGGCGAGCAGCATTATAGGTGGTATAGGAGGGGGTCTCGCCAACCAGCAGTAGGCTATGGGTAGCCCTCTAGGGAGGCCTCACCAAGACAGCAGGCAGCCCCTTAGGGGGGTATGGGAGTTGGTATATAGGGTGGGGGTCTCACTTAGAAGCAGGAGACGGTGGCTGGCCCAGTAGGTGGTTAGTATAGGGGGTTGGGGTCTCACCTAGGAGAAGCAGCAGGTGGTGGGGACTGACCTAGCAGCAGCAGGTGGGCCAGTAGGGGGCTATAGGGGTATCTACCCAAGCAGCAGGCGGCCCGGTGGGGCGTCTCACAGAGCAGCAGCTGGCGGTGGGTGGCCGGGTAGAGAGGGGGTATAGGTTTCGGTAGGGAGGGAGGGAAATAAGGTCCCAATAGTGGGAGTCCCCCCGAGCATCAGAAGACAGGCAGATAACAAGGGGGTTAGGGGTCCCACTGAGCAGCAGTAAGGTGGGTCTAACCTAGCAGCAGCATGTGGTGGGTGGCCCAGTAGAGGGTTGGTATAGGGAGGTTGGAGTCTTATCTAGCAGCAGCAGTGGGTGGCCCAGTAGGGAGTTGGTATAGAGTCTCACCAGCAGCAGCAGGCGGGGGATGGCCTGGTGGGAATATAGGGGGTAGGTCTCACCTAGGAGGAGCAGCCGATGGGTGGCCTGGTAGGTATTTGGGGCAGTAAGTCTCACCTAGCAGCAGCCAGTGGGTGGCCTGGTACATAGGTATAGGGGTGGGTATGGGTCTCACATAGGACCAGCAGCCGGTGGGTGGCCTTGTGGGATGGTATATAGTGCAGTGGGAAGGTAGGTCTCGCCTAGGAGCAGTAGCCGGTGAGTGGCCCTGTAAGTAGGTATATGGGGGGGTTGGTAGGTAGGTCTCACCTAGGAGCAGCAGCCGGTGGGTGGCCCTGTAGGTAGGTATATAGGGGGGTAGGTCTCACCTAGGAGCAGCAGCCGGTGGGTGGCCCTGTAGGTAGGTATATAGGGGGGTAGGTCTCACCTAGGAGCAGCAGCTGTTGGGTCGCCCTGTAGGTAGGTATATGGGGGGGGGGAGTAGGTCTCACCTAGGAGCAGCAGCCAGTGGGTGGCCCTGTAAGTCTCACCTAGGAGCAGCAGCCAGTCGGTGGCCCTGTAAGTCTCACCTAGGAGCAGCAGCCAGTGGGTGGCCCTGTAGGTCTCACCTGGGAGCAGCAGCCAGTGGGTGGCCCTGTAAGTCTCACCTAGGAGCAGCAGCCAGTCGGTGGCCCTGTAAGTCTCACCTAGGAGCAGCAGCCAGTGGGTGGCCCTGTAGGTCTCACCTGGGAGCAGCAGCCAGTGGGTGGCCCTGTAGGTCTCACCTGGGAGCAGCAGCCAGTGGGTGGCCCTGTAGGTCTCACCTGGGAGCAGCAGCCAGTGGGTGGCCCTGAAGGTCTCACCTAGGAGCAGCAGCCAGTGGGTGGCCCTGTAGTTAGGTATATAGGGGGGTTGGTAGGTAGGTCCCACCTAGGAGCAGCAGCCAGTGGGTGGCCCTGTAGGTCTTACCTAAGAGCAGCAGCCAGTGGGTGGCCCTGTAGGTAGGTATATAGGGGGGTTGGTAGGTAGGTCTCACCTAGGAGCAGCTGCCAGTGGGTGGCCCTGTAGGTAGGTATATAGGGTGGTAGGTGTCACCTAGGAGAAGCAGCCGGTGGGTGGCCCTGTAGGTAGATATATAGGGGGGTAGGTCTCACCTAGGAGCAGTAGCGGGTGGGTGGCCCTGTAGGTAGGTATATAGGGGGGTAGTTCACACCTAGGAGCAGCAGCCGGTGGGTGGCCCTGTAGGTAGGTATATAGGGGGGGGGGTAGGTAGGTCTCACCAAGGAGCAGCAGCCGGTGGGTGGCCCTATAGGTAGGTATATAAAGGGGTAGGTCTCACCTAGGAGCAGCAGCCGGTGGGTGGCCCTGTAGGTAGGTATATAGGGGGGTTGGTAGGTAGGTCTCACCTAGGAGCAGCAGCCGGTGGGTGGCCCTGTAGGTAGGTATATAGGGGGGTAGGTCTCACCTAGGAGCAGCAGCCGGTGGGTGGCCCTGTAGGCAGGTATATAAAGGGGTAGGTCTCACCTAGGAGCAGCAGCCGGTGGGTGGCCCTGTAGGTAGGTATATAGGGGGGTAGGTCTCACCTAGGAGCAGCAGCTGGTGGGTGGCCCTGTAGGCAGGTATATAAAGGGGTAGGTCTCACCTAGGAGCAGCAGCCGGTGGGTGGCCCTGTAGGTAGGTATATAGGGGGGTAGGTCTCACCTAGGAGCAGCAGCTGGTGGGTGGCCCTGTAGGCAGGTATATAAAGGGGTAGGTCTCACCTAGGAGCAGCAGCCGGTGGGTGGCCCTGTAGGTAGGTATATAGGGGGGTAGGTCTCACCTAGGAGCAGCAGCTGGTGGGTGGCCCTGTAGGCAGGTATATAAAGGGGTAGGTCTCACCTAGGAGCTGCAGCCGGTGGGTGGCCCTGTAGGTAGGTATAGAGGGGGTAGGTGTCACCTAGGAGCAGCAGCCGGTGGGTGGCCCTGTAGGTAGGTATATAGGGGGGTAGGTCTCACCTAGGAGCAGCAGCTGGTGGGTGGCCCTATAGGTAGGTATATAGGGGGGTTGGTAGGTAGGTCTCACCTAGGAGCAGCAGCCGGTGGGTGGCCCTGTAGGCAGGTATATAGGGGGGTAGGCCTCACCTAGGAGCAGCAGCTGGTGGGTGGCCCTATAGGTAGGTATATAGGGGGGTTGGTAGGTAGGTCTCACCTAGGAGCAGCAGCCGGTGGGTGGCCCTGTAGGCAGGTATATAGGGGAGTAGGCCTCACCTAGGAGCAGCAGCCGGTGGGTGGCCCTATAGGTAGGTATATAGGGGGGTTGGTAGGTAGGTCTCACCTAGGAGCAGCAGCCGGTGGGTGGCCCTGTAGGTAGGTATATAGGGGGGTAGGTCTCACCTAGGAGCAGCAGCCGGTGGGTGGCCCTATAGGTAGGTATATAGGGGGGTTGGTAGGTAGGTCTCACCTAGGAGCAGCAGCCGGTGGGTGGCCCTGTAGGTAGGTATATACGGGGGTAGGTCTCACCTAGGAGCAGCAGCCGGTGGGTGGCCCTGTAGGTAGGTATATAGGGGGGTAGGTCTCACCTAGGAGCTGCAGCCGGTGGGTGGCCCTGTAGGTAGGTATATAGGGGGGTAGGTCTCACCTAGGAGCAGCAGCCGGTGGGTGGCCCTGTAGACCTGCTTGTCCTTCTGCAGCTGCTTCTCGATCTTCTTGTTGGCCTCGCGTTGCGCCTTCTCCTCGTTGCGCTGATCCTCCGTCTTGCTGTTGCCCAGGCAGCCCATCCTCCTCCTCCTCCTGTGCGGCCGCCGCCGCCGCCCCGACCGACCTCTCTGCCCGCTCTCCCCCCACCCGCGGCCCGGTCCAGCCGCTCAGGAAACACCGCCGCAGCCGGAGGAGGCCGAACAAACAACTAGGCCGCGGCCTTTAGAACAGCGATAAATAATAAAGGGGGCTCCCCCTCAGATTCCGGGTTGGGGGGAGGCGCCCTTTATCGGTGGCTCATGAATGACAGTTGCCCGGGGGTCACACGCCCCCCACCCCGGATGATGATGATGATAGCGGGGGCTCAGGCTGCCATCGGGTGATGGTGGGGGGGATCCCGAGTGTCGGGGTGTGCGGCGGATTCCAGGCCCCCCGTTCCCGGGGCGCTGTGCTGCTGCTCCTCCCCCCGGGCGGGCGGGTGATGCTTGTCTCCCCCGGGGTGTCGCGGGGCTGGTGATGGGGGAGCTCTCCGCCGCCGCTCCGGGCTTCTATTTTCCTCTCACTTCTCACGGCTGGGAAATGAGGGCTGAGACGCGGGGTGGGGCAAAGCGCGGGGCACCATGGGAAACGCGCGCTCACGTGACCACCGGCCAGCGTCACCAGCCGGCGCCCACTTCAAAAGCTTCAGCGCCGCTGCACCTACCGCCACCTCCTCCCTTCTCTGTGGCGGGACCACAAAAAACCACGCCCACTCTCTGTAGCTGGACTCTGACAGACCACGCCCCCCTCTCTGTGTATAACAGCTCCCCGTCAGACCACGCCCCCTTCTCTCTAAAACCTGCTTCCCGGTCAGACCACGCCCCTTCTCTCCATAGCAGCTCCTCGGTTAGACCACGCCCCTCTATCTGTAGCTGGACTCTGACAGACCACTCCCTCTCTATCTGTGTATAGCAGGTCCAAGTCAGACCACGCCCCTTCTCTCTATAGCAGTTCCTCGGTTAGACCACGCCCCTATAGTAGGGCCCGGGTAAACCACGCCCTCTCCCTAAAGCCCCCCCCCCCCCCCCCAAGCCACACCAGGCTTCCATTCTCTCTCTAAAGCGGACCCCCGACAGACTACGCCCTCTCTCTATAGTGGGACCCTAGGCAAACCAAGCCCCTTCTCTGTGTTACAGATCCCCGGTCAGAACACGCCCCCTCTCAATAGCAGCACCCCCCCCCCCGCATAATCCACGCCCCTCTTTATAATAGTACCCCGGATAAACCACGCCCCTCTCTAAAATAGTACCTCGATAAACCACGCCCTCTCTATAGCGGACCCCCATATAAACCACACCCTCTCTATACATACCTGCCAACTTTTTTCCAACTTTCTATTGTTGTAACTGTTACATCCCAGCTCCTATCCACCCCTCATTGAGGGGGCGTGGCTTCATCCATCTCTCAATGAGGGGTTAGGCTTCATTTACATATTGCCCCTCTTTGGTGTGTAACATGCAGATCTGCAGCAATAAATGATTCATTTGCCTATTGTTGTAACTGTTACATCCTAGCTCCCATCCATCCCGATGAGGGGGCGTGGCTTAATCCATTCCTCGTTGTGGGGGCGTGGCTTCATCCATCTCTCAATGAGGGGTATGGCTTCATTTACATATTGCCCCTCTTTGGTGTGTAACATGCAGATCTGCAGCAATAAATGATTCATTTGCCTAATCAAAGTGTTTCTATTGTTTTAACGGTAACATCCTATTTGCTATCCATCCCTCAATGAGGGGGCGTGGCTTCATCCATACCTCAATGAGGGGGTGTGGCTTCATCCATCCCTCAATGAGGGGGCATGGCTTTATTAACATATTGTCCCTCTTTGAGGTGTAACATGCAGATCTGCATCAATAAATGATTCATTTGCCTATTTAACGTGTTTCTATTGTAACTGTTACATCTTATCTCCTATTCATCTCTCAATGAGGAGGTGTGGCTTCATCCATTCCTCAATGAGGGGGTGTGGCTTCATCCATCCCTCAATGAGGGGGAATGGCTTTATTAACATATTGTCCCTCTTTGAGGTGTAACATGCAGATCTGCATCAATAAATGATTCATTTGCCTATTTAACGTGTTTCTATTGTAACTGTTACATCCTATCTCCTATTCATCTCTCAATGAGGGGGCGTGGCTTCATCCATTCCTCAATGAGGGCTACACAGCTTCATTTACATATTGTCCCTCTTCGAGATGTAACATGCAGATCTGCAGCAATAAATTATGCATTTGGCTATTCAATGCATTTATATTGCTGTAACTGTTACACCCTATCCATCCCTCAATGAGGGGACGTGGCTTCATTTAACAATTGCCCCTCTTTCCCACCCTGAAAAGTTGGGAGGTATGTGGATATCCAGCGTGTTAGCAGATACATAGCAGTAGCGTGGCTCAGAGGGAATTATGGGAAGTTGTGCAAATGAGTCTGGAGTTAAGTCAGGCCTCCGCAGGGACAGCGTGCAAGTTATCAATTAGAGTTCCCCAGAGTTGCCCAGTTACTGTTTCCTCCCCAGTGATCTCCTGCAGAGAGTGGTGGGTGTGAGAGCTCGCTCCCATAGGGATGGAGGGGATCCCCGAGCAGGGAGCGTGCCACATACCTGCTGCTTCTTCTCCAGGGCCCGGGGAGCAGATTACCGGCCTCCCGGGGGCTCATTAACTGCTGCCTGCTGATGAGCCTCTAACACATCAACGTGTGCAAATCAAGCGGCAATACAATTGTGTTGATGGGCAGTGGGACAGATGAATGGGGCGGGAATACAGAATAAATAGGGTTGTTGATGGGCAGTGGGGCAGATGAATGGGGCTGGAATAAATAATAAATTGGGTTGTTGATGGGCAGTGGGACAGATGAATGGGGCTGGAATAAAGAATAAATTGGGTAGTTGATGGGCAGTGGGGCAGATGAATGGGGCTGGAATACAGAATACATTGGGTTGTTGATGGGCAGTGGGACAGATGAATGGGGCTGGAATACAGAATAAATTGGGTTGTTGATGGGCAGTGGGACAGATGAATGGGGCTGGAATACAGAATAAATTGGGTTGTTGATGGGCAGTGGGACAGATGAATGGGGCTGGAATACAGAATAAATTGGGTTGTGGATGGGCAGTGGGACAGATGAATGGGGCTGGAATACAGAATAAATTGGGTTGTGGATGGGCAGTGGGGCAGATGAATGGGGCTGGAATACAGAGTAAATTGGGTTGTTGATGGGCAGTGGGACAGATGAATGGGGCTGGAATACAGAATAAATTGGGTTGTTGATGGGCAGTGGGACAGATGAATGGGGCTGGAATACAGAATAAATTGGGTTGTTGGTGGGCAGTGGAACAGATGAATGGGGCTGGAATACAGAATAAATTGGGTTGTTGATGGGCAGTGGGACAGATGAATGGGGCTGGAATACAGAATAAATTGGGTTGTTGATGGGCAGTGGGACAGATGAATGGGGCTGGAATACAGAATAAATTGGGTTGTTGATGGGCAGTGGGACAGATGAATGGGGCTGGAATACAGAATAAATTGGGTTGTTGATGGGCAGTGCTACAGATGAATGGGGCTGGAATACAGAATAAATTGGGTTGTTGATGGGCAGTGGCACAGATGAATGGGGCTGGAATACAGAATAAATTGGGTTGTTGATGGGCAGTGGGACAGATGAATGGGGCTGGAATACAGAATAAATTGGGTTGTTGATGGGCAGTGGCACAGATGAATGGGGCTGGAATACAGAATAAATTGGGTTGTTGATGGGCAGTGGGACAGATGAATGGGGCTGGAATACAGAATAAATTGGGTTGTTGATGGGCAGTGGGACAGATGAATGGGGCTGGAATACAGAATAAATTGGGTTGTTGATGGGCAGTGGGACAGATGAATGGGGCTGGAATACAGAGTAAGTTGGGTTGTTGATGGGCAGTGGCACAGATGAATGGGGCTGGAATACAGAATAAATTGGGTTGTTGATGGGCAGTGGGGCAGATGAATGGGGCTGGAATACAGAATAAATTGGGTTGTTGATGGGCAGTGGGACAGATGAATGGGGCTGGAATACAGAATAAATTGGGTTGTTGATGGGCAGTGGGACAGATGAATGGGGCTGGAATACAGAATAAATTGGGTTGTTGATGGGTAGTGGGACAGATGAATGGGGCTGTGATACAGAATAAATTGGGTTGTTGATGGGCAGTGGGACAGATGAATGGGGCTGTGATACAGAATACATTGGGTTGTTGATGGGCAGTGGGACAGATGAATGGGGCTGGAATACAGAATAAATTGGGTTGTTGATGGGCAGTGGGACAGATGAATGGGGCTGGAATACAGAGTAAATTGGGTTGTTGATGGGCAGTGGGACAGATGAATGGGGCTGGAATACAGAATAAATTGGGTTGTTGATGGGCAGTGGGACAGATGAATGGGGCTGGAATACAGAATAAATTGGGTTGTTGATGGACAGTGGGACAGATGAATGGGGCTGGAATACAGAGTAAATTGGGTTGTTGGTGGGCAGTGGAACAGATGAATGGGGCTGGAATACAGAATAAATTGGTTGTTGATGGGCAGTGGGACAGATGAATGGGGCTGGAATACAGAATAAATTGGGTTGTTGATGGGCAGTGGGACAGATGAATGGGGCTGGAATACAGAATAAATTGGGTTGTTGATGGGCAGTGGGGCAGATGAATGGGGCTGGAATAAATAATACATTGGGTTGTTGATGGGCAGTGGGACAGATGAATGGGGCTGGAATACAGAATAAATTGGGTTGTTGATGGGCAGTGGGACAGATGAATGGGGCTGGAATACAGAATAAATTGGGTTGTTGATGGGCAGTGGGGCAGATGAATGGGGCTGGAATACAGAATAAATTGGGTTGTTGATGGGCAGTGGGACAGATGAATGGGGCTGGAATACAGAATAAATTGGGTTGTTGATGGGCAGTGGGACAGATGAATGGGGCTGGAATACAGAATAAATTGGGTTATTGATGGGCAGTGGGACAGATGAATGGGGCGGGAATACAGAATAAATTGGGTTGTTGATGGGCAGTGGGACAGATGAATGGGGCTGGAATACAGAGTAAATTGGGTTATTGATGGTCAGTGGGGCAGATGAATGGGGCTGGAATACAGAATAAATTGGGTTATTGATGGGCAGTGGGACAGATGAATGGGGCGGGAATACAGAATAAATTGGGTTGTTGATGGGCAGTGGGACAGATGAATGGGGCTGGAATACAGAGTAAATTGGGTTATTGATGGTCAGTGGGGCAGATGAATGGGGCTGGAATACAGAATAAATTGGGTTGTTGATGGGAAGTGGGACAGATGAATGGGGCTGTGATACAGAATAAATTGGGTTGTTGATGGGCAGTGGGACAGATGAATGGGGCTGGAATACAGAATAAATTGGGTTGTTGATGGGCAGTGGGACAGATGAATGGGGCTGGAATACAGAATAAATTGGGTTGTTGATGGGCAGTGGGACAGATGAATGGGGCTGGAATACAGAATAAATTGGGTTGTTGATGGGCAGTGGGACAGATGAATGGGGCTGGAATACAGAATAAATTGGGTTGTTGATGGGCAGTGGGACAGATGAATGGGGCTGGAATACAGAGTAAATTGGGTTGTTGATGGGAAGTGGGGCAGATGAATGGGGCTGGAATACAGAATAAATTGGGTTGTTGATGGGCAGTGGGACAGATGAATGGGGCTGGAATACAGAATAAATTGGGTTGTTGATGGGCAGTGGGACAGATGAATGGGGCTGGAATACAAAATAAATTGGGTTGTTGATGGGCAGTGGGACAGATGAATGGGGCTGGAATACAGAATAAATTGGGTTGTTGATGGGAAGTGGGGCAGATGAATGGGGCTGGAATACAGAATAAATTGGGTTGTTGATGGGCAGTGGGACAGATGAATGGGGCTGGAATACAGAATACATTGGGTTGTTGATGGGCAGTGGGACAGATGAATGGGGCTGGAATAAATAATAAATTGGGTTGTTGATGGGCAGTGGGACAGATGAATGGGGCTGGAATACAGAATAAATTGGGTTGTTGATGGGCAGTGGGGCAGATGAATGGGGCTGGAATACAGAATAAATTGGGTTGTTGGTGGGCAGTGGGGCAGATGAATGGGGCTGGAATACAGAGTAAATTGGGTTATTGATGGTCAGTGGGGCAGATGAATGGGGCTGGAATACAGAATAAATTGGTTGTTGATGGGCAGTGGGACAGATGAATGGGGCTGGAATACAGAGTAAATTGGGTTGTTAATGGGCAGTGGGACAGATGAATGGGGCTGGAATACAGAATAAATTGGGTTGTTGATGGGCAGTGGGACAGATGAATGGGGCTGGAATACAGAATAAATTGGGTTGTTGATGGGCAGTGGGACAGATGAATGGGGCTGGAATACAGAATAAATTGGGTTGTGGATGGGCAGTGGGACAGATGAATGGGGCTGGAATACAGAGTAAATTGGGTTGTTGATGGGCAGTGGGACAGATGAATGGGGCTGGAATACAGAATAAATTGGGTTGTTGATGGGCAGTGGGACAGATGAATGGGGCTGGAATACAGAATAAATTGGGTTGTTGATGGGCAGTGGGGCAGATGAATGGGGCTGGAATACAGAGTAAATTGGGTTATTGATGGGCAGTGGGACAGATGAATGGGGCTGGAATACAGAATAAATTGGGTTGTTGATGGGCAGTGGGGCAGATGAATGGGGCTGGAATACAGAGTAAATTGGGTTATTGATGGGCAGTGGGACAGATGAATGGGGCTGGAATACAGAATAAATTGGGTTGTTGGTGGGCAGTGGAACAGATGAATGGGGCTGGAATACAGAATAAATTGGGTTGTTGATGGGCAGTGGGACAGATGAATGGGGCTGGAATACAGAATAAATTGGGTTGTTGATGGGCAGTGGGACAGATGAATGGGGCTGGAATACAGAATAAATTGGGTTGTTGATGGGAAGTGGGGCAGATGAATGGGGCTGGAATACAGAATAAATTGGGTTGTTGATGGGCAGTGGGACAGATGAATGGGGCTGGAATACAGAATAAATTGGGTTGTTGATGGGCAGTGGAACAGATGAATGGGGCTGGAATACAGAATAAATTGGGTTGTTGATGGGCAGAATTTCTTGCTGAAATTCATTAAATAGTCAGAATCGAAAACTCTCTTTTTGTCAGGTGTTTGGTGTTCTGCCTTTTTGCATACCTACCAACTTTTCAGGGTGGGAAAGGGGGAAAATTATTAAATTAAGCCACGCCCCCTCATTGAGGGATGGATAGGAAATAGGTTGTAACAGTTACAGCAATAGAAACACTTTGAATAGGCAAATGAATCATTTATTGCTGCAGATCTGCATGTTACACCTCAAAGAGGGACAATATGTAAATGAAGCCACACACCCTCACTGAGTGATAGATGAAGCCACGCCCCCTCGTTGAGAGATGATGAAGCCACACCCCCTCATTGAGTGATAGATGAAGCCACGCCCCCTCATTGAGGAATGGATAGGAGACACATTGTAAAAATTACAACAATAGAAACACTATGAATAGAGAAATGAATCCATTATTGCTGCAGATCTGCATGTTACACCTCAAAGAGGGACAGTATGTAAATGACAACTTCATATAACGGATCCAGTCAGTGGCCTAGGTCAAGTGTTTACCTCCAGGCCAGGCGGGTGAGTGCCTATTATTCATCAAATCATTTGATAACTTTTTGTTTTAAAACGGACCTTCAACCTGAATAAGAGCCTTATATATGTTCCCCCCCTGTACATACAGATTGCCCACATTAATCTGGACCTTTACCCTGAATAACAGCCTATCTTATATGTTTCCCCCTGTACATACAGATTGCCCACATTAATCTGGACCTTCACCCTGATTAAGAGCCTATCTTATATATTTCACCTCCTGTACATACAGATTGCCCACATTAATCCAGACCTTCGCCCTGAATAAGAGCCTATCTTGTATGTTTCCCCCCTGTACATACAGATTGCCCACATTAATCCGGACCCTGACCCTGAATAAGAGCCTTTTTGTATTTTTCCCACCACCCTGTACAGATTGCCCACATTAATCCAGACCCTCACCCTGAATAAGAGCCTATCTTGTATGTTTCCCCCCCCCCTGTACATACATATTGCCCACATTAATCCGGACCCTCACCCTGAATAAGAGCCTATCTTGTATGTTTCCCACACCCTGTACATACAGATTGCTCACATTAAAAAAATCATCTACTGCATGTTATGAGCCAAGATGGCAGCTCATGAAGCATCAGGCAGCCTGCAAACAGGAAGTATATTTTGACTGTGCTGCTCTGCATTCTGGGATTGCTGTCCTTTCCCTGACCCCAGCTCTGCTCTGTCTGTGCAAAGCACAGCTATAACCCCCCTGCAGTTTATCCCACTCTCCTCTCCTCAGTATGTGTGATGCTTCTGATTCAAGATGGTGGAGTCCTGAACAGAGTTGCAGCCCGGTGGGGGAAAGAATAATAAGTGACTAAAAACTTAAAATATATTAGTTTTAGATGCTGGGGAATAGTTTTTTTAAGGGTTTGGGCTTTTCATTAAATGATGCTGAAGGTCCGGTTTAAGTTGAACATAATACGTTACTCACTGACTGCAACATTGTATTTAATGACTTGTGTGCAGCCTAGATTATAAGACAGATATTGAAAGCGGATGGGAACATATCACTACCATCAGAGCTGGATTATGTGTGGTGGAGGCCCCTGGGCACAAAATGTGGTGGAGGCCCCAGATACAGTATAAAATAAGAGGCCGATTCATTAATAGCGCCAGGTAGCGCCAGATGAGCGACTGTAGCGTGATTTTTTCAGCGCCAGCCAGTATTCGCTGTGCTTGGCCGGCGTTAGCTTGATGACAGCGACTCAGTCGGTGTGCGGTAATGTTGAATACGGGCTTAGGGGTCGCTGTTTCACAGGTTCAGCGTTGTATGTGAGCGCCTGACAACGAATGGCCAGAGCGAACGGCTAGCTTCATATTCATTAACAAATCACGCTCCAAATGTGCTGTCGCTGTCCATTCCTTGTTTAAACCCCAGAGCGCTTGCGGCGATTTTTAACCCCTAAACAACCATATTTTTTGAATGTAACATTATACATGTTTTTAGAATCATTTTGTAATATGACTACATTAATATCAGACCTGTTAGATCAATTCTGCACAAATTATTTAAAAAAAAATTTTTTACTTAAAAATAAATCCTAACATTGCAGAAGTGGTCTCCGAATTTTTGACATTAAAAAAAAAAAAAAAAAAAATTAATACCAATTAATTATGATTAATTATAGATTGCTCCATTGAAATGCATTGGACATCGCCAGGGAGCGACAGCTCATACCTGGCGCTGTGAAGGAATTTGCAGCGGCGCTGTTCGGTCCAGGCGGCTTCATGATGAATGCCGCGCTAGCCGTAGCTCTCGCCGGCGCTAGCCTCATTTTGCTTGATAAATGCGTCATTGTGACCGCCGCCGGGCGTACTTGAGTCGGTAGTCGCCGTTAGCTGCCGCTACCTAGCTACGGGCGCTAGCCCGTGATAAATAAGGGCCAAATAGTCCAGCCAAGTAACTGATTGGTGGTTGTCTGGCACCCGCCTACTTACTGGATCGTCAGATCGAGTCCCTTGTGCCACCCTTGTGTGGGTCCGTGCTGCTCGGGAACTCCTGCTTTGCCATTCTCGGGTTAGGGGGGTGGTGTAGTCACACAGCTGGTCCAGCAGAAAACACTTCCCTGCATTGAGCTGCCAGCGGCTGTGCTTGGTGGCTTATGTGCAGTGACAGCTCTGCACGCACCCATCACTGTAGCGTTGCTGATGGCGGCTTTGCTGCTCTAGCCCCCCCCCCCCCCCGTCCTGCCCTGTGGTGGCTTTGGCTGCAGGTTTGCAAAGACAAATCAAAAAAAAAAAGATTGCCCAGGCGCGTGGGGGCCCCACTGCCTGCAATAGCTTTGTTGCTGGCCCGTCAGACCAAAGACTGAAAAGCCTCCTGGACCAGACCACAACGCAAAGGTTGGTGGAGGCCCCCTTTGCAGGGGACCCGGGGCTCACTCCCCTTGCACCCCTCTCATAATCCGGCATTGACTACCATTGATTATAATCCCCTTCTACCTTCGAACACATTAGCGCGCCTGTAAACGGGGGGAGTCTGACAGCAGAATAGGACAGATATCCTTTCCTGTGCTCTATCCAATACTTCAAAAGGGGGACAGTCCGAAGTTCCTGGCGCCAGTCTGGCAGCAAGAAACAGAAATTGTGCGGCCTCATAAATATTTATAGGCGGCACTGGTGGAACACTGGGCATCCCGAGGTGTGCAGCGGCGATAATGTATAGTTGTATACGTTTTCTGGAACAGCCATGCGGCCTATTGTAGAACTCCCCCGCCCGACATATTTACTACGCGTATATCCCTGGGTTATTGTGTGCGAGGATGGCGGCTTCAAGGCTACGGTTTGCTTTCCTAACAAGAATTGTCTCTTAGCTCGGCTCTGATTGCACTCCGTGTCCAGCGCAGATAAATGTCCCAACCAGTCTAAACACCGGCCTCAGTTTCAAAACAACCGAGACTCAGACCAAATACTTCCATAGCCTTAGACCCAAAGGACCTCTCTACAAAACAGGGGCGTGCTTTATTTAGCTGCTCGTCCATGGGAGGAGGTTTATCCATCGAGGGGAAAGTTTAGAGCCCTCCAGGTCATCACGATCGAATAGAGCTAGAAAAAGAGAAAGAAAAAAGGAAATCAGAGAAAGAAAGAGTGAAAGAAAGAAACTGGAAAGGAGGTGGAGGGAATGTTAAAAAATGGAAGAAGGTGAAAAGAGAAGAAGAAATGTGCAAGAAAAGAAGAAGAGCGAGGAGGTATTTGAAAACAAAAAGGGCTGCTGTTCCAGTTGAGAGCTCCTGACGCCCCCCTTATAGCAAGGTTGGGATGGCGCCCTGTGCGACCACACACCTCACATACCCCAATATCCCGCCATGGGTCCAACGCTGATTTCACCGTAGACTCTGAAATAAACTCAGGGGGTCATGTTGAAGGAAGTGGCTTCCTAATTCTGGTAACTTACTTTATGCTTACCTAATCGGATTGCCTCTGACAATATATTCGGCTATGTTGTTCTTGGTAAGGAGGAGTATTGAATTTTTGTATCACATCTGGCCAGGGCCCTGATTCACTAAGGGTAAAAAAAAATTCTCATGGTAGTAAAAAATTCAATTCATGAGAAAAAAGCCTGAGAATGTCTCTGTTACTGAATCACTAGATAAAAAGACAATGAAAGTCAATGGCAGTTTTTACTACAGTGTAGAAAAGAGTAAACAGTTCTCTACTTTCCTTAGGAGTAAAAAAGTGCCATTGACTTTCATTGTCTTTTTATCTAGTGATTCAGTAACAGAGACATTCTCAGGCTTTTTTCTCATTAATTGAATTTTTTACTACCATGAGAATTTTTTTCTACCTTTATTGAATCAAGAACATTGCCTCTGACAATATATTAAGCTATGTTCTTCTTGGTAAGGAGGAGTAATATATTTTGATCACATCTGGCCAGGGCCCTGATTCAATAAAGGTAGAAAAAAATTCTCATGGTAGTAAAAGATTCAATTTTACTCCTAAGAAAAGTAGAGAACTGTTTACTCCTTTCTACACTGCAAAAACTGCCATTGACTTTCATTGTCTTTTTATCTAGTGATTCAGTAACAGAGACATTCTCAGGCTTTTTTCTCATTAATTTAATTTTTTACTACCATGAGAATTTCTTTCTACCTTTATTGAATCAAGGCCCATGTATTAGGGTAGGTGGAATAAAACTATAGTATTACAGTGCCACTGGTCATTTTGAAGCTATGAACCAGGCCTGTCCTACAGATAGAGGGGGAACACATGTATAGGCCTCGATTCAATAAAGGTAGAAAAAAATTCTCATGGTAGTAAAAAAGTCAGTTCATGTGAAAAAAGCCTGAGAATTTTACTGTTACTGAATCACTAGTAAAAAAAAAAAACAATGAAAGTCAATGGCAGCTTTTACTACAGTGTAGGAAGAAGTAAACAGTTCTCTACTTTTCTTAGGAGTAAAAAAGTGCCATTGACTTTCATTGTTTTCCTATCTGGTGATTCAACAACAGCGACATTCTCAGGCTTTTTTCTCATGAATTGAATCTTTTACTACCATGAGAATTTTTTTCTACCTTTATTGAATCAAGGCCATAGAGTGTATATAAGGAACCATTTTCCCATGGTGGTCGACTCATTTTGGAACTATTGTCATGTCCAAAGGTCTATCATATTTGGGGATTTAGGGGGTAAGGGAGACCGATGTCTCGGGTGAGCGTTTAACCCTTTTAGTGCCAGCCTACCTGGAGATCCTAAAATCAAAAATGTATCCCGCACCACCTATTCAATGATCCTGTAATATCAATCAATATTTTATAATGTTTGTGACCGTGCTTGCGGCTGGAAGCTACTATGATATATAACACAATTATTTTCCTATTGTGGCTCCAGCAACCACCCAATTGGCCCCAAACCGCAGCACCCTCTCCACAACTCAGATCTATCTCATGAATTCATCTTTATTAAAGTCTCCACTAAAAATGACATATAGACATACAATTCAAAATGACCCCAAAAAATTCATTATATAGGGTATCCCGTACAGACCTGTAATCCCATTATCATCCTCACAAGTGTAGAATAACCATTATTTAAAAAAAATATAAAGAAAATAATCAAAAAAATCTATCCAAAAATCTCCTTTGCTAATTAATTATATATAAAGTGCCAAAAGTGCATAGAATTGTGCTATACAATGTGCAATTTCTATTAAATATAACCTCTAAGGAAAATATGGCAAGAGGAATAAAGTTCAAAGTGACAACAATTAATCCATGAACAATGAACACATCACCTAATAGTGGCAGGTCCCAGGGATGTCCCTCATACAATTGGGGCCAAGAAATGGTTTCCCACGCATTTCGTAATCCGAACCCCAACTACTTTCTCAAGCCTACCTGTAGATGTTTTCACCCTCCATTGCAGGGGGGGCATTTTTTTACCATATACCAATTGTCTTCTATTGAGAGGAGTAGGGAGAGGCTTTGTTTCATACATCTCAACAGAGGACAATGGGGCGACATTATGCAGTAATTCCATTATGAAATAAAGTCCACTCAGAGAAAACCCCACCACACCAAAAACCTACCTAATAACTAAAGTGTGCAGTAACCTGGCCAAATGCAACCTAGGCAGAGCAATATCTAAAGAAGGGTGGCCCAGACATCCTTATTAGCCAGTGATCAGAACGCACCACTGAATAGAACTAAATCATCACAACAGTTTATTAAGCATTAATATACCCACAGGACATCCACAACTTAAACCAAATATAAAAAACATACAGACACATGAAGAGGTGGGTTATGTGAACCCTAATCCACATGATCTCCAGTGACCCCCCCAGATATATACCTACCAACCTCTTTTGGGAAAGAGGGACATTTGTTAAATTAGGCCACGCCCCCTCATTGAGGGATGAATAGGGAGATTGTAACAGTTGCAACAATAGAACAATAGAAACACTTTGAATAGGCAAATGAATCATTTAATACTACACATATGCATGTTACACCTCAAAGAGGGACAATATGTAAATGAAGCCACACCCCCTCATTGAGGGATGGATAGGAGATAGCGTGTAACAGTTACAACAATAGAAACACTTTGAATAGGCAAATGAATCATTTAATACTGCACATATGCATGTTACACCTCAAAGAGTGACAATATGTAAATGAAGCCACACCCCCTCATAGAAGGATGGATAGGAGAAGCCACACCCCCTCATTGAGGGATGGATAGGAGAAGCCAGGCCCCCTCACTGAGGGATGGATAGGAGATAGGGTGTAACAGTTAAAACAATAGAAACACTGAATAGGCAAATGATTGCTGCAGATCTGCATGTTACACCTCAAAGAGGGACAAATGGGAACAACAAGAGACATGGGGACATTTTCATTCATTCCTACTTGCAGAATGCTTCCAATTCTGTGAGATCCCTGGCTGGTCTTGCATGCGCTGCTCTTTTGAGATCTATCCACAGATTTTCAATGATTTTTAGATATGAAGGCCATGGTAAATCCTTTGAGCGTGATGTGTGGTTAGGATCATTATCCTTTTGTAGAAGGCTAGAACTTCACCTATTTTTTTAACAGTAATGTTGATTTAATTTCATTTTCCCTCTACCTATGAAATGTTCTCCATGCCATTGGCTTCATCACAACCCCAAAGCATGACTGATTCACCCCATGCTTGATTGGAGAGGTGGCCTTATCATGAAATTTGTGGCCCTTTCCCCCCCATCCTGTACCTACAGATTGCCTACATTAATCCGCACCTTCACCCTGAATGAGAGCCTATCTTATATGTTTCCCCCCCATACATACAGATTGCCCACATTAATCCAGACCTTCACCCAAACTAAGATCCTAGCTTGTATGTTTTCCCCCCTTGTACACATTAATCCAGACCTTCACCCTGAATAAGAGCCTATCTTGTATGTTTCTTCCCCTGTACATACAGATTGCCCACATTAATCCGGACCCTAACCCTGAATAAGAGCCTATCTTATATGTCCCCCCCCGTACATACAGATTGCCCACATTAATCCAGACCTTCACCCTAACTAAGATCCTATCTTGTATATTTCCCCCCCTGTACATACAGATTGCGCACATTAATCCAGACTTTCACCCTGAATAAGAGCCTATCTTGTATGTTTCTTCCCCTGTACATACAGATTACCCACATTAATCCGGACCCTAACCCTGAATAAGAGCCTATCTTGTATGTTTCCGCCACCCTGTACATACAGATTGCCCACATTAATCCGGACCCTCACCCTGAATAAGAGCCTATCTTGTATGTTTCTTCCCCTGTACATACAGATTGCCCACATTTATCCGGACCCTCACCCTGAATAAGAGCCTATCTTGTATGTTTCCTCCACCCTGTACATACAGGTTGCCCACATTAATCCAGACCCTCACCCTGAATAAGAGCCTATCTTGTATGTTTCTTCCCCTGTACATACAGATTGCCCACATTAATCTGGACCCTCACCCTGAATAAGAGCCTATCTTGTATGTTTCCCCCACCCTGTACATACAGATTGCCCACATTAAAAATTATCCTACTATCCTACCTGCACCTGCGTTTTCTGAACCTTTAAGTATCCAAGATGGCCACCTATGGAGTCTCAGGCTGCCTGCAAACAGGAAGTGTCTTCTGACTATGCAGCTCTGCATTCTGGGATTTCTGTCCTTTTTCTGAACCCAGCTCTTTTAGAGATCATTTGAACCAGACCTTCACCATGATTTAAAGCCCAAACCCATAAAAAACGATTCCCCAGCATCTAAAGTTTAATATATTTTAAGTTTTTAGTCACTTATTATTCTTTCCCCCACTGGGCTGCAACTCTTTTCAGGACTTTAGGATACGGGCGCCGCCATCTTGACTCAGAAGCATCACATTTACTGAGGAGAGGAGAGTGGGATAAAAGACAGGGGGGCGGGTTATAGCTGTGCTTTGCTCAGACAGAGCAGAGCTGGGGTCAGGAAAAGGTCAGCAATCCCAGAATGCAGAGCAGCACAGTCAGAGGGCACTTCCTGTTTGCAGGCTGCCTGATGTTCCATGAGCCGCCATCTTTTAATGTTTAAAGGCTCATAACATGCAGTAGATGCAGGTAGGATGATTTTTAATGTGAGCAATCTGTATGTACAGGGTGTGGGAAACATATAAGATAGGCTCTTATTCAGAGTGAAGGGCCGCTTTAATCTTCAATTTGCCTGTTTCCAGTAACACCAGGGGTGACAAAACCTTTGCATGCAACTGAATGTATAGCTTGTAATGTGAAAACATGGCAAATTTGTGGGTCAGGTTGGTGGAGTAGCCTTCTATGTATAAAGTGAATTATATTGTGATTGTTGAGTGATAATCAATACAAATAGAGTGACCATTTCTACCCCTGCTCATGATTTGCCCCTGCAGTGCCATAGCCTTGGTTGACGAATGCAACCGTTGACCTCCAGGGAAGACCCTTGAGAGTGGTGCTCAGCCGCTCATAGACTGGTCAGGGCCCATAAAGTCCTGGGCTAATTTGCCACAAGAAATGTATGGACATTGTGTGGTGCACAATTTCCTAGAGTTTTTGAGGTTTGAATGTCTGATCGAGCAATCTACCATCACCATTCGATCAAACTCTGCTGGCGAGTAATGGAGACAGTCACCTCATACACCTACACACCTCTCTCCACATACAAGCAGGGCACAGGCAATACACACTGATTCCGTCCCACACTTATCCTGTGGAGACTCTGATCAGTTCTGCTGTCGAACGATCAGATACAATCAGCTTGCAATCTGCTGGTTCACACACATGTCACCATGCAGCACTCCAAGTTAATTGTGAGTCATTCACCCTTGTAACACTATATGATCAGATCTGCTTCCCAATCATACAATGAATTAGTTACAATTGATCTTGCAGTCTAGTCTATGAGGCCGATTCATTAATAGCGCCAGGTAGCGACAGATGAGCGACAGTAGCGGTATTTTCACAGCGCACGCTAGTATTCGCTGTGCTTGGCCGTTGTTCGGCTGTTGACAGCGACTCAGTCGGTGTGCGGTAATGTTGAATACGGGGTTAGGAGTCGCTGTTTGACAGGTTCCGCGCTGTATGTGAGCGCATGACAGCGAATGGCCATAGCGAACGGCTCCCAGCATATTCATTAACAAATCACGCTCAAAAAATTCTCGCGCTGTGAAATGTTTGTTTAAACCCCAGAGCGCTGGCGGCGATGGGTTAAAAGTCGTTTTTTAACCCCCAAACAACCATATTTTTGGAAAAAAAACACAACAAGTTTATAAAAACATTTTGTAATATGAATACATTAATATCAGACCTGTAATATCAATTCTGCACAAATTTTTTTTTTTTATTTTTTACCTTAAAACAAATATCTAACATTGCAGAAGTGGTCACAGAATTTTTGACATTAAAAAAAATAAAAAATAAAAATAATAGCAATTAATTAAGAATATTTAAAGAATGCTCCATTGAAATGCATTGGAGAGCGCCAGGTAGCGAGAGGTCATACCTGTCGCTGTTCAAGGTTGCTCGCTGGCGCTGTGGGGTGAGGCTGGAATAATAATGAATGAGTGGCTATATGGCGCTATCTCAGTCGCTAAGCAGGATCGGCTTGATAAATGTGTGATTGCGGAGGGGAGCCGGCGTTCTCGTGGCGGTGACCGTCATTACCGTTCGCTCACCATTCGCTACCTGGCGCTATCCCTTGTTAAATAAGGGCCTTAGGGTTAATTCACATTTACGAGCGGTCATACAATCTTCAAAAACCGGGGTAGTTTTTAGAGCTCCAAGTAAACCAGGTTAGAGGATTTCTAATTGCCAAAAAGGTAGGCCCGTGCAAAATGAAAATGTTAAAATTTTAATAAGAAAAATAAGAAGACAAAAATACAAATAATAAACAAAAAAAAGAAAATATACAAATGTGCAGAAAAACTGAAAATAAAAGGGGAGTAAACACTGTAAATCCTATACCTCATAAAGATACAATGTCTTCAGCTTCTGAGGCATAGAGGAGCAGTGGGTCAGACACACCACAATTACGGATCGGACCCTCTGTATGTGACAAACAAAACCATTTCTCCCCCTGGATTTATCCTAAATTCCAGGGGCTGGAAGACAGATGCCCTCCCCATGGGTGGGTGCTGGGGGCCAGGCTGATATTTTATTAGCCTGGGAGCAATTTATTTGTAGTCACCCTTTTAGTTACTTTTTACTCCAATTTGCTCCCCCCACCTTTCCTTATCAGTAGGGTTTTCTGTTTCTAGATAAGGATTTATTGCCCCTGTGCAGGAAGACTTTGAAGAACTCTTGTTTATTTTGTTATAGAATGTCTGTAGAAGTGCTGGGGATGAGGCAGAGGGGAATCATGACATAGAATTAGGACATTGGATGTCACATCCAGCACTACACGATGACCGATGACCGGTTTGTGGCTGCACATTTCTCGGCATCGCAGGTCCGGCCAGGAGCCGAGTCTGAGCTATTCAATAAATATTCGGAGTGACACTGCAGGTCTTGGCTGCTCACTAATAAAACCCAGGTAACGTCCATGGCAGCCAATTGCTATATATAGAAGGTGCTATTAAATGCTAAAACCACTCCCGCAATAACTGACCTACTTAAACAAACAGTGATTCATTCCAAACTACTGTTGTTATGGCTGGAAATAAATAAATACAATGAAGCATCTCTTGACCGTTCCACGGTGAGCTCTGGCTGTGGGTGCCGGCCGGTTGCCATGTCAGTCATGTGACACAACCCTCGCCATAGCGCGCCAATATATTTGGAAGGAAAGCGAGGTGGCCATAGAACTCGGGTGCAGCAACTTTTTTCTTTGTTGTTTCATCTTATCACACTGGGAGGCATACTTCCCAACTTTTCAGGGGACTATTGTTAAATTAGGCCACGCCCCCTAATTGTTTGATGGATAGGAGATAGGATAACAGTGACAACAATAATAATGCTTGGAAGAGGCAAATGAATCATTTATTGCTGCAGATCTGCATGTTACACCTCAAAGAGGGGCAATATGTAAATGAAGCTACGCCCCCTCATTTAGGGATGATAAAGCCACGCCCCCTCATTGAGGGATGGATAGGAGATAGGATGTAACAGTTACAATAGAAACACTTGGAAGAAGCAAATGGAACATTTATTGCTGCAGATCTGCATGTTACACCTCAAACAGGGACAATATGTAAATGAAGCCACGTCCCCTCATTGCGGGATGGATGAAGCCACGCCCCCTCATTAAGGGATGGATAAAGCCACACCCCCTCATTTAGGGATGGATAGGAGAAAGGTTATAACAGTTACAACAATAGAAACAGGAAGAAGCAAATTGAAAATTTATTGCTGCAGATCTGCATGTTACACCTCAAACAGGGACAATATGTAAATGAAGCCACGTCCCCTCATTGCGGGATGGATGAAGCCATACCCCATCATTGAGGGATGGATGAAGCCACGCCCCCTCATTTAGGGATGGATAGAGGATACATTGTAACAGTTACAACTATAGAAACACTTTGAATAGACAAATGAATCATTTATTGCTGCAGATCTGCATGTTACACCTCAAAGAGGGACAATATGTAAATGAAGCCACGCCCCCTCATTGAGGGATGGGATAGGAGATACATTGTAACACTTATAACAATAGAAACACTTTGAATAGGAGAATGAATCAGTTATTGATGCAGATCTGCATGTTACACCTCAAAGAGGGACAAATTAGAACAACGAGGGACAGGGGGACATGGACTCAAAAGAGGGACAGTCACTCCAAATCAGGCACACTTGGGAGGTATGGGGGGCAGAATGGGAACAGGCACAGGTCTAGTCAAGGGGTCGGAGGCAGGATAATATTGGTAGGGTAATATTGTTTAGGATAATCCAGCAGAATACTTACCAATCACCAATTTGGATGGTGGTCCTAAGTGGGTTTGCTGAGAGTATATGATCTGATCTGCAATTTCATCCACAATACTGAAAAAGGACCATGCAATACCCCAGGGGGAGTTTTCCTGTCTCTACCAATTCAATCTTTGTAACAGGGCAATCAGTGTCTGGGATGGGATGCCTGGGGCCCACCTTTAGATGCAAGGATTACTGGCTTATATTCAGGGCCCATGCTCAGAAACAATATGCCAAACTGTATTGTCTCTGTATGTGCACATACAGTGCCACAAATAAGCTCTACATGGTTCAGGTTCCGATGATGAAAACCCTCAAAAGGGTATTCCTGGTAACCCTGTGGGTCTGTCTGATACTGAAATCACTATTGCCACTGTCAAGTTTATTTGGGAGTTTTAGGAAATCTTTAGTAAGTTACAGATGCTGTGCAGAGAGAAACAGGCTGCAGTAAGGACACTAGATGTCACCCATGCTACAAAGAAAAGTGGTAGGGCCCAGAGCAGAAGCCAGCCAGATGGTTGGTTCCAGTCCTATTTATAGAAGGTTGGACATGTCTAGGCAGAAAAGAGGAAGAGAATGAAGGTCTCAGAAGCAATACAGAGAGATAGGGACAGAGAGAATGGTACTGAAAAATCACACTGGACTAACAGCCTACAGACACTTTTGGCCTTGATGGCCGGAGTAATACCCCCTCTGGAAAGGGACAGGACAGAAAGACCAAGTTGAGTGCTCCTGGAGTGCTTTGGGGAGGAAGGGACATGGAAAAAGGCTGTGCCTTTAAAGCCGATCGAGGTACCCCTTGGGAAAGGACCAAAACCCAGGATAGTCAAAATCCTGGGTGTTGGTCCTTTCCCCGGGGGCACCCCAATCGGGGGGTGCCCCACTGTGTGAAGCCCCCCAGGATGCCGAGCTCACCTCTTCCCGGTCCCACGGAGCGTCTAAGAGCATTCACAAATGCCTGGCCCGGGCACGCTCCCTGTTACAGGGAAGAGGAGGATCTGGCCGTCAGAGCCGCTGCTCTTAGATGTGCCGTGGGACCGGGAATAGGTGAGCAGGTCTTGGGGGTCCTGGGGGGTTTCACACAGCGGAGTACCCCGTGGAAAGGACCAAAATCCTGGGTTTTGGTCCAATTTAAGAGAGAACACTAAGCCGTATCTGGGAAAGTGAGACCCCGAGGGGCAGAAGTGCCCATTGTGTAAATGACTGTGCCTATGAATAAAGACATTTTGTTGAGGGATGCCCCCGGGGAAAGGAACAAAACCTGCGATAGGCAAATTCTGTTTGCCATGTAACGGGTGTTGGTCTGCGTCAGGCCACAATAAGAAAGACTAGGGGGGGACATCCAGAATGCTGGCACACCCCCATCACACCCTAGAACAGTGTATATTTTCACCAAATACCCCCTAGCGACAAACGGTTACAACCAAGTACCCCAAAGGAGGAGATCATTGTCTAATGTTAACAAAATAAGTCACACTCACTGGCCTTGTAGCACCTATTGAAGCAAGAAGGAGTATGTTTTACTGTTAATATGGCAAACCTGATAGACCCCCCTTGTTGGTGCACCCTGAAACATTGCTGCATACCCCCTGGGTTACAAGTACCGCAGGTTCAGAAACAGTTCCCTAGAATCCTGGTCCGGGAATGCAGCTCCGCTATTGGCCTCCCCCAGCGGCCGGAACCAAGGATGCAACCCTGACCCACGAGACCGTCGGTGCCCAATTGCAGGACTGCATTCTCTGACAAGGATCTAAAGACAGGTAAGATTAGCGGGCACTCTTGAGGGTGATGTACGGGGGGGCTCCCACATTCTGGATGCCCCCTTGAGCCTGTCTTATTGCGGCCAGATGTGGACCAACACCCAATAGCAGGCAAACCCATCCCCCGCTGGACCTTGGCCCAGAATGCTGGAGCCCCCTCCCCCCGCACATAACCCCTTAGATCTCCCGTAAATCTCACCTTTACCTCCGTCCCCCGCGTGACCTGGGCCCAGAATGCTGGAACCCCCTCCCCCCGCACATAACCCCCTAGATCTCCCGTAAATCTCACCTTTACCTCGGTCCCCCGCGTGACCTGGGCCCAGAATGCTGGAGCCCCCTCCCCCTGCACATAACCCCCTAGATCCCCCATAAATCTCACCTTTACCTCGGCCCCCCGCTGGACCTCGGCCCAGAATGCGGGAGCCACCTCCCCCTGCACATAACCCCCTAGATCTCCCGTAAATCTCACCTTTACTTCGGCCCCCCTGCTGGACCTCGGCCCAGAATGCTGGAGCCTCCTCCCCCCACACATAACCGCCTAGATCTCCCGTAAATCTCACCTTTACCTCCGCCCCCCGCGGGACCTTGGCCCAGAATGCTGGAGCCCCCTCCCCCTGCACATAACCCCCTAGATCTCCCATAAATCTCACCTTTACCTCCGTCCCCCGCGTGACCTTGGCCCAGAATGCTGGAGCCCCCTCCCCCTGCACATAACCCCCTAGATCCCCCATAAATCTCACCTTTACCTCGGCCCCCCTGCTGGACCTCGGCCCAGAATGCTGGAGCCCCCTCCCCCTGCGCATAACCCCCTAGAACTCCCGTAAATCTCACCTTTTCCCCAGTCCCCCATCGAGAATCCAGCACGAGCTGGCGCTTACTTGGGCAGGACATTCCGTCAGTGCCCGCTACACACCTGGGCGTCTGCCGCCCAATCGCTGCGCTAGATTCCCATTGGGGGATCAAGGTAAAGGTAAGATTTATGGGTGTCCTGGGGGGTTATGTGCGGGGGGGGTCTCCAGCTTCCTGGATGCCCCCCTGCGTATCTTATAATGGCCACATTGGTGCTGGTCTGCTTTAAGTGTGTCCTAGCTAATACTTTAGATAGCAAAGCCTGAAAAAGTGGATCAAAATCCTTTTACACTACTGCACCTCTCCCGATTTCATACCTTCCAACTTTTCAGGGTGAGAAAGAGGGACATGTCTTAAATTAAGCCACGGCCCCTAATTAAGGGATGGATGAAGCCACGCCCCCTCACTGAGGGATGGTAGGAGATAAGATGTAACAGTTACAACAATAGAAATAGGAGAATGAATAATTTATTGATGCAGATCGGCATGTTACACCTGAAAGAGGGACAATATGTAAATGAAGCTGCGCCCCTCGTTGAGGGATGGATAAACCGACGCCCCTCGTTGAGGGATGGATAAAGTCACGCCCCCTCATTGAGGGATGGATAGGAGATAGGATGTAACAGTTACAACAATAGAAACACTTTGAATAGGAGAATGAATAATTTTATTGATGCAGATCTGCATGTTACACCTCAAAGAGACACTATGTAAATTAAGCTGCGGCCCCTCGTTGATGAATAGGTGAAGCCACACCCCCTCATTGAGGGATAGATGAAGCCACACCCCCTCATTGATTGATGGATAGGAGATAGGGTGTAACAGTTACAACAATAGAAACACTTTGAATAGGCAAATCATTGCTGCAGATCTGCATGTTACACCTCAAAGAGGGATAAATGAGAACAACGAGGGACAGGGGGACATGGACGGAGGCATGGACAAATCAGGGACACTTGGAAGGTATGCAATTTTATTGAATCAAGCTTGTTTGCCTGAGCTAGCTATGGCCACCCGGTAAATTTGAGATGGCTGATCGGTGGATCTAAACACGAGCCCATAATACAGACAAGCCTGAGAATCCATCAGAAAGAGTTGCGAGGTTCAGTGGCCACAACCTAGGACTGGAAATAAATTAGCGACATTTCCTAAGTGCTGCCGTGACCTTTACCTTATGACGCCCCTGCTGACATCACTCCCGAACTGCGTGTTTTCTGGGGGAGCCTCTGTAAAAACATTGAGTAACGGTGATGGTCCGGGAACACCGTGTACCGAGCGGATTTTTATAGTGCCATCGCGGTTACGCACTTTGCAAACAATTCTGACAAGTATCGGTAGGTTTGTTTGGATATAAAATAGTGAGATGCTGGGAAGTGACACCATGGGCAGAGGCACTATAAATACAGATGGAATACACATGCCTCTATTTACAGCACATGCCGCCTTAGGCATCGGAAGGGGACCCTCCCTGTATTACCATCACCTTGCTCACTGAAGGTGGCCATGCGGAGGGGATGCTCCCATCCAGTGCTGGAGGCCCCTGGGCACAAAATCTGGTGGAGGCCTCAGATACAGTATAAAATAATAGTCCAGCCAAGTAACTGATTGGTGGTTGTCTGGCAGCCGTCTAGTTACTGGAACGTCAGATCGAGTCCCTTGTGTGGGTCAGGGCCGTATTTGGGGTTCTTAGTGCCCTAGGCAGTTTAAATGGTTGCGCCCCTTTTTTTTAAATTCAGGTCACAGTCCATAAAGGAAGTGTGTAGGGGGAGACGATGCTATGGGTTAGATGTGTGTGGAGAAGGGAAGGGTAAGAAGGGGGGAAGCAGGTAGGCAGGTTCCATTTTTCCGGCATTGTGACATACAGGAGTCACATGACCACAGCAGTGGTGGGGAGATGCTCTGTTCAATCCATTGCATCCTCTCCCCTCCTTCACACAAATACTCTGCATCCTTATGTAGCTAGGGGGTGCCTTCATGTTCTGCCTATGGGAGTTTTAACTTCTTTTCTTTACTACGGTAGTAAGTGCAGCACCCCCCCTCCAGGTTGCCTAATGGGAAATACAGCCCTGGTGCGGGTACATGCTACTCCTGCTTTGCCATTCTGGGCAGGGGGTAGTGTCATAGCTCGCAAGTGTCCCTGATTTGGAGGGACTGTCCCTTTTTTGAGTCCATGTCCCCCTACCCCTCATTCTCATTTGTCCCTCTTTGAGGTGTAACATGCAGATCTGCAGCAATAAATGATTCATTTGCCTATTCAAAGTGTTTCTATTGTTGTAACTGTTACATCCTATCTCCTATCCATCCATCAATGAGGGGGTGTGGCTTCATCCATCCCTTAATGAGGGGGTGTGGCTTCATCCATCCCTCATTGATGGAGAGTGGCTTTATCATTCCTCAGTGAGGGTGTGTGGCTTCATCAGCCCTTAATGAGGGGGTGTGGCTTCATCCATCCCTCATTGACGGGGTGTGGCTTTATCATCCCTCAGTGAGGGGGTGTGGCTTCATTTACATATTGTCCCTCTTTGAGATGTAACATGCAGATCTGCAGCAATAAATTATTCATTCTCCTATTCAAAGTGTTTCGATTGTTGTAACTGTTACATCCTATCACATATCCATCAATCAATGAGGGGGCGTGGCTTCATTATCCCTCAATGAGGGGGCGTGGCTTCATCATCCTTCAGTGAGGAGGTGTGGCTTCATTTACATACTGTCCCTCTTTGAGGTGTAACATGCAGATCTGTAGCAATAAATAATTCATTTGCCTGTTCAAAGTGTTTCTATTGTTGCAAAAGTTACAATGTATCTTCTATCCGTCTCTCAATGTGAGGGTGTGGTTTCATCTATCCATCAATGAGGGGGCGTGGCTTCATTTAACAATTGTCCCTCTTTCCCACCCTGAAAAGTAGGTAGGTATGGGTAGTGTAGTCGCCCAGCTGGTCCAGCAGAAAACAGTTCCCAGCATTGAGCTGCCAGCGGCTGTGCTTGGTGGCTTATGTGCAGTGACAGCTCTGCACGCACCCATCACTGTAGCATTGCTGATGGCGGCTTTGCTGCTCTAGACTCTCCGTCCTGCCCTGTGGTGGCTTTGGCTGCCCAGGCACGTAACCCAAATGTTGGTGGAGGCCCCCTTTGCAGGGCAAGCGGTGGAGGCCCCGGAGCACACGCCCCTTGCGCCCCCCTCATAATCCATTAATGGTGACTGCACCAAAATGGGGGCAAAGCACACATTTTATTTCTTTCTTTTGGTATTTCGGTGAGTTGCTACGAAAAAGAAAACCAGGCAGAATGAAAGCGGATCAATACTCCGAAGACAAGACCTATGATTTAAAGTGAACCAAAACTCACTACACTCAAAAACATTTGGCCAAAGCCCCTGCCGACATTCCCTTCTTAGCGTGTAGAATTAGAAATGGATATTTTCACTTTCTAAATAGTCCTGGAACACTGTTTCTTTTTTGCTGTCCCTCTCTGTAACATGGCGGAAGATCAGTCATTGCATAGATGCGGCGATGACATCATTGCCACACACAACAATGGCAATGAATGGAGGAGGCGGAGCTTTACAGCTAAAACAGGCGCCATTATCCGGGATTAGAGTGAAGCAGGAGCAGTAAAAATAGGCAAATGGTGATCTACATAGGGGGAGCAATTCAGGGGATGCTAGTTATTATTATTTTTATTGTTTATTTATATTGCGCCCTCACCTTCCATAGCGTTTTCAAGGTTATAAATGTGGGTTTTGGTCCACTTTAAAGAGGACTCAACTCAATAGCTTATGTCTTGCGCCATTTTTTCTAAACCGGATGTTTCTGGTGACCAATCCTGTGCCCGATGCAACGGGGTGGTCCTTTGCATCCTGGGACTGTAGTATACCAATATTTATACCTCTCTTTTCATCTCCCTTAAAGTGGGCCAAAACCCAGGATTTTCACTATGGTCCTCCCCCCGGGGCACCCCGGGTTTGGGATGCCCCGTCGTGTGACACCCCCCAGAACGGCGGGCAAACTCACCTCTCCTTGAGCCCATGGCACAGATGCAACCGCTCAACCAATCAGCTTCTCCCATCACGCATATTACTTTCTCCCTTCAGGTGCACGTGGCCTCACACAGAGATTCAGTTGGGATTCGAGAAGGGAGGCGAGTGATGCTGGTGCTGGCTGCGCATGTGCGAAAGGTGAGAATATCAGGTGCCCTGGGGGGTTTCACACAGCCTAGATCAAGATTCCCCGGGGGGGGGGGGGGGGGGGGGGGGAGTATGCCTGCTCTCCAGGGTGGGTTTTGGTCCACTTTAAAGGGACAGTCCAGGCAATGGCAATAATAAGCCAGTATGGAGCTCACCTGAAGCCGTCGTATACTTGCGTACACATAAGAATTTTTCCTCTACATTTAACCTATCCATGCAGTGAGACAAACACAAGCAGTGAGTGTACACGAGCCTGAAGCACATCAACTATTGCCAAACCTAAACAGATCTGCAGCACAATATAACCCAGTGTGTTCAAGTCCTACTAGGCTGTACCTCAACACATTGGAAAGACAAAAGTAAAACTATATATGGAGCACAACTATCTACCAATATCACTTTGGGCCTTATTCTTGAAGGGATAGCGCCAGGCAGTGCCTGTACAGTGGCAGGTAGCGCCAGGTAGCAGCAGGTGAACGCCGGAGACGGCACGCAATTACACATTTATGAAGCCGAATCTGGTGAGTGACTAGAACAGGGGTACTCAACCACTTCTTGTAAAGGTCCATTTACAGGCATCTGGTGAGAGGCGAAGGTCCGGACGGGGCGCTGTCAGGGGGGCTGGATAGATAGAAATCAGTGCATTGGGGTGGGTTGGGGTGGATTATACATTGCAATGCCACTTCTTGTCCATGCAGTACTTCATATTGCAATGCTAGGTGCAGGGAGGCAAAAAACTACATCGCCAATCTGTAACACGGCAGCGCTGTGCATGGCAACACAGAAGCAACTAAGTGCAGGGCTGTCAGGGCAGGGGGCCAGAAATTTGGCACCGAGGTCCGCATTCGGACCCCGGTCCGCCAGTTGAGTACCACTGGACTAGAACAACGCCATGTAGCGTACGATTCATCATCAACCCAGGCTCAGCGTACAGCGCCGGCAGTCATCCTCGCTACCTGGCGCTCTCCCATACATTTCTATGGATGATCCTTAAATCCCTTTCCTGATCCCAATTTTTTTTTCCAAAAAAAAAAACACAAACCTTCTGACATGTATTCTGGGCAAGGAAATGGCATTTTTGAAAACTTTTTTGAGTAATAATATTTTTATGCAGAATTGTCCTTACATGTCTGGTATTAAAGTGTTCATGTTACAATGTAATAACAATGTAATTCCATATGTTTTGCTTTGTTACTAGTGGATACATGTACAAAAACAGCCTTTAATCACACAGCCTCTGGCGCTATGGGCTAAAACAATTACATGATTTTGAGCGCCGGCGAGGTTTGTGGCTGTTTTTTTGATGAATGTGGTGTTAGTCGCATTGAGCTGGCGTTACGGTTCGCTCACATACAGCGTAGTATAGCGACTAACATATCATATTCATCAATGTCGGACAGCGACTGAGGCGCTCTGAAACAATGATCCATGGCCGAGCACAGCGACTACTAGTGGGCGCTCTGAAATCCGCTCTACAGACGCTCATCTGACGCTACCTGGCGTTAGTAATGAATCAGCCTGCCCGTTGATAATAAACTCCTTTAAACAAAAGTACATTAAACTACCTAAAGTGGACCAAAAACAACACTCCAATCTATAAGATTCCGTGGCTGCTAAATTCCCTCCCCCTGGGGGAATCGGCATGGACCGACCGCTGTGTGAAACCCCCCAGGTCGCCCAGAAACTCACCTTCTTTCGGGTCCAATGGCGCATGCGCGAGCAGTGACCACATCCCTGCTATACCTTTAGCAGGGAGCTTGCCCCTGCCAGGCATTTGTGAATGGCATGCTCCCTGATAGAGGGTGGCGGGGGATGCCGCTGCCAGTTTGTTTGGATGAGCTCTTAGACGACGGGACAGGAGCGGATCAGAGTGCGCTGATTGGACGAGAGGCTGCACATGCACCATAGGACCAGGGAGAGGTGAGTCAGATCAGGTGACCTGGGGGGTTTCACACAGCGGGGCATCCCCCTATCAGGGTGCCCCAGGGGCAAGGACCAAAACCCAGGATAATCAAAATCGTGTGTTTTGGTCCACTTCAAAATAGGACCAACCATCTTAAAACGTACTGTGTAGTCTAAAAGACTCTGGAGCCAGACCATTTGCATGCCGTAAGTTATAGAGGCCCTTTTGTCGGGTGCGCATCTCTGCTCAGCTGCTTTTGGCTAGAATTAGCCGGTTCCTAATAGACTAGTGCAGACGAGTACACTTACTGGACGAGAGCCCGCACATGTGCTGTAGGACCAGGAAGAGGTGAGATATACTGGGCAACCTGGGGGGTTCTCACGGGGGCAAGGAACAAAACCTGGATTAGTAAAAATCACCTGTTTTGGTCCACTTTAAAGTGGAACAAAACCTGTGATTTTGATTTTACCAGGTTTTGGCATCAGGGGAAGGCCAGCGGCTGGCCCTGAAGTCTTCTAGATTCAGGGTTTTTTTCAGTTTTAAAGTGGACCAAAACCCAGGATGTTGACTATCCTGTGTTTTGGTCCTGGCTCCCCGGGCCCCCCGATCGGTCGCTGAAACCCCCCAGGTCACTGAAACAAACTCACCTCTTCCCGGTCCTACGTTGCATGCGCGGCCACTCGTCCAATCAGCGCGCTCAGATCCTCTGACATCCCTTCATCTAAGCCTTCGTTTAAGGCGAGCAGCTCCGAGCGCGCTGATGACCGCATCCCCCACTACCCTCTAATAGGGATCGCACCAGCACTGGCCATTCACAAATGCCTGCTAGAGGGACAGGATGCAGCCGTGGCTCGCGCAATGCGTCGTTGGACTGGGAAACAAGATAAGTGTATGGGGTGACCTGGAGATTTCACACAGCGGGGCATCACGATTTTGGATGCCCCGGGGGGAGGGAATCGATTGACCTGGGAATCTTATTGATCCTTTTGCTCCTCACATCCTAGGCCCCGCCATCTTGCCAGTGGTCGAATACTTTATAGAAAGTAAAATAATTAAAGCGGACCTCTGAATAAGAGCCTATCTTATATATTTCCCCCATCCTGTGCATACTGATTGCCCACATTAATCCGGACCTTCACCCTGAATAAGAGCCTATCTTATATGTCCCCCCCCCCCGTACATACAGATTGCCCACATTAATCTGGACTTTCAAACTGAATAAGAGCATATCTGATATATTTCCCACACCCTGTACATACAGATTGCCCACATTAATCTGGACCTTCACTCTGAATAAGAGCCTATCTTATATGTTTCCCCCCTGTACATACAGATTGCCCACATTAATCCGGACCTTCACCCTGAATAGGAGCATATCTGATATATTTCCCACACCCTGTACATACAGATTGCCCACATTAATCCAGACCTTCACCCTGAATAAGAGCCTATCTTATATATTTCCCACACCCTGTACATACAGATTGCCACATTAAAAATCATCCTACCTGCATCTACTGCATTTAATGAGCCTTTAAACATCTAAGATGGTGGCCCATGGAGTCTCAGGCAGCCTGCAAACAGGAAGTATCTTGTGACTGTGTCGCTCTGCATTCTGGGATTGCTGTCCTTTTCCTGACCCCAGCTCTGCTCTGTCTGTGAAAAGCACAGCTATAACCCACCCCCCTGCACTTTCCTCCTCTCTTCTCCTCAATATGTGATACTTCTGAGTCAAGATGGCAGCGCCTGTATCCTGAACAGAGTTGCAGCCCAGTGGGGGAAAGAATGATAAATGACTAAAAACATAACATATATTAATTTTAGATGCTGGGGAATAGTTTTTTAAGGGTTTGGGCTTTTCATTAAATGATGCTGAAGGTCCGGTTTTGCAATGGTATTATTTGCATTAGGAAGCTTTGCCTGGACCAGCCGTGGAGACGAATGTCCTCTGTAGGGAGAATCTAAGTGCGAGGGTCCTGAGTAAGCGGTAACGCGCCCCCCCCCCCCGCGCGGCCTCGCTCTGTGTACATACAATTATTCTCCCTGAAAAGTCTTGTCGTCGTCATGCAGAACAATCCTCTGCCTCGTCTATGGTTCGCCTCAATGAGCGTTTGTCTACAGGTAATAGGCAGCCTTCCCGTAAAGTGATTCACTGGCTTGGAGGGCTTACGGCTCGCTATTAAAGACGCAGTCAGAGCGGTGAGTCACGCTGCGATACGGTGTAGCGATGTACAACAACAGAGCAGGGTGGGCAATAAGTAAGCACGCAGAAAGGGAACACGCGGTCCCCTCTCCCCCAATACATCCTTATAGCGAGGCATTCGCTCATTGTGCATCAGACAAAGCGCAGCGTGTGGTGCAGGCCACACAGGGACACGGAGCTCGCAATCCACAGGGGAAGGAGAACTGCCATTCTCCAGAGATTGCCACAAGCACACTTAAACTGTGCACAACAAACTTACTTTACCCTATTGTGACCTTTGTTTCACCCTAATGTTTAGTTTCCTGCCTGGGCCTAGGGGTATTGTTACACATCTACAGTTCAAAACGGAACAAAACCCAGGCTTTGCTAAAATCCAGATAGGATATCGCCTATCTGGATTTTAGCAAAGCCTTTGACACTGTACCACATAAAGAGCTCATAGATAAGTTATTGAAGGTAGGACTCAATCCCTGGATAGTTCAGTGGATTTCCAGTTGGCTGAGGGATCGGTATCAGAGTGTTGTTGTAAATGGTGTGCAATCTGAACAAAGGCGAGTTACAGGTGGTGTGCCGCAAGGCTCTGTCCTGGGCCCCATTCTTTTTATTATATTTGTAAGTGACATAGGAGAAGGCTTGGTAGGAAAAGTTTGTCTGTTTGCTGATGATACAAAGGTTAGTAATAGGGTGGATATTCCGGGAGGTGTCTGCAACATGGAAAATGATTTAGCTTTACTGGATAGATGGTCAAAACTGTGGAAACTAGAGTTTAATGTCTCTAAATGTAAAATCATGCACTTGGGTAGAAGGAATCCCTGCTCTGAGTACCGTATGGGCAGTACTGTGTTAGCCAGGACCTCGGAGGAGAGAGATTTAGGGATACTGATTACTGATAGCTGCAAGATGAGTGGACAGTGTAGCCAGGCAGTGGGAAAAGCAAGCAGGATGCTCGGCTGCATAGCTCGAGGCATCACCAGTAAGAAGAGGGAGGTTGTGATGCCGCTGTATAGAGCCCTGGTGAGGCCACAGCTAGAATACTGTGTGCAGTTCTGGAGACCTTACCTGCAAAAAGACATTATTCAAATAGAACGTGTCCAAAGGCGGGCAACGAAAATGGTGGAAGGACTTAAACTTAAAACTTATCAGGAGAGACTTAAAGAACTTAATTTGTACAGTCTGGAGGAAAGAAGGGAGAGGGGGGACATGATTGAGACCTTTAAATATGTGAAGGGATTGAATAAGGTTCAGGAGGGAATTGTTTTTAAGAAGAAACTTACTGATAGAACAAGGGGGCACAACCTGAAGCTAGTCGGGGGGAAGATCAGGAGCAATGTTAGAAAATAATATTTTACAGAAAGAGTAGTAGATGCTTGGAACAAACTTCCAGCAGAGGTAGTTGAGAAATCAACAGTCACTGAATTTAAACATGCCTGGGATAAGCACACATCTATCCTAAGATAAAGAGTACATACAGTATACACATAAGGGCAGACTAGATGGACCGTATGGTCTCCTTCTGCCGTCAACCTTCTATGTTTCTATGTTTGTTCTGTGCCAAATTGGGATGCCCGGCTGTGTGAAACCCTCTAGAACTCCTAGGATTTTGACTATCCTGGGTTTTGTTCTGTGCCTACGGGGGACATCCCGAATTGGGATGCCCAGCTGTGTGAAACTCCCTAGAACGCCTAGGATTTTGGCTATCCAGTGTTTTGTTCTGTGCCTAAGGAGGACATCCGAATTGGGATGCCTGGCTGTGTGAAACCCCCTAGAACTCCTAGGATTTTTACTATCCTGGGTTTTGTTCTGAGCCCACGGGAGACACACACTCTCAGAGATACACACACAGGCATACCTACATGCTCCCATGGATGATTTCCTAGCTTTAGCGGTGGGAGTGGCCTATTTGCAGGCCGTGCCTGTGATTGCACGCTGCCCACCCACACGTAGGCCACACCCACTTACCTAAGTAAAGGAAGGAAGCCCGGGCTGCTGTAGAAGCAGCAGAAGCACCTGTAATGTAAGCTTTTGTTTGTTTTTACATTCGCTTTATAAAACACAAGGACATTTTCACCCAGCTGTTTTTTGGGGGGGAGGCATCTTATGACGCAAAAAATACAGTATTCCACCCACCAAGTATTGAGAAAGCACTGAAAAAATTCCAAGCTAAACATTTCATGTTAAAGCCCAAACTCTGCTGAAATAAAAACAAAAATCCCTAGAAATTCCTGCAAAAATCACAGTTTAACTTATATAGTGAAAATGCTTGGAAACAAAAGGTAAAAACACTGTTTTTGAGCTACCGGCTACGGCGCGGGGGGAACTTCATAGGTAAGGTGGATCTGGATGGCGATGGGGAAATGGGTCTGTAATGGGGTGTAATGTTAAAGGGGCTAATACTGTAGATACAGAGAGGGGAGCTTGATAGGAAAGGTGTATCTAGATGGCTATGGGGATGGGCCTTCATCCTAGAGCTATTGTTACGTTTCTACAGTTCAAAATGGAACAAAACCCAAGATTTTGACTATCCTGGGTTTTGTTATGTGCCTACGGGGGACATCCCGAATTGTGATGCCCGGTTGTGTGAAACCCTCTAGAACTCCTAGGATTTTGACTATCCTGGGTTTTGTTCTGTGCCTACGGGGGGGGGACATCCCGAATTGTGATGCCGGCTGTGTGAAACCCTCTAGATAACCTGTATAAGAGTACCTTTTCCTGGTCCTACGGTACATGTGCAGGCTCTCGTCCAATCAGAGCTGATTGCTGTGCATATGTTATATTTGCCAAACAGCTCTGTTAACAAGCAGGGGTGTGCACACCCCGAGCAGCACGCATTTGGATAGGCTGGGGACGGGAGTGCGCTCACAGCCCTCGTCCGTTGACATCGCAGAGGGAGCCAGAAAGCAGGTAAGTTCTGCAGCGCCCTGGGGGGGGGTCACACAGCGGGGCATCCCGATCTGGGAAAGGCCAGTGGCCAGCCACCCTGGGTTTTCTTCCACTTTAAAGAGGAACATCGGGAAATGTTAAAACCTCCCCTAACCCTCACTGATCTGCTGCCCCCTCCTCCGGTTTTACCTTTACCAATTCGTTACTCACCTCGCCAAGGGATCCATCTTCTAGATCCCTCAGTTTCCGCGTGACCTTCTGACAGGCTGTGTCATCTTGCATCCCATCAGGCACTGTGCGCAGTCCCTGATCTTGCACCTGCTCAGTGCCCATAAATGGGATGCAATGGGGCCATTCGAAATCCTGCGAGACTTCACTGAGCAGCAAGATCGTTGTGGGACATTGACGAGCATGTGTTTGTCATTAACAGGCGGCTAAGCGAATGGTGGGGTGGGTATTGGGCCCTGAAGCAGCCCTGAAGTTAAGTATAAAATTAAAGGATCCAATTCCTCCCTCCCCCCCATTGGCCCCTTTTACTTTGGGCTCAATGTTCCTCTTTAAAGCAGAACAAAATCCATGTGTGGATGGCACCAAATGGCATGCGCAAAGTGTGAGCGCAAGTTTTCAATTCAAATGCAAACTTTTGCATTGCACCTCAAATACAGCTCTTTTGATGTAATAGGGTAATTGGGGAGAATTTTGCACACTGTCTGTAATATGGTGATTGGAAGGGGGGATTTTAACACACCATTTGGTTCAAAATATACGGTATGTGGAAATTTTTGGTGTTAATTTTTAAAAGAAAATGCAAGTTTATTGGTTGTCCTCCCGATTACAACGGTACCACATATGTATGGGTAAACACCTGTCCTGTCCAGGAGACACTGCAAACTGAAAAGAGCTATTTATGAGATTTACTACTATGCACCTCGCAGTTAACATGCAATAACTATCAAGTGTTAAACCTTAAAAATTAAAAGAAAAATGGCCTGGGGTCCCCTGTCTCCAGAGGGGGGGGGGGTGCTTTTTAAAAAAAATGTTCAAGGGTTAAACTTAAAAAAGTAAAAAAAAATAAAACAGCGTGCGGTCCCTCCTCTCCAGCAAAACCAGCTGCGGGCACCAGCTATGTGGGCTGGTAGACCAGAACTCGTAGGCCGAGTGGCCGACCCTGGCCTTAAAGGCTTCCGACCTGCATAGCCGCCGGCCACAGACACCGGGCTCTTCTGTACCCTCCTGCCCGTTGGGGATGCAGGTAATCAGGTGAGGGGCTTCAAATGAAAATCCCCCTCAAGAAGCTGCCAACAGAACATAGCGGTGTCCTGGCTGAGCAGAATTCATTCTATTCGCAGTTTAGCGTTAAACCAGTTAAACAATAACTAGGCACCATTTTTCATTTTAGTAAAAATGGTTCCCGTTATGATGAATGTGCAGCTGGAAGTGAGTCATCCATATAAATATGCCGCCACCTTCTATATTTGGAAACAACAGTCGTACCCCAAGTAAACGGTTCGTTCCTACGCTGAGATAGGCTTTAAGAGATAAGCAAGCAAAGCTGGAGATGCATTGAGTTGACATTTGGGGCCCCGTAGAGGTGGGCGTTCGGTTCCTGTGTAGCCAGGCAGCTGTGGGTGGAACCAAAGTAGATTCCCAGCCGGCTGTGTTTAGCATCTAGGGATTCCGGGCAAACAGTAAAGCGGCTGGTTACAGGTTGGGATTAAAGCGGACCAAGACCCACATTTTAAACTAGCACCCCCTGAATTGCTTCCCCCCATGAGGAGCACCTTTTGCGAATTTTTAGTGCTCCTGCTTCACTCTAATTCTAGATAACGGCCCTTGTTTTAGCTGTAAAGCTCCGTCTCCTCTATTCATTTCCATTGTTGTGTGTGGTAATGATGTCGTCACCACACCTATGCAATGACTGATCACCTGCCATTTTACTGAGAAAATTTACACAAAAAAAAAAAAAAAAAACAGAAATATCGTCAGGGGCTATGGCCAAATATATTCCACAAGTTCGTTGGGTTTTGTTCCCTTTTAAGCACTTTCACCAGTGACACAAATTACTGCTGCTATCACCCATGGGTATACCGACCTCCCACGTCTGAACCAGTGACTGGATGCCATCCAAATCTTAGGGATGTGTATGATACCTGGGTTAACCCTTGCAATGCCAGCCTACCCTAAAGATGTTGTCAACCTCTGTTGCCAGGCCATTTTTCACCAGCATTTGCACTATAAATGTCTAACTGTGATTTTTGCAGGCATTTCCATTGATTACTTTTGGGAAAGTTTGGGCCTTATCATGAAATGTCTTGTTTGTATTTTTTGCAGTGCTTTCTCAATATTTGGGGTGAAATATGTGAAAACAAATCTATTTAAATTTTTTTGTAGCATTCTTAAAAAAAAAAACAACAAATACCATATTTTGCCCTATTAGACGCACCTGCCTATAGGATGCACCTTAAATTTGGAGGAGGAAAATAAGAAATAAATATTCTTAACCAAATGTGCTAAACCCCCCAAAAAACAAATAATAGGCAAGGTGCAGAATCCCCCCATTAAAGGCAGAGTGCCATTCTCCCCCCATTCCCCATGGGCGGTGTAGCATTGCTCCCTCCCATTCCCATAGGCAGTGTGACTTTCCCGCCATCCCATTCCCATAAGCAGCGTAACATTACCCATTCCCATAGGCAATGTGGCATGCCCCCTCCCATTCCTATAGGCAGTGTGCATCCCCCCTCCCATTCCCATAGGCAGTGTTGCATTCCCCTCTCCCATTCCCATAGGCAGTGTGGCATCCCCCCTCCCATTCCTATAGGCAGTGTGCATCCCCTCCTCCCATTCCCATAGGCAGTGTGGCATTCACCCCTCCCATTCCTAAAGGCAGTGTGCGTCCCTGTTTGCCAGACAAAGACTGCCATTTGGAAGGGAAGTATTGCAAGTGAGGTTGTATTATAAGTGAGGGGCCTTTTCATTAAGGGACTTTAGATTGGGACTTCAAGTGTTCAAGTGTTATTATTGCCTATATGCTAAAATAAGAAGTTAATAGCCAAAGTTACTGCAATTGTAAGCACTAAAATTGTTTTTACTGCTGTTTTGTAACTAGGATAATGTCTAGAAATATTGGAGGTCTACTTCAGTGCACAAGTTGTCATATGTATACACTTCAGGAGCAGCAGTTCCCGGGTGAATACCGCTGTGGTAAATGTGAGCAAATTGCAAACCTGGAAGCTCGGGTTAGAGATCTGGAGAAGCAAAATGCAACACTGAGGGAGATTGACAATATGGAAAAGGGCATCACTAAACAGGCAATACATGTGGGTAGATACAGAGGGTGGAGTAATGGGTCAGGAGGAGCAGATAAGTAGCTGGGTAAATGTAGATAGAGAGAGTAGAAAGGGTGCACAGAAAAGGAAGGCCATACCTGTGTCTGAGCACCCTAGGAAAATTGCCAAGTTGGGTAATGATGCAAGAGTGTCAGTCTCAAAAATAGCAGCCCTAGCGGATACTGCTCTCCCTAACAGCCGGGAGAACAGCCCAGCTAGTGAGCGGGTGGTTGGGACTGCAGGTAGGACTAGACAGTTAATGGTCATAGGGGATTCTATTATCAGGCGGACTGATAGAATAATTTGTCACCAAGACCGCCTCAACCGAATGGTTTGCTGTCTCCCTGGCGCCAGGGTTCGGCATGTGGTGGAAAGGGTGGATAAATTACTGGGAGGGGCTGGGGATGACCCAGCTGTCATGGTCCATGTGGGAACCAAGATTCACTAGTAACTGGTATAGTGCCAAGGGACTGGCGCAAGGCAAATGTGGTGCCCATTTTTAAAAAGGGCTCTAGGTCTTCTCCGGACAATTACAGACCTGTTAGCTTAACATCCATTGTGGGGAAATTGCGTGAGGGGCTATTAAGGGACAACATACACGAATATGTAACTATCCATAATATTATAAGTGACAACCAACACGGTTTTAGTAAGGACAGGACTTATTGGCTTCTATGAGGAGGTGAGTAGAAGCCTGGACAGAGGGGCGGCTGTGGATATAGTTTTTCTGGCTTTTGCAAAAGCATTTGACACTGTCCCCCATAGACGCTTATTGGGGAAATTGAGATCTTCAGGATTAGAAAACACAGTTTGTAACTGGATTTAAAACTGGCTGAAGTATTGTGTGCAGAGAGTTGTGGTTAACGGTACCTACTCTTAATGGTTCTCGGGTGTGAGTGGTGTACCCCAGGGTTCAGTGCTGGGCTCCACTATTATTCAAATTGTTTATAAACGCCATAGAAGATGGAATTAAAAGCACTGTCTCTATTTTTGCAAATGACACAAAGATATGTAGCACAGTGCAATCTATTGAAGATGTTTACAAGCTTCAGGCTGACTTGGACACACTGAGTGTCTGGGCATCCACTTGGCAAATGAAGTTCAATATGGAAAAATGTAAAGTCATGCACTTGGGGTCTAACAACCTGAAGGACACATATGTCCCCGGGGGAGTGAAACTGGGAGAGTCACTTGTTGAGAAGGATATGAGGGTACTGGTAGATCACAGGCTAAATAACAGTATGCAATGCCAAGCAGCTGCTCCCAAGGCCACCAAGATATTATCATGCATTAATAAGGCCTGGAATCACGGGATAGGTGAGTAATTTTGCCTCTTTACAAGGCACTGGTGCGCCCTCACCTGGAATATGCCATCCAGTTCTGGGCATCTATTCATAGAAAGGACGCTCTATGGAAAAGAGAGCCATCAAACTAATAAAGGGAAAGAAAGATCTTAGTTATGAGGAAAGATTACGAGAATTAAATCTGTTTAGTCTTGAGAGGAGGCAGTTACTATTAGCGGTTATCAGTAAAAAAAAAAAAATAAAAAATAAAATAAAATAAATAGCTTCCGAGTTCCGACCTAAAATAAAAGATAACTTCCCCTACCCCAACACCCGTGGTTGAACTTGAAGGACATATGTCTTTTTTCAACCGTATTAACTATGTAACTATGTAACTATCCCCCTCCCATTCCCATAGGCAATGTGGCATTCCCCCTCCCTTTCCCATAGGCAGTGTGGCATCCCCCCTCCCATTCCTATAGGCAGTGTGGCATTCCCCATTGCCAAAGGCAGTGTGGCACCCCACTCTCAATCCCATAGGCAGTGTGGCATCCCCCCTCACATTCTCATAGGCAGTGTAGCACCCCCCTCCCAATCACATAGACGGTGTGGCACCCCACCCCCCACATTCCCATAGGCAGTGTGGCACCCCCTCCCGTTGCCATAGGCAGTGTGGCACCCCCTCTCATTCCCATAGGCAGTGTGGCATTCCCCCTCCCATTCCCATAGGCAGTGTGGCATCCCCCCTCACATTCCCATAGGAAGTGTGGCACCCCCTCACATTCCCATAGGCAGTGTGGCATCCCCCTCTCATTCCCATAGGCAGTGTGGCACCCCCCTCCCATTCCCATAGGCAGTGTGGCATTCCCCCCTCCCATTCCCATAGGCAGAAAAGGTCTGATGTTCCTCTTTAACACTTTAGATTGCTCAGTGATACCTAACCAGTGGTTCTTGAGATCCTATCAGGTGGTACTCTGCCAGATTGCAGATTGATTTTTATCCCAACCTGATCTGCGCAGATTACCCAACCCTAATGTGCTCTGTAATTAATAAACTGCACCAAAAAGTAATGATAACTATTTATATGCATTTTTGAGCATATCATAAGACCTTTACAGTCATTTTGTGTCATTTAACACCATCTTAGGTGCTGACAAACCCATACATACCACCCAGGTGGTACTTGAGATATTTAGGGAATGGAAAGAGATACTAACCCCTGATCTAGAGATATAAGTAATATACAAGCGCTTCCCTCTCTACCGATTCATCAAATTTTATACATAACATACATAAAGTTTTATTTGTTTGTCCTTATACATAAAGTTCTAATTGTTCTAGTATGAGCACCAAGTGTTCCCTGGCCCTGTGACGTCATTGGTTGGCGGAACGGGACCAGGGCACCGGAAGTGACGTAATAGAAGTCGCCCCTCGCGCCTCTCGAGGCCACACAGGCTGGCCGGGGGGAGATGCGGCTACCATATTCTTTTATAAGGAAGTTAACATGTTGGCTTAAACCGGACAGCCTGGCACAGTTGGAAAATAAAGGTGGTGGCCATTTTGGAGCTTCCACCCCCAATTGACATAACTGACAATGCACAGTAACAGGAAGCCTAGCAGCACTTCCTGTTTGCAGGTGGCCTAAAAAAATGCATGAACCACCATCTAGTTTTTAAAATTGACCCCGGCAGGAGTTAGAAAATGGTAAATGAATGTTTATGTGCAACAATCTAAATTGCCCCGGGGAGGGAAGCATATGAGCACTGTTTATTGTGTTGGTCTAGTTTAGTTCATTTTTGTCTGTTGGTCTGCTTTAAGTATCGCTGCCTTGAGAAAAGGGCTTGTTGCCCTGAAACGTCGGCTGACAGTGATCCTCGCTTATATCTACGGGTATACCTTTGTGAGTTCTCTCTTTGCCTTGGTTATGTCATACTCTGGCTCTGTATTTTCACTTATATTTTATGTTTATTTTCAATAAATCATGGTGAAGGTCCGGTTTAACCAACCAGAAAGCCTACTTAAATATCCCTAAGGAGAACCTAGAGTGACACCTGCTATATTGCTAGTATGGTAATCAGTTGTACCTAGTTTAGCATCTTTCCAATACAGTTGACAGCTACTATTTACACTTTATGGGGTTTATTCATCAAGTGATAGCGGCAGGCAGCGCCTCGTAGCGGCAGGCAGCATCTAGTGAACGCCGGGCGCTGTACGCAATACCACATTTATGAAGGCGATTCTGGTGAGCGACTCTAACAGCGCCATGTAGCGTACAATTCATCATTACAGGCGGCTCAGTGTATAGTGCCGGAGCTCTAGCTTCCAGAGCGCCAGGTATTACCTGTCGCTACCTGTCGCTCTCCCATACATTTCAGTGGATGTTCCTTTTCTTCTGTTTAAACAGGGTTTTTTGTGTTTCATTTTTTTTTTCTCTCAAATAATTGTGTCACCTCTCCTGGCCTAGAAAAAGTCATTTTGAAAACTTTTTTGAATTTTTTATATTTTTATGCAGAATTGTCATTACAGGTCTGGCACTAAAGTGTTAATGTCACAATGTTACAAAAATGTCATTCCATGTGTTTTCGCTTTGTTACTGGTGGATATGTGATCAAATACAGACTTTAATCACACAGCGTCTGGCGCTCTATGCTATAGTGACCAGATCCAGAGCGCCTACGCTGTGTGTGTCTGTTTTTTGTTGAATATGGTGTCGCTGAGAGTCACTGAGCAATGAGCTGGCGCTGCCTTTTGCTCCCTGCAGCGCTGTACTGGTGTTAGAGCGCCTAACATACATCTCATTCATCAATGCCGGCCAGGTTACTAGAGCGACTGAGGCCCTCTGTTACAGCGCCCGATAGCCGATCACAGCTTATACTAGCGGTCGCTCTTAGCGCCTCTGTACAGACGCTCATCTGCCGATAGCTGGCGCTAGTAATGAATCAGCTTGCCCTTCTCTTTTTAAAGTGGACCAACACCCAGGATTTTGACTATCCTGAGTTTTGGTCCACTTCGGTGGGGCACCCCGATCGGGGGTGCCCCGCTGTGTGAAACCCCCTAGAAAGCCCCAAAAACTCACCTCTCCCCGCTCCCACGTGACCGCTGCAGCCAATTCCCGCCAGCGGACAAGCGAGAGGCAGCGCTGTACAAGCAGAGCACGTCCGCCACTGCCTTCCGCGCTGGCCATTCACAAACGGCCGGCGCGGGAGCGTGCCCTGCTAGAGGGACGCGCGGGAGGCGGCGGCAGCGGACGCACATGCGTCGCTGGAACGTGGAAAAGGTAGGATTCTGGGCTTCCTGGGGGGTTTCACCCCGCGGGACATCCCGATTTCGGATGCCCCGTGGGGAGGGATCTGTTCGGCCCGGGAATCTTATAGATTGTTTCATTTGAATTTGTGCAAGCACATGGAGTGTGGGGTCTAGGCTGTATTGCAAGGTCTTTGACCCTTCCACCCCATGGCTTGCACTTGAGGTTTAGGGCAACCTCAGGTAAGCCTCCTCCCAATTTATCTATTGCATTGTATGTCCCAAATGGGGCTCTTAGAGACTAGAATTAGTACTAGAGTTAGGACTGCACCTCACAGGGGCACCTTGGCGTTGGTGGTGCAGCTTAAGCATACCTCTGCAGATGTGTGTGACCGAGCCCCCTGTTTTTAACCTAGTTTAGAGACAGTTTGTAGGTTGGTCAGCAAGCTAACTGGTTTGAGTGCTGTGGCCCCTTTAAGACTTTTGTAATCTTATAGATCCCCCCTGGGTGTTGGTCCACTTTAAGAGTTGTACTATTCTCCTAGGGTTATAAACAACGGAAACTTCACTGAAATTGACTCTAATGTATCCTTTTCTCTGATATTGTATAATGTTTGCATGTAATTCTTCCAATACACTTTTTTGCAATTATAATTGGAGTGGTGTTTTGTGTATCCTTTCAACAAGGTTTACTAACCCCTGATCTAGAGAATTCCTATGACACTAGAATTCTCATTCATGAAAAATGCCTTCACAAGTTTGGCAGTGAGTCTTTTGGAGTCCCCAGGCTAAGAAACAATAAAGAGGGCAAACATTTAGTTACACAACATGTTTGTTTATAACTATTGTGTTTTTGCTTTTACTTTTGTTTGTTCATATTAATCCAAGATCCCCCTCACTGTGCAACTATTTGCAGAAGCAACGTCTCTCAGCCAGGGTGCCCCTAGAAATCTACAGCAGCTCAAACAACACAGAGTCAAGGTCACTGTTATCTGTAATAAGTAAAAACAATGCTATTCGTTAATAATCCTTCTCATGCATTTCTGGAGTCCCTGAGAGATAGATGAAGCCGGCATGTGATTCAGCGAGCGCACAAAACTGGAGCGCCATTGTTGCCCTGCTTCACACTTTCATAGTGCTGCATGGAACACGAAGGGGCCATTTATAAGAAATGGGCGATAGTGGGACATCTCATTGTGCAGGGACTTGGGCATCTGGCTTCCAGGCCCCCATGTAATAGGGAGTTCTAGAGCTGGTGGAGGTAAGCATACAGCAGGGAGGGCAGGGGACCGGAAGCTAAGGAAAAATCCTGGCCCTGAAGCACATCGAGGGCCTAGTTTCAATTTAAAAGGCGAAAACCCATAAAAACCCAGAAAACCCATAAAAATAAATGCCAATAAATGATGATGTAGTCAGTAGAGAGCAGAGCAGGGTGTACATCCATTATAGACAATAGGGAGCAGAGTTGGATGTATCTCCATTATAGTCAATAGAGAGCAGAGCTGGGTGTATCTCTGTTATAGTCAATAGAGAGCAGAGCCGGATGTAACTCCATCATGGACAATAAAGAGCAGAGCCAGATGTATCTACGTTATAGTCAACAGAGAGCAGAGCTGGGTGTATCTCCATTATGGACAATAAAGAGCAGAGCTGGATGTATTTCCATTATAGACAATAAAGAGCAGAACTGGATGTATTTCCCCTTAAAGTTAATAGAGAGCATAGCTGGATGTATCTAAATTGTAGTCAATAGAGAGCAGAGCTGGATCTATCTCTGTTTTAGTCAGTAGAGAGCAGAGCTGGGTTTATCTACGTTATAATCAATAGAGAGCAGAGCTGGATGTATCTTCATTATAGTCAATAGAGAGCAGAGCTGGATGTATCTAAATTGTAGTCAATAGAGAGCAGAGCTGGATCTATCTCTGTTTTAGTCAATAGAGAGCAGAGCTGGATGTATCTTCACTATAGCCAATAGAGAGCAGAGCTGGATGTATCTTCATTATAGTCAATAGAGAGCAGAGCTGGATGTATCTAAATTGTAGTCAATGGAGAGCAGAGCTGGATCTATCTCTGTTTTAGTCAGTAGAGAGCAGAGCTGGGTGTATCTACGTTATAATCAATAGAGAGCAGAGCTGGATGTATCTTCATTATAGTCAATAGAGAGCAGAGCTGGGTGTATCTTCATTATAGTCAATAGAGAGCAGAGCTGGGTGTATCTACATTATAGTCAATAGAGAGCAGAGCTGGGTGTATCTTCATTATAGTCAATAGAGAGCAGAGCTGGATGTATCTCCATTATAGTTAATACAGGGCAGACCTGGATATATCTCAGTTTGCACCCTTTCTTTCTTAATGAATAGGTCTCTTCTAACACTATGACATGGTGTCTTGTCCACCAATTTACTTGTGAATGATGGTCACAGCCCCATTACGGCCACCCAATGCGGGTGTTAGGTAGTGGTGAGCATAGGCCCCTTTTTCACTCTTGCCCTGGTAGTCCCTTTAAAAACACAACACTGAACTTGGGATGACAGGTAAAGCGACCGTCCCCGCGACAGTGTTGGAAACGCAAGGAGATCCAAACGGCTGCATAACCTCACCACCCTCCTGTTTATCTACAGAATGACACTCTGCAGGCGGTTTTGTGTTTCAGTCATTTCCATTTCTGTCCGGGGGCCCCAAGCAGTCTGAGATCGGCCCTGAAATAATGATTTCAGGTATAAAGCATCTGCATCTGGCACCTCCCCGTGGTTATAAAAGTATCAAGCCGTCCTATTAATAGACGCCAGATTATAAATAGAAAAAGACTTATGCCAAAAACTAGACAACGCGGGAGCTTATAATAACTCGCCCCGAGCAGAAAATAAACCGTTTACATTTCGCTCGACTTCATTTAAAGAGATAAGAAGCGCTTCAGTTTTTTAAAGAGCCTGTTGGTGAAACTGACATTGGTTACTCTAGCTTCCTCCACCAGGGCGGCGCCACCATTCTCTGCTATCACATAAATACAAATTGCTCTATTGTAGTCAGAGGTGCAGTTCCAGGTGGGATTTAATGGTAGCAAATTGTCAGCAACGTCTCCATGGCCACAGTCAGAACCTGCTGGGTGGGGCCTTATCATTATCCTGAATCGGGGTGCCCTGCTGTGTGCCATTTCAAAGTGGACTAAAACCCAGGATTTTGACTGGTTCTTCCCCCCTGGGCACATCCATACATAAGGCAAGTGTATGGGTGACCTGGGGGGTTTCACACAGTGGGGTATCCCGATTCTGGATGCCCCGGGGGGAGAGAATCGATCGGCACAGGAATTTTTTAGGTTGCTGGGCCGATTGTGGTGGGTTTTGCTCCACTTTAACTCACCTTCTTCCGGAGCCCTTGACGTGTCTCTGTGCTGTGGCCACATCCCTGCTCAGCTCTAGCCGTTGCTAGAGGTCTCTCTGAATGGGCGGCGTGGGCATGGCACAGATAGAAGGTGAGCGGGGGATGTGACTGGCAGCGCACTCTGCTCCCTTTGGTGCCGCTTGGCTGATTGGCTGAGCGTGCTGCTTAGCCAATCAGCGCATAGCCCTTTGGTGCCGCTTGGCTGATTGGCTGAGCGTGCTGCTTAGCCAATCAGCGCATAGCCCGAGTCTGCGCTGTGGGAGCAAAAAGCAGGTGAATGTATGGGGCATCCTAATTCAGGATGTCACCGTACTGAGGAACAACACATGGGAAAGTGAAATTGTTGTGTGTTGTTGTGTGGACCAAACCCCAGGATTTTAACTATCCCCCAATCCTGCGACCCTGATCGGGGGTGCCCCCCATCTCACTGATCCTTCCCGGGTCCTGCGGCGCGTGCGCAGCCCTCTCGTCCAATCAGTGCGGGCACCCGCTCAAGCTCCTTATTCCAGGAGCTTGTCTAATACGAGCAGACCCCAGCGTGCTGGCGGCCGCATACCCCACTACCCTCTAACAGGGGGCGTGCCCATGCCAGCCATTCACAAATCTCCTCTAGTCAAACATCCCCATAGGTCATTTGTAACAATCTCTCCCGAGGGATCATATGCCAACACTGTTAAAGTGAACCAAAACCCAGGATTTTGACTATCCTGGGTTTTGGTCCTTGCCCCCTGATCCGGGGTGCCCCGCTGTGTGAAACCCCCAAGGTCCCTGAAATCAACTCACCTCTTCCCGGTCCGATGGCACATGCACGGCCACTCGTCCGTCAGTGTGCTGATGGCCACATCTCCCGCTACCTTCTAATAGGGAGCAGTCTAAAAGTCTCTAGGGATGGTTGAAAGCCCCACCTAAGGGCATCTCAATTTGTGTTACCCTGCTTTGCGAACCCCCAAATCTTCATGCCCCACCAGGGAGGAACAATGTCCATGAAAGTAAGAATAACGTTTTTTACTTTAAAGTGGACCAAAACCCAGGATTTTTACCTTTCACCCCCCTATTGGGGTGCCCCACTGTGTGAAACACCCCCAGGTCACCGAAACCAACTCACCTCCCCCTGCTCCTATGGCGCATGCACGGCTGCTCGTCCAATCAGCACGTTCGGATCCGTTGACATCACGTCGTCTAAGACGAGCGGCTCCGAGCGCGCTGACGGTCACTACCCTCTAACAGGAAGCGTGCCCGCGCCAGCTATTCACAAATGCCTGGTGTGGGCACTTGCCCTGCTAGAGGGATAGCGGGGATGCAGCCGCAGTTCGCGAATGTGACATTGGACCGGAAAGCAAAGTAAGTGTGCGGGGGGACCTGGGGGGTTTCACATAGTGGGGCAACGATTTTGGATGACCTGGGGGGAGGGAAGCAACCGTGGGTTTTAGTCCACTTTGAAGGAGTTGGTTTACTTTAAACAGGGGCCCACCACCACTAGCCTAGAGTTTAGGTTGTTAGATCTGCCTCTCTGCGGTTTCTTGATTTGGGATGCCCCAGTTCTGCTAGACCCTTAGTCTCTCGTTCTCGTACCCTCTTGCTCTCGCCCATTCAGGGATATAAATGATCAGCGATACGGCTCTGTTTAGAAGCACTGCTCAGCAATAATCAGCCGGAGCAGCTGCATCTCTAGTTTCCCGGTGCGCTCCTGCCCTCGGCCTATCTGAATGACTGGGCGCAGGAGCGTGCCTCAGCCCAGAGATGCGGGGGGTGCGGTCACCGATACTTACAAAGCTGTGGGAGGCAGGGCAAAGGTGCGTTTTGTGGCAAACTGGGTGGGGGGTTGAGACAGCGGGGCATCCCAAAGACTCCACGGCTGGCTGCTAACTCTTTCAGGGCTTGAGGAAGGGAAAAGAGAAATTATGGAGACCTTTAAAGTGGACCAAAACTGTAAGATTCCCGAGCCGATTGATTCCCTCCCCCTGGTGCATCTAAAATGGGGATGCCCCGCTGTGTGAAATCCCCCAGGTCGCCCCATATACTTACCTTGCTTCCCGATCCGACGGCGCATGCGCGAGCTGTGGCTGCATCCCTGTGCCCGTGCCAGGTACTTGTGAATGGCCGGGGCAGGCATGCTCCCTGTTAGAGGGAAGCAGGGGATACGGTCAATGAGGGGGCGTGGCTTCATGCACCCCTCAGTGAGGGGTGTGGCTTCATTCATCCCGTTAATGAGGGGGTGTGGCCTAATTTAACAAATGTCCTTCTTTCCCACTCTGAAAAGTTGGTAGGTATGCAGCAGGTCAAATGCACAGATGGCATTTGTGCTTATTAATAAAGAAAAATAGGAAGTTCCTTTTAGCCAAATAAGTTATTTTTAGAGTAAGCGATGAATCCTTTGTTTACTATTTCTTCTCGAACCTCCTCATTCCATTAAAGTGGAACAAAACCCACGGTCTGACGGCCCTGAAATCTATAATCCAGCGGCGCTTGATTCCCTCCCCCGGGGCATCCAGAATTGGGATGCTCGGCTGTGTGAAACTCCCCAGGTTGCTCCGAAACTCACCTTCTTCCCCGGTCCAATGGTGCACGCATGAGTAGCGGCTGCACCCCCGCTATCCCTCTAGCATGGCGCGTGCCCATACCAGGCATTTGTGAATGGCCGTCGCGGACATGCTCCCTGTTAGAGGGTAGCGGGTGGTGTGGCCATCTGCGCGCTCGGATGAGCTCGCTTAGACAAGCTTTTAGATGAAGGGGTGGGAGCTGGGTTCCGAGCACGCTGATTGGACGAGAAGCTGCCAAGACGCCGTAACACTGTGAGAGGCTAAGTCAGATCGGGCGACCTGGGGGGTTTCACACAGCGGGCCCCCCCCCCCCCCCGATCGGGTGCTCGGGGGCAAGGACCAAAATACAGAATATTCAAAATCCCGGTTTTTGGTCCACTTTAAAAATAACAAATGTTTACGGAATTGTCTGGCTCTGAAAAAAAAAGTTAAAACAACAGCATGGCCTCTACTAGTGTTATAGCACCTCCTGCTGGCACAAGACTGCACTGCAGGGTGAAGCTGTGATGCCCAAAACACTTGTTTGTATTTATTCGACTGTGGGAAGACAGATGATATTTTAAACCAGACCAATGCCCGTTATTACTTTAATGGGTGTCGGTTCCTCTCTCTGCTGATAGCAACAACCTCGGGGGGGGGGGCATCCAGAACGCTGGAGCGCCCTCGCACCTAACCGCATAGAACGCTGAGAATACTCACCTTCATTACAAGCCAGCGCTGGGAAAGGAGTCCTGAGTTTGGGCGCTGGTCGGTCATGTGGGCAGTAGTCGCGTTCTCTGTCTCGTAATGAAGGTGAGTATTCTATTAGATGCGAGGGGGCTCCAGCGTTCTGGATGCCCCCCGAACTTCTTGCTAGCAGAGAGAGAGAGCGGGACCAACACCCGTTAAAGTAATAATTTCTGAGGGGGATTAATGCGGACAGGCAGGGTGCGGAGACAAAATCCAGGTTGCAATGCACACCCAAATATGCGCTCACTGTGCATTTTCCGATGCACTTTCTTTAGCATGACCCGTTTGTCTGATCAATGGGATCAATGGGGAGCGAGAGCAGCCACATCCCTAGTGGCGCACGCACTCCCACCCGAGCCTATTGGACGGGGAATAGGTGAGTTGTACTGGGTGACTGGGGGGGGGGGTTCACACAGCAGGGCATCCCAGTTCAAGATGCCCCGTGAGCATGGAAAAATCCTGAGATAGTCAAAATCCTGGGTTTTGTTCCACTTTAAAGAGGAAGTCCTCTTTTTGGGACCTCAGATCAATGGTGCCATATTAGCATGTGGCTCCCGTGTATACCCTTTGCCCATCTTGGCTACATCGGTCGCGCTCCTGCAGCCACTGGAAACTCAATTAGGGATTGGCTTCTGGATTCAAGGGTCCATAGGGGGAGTAATAGGCCAAACTGAGGTGGCCATTTTTCTTTATAGGCTCTCTGGCTTAGCTTTTACTTTGCTATAATCCTTCAGCAGGCTGAAAGTAAGTGCAGCACCCGCTTTTAGACATCCCGGGTTTTGGTCCATTACCCAGCTGTGTGAAACCCCCCAGACCTTCCGCACAAACACACCTTTCTGACAATCCCATGGTGCATGTGCGGGTCCTAGTCCCATATTAATGCACGACATACAGCTCAGTGAAGACACAGAGCCTGGCATCGAGAGCAGGGAAAGTAGCTGCAACCCGCGCACGTGCTGTGGGATCACTGACAATGTGAGTATAGTGCGGATCCCATGCATGTGCAATACATGCAATCCATGTGCGGTTTCACACATCTGGGTATCTCATTTTGACAGCCTCAAGGAGTGTCATCAATAGAGACCAGCGTTGACTGAATCGGTAAGTGCACCTCCACCCAACACATGCCACACCAACTTGCATCGCCCTACCCTAAGAACCCCCCTCACTCCTCAGATGGGCAGGCATGCACCCGCTACACATGGACTCAAAAGAGGCACAGTCCCTCCAAATCAGGGACAGTTGGGAGGTATGCTGTAAGTCTAAAAAGAATTAAGGCCCACCCTATGCCCTGCCCATGTGCAGAGAGGGGGAAGCAGGGTTGCAGCACAGAGCTGTGGCTGTGGAGCTGGGCCTGGAAGTAGGTGAGTATATTACCCTGTTTTCAGGCTTCTACTTATTTAATTGCGGGGTATATCAAATCAGGAAGCCCCCTAAGAGGGGAAGGAGGCAGGAACCCAGGTAAGTCATTTCAAACTTTAGGGCCGCTTTAAATCTAGTGTCTCTATTGCTGTAGCTCCAGCCCAAGGCGGCTATAGTAGTTAAATGGTGAGAACCCAGAAAAGGAAAAGAAAACAGGAAGATATGGGACAAAGTTCAGGTGTGAGCTTGTTTATCAGCCGCCACGTTCCTGGACACTGCAAGCCATGGAGCACCGTGTAATATTTGCTTCAAGATTGCCAATATCGGTCATCAAGGAGCCTGATAGAGGCCCATACAAATGGCTAAGCTGGGAAATATTTGCACTTGCACCAGTAACCTGCATGCTGTTAGTGGATGTTCTGACCCGGGCCGTACTTAAAGTGGACCAAAACCCAGCTCAATGGGCCCGGGAATCTATAAGATCGATTCCCTCCCCCTGGGGCAGGGATGCCCCGTTGTGTGAAACCCCCCAGGTCGCCCCGTACACTTACCTTACTTCCTGGGCCAACGACGCATGCATGCCTGCGCCAGGCATTTGTGGATAGCCGGCACGGTCACGCTCCCTGTTAGAGGGAAGCTGGGGATGCGGCCACCAGCGTGCTCGGAGCTGCTTGCCTTAGATACCGTCTTAGATGGCGTGACATCAGCTCGCCGATTGGATGAGCGGACGCACATGCGCCATAGGCCCCGGAATAGGTTAGTTGCGCTGGGCGATCTCGAGGGTTTCACGCAGCGGAGCACTCTGGTGGGGGGGGGACCAAAACCCAGGATAGTCAAAATCCTGGGTTTTGGTCCACTTTAAAATGGACCAAAACCCTGGATTTTCACTGTCCGTAATCTTGGGGCATCCCAATTTGGGATTGTCACCCAATATACATACCTCCCTGGATTTTCCATGACGCAGGCAGAGTTATGCTCCTATCAGCTTCTATGGCTAAGTATACAAATGAGTGGCTAAAGAAGCTGAATTGAAACGTAGCCACTAGCGATCGGTGGTGGCACCCTCTGGATCCCTACATGGATATGGCCTCTATTGCACAGCTGTGCTAAGCATTCAGGTAAAGTGGACCAAAACCCAGGATTTAGACTGGGCTTTGGTCCTTTCCCCAGGGGCACCCCGATCAGGAAATCCCCCAGGACGCAGAGGCCAGCTCACCTCTTCCCGGTCCTGGTCTAAGAGCAGTGGCTCTGATGGCTACATCCTCCGCTTCCCTCTAACAGGGAGCGTGCCCGCTCCGGCCATTCACAAAAGCCTGGCGTAGGCACGTGCCCTGCTAGAGGTATAGCGAGATGTAGCTGCTGCTCTTAGACGCGCCGTGGGCCCCCGGAAACAAGGTAAGTGTATGGGACGACCTGGGAGGTTTCACACAGCGGGGCATCCCGATTTTGATGTTGCTCGAGCTGGGTTTTGATCCACTTTAAGCAGGGCATGGACGTGCACAAATGAAGAGGGAAGCAGAAGATGCCATCGCCAGCTGCAAATGCGCCGTGGGATCACCAACCAGATATGTACAATATATCAGATGACCAGTGAGCTAAGGTGCCTAAGGGAGTATTCTGATTCGGGATGCCCCACAGCTGCAACCCGCACATGTGATCACAGCGGGTTCCTTTGACGTGGAGGCTCCCACTAGGGCACTTGACAAACAGGCTCGAGATGAAATGAGGTCTTTAAAGTGGACCAAAACCCACAGAGATTAGCCCTGGAATCTATAAGATTGAATACTACTCCTACCTCACCCTCAGTCTCTGGAAGAACCCCTCTACCATATCTGACCCTAGCCAGGGGTCATTCTGTAACTCACCCCTGAAGCACACCTACATCTTATCCCTGAAGTCACCCTTACATCTCACTGAATTTCTAACTAGCCACCAAAGTTAAAGTGGACCAAAACCCACGCTGTTCGGCCCGGGAATTTTATAGATCGATTCCCTCCCCCCCAGGCATCCAAAATCTGGAAGCTGGAACCACTTTCCACTTTAAAATGGACCAAACCCCTGGATTTTCACTGTCCGTCAAAATACTGGGTTTTAGTCTGCTTTAAAATGGATCAAAACCCTGGATTTTCACTGTCCGTGATCTTGGGGCATCCCAATTTGGCATTGTCACCCAATATACATACCTCCCTGGATTTTCCATGACGCAGGCAGAGTTATGCTCCTATCAGCTTCTATGGCTGAGTATACAAATGAGTGGCTAAAGAAGCTGAATTGAAACGTAGCCACTAGCGATCGGTGGTGGCACCCTCTGGATCCCTCCATGGATATGGCCTCTATTGCACAGCTGTGCTAAGCATTCAGGTAAAGTGGACCAAAACCCAGGATTTAGACTGGGCTTTGGTCCTTTCCCCAGGGGCACCCCGATCAGGAAATCCCCCAGGACGCAGAGGCCAGCTCACCTCTTCCCGGTCCCAGTCTAAGAGCAGTGGCTCTGACGGCTGCATCCTCCGCTTCCCTCTAACAGGGAGCGTGCCCGCTCCGGCCATTCACAAAAAGCCTGGCGTAGGCACGTGCCCTGCTAGAGGTATAGCGAGATGTAGCTGCTGCTCTTAGACGCGCCGTGGGCCCCCGGAAACAAGGTAAGTGTATGGGACGACCTGGGAGGTTTCACACAGCCGGGCATCCCGATTTTGGATTTTGATGTTGATCGAGCTGGGTTTTGATCCACTCTAAGCAGGGCATGGACGTGCACAAATGAAAAGGGAAGCAGAAGATGCCATCGCCAGCTGCAAATGCGCCGTGGGATCACCAACCAGATATGTACAATATATGATGACCAGTGAGCAAGGTGCCTAAGGGAGTATTCTGATTCGGGATGCCCCACAGCTGCAACCCGCACATGTGATCACAGCGGGTTCCTTTGAAGTGGAGGCTCCCACTAGGGCACTTGACAAACAGGCTCGAGATGAAATGAGGTCTTTAAAGTGGACCAAAACCCACAGAGATTAGCCCTGGAATCTATAAGATTGAATACTACTCCTACCTCACCCTCAGTCTCTGGAAGAACCCCTCTACCATATCTGACCCTAGCCAGGGGTCATTCTGTAACTCACCCCTGAAGCACACCTACATCTTATCCCTGAAGTCACCCTTACATCTCACTGAATTTCTAACTAGCCACCAAAGTTAAAGTGGACCAAAACCCACGCTGTTCGGCCCGGGAATTTTATAGATCGATTCCCTCCCCCCCAGGCATCCAAAATCTGGAAGCTGGAACCACTTTTTTTTTTTATTGTGTGTTCATCGCACCATTAACACGTGGAACCTTTACAGTGAACCAAAACCCACACCAATCGATTCCCCCCCGGGGGTATCCAAAATCAGGAGGCCCCACTGTGTGAAACCCCCACCTCATTCACTCACCACGTTTCCCGGTCCAACGGGGCTCGCGCGAGCTGCGGCCGCATCCCGCTGTCCCTCATTTGGCATTTGTAAATGGCCGGTGCTGGCACGCTCCCTGTTAGAGGGAAGCGGAGGATGCGGCTGTCAGGGCGCTCAGAGCCACTGCTCTTAGACGCGCCATGGGACTGGAAAGAGGAGAGTTGGCAACGGTGTTCTGGGGTGTTTCACACAGCAGGGCACCCCCAATCGGGGAAAGGACCAAAGCCCAGCATAGTCAAAATCCTGGGTTTTGGTCCACTTTCATTTATAGACATGAACAGGTCATAACTAAGTATGACATTTATATGTTCCTCATAGGCGGTGCTTGAGGAGTGAGGGGGTGCTTTGGACCTTGGGGCAACCTGGTGTCACTCTGTGAGGTGCAGTGTGAGGTGTAGGTTTACTTGCAGTTGGTTGTCAACTTTTCAGGGCTGGTCAAATTGGGTTTTGTGCTGCTTTAAGGCTCTCTAAAGTAAAAAAAAGTCTTAAAACAAAACAAAACCCAATTTGACCGGCCCTGAAATCTAAAAGACTCCAGGACTGGCCGTTGGCATTCCCCTGAGGCGTCCCAAATAGGTGATGTAAACAATTTGGAGCGGAAGTGGATGCCTCCCCAGTATCTCTGGGCTCAGGCACACTCCCATGCCCAATCATTCAAATGGCTGGGGATCGGAGCACTCCCACACCTGGGGACATAGCCGATCTTGCTCCCCATTCTGAGACTTTTTCAAGCATTAATATGCATTATGGCAAGAGCCTGTGCATGTGCTGTAGGACCAGGGAAAGGTGAGTTTTTCTGGGCTATCTGGGGAGGGGGGTTCATCCCTGCTACAAGGGGTGGAGAACCATGGGTCACACTAATTTGGGGGCAGCTACACTGGGTCTAACCCTCAGAATGTAGCCGCCTCACCCAGAGCCTATGTCACAATACATTCTCTCCTGCCAGAGTGCCTGCTGCTACTTATAGCATCTCCTCCTTTCACCCCAAGGGGGTGGTAGGTGGGGCATGGAAACCACAAGTTCATGGAGCTCAGGACACATCTCAGATGGAGGAGGAGTAGGCTGTCACAGTTCAGGACTTATTGGGGAGTGGGCGCCTGGCCAGACAGAATTCAGCAGCAGCTCTGAAGCAGGATAATCTAAAAAGCCATGAAAAGTACCTATCAATGGTCCAGCACATGCTCATATTCATCACTTAAGCAGCTTCAGAAGCCACGCCCCCTGACGCCCCCCCATTACATTTATTGGGTGCTCCCCGGAGGGTCACATGGTCAAAAGTGATGTAGTGAACCACCTGTGGCCACCGCTACCGATTGACTGCAAAAAGCTTTGCCCAATTTTTTTTCAATTAGCATTGCTGTGACGAAGCATCCAATGGGGATGCCCCAAGTAATTACAATTTTTTAAACAAAAGTTATGCAGAACAGAATAGCTGTTAAAATACCACTTTTGGTGGTCCTGAAGAAATAAAATTGAAAGGAGGGCAAACTGGAGACACATGGCATCAGACGTGCTGCCTTATTATTGCTATAGGGCAGCGATACTCAACTGGTGGACCGGGGTCCGAAGGCGGACCAAATTTCCGGACCCCTGCTCTGACAGCACACTGTGTTGCTGTGCTCAGAGCTGCCCCCTTGATCGGCGATGTAGTACTTAATCTCCCTGCCAGTGTCATGGCTCCCTGGCACCTAGCATTGCAATATGAAGTACTGCATGGGCGGGAAATCTATAGCCCCTACACCCTAATCTATAAAATTCCCGGGCCGACCCATTCCCTCCCTGCGGGGCATCCAAAATCGAGGTGCCCCACTGTATGAAACCCCCAGGGCCCCCCGCTACACTTACCTGAATCCCGGTCCAATGGCACATGCGTGGGCCACGGCCGCATGTGAACTTGCTCCAGCTTTCTTCCCAGACAGGCGCTGTACCCGATGGTAACAGCTCTGAGCATGTGAGGTGCTGCTTCTGTGATGAGACCACCATGTGACTCCATAAAGATATAAAATCTCTACAGAATAAACTGACTGAAAAAGTCTTGAATGACTATATATATATATATATATATATATATATTAAAACTAACCAAAACCCTGAGTGGCTGAGTGGTCTAAAAGACTCCAGTGCTGGCCTTCCCTTGGCGGGTCGCCTCCTGGCTCACTTGGCGATGTAAATAGCTGCGGCTGCATCCTCAGCATCTCCGGGGTGAGGTGTGCTCTCACGGATAGCCATTCATATAGGCAGGGTGCCCAGGGATACTGCCGCTCTGGGTCCTCATTGCCAAGCTCTGCGTGAAAAAAGCGCCATTTGGATGAGAGTCTGTACATGTGCCATGGGACAGGGAAAGGTATATTTTGACAGGTTAGCTGGGAGGGGGTTCACATAGCGGGGCATCCCAAGTTGGGGCAAGAAAGAAACTGGGGATAGTGAGGTAAAAAGAAAGACAAACAGGAACAAAAAAGGATGAAAATAGAAAAAGCCAATTGTGAAAAAAAGTAAAAGAAAAAAAAAACATCACAAGATTGATGTCAGGATTGAATCTACACTCTAGCTCTACCAGCTGAGCTATCCAGCCTGCTAAAGGTAAGTGAAACTTTATAATGTAACAACTCCAAAGCAATGTTCCACAATACAGTCTCTTTTTCTCTCTGCAGTCTCTCTCCTTCAAACAGAGATAACATGAGAAAAACTGTTAAAATAAATAAATGTGGAGAGCAATGAAAACAGAGAAAAAAGAAATAGTAGGAAGCAGGATTCAAACTGTCACTCTTCTGCATGCATAGCAAACACTTTACTAAGTGAGCTATACAACCTGTCTGGATCACTTCAATGTGAGCCTCAATCAGGTTTATCAAGTTCCCTAGTGGGGAGCCTCCACTTAAAAGGATCCCGCTGGTACTGTTCACACCTCCGATACCCTGCCTGGAAGCTGCTCTAACTGGAGAATTTTAAAGAAATCCCGCAGACATACTGGCTCTAGTACTGTATATGGAATTATGAAAGCCCATGCATATAAGACATAAACTGGTCACATTATTTGAACCTGGAAATCATAAAGCATGCATACATGGGTCTCTTGTCATCCCTGGACTTTGGAGAACTCGGTTTAGGAGGCATATCAAACAGCAGTGCTTGGTCTCATAGTGGTGTGTGGCACCTGACTGGGTTCGTTGGCACCAGAACCAGCTTCCTATGACTTTCAGATAGAAAGTTATAAGACCTAACTTTTAGCTAGCTTCTGCTAGGAGGCAAGGCTGAGGCTCATCCCAAGGAGAGGGGGAGGATGTCCCACCTGTGCATTAAGGTTTGAAAAAGCCAGGTCCTTGCCTCTTTTGTCTGGGGATGGGGTCATGACCTACCACGTGTCAGCAGGGACCGGGATCCAGCAGGCTCCACTTGCCCCTGTAACTGTTTGCACCACATCACTAAGAACCAACAACTAACTGTAACTGACATTTCATCTGCTCATTCTGATCTATCAGTATATTATCATTTTTTTGTATAGCTATTCAATGTATGTATATAGTTTGGAACACCTGGGAATCTACATATGCAACAGGATGGTGACTTATCCACCACCACAGTTAAAGTGGACCAAAATCCAGGATTTTGACTATCATGATCGGGTGTGCCCGGCTGTGTGAAACCCCCCAGGACGCCAAAACCAGCTCACCTCTTCCCGGTCCCATGGCACGTCTAAGAGCAGCGGCCCTGATGCCCGCATCCTCCACTTCCCTCTAACAGTGAGCATGCCCACGCCGGGCATTCACAAATCCCTGGCATGCCGATTTAGGATGCCCTGTGGGGGATCGACCGCCCCAGAATCTAATAGATTCCCAGGCCAATCGGTGTGGGTTTTGAGACACTTTAAGGGCACGGTCCCTGCTAGAGGGATAGAGGGAATGAGGTAAGTGAATAGGGCGACCTGGGGGGGTTTCACACAGCAGGGCATGCCGATTTAGGATGCCCTGGGGGGGATCGACCGCCCCAGAATCTAATAGATTCCCAGGCCAATCGGTGTGGGTTTTGAGACACTTTAAGGGCACGGTCCCTGCTAGAGGGATAGAGGGATGCAGCCGCTGCTCTTAGATGCGCCGTGGGACCGAAAATGAGGTAAGTGAATAGGGCGACCTGGGGGGGTTTCACACAGCAGGGCATGCCGATTTAGGATGCCCTGGGGGGGATCGACCGCCCCAGAATCTAATAGATTCCCAGGCCAATCGGTGTGGGTTTTGAGACACTTTAAGGGGTTAATAGGTAGTTTAGGTCGAAACTGCACATTTTCATTTAATTTCACTTGTAGGTGTTGTTACATAGTTAGACCACTAGATGGCAGCATATGTTAAGAAATGAATAGTTTATTCTAAACATAGGCAATTTGATAGGGAATAGGGACTGCCCACCTCCATGCTGATTGGTTCCTGGGACCTATAAAAGGGGACCCAGGGAATGTTAGATTGTGTAGCTTTTGAGGAACTTGTGTAGTGTCGAAGTTGAAGCCTGGAGGCTGAAGAGAGGCCGGGGACCAGTGCCTCAAAGAAGCAGAACTGCCCATACCCTCTAAGAGGGCTGCTGCTCAAAGAGCACCCCTTGAAGCATCTCCTACCCAAGGGTGCCTCGGAGGTCGCTGAGAAGTACCCCTTGTGATGGACCGGAGCCAGGAGGTCTTCTGTGGCTTGAGGGAGGAAGACCAGGTGGACGGACTCCTAGAGGGCAGACCAGGTAGAGGCCAAGCAGCTGGGACCCCTGTTGTTTTAAGGCATCCCAAATAAAGAGGGGCACCTTGGTTACCCCCTTCTACTAACTCTACTTGCTTTTGTTGCTGCACCATGGACGACCATGGCCTGTCTTTTTAGGCCAACAGAGAACCCAAGGACTTGAATAAGTACCTACATCCCCTTGGCCACCTCATGGAGAGTGGGTCAAGTTCTTAATCAGCCCACACCCCTTCTGCATCCTCCCTGGGGGCATCACAATTTATGTGGTTGTCCCCTCTACACGTACGGGTCAATTCCAGCTGTTACTAGTTTTGGCCAAGGGAAAAGCATGTGTATCATCTATACTTGTGAGCCATTTGTATTACTGCTTCAGCAGCATTCATCTCCAGAGGAGTGAACAAGAATCTAGAGTTGTTGTTTTAAAAGTGGACCAAAACCCAGGATTTTCTATCCTGGGTTTGCTCCTTTCCCCCTGGATGCCGCGCTCTGTGAAACCCCCCGGATCCCCAAAGTTAACTCACCTCTTCCCGGTCCTATGGCACATGCACAACCGCTCGCCCAATCAGTACGCTCTATTAATTGTATGTATATTGTTTGTCTAGTGCACTCCAAGGAGCCAGAAAGTGAAGCCTGGAAAGTGAGACCCCCCAGCATGAGCTGGAACACCTGGGAACCTACCTATGCAACGTGTGGGGGCTTATCCACCACAGTTAATTGGGACCAAAACCCAGGATTTTGACTATCCTGGGTTTTGGTCCTTTCCCCCAGTGCACCCGGATCGAGGGTGCCCCGCTGCGTGAAACCCCCCAGGACGCCAAGACCAGCTCACCTCTTCCCGGTCCCATGGCACTTCTAAGAGCAGCAGCTCTGAGCACGCTGGCGGCTGCATCCCCCGCTACCCTCTAACAGGGAGCGTACCCGCACCGGCCATTCACAAATGCCTGGCTCGGGCACGTGCCCTGCTGGAGGGATAGCAGGGATGCGGCTGCGGCTCGCTTATGTGCCTTTGGATCGGGGAGCAAGGTAATTGTATGGGGCCATCTGGGGGATTTCACACAGCGGGCATTCCGATTTTGGATGCCCTGGGGGAGGGAATCGATCAGCCTGGGGATCTTATATATTCCCAGGGTGATTGCCGTGGGTTTTGGTCCACTTTAACATGTGGAGTTATGCCTTTGAATTGGTGCAGCCAAACTGATAATACTTTGCGACTGTGTCAACATCTACATCCCAACCAACAACCCAAGTTCAAAGTCTACCGGTTCCTCAACACATTAAATGATGCCAGTTTCTGGACTTTCAAGAGGAGGAGGCCAGTGGTGGAAGCAGCGTTTGTCCGGGTTCCCAGGTGTAGGTCTGCTTTAAGAGGAACGTGAGTGAACTCTATAAAATATTTTTTCTAGCGTCATCCGCTCCATAAAGTTTATCGCATTATAAAAGCAAGTGCCAAGCCTAAAAAAGGAAAATGAAGCATGAAGCATGGCGGTCATCAAGGACACGGCTCAGGAATTTACAATACTTGTGTCCCTTTTCTGTAAGTCAGTCACTGTAGCAGCCAAACCATGGCAGGGGAAAGCTACTGACACCTACCAGGTAGTTCTTTAAATAATACTGCAGAAGTTGTGTTGGGCAGGGGGCTAAGTTCAAAGCAACGCGGACCATGTAGGTCTGCAATAAAGTCAGGGCAGTTTCTAGGGGTGGGCAAGCAGGGCAATCGCCCTTAGTGCCAGGGCTATTGTGTATAGGGGGCACATGTTTTCCGTAGATGGGTCAGGGCCAGTGTTAGTGTTTCTGACCATATGCTTGGCTCCTCATACCCCCTATATTTGTCTTAGTCATGGGAAGGGGCACTGCCTGCTGCTATGCTATGCTATCCTACCTTTACTAACATCTCCTACCCAAGCAACCCCAGCCCATATCCTCACCCTAATGATATAGCTTCATCCTTGGAGCCAAGCAACCCCAGCCCATGACCTCCCCTTAATGATATAGCCTCAGTCTTGGAGCCAAGCAACCCCCAGCCCATGTCCTTACCCTAATGATATAGCCTCAGCCTTGGAGCCAAGCAACCCCCAGCCCATGGCCTTACCCTAGTGATATAGCCTCAGCCTTGGAGCCAAGCAACCCCCAGCCCATGGCCTTACCCTAGTGATATAGCCTCAGACTTGGAGCACACTGGATGACTGGGAAGGAAGCAGCAGCGATGCCACTGGCTGGTCATGGGCAGGCCGGGTGCTGGTAAAATCCCGGGGGTTATTTTCGGCCCCAGTCCACCACTGGTAGAGGCACAGCGTGACATATACCTGTATGGGGCAGTAGCAGCACTAAAGGATGGGTGAGGAGCGGAAGAATTTCTTCCCTTCTGCACTGGGAGCTATGTCACCTAGAATCTGCATTGATTAAAGCAAAACTGAACTGTGACTTGCAGTAAATGAACTTACTGCTGAATATGCAGTGACAGCACACAAAAGGAATTATTTATTCAGTGTCTGTTGATCACAGCAGAATTCCAACTGCCTGAACCTTTTTTCAGTCTGTTGGGGCTCAGAACCTCTAACCTATAAGTAGGGCTGGATTATGAGGGGGCGCATCCTCCTCGGGCCTCTACCACTTGCTCTTCAAAGGGGGCCTCCATCAACCTTTGGGTTATGGTCTGGTTCAGGAGGCTTTTCAGTCTTTGGTCTGATGGACTGCAGGGCCAGCAACAAAGCTATCGGCGGCAGCGGGGGCCTCCTGTGCAAGCCTTCATTTGTCTTTGCAAACCTGCAGCCAAAGCCACCACAGGGCAGGATGGAGAGTCTAGAGCAGCAAAGCCGCCGTCAGCAACGCTACAGTGATGGGTGCGTGCAGAGCTGTCAATGCACATAAGCCACCAAGCACAGCCGCTGGCAGCTCAATGCTGGGAACTGTTTTCTGCTGGACCCGCTGGGCCACTACACTACCCCCCCATCCAGAATGACAAAGCAGGAGTTTCGGAGCATCACACACCCGCACAAGGGTGGCTCAAGGGACTCAGTCTGACGTTCCAGTAAGTAGGCAGGTGCCAGACAACCACCAATCAGTTACTTGGCTGGAGTATTATTTTAAAGGAACAACAATACTGTATCTGGGGCCTCCACTAGATTTTGTGCCCAGGGGCCTCAACCACACTTAATCTGGCCCTGCCTATAAGATAATTTGTCATTGTTTTTAAGTGGACCTTAGCCCTCACTGGCAAACCCTTGGCATCCAGGCTCCGGGTGGGGTGAAGGTCCTTCCCAGGGGAGTTCCTTGATTTGTGATGCCCCACCCTGTGAAACTCCTAGGATCACCTGCATTCTTACCTTGATCCCTACTCCAGGGGCGTAGCTAAGTGGGGGGCACGTGCCCCGGTGCAGCAGGTCAGGGGGGCGCCAAAGGGGGGCTTGAGCACAGATAGGGGTGTCATTTCAAATTTTTGCTGTGGGTGCCAGAAAGCCTAGCTACTCCTCTGCCTACTCTCATGGCACATGTGCTCGCATCCCCATCACCCTTCCATTTGATGCATAAACCCTCACCAGGAATATCTGAGTGGCTATTAGTGGATGAAACCAGAAGTTTGGGGTATTGCAGATATGCATGCCCCTGTTAAGCGTACCAAAACCCAATGGGGATTGGTTTGCATTAACTAGTGTTAGTGGACGTATTTTCCGGGCTCTGGAGTGCCTAGAGGTTTTTGGGTTTTTAACTAGAGGTCTGCTTTAAAATTTCCCCACATCTATAGTCAGTAAGAAAGGCGCCGGGCCAGGATTTACCTACACAACTAATATTGTCCTTATTTGTACACAAGTGCACTGTGAATTGTAAAGCAATATCAGGTGTGACTATCTCCAATGATAACATATACAATATAATAGTGTAATCTTCTGTTTTTGATAACAGTCCTCATAAAATCAGGCTGGAGCTGAAAAAACCCACCCTAAGGAAGTGCAAAACCTATCCCCAAACCAGTTGTCTGAACATAATAGAAGACACAATTCTTTCTACACTGAAGATGCCATAAAATGGATATGTATACTGAGAAAATGTTTTTGGATTTTTTTATATGCTTGTAAAATGGATCAATATTAGATCCCTTTAATGATCATTTAAATAAAATATTATACTAATATTATATAATATTATAAAAACCAATCCAAGCGGGAAGTGGAATATACTGCGTTTAAATGAACCAGCCCAGGTCTCAAAAAAATGGAATATGTCAACCAATATTTACCCTTTACCCCAAACACATACCTTCCAACTTTTCACAGTGGGAAAAAGGGACAATTGTTAAATTAGGCCACGCCCCTCATTGATTGATGGATAGGAGATGTAACAGTTACAACAATGGAAACACTTTGAATGGGCAAATAAATCATTTATTGATACAGATCTGCATGTTACACCTCAAAGAAGGACATAGAAGAATGAGGGACGGGGGATGTGCACTCAAAGGTGGGACAGTCCCTCGAAATCAGGGACAATTGGGAGGTATGCAAACATGAGGAGTGGGTGGGGGACTCCTTTCCTTGCAGCGGTGTGGGACTGCTGCTTGTGCCTTGAGGGGCGCATCCCAATTGGCGATCTCCCTCTCCATAAGCCCAAAACCACAACCCTATATCCACCAGCCGCCGATCCTGGACCCACGTGACTACCAGCAGGAAATTGTTATGGCCCCTGCCGGGGACAGCAGTTAGCTGTCTGCGTTCAGTTGTTTTGGAACACAGAAGAGGTGAATTCCAGGGTCCCGTTTTTTGGGGGGGGGCATAACCAATTGCCATGCTCGCTCCCTCCAGGCACTACACGCTGTATTGCGTGGAAAAAAGGTCTAGGTGCCCTACAAACCATTGGTACTAGAATCACTGGTGGTCCTCGAGGCCATCAATAATAAAAAGTTGGGACCATGGCATGGAATATTACTGCACTGGGCTACTCAGACAGCTTCCCCTTCTGGGCAAACCCCAGTACCCTATTGATTACCTTACCGGAAGCAACTTAAAGGGCCGGTAACTCAAAACATGACACTCTCTCCTGGAGCCCTTGTGTAGCCCATGCAGAAGTACCTATTTCTGTTTCTGGTACAGCCCATTACAATATATATGGTGGTATGGAGTGTTTGGGTTTATGTGCAGGGCTGACTTTTGACCTCCAAACATGGTTATTATTGCTTCCAAAGGCTGGTTTCACACCAGCGTGGATGCAGAGCGCTTACACTTTTGGACATTTTCCTCCTGTGCCCATAGTATGCCCCAATGCCACATGTTATTGAGGCTTTTGGAGAGCCCTCCGCAAAAGCCCTGTCTGCAGCGCCCTGAGGTCACAAAGCATTTGATCTCCCTCCATGTGGAGTGCAGAGCGCAAGTGCAGAACGCCCTCAATGCGCTGACGCCAGCGATTGCGTGGCTGAAAGTACAAGCACTCTGCAATCGGACTCAGCTGAACCCAGCCAAAGTGTTACATTTGAAAGGCTAATTTAAGACTAACGCCACGTATTGCCATGTGACCGTCTGTGCAGCGGCGAGGTCAAAGCGCCCAAGATGACGCTACATCTAACAACAGGACAACGCTGCAGCGAGCGAGAGGCAGCACCAGGTAAGTGCGTCCGTCACTCAGCGCTGAAGCCCATATTTAAGAAAAACTACACACAACCAGCGGCAGCGCTCTAAAACTGGGCGCTCTAGTGTTGAGCGCCAGACGCTGTGTGATAAAAGTCTGTTTCTCAACACATATCCATCAGCACCAAAGCGAAAACATATGGAATGACATTGTGTAACACTGTGAGAATGACACTGCAATGCCAGACCTGCACATACAATTCTGCATAAATAAAAAATAAATAAACACAATAAAAGTGTTGTCGGGTTGTCAGGCAGGAGAGGACACACAATCATTTGAACCAAAACTTTAGAACATTACTTTAGGAAAACGCAATTTATACACAACCAGATAAAACACCATTGAAATGTATGGGAGAGCGATACTGAGCGACAGGTACCACATAGCGCTGCTGAACATAGAGCGCTAGCGCCTTACACTGAGCTACCGCTAGTGATACATGTGACGTTACATGGTGCTGTTAGAGGCGCTCACCAGATTCACTTTCATATATATGGTTTTCACATACAGTGCCCAGCGCTCACCCGATGCTATGAGGCACTACCTGCGTTTCTTAAATAAACCCCTAAGTCTCATCTGACTAAATTCCTTAGGCAAACAACTGCTCCAATAGGATGGTGATGGACGGGCATCTACAAGATGTAGGATCATTATGGGATAATGGCATTGATGGCCAAATAGCTTGTGCTGCAGTCACAGGCTACATACAGTATAGACTCTTTTTAAAGTGGGCCTCCACCCTCCTGGAAAGTTGTATTGGCGGGGATGGTACCCCGAGATTGGGGAGCCCCACTCTAGACTAAATCACCTTCGCCTCTTCCATGGCCCACATTGACCTCTTCAGTGGCCACGCTGATGAACATGCACAGAAACAATCCTCTATTGAAGGTCTACAGCCTCTAATCACAGCAGAATTCATATGGCCAAGCAGTCGCTGTGTGCCATCCACAATGTTAACCATTAATTTTGACCGGTTCGGGCAGAGCACTGTGTCAGTAACCTGATCCCTGGAATGTTTCAGTGCAAAGAAATATGGCCCTTACGTCACCCTTGGCAGACAGGGACAGAAATCCAGCCTGACGCTAATCGGACATGTTATTGTTTGAATAGGCTCGGCTCGGCATTTTTAGGCGCACTGCCCAGTTTGAGCGAAATCGCCATTAGGGCAGTACAGGCAGAGCTGCTGTTATAAATTCCTGTGTGCCATACCCCTCTGATGAGACCATCATGCTGCCCAAACTAACCATTTTTTGGGGACACTTGGTTAAGCTGACCACTTTACAGGGTAATGGTTGTGGTTTGGGGTATGGCTTTTTCACAGGCTTTTTAGGAACCAATATCTGCAGTATTTTATGCTGAATTTAGGTATCCCAGGTGATTGACCCAACGTTCAACCAATCCATACATTCCACAACCGACCAAATGTTCTGGATTGGGTGGGACAGTCTCCTGGGTAATGTCAGCGAAGCGGGGCATTTAAACCAGACCTTCAGCATAATTTAATGAAAAGCCCAAACCCTTAAAAAAACTATTCCCCAGCATCTAAAGTTTTTAGTCACTTACTTATTATTCTTTCCCCCTCCCAACTGCAACTCTGCTCAGGACTCTAGGATACGGGCCCCGCCATCACAGACAGAACAAAGCTGGAGCTGGGGTCAGGAAAAGGACAGCAATTCCAGAATGCAGAGCAACACAGTCAGAAGACCCTTTCTGTCCTTCCTGAGACTCCATGAGCTGCCATCTTGGATGTTTAAAGGCTCATAACATGCAGTAGATGCAGGTAGGATGATTTTTAATGTGAGCAATCTGTATGTACAGGGTGGGGGAAACCTAAAGGATATGCTTTTAATCTGGGTGAAGGTCCACTTTAAGTATCCCCAGAGTTTTTGGGAGGCCATGGGGCCAATTTCTTCAAGGTGGATCCAACTAAAACGTGGACATCTGGTCAGTTTAATCATGCCACCATCTTACCATCAATGGCTGTGCAAAATCATATAAGCGTGTCACTTTTTTTTCTTGCTTCGCTCATAGGCCACATTAAAATAGGCATTCTTACTCTTTAGCTCAAAGTGCTTCTGTCCATCTAAAACGTTGGCTAGAAGTGTTGGGTTCTTTTGATATAAAATTTTCTTGCTCAAGCCTCCCCCATGTTTTGTCTCTTGTGATGAAATATGTAATTAACCCCCCAATCCCCATAGGCAGTGTGGCATTCACCCCATCCCATTCCCCATTAACAGCGCGTCATTCTCTCCAACTAATCCCCATAAGCAGTGTGGCATTCCCCCATCCCAATCCTCATAGGCAGTGTGGAATTATCCCCTTCCCATTCCCTATAGGCAGTGTGGCATTCTCCCCTCCTATTCCCCATATAGGCAGTGTGGCATTCTCCCCTCCTATTCCCCATATAGGCAGTGTGGCATCCCCCCATCCCAATCCCCATATAGGCAGTGTGGCATCCCCCCATCCCAATCCCCATATAGGCAGTGTGGCATTCATCCCCCTCCCATTCCCATAGGTAGTGTGGCATCTCCCATCCCATTCCCCATAGGCAGTGTAGCATCCCCCCTCCCATTCCCTATAGGCAGTGTGGCATTCCCCCATCCCATTCCCCATATAGGCAGTGTGACTTCCCCCCTCCCATTCCCAATAGGCAGTGTGGCATTCCCCCATCCCATTCCCCATAAGTAGTGTGGCATCCCCCTCCCATTCCCATAGACAGTGTGGCATTCCCCCCTCCCATTCCACATATATAATAGCGCCAGGTAACATCAGATGAACAAAGAAAGCAAGGGGGAAAGGATATGCACAGCCTATGATAATGGGGTGCAGGTCCTGGGAAGAGGTTCAAAGTAACTACTATGGACTAATGGGACTCGGGAGCTGTCCCCTAGTGATCCCAGAAAAGTGGCCGCACACACTCAAAATGTTAAAATCTATATCTCATTTATTAATTGATTGGGGTAGCCTAGTGCAAAATCACATAAATATCACCACAACACTCATATTTACAACAATGAATAAAAAACACACATATAATGACTGGAGATGGGGCAGGAGGAGACTGCCCCATCTCCAGTCATTATATGTGTGTTTTTTATTCATTAAATATACTTAAATAACTTCCACCTTTCAATCTTGTGGCACTCATCTGCACAGAACCGGAAATATTTGGCTGTATGGGGGGTAGGTAAGACTACCAAAACAGAGTCGCAAGGCACCACGTTCATTGTACACATTGTACAAAGGTGTGGTCAGCATAATAGGGTGAGTGAATGGCAAGGCAATTAGTCTTAGACTTTTGGATTTTGACTATTTTGGCTTTCTATTAGCTATATGTGGACAGGTATCCTGAAACTGCGTGTCAGGGGGTTGGGGCAGGTCACTGGCAAAAAGTGTCTGCTTTAGGTAAGACCTCCTGGTCTACAGATCTGTTTCAGGTTAGTGACTTATAATTACAGTCCCCGGCTATTATGGCCCATTCCAACATGTAGCTCGGGTCTCAGTGATCGTTCAGCTGGGGCACAATCAGTCTTTTTAGTACAGCAGCCACGTGTCAGGGAAAAGCCAATAAATCGTGTCACTGTGAAAAGATATCTCTGATGCTTATGCTTTGAACATCAGAATATTCGAAGCATGTGATTGGGTCATAAGACACAGACATCTGTATAGTTAATATAAGACCCTTTCAATGTAAACTATAAAACTAAATATATAAATACATATATTGTTCCAAGAAAACAAGTCTGTATTTAGCACTAAGCTAAGTTGGGATATATAAGACATTTCTATTATAACTGAATCAGGGAAGTGATCTGTTGTTCCAGTAAAAGCCAACTGGACTGAAGAGTCATCTGTGAGGTCCAGAGGCAACCATTCCTGATCTAGGACATACCCCGAAAATAAGCCCTAGTAAGATATTTCAGCAGTTTTTGCTAATGTGTCAAATATTAGCCCTACCCCGAAAAAAACCCCCTAGTTACAATTCATATTCCAGCTGCTGGACTGAGAGGCTGTAAAGGAGGGTGAGAACACATAGAGGCTGTAAAGGAGGGTGAGGACAAATAACGACTGAAAGCGAGGGTGAGGACACATCAAGGCTGTAAAGGAGGGTGAGGACACATAAGGTTGTAAAGGAGGATGAGGACACATAAGGTTGTAAAGGAGGATGAGGACACATAAAGGATGTAAAGGAGGGTGAGGACACAAAGGCTGTAAAGGAGGGCAAGGACACATAAAGGCTGTAAAGGAGGGTGAGGACATATCACAGCTGTAAAGGAGGGTGAGGACACATAAAGGCTGTAAAGGAGGGCGAGGACGCATAAAGGCTGTAAAGGAGGGTGAGGACACATAAAGGCTGTAAAGGAGGGTGAGGACACATCACAGTTGTAAAGGAGGGTGAGGACACATCAGGGCTGTAAAGGAGGGTGAGGACGCATAAAGACTGTAAAGGAGTGTGAGAACGCATAAAGGCTGTAAAGGAGGGTAAAGACACATCACAGCTGTAAAGCAGGGTGAGGACACATCACAGTTGTAAAGGAGGGTGAGGACACATCAGGGCTGTAAAGGAGTGTGAGGACACATAAAGGCTGTAAAGGATGGTGAGGACACATAAAGGCTGTAAAGGATGGTAAGGACACATAAAGGCTGTAAAGGAGGGTGAGGACGCATAAAGGCTGTAAAGGGTGGTAAGGACACATAAAGGCTGTAAAGCAGGGTGAGGACACATAAAGGCTGTAAAGGATGGTAAGGACACATAAAGGCTGTAAAGGAGGGTGAGGACGCATAAAGGCTGTAAAGGGTGGTAAGGACACATAAAGGCTGTAAAGGAGGGTAAGGACGCATAAAGTCTGTAAAGGATGGTGAGGACACATCACAGCTGTAAAGGAGGGTGAGGACGCATAAAGGCTGTAAAGGAGGGTGAGGACACATCACAGCTGTAAAGGAGGATGAGGACGCATAAAGGCTGTAAAGGAGGGTGAGGACACATCACAGCTGTAAAGGAGGGTGAGGACGCATAAAGGCTGTAAAGGAGGGTGAGGACACATCACAGCTGTAAAGGAGGGTGAGGACACATCACGGCTGTAAAGGAGGGTGAGGACGCATAAAGGCTGTAAAGGAGGGTAACATATCAAGTCACACAGGTAATCTTGTATGACGGGAGTGAAATGTCTGGTCTTGCTGGCTCTACCCCAGTCTGCCGCCATACCAGGCACATGGCTGAATCCCCCCTCCCCGCTGCCAGCCAGCTCAGTGCATGTACTTTACTAGAGCTGCTATACTGTAGCCACAATCTTGACAGCTGCCAGATGGGTATACGACATCCCTTCAAAATAAGCCCCAGCACCTATCATTGGAGAAAAAGACCTGTCTTATTGTCAGGGAAACACCTTAATACATGTTGGTTTCCTGACTGATAGAGATTCCTATTTGCCCCCACCCATTGTGTAGAGGCAGACACAGTTGACACAGGGACAGGCTCCTTCCTGGAGTCCCGCCCTCGCCCACTGAACCACCAATAAAATAACAGAAGAGAAAAAAAAACCCTGCCTCTCAGACTCCTCTTGGACGCCCCCTGCCACCAGCCCCAAGTGTGCAGCTGAGCTCTTACACTCGGGGCCGGCAGCAGGGGGCGTCTGAGAGGCCGCGGCAACCCCCCGGTGACGGCGTAGGACATGACGGCATAGGACAAGAACATGCGTCGCGGGTCACAGGACCAAGTAATAAAAATCGGGGCAGTCCCGGGAAAATCGGGATGGTTGGGGGGTATGCCCTCACCTGGCACTGAGGCAGAATGGGGGTTACAAAGATGAAAAAAACCCTTACCTCACCTGCGGTCCAGCTTGGTTCTACCGGTGTTCTGGGTCCTGGGTGCCGCCATCTTGTGCAGAAAGCACAGCACAAAGAGTGGCTTTCGGCTCTGTACAGCCCCACTCACAGGGATGCAGCCTTGTATCTTTCTGTACAGCAGCTTCATGGACCCAGTAGAATGGCACTTAACTGTGGGTGAGGTAAGGGGTTTTCTTCCTTCTAACCCCCACATTCTGCCTCAGCGCAAGTGGAGGACCATCGTGAGCCTGGACTTCCACTTTAAGTGGATTGTCCAGGCTGAATGTAACATGCATAGACTGGCTGAGCATTGGTTCAAAGATTCCTGCAGCATGCGAGCCTACCTCTACTTCCACCCGTGGATATCATAGAGTGCTGTGGATATTTTTTCCTCACCCACCCCCACCACGTCCCTATCACCCACAAACTGGTTTGAAGCAACACAAATCCCAGAGTGGCCTGCCCTGGATTCTAAAAAACCATCCCAAATCAGAATTCCCAGCTGTGTGACACCCCATTGGGTCACCGCAAAACTCATTGAATCCGCATCCCCAGGGCGGAAGTCCCTATTGCCGAGCTCTGCATCAAAACAGAGCTGTTTGCTGGGCATTATTATGCCCAGCAAATGGCTCTGGTTGGACGAGAGCCCATGCATGTGCCATGGGACAGGGGAAAGGTGAGTTTTTGGGGCGAACTAGGTGTATCCCGAATCGGGATGCCCTGGGGGCAAGAAACCAAACCCGGGATTGTAAAAAAAAATGGGTTTTGTGCCACTTTAAGCTGGCCCAATTTAAAGCGGAACAAAACCCAAATTTTTACCTAGCATCCCCTAAATTCCTACTCCCATGAGGAGTAAATTTTGCCAATTTTCACTGCCCCTGCTTCACTCTAAACCCAGATAATGGCGCCTGTTTTAGCTGTAAAGCTCCGCCCCCCTCCATTCATTGCCACTGCTGTGTGCAGCAATGATGTTATCGCCACACATGCAGTGACTGATCACCTGCCATCTTACAAAGAGGGACAGCAAAAAAAATCAATGTTCCAGGATGATTCAAAAAGCGAAAATATCCATTTCTAGTTCTACATCCTAAGAAGGGGGTATCAGCAGGGGCTATGGCCAAATGTATTTCACAAGTTCAGTGGGTTTAGGTTCGCTTTAAGTACCACAAAAAATAGTCGGTTTAATCATGCTGATCCTGTTGCTGCATACAGCTGCTGAAGCAGAGATCTATACCCTAGTTCTGTAGCCCAGCCTCTAAATGTATTTATGTATGACCACCTTTTTTTGTAGCTCTGAGAAGTGGACCGATCTCCACCCCCCTTGCATCAGACTGTAGCTTTACAACAGGAAATAACAACCCAGCAACAAAACTCTTCTGAATCCAAACCTTCCAATGTTTCACGATAGGAAGGAGGGACAATTGTTAAATTAGACCACATCCCCTCATTGAGAGATGGATAGGAGATAGGGTGTAACAGTTACAGCAATATAAACACTTTGAATGGGCAACTGAATCATTTATTAATGCAGATCTGCATGTTACACCTCAAAGAGGGACAGAGAAGAACACAGGGGGACATGGACTTCAAATCAGGGACAGTTGGGAGGTATGTGAATCAGCAGACTGGCAGAAGCCAGCTAACAGGGAAGTAAGACATGTTTGTTTTCCCTAATACGCCTCTGTGGGATAACCCTAGACTGCCCGAGCTGATGTCCCTCCCAGATACAATTTTTTGGAAGATTCGGGGAATTACATTATTAGCACAGATACTCTCTGGAGGGGCGCTGATGACATATGAGCAGCTATGCCATGCGTTTGCACTATCTCCAAGGGCATACCTCCCAACTTCTGAAAATATGAAAGCGGGACAAGCCACGCCCCCAACCACACCCCCTGCCATGCCCACGGCCACACCCCCTGGCATGCCCCCAACCACACCCCCTGCCATGCCCCGACCACACCCCGTCACGCCCTCCAGCTCCGATCCTTCAGCAATGTCGGCTGCCTTCACCCCTGCATGCCAGCCTGCGTACGTTTTTCTTTTTATCCCCAACCCAGACAGCCACCCTCCCCCCACGCGCTCGCTCCCCCGCACACTCACCCGCACACCTGGAAGTTAGTAGTGTTGACAAGGTGCCGGCGTCGTTGCGGCCCTAGGCACACCGCCACGGCATAGGGTGTTCCGGGACATTTGTTAACGGTTCGGGACTACAGGATTTTGTGCAATAATCGGGACAATCCCGGGAAAATCGGGACAGTTGGGAGGCATGCCAAGGGATTTCTTCTGTTATCTCCAGCTGCGACATGCTCTCAGATCTCAGATAACTTTGGAGGGATTGCAACTAATGGAATCATCAGTGGAGTCTTTGGTTAGGTCCACGGATCTTAGTAAGCCCACCTCAACTTTATATTGTGCCCTCCTCTCAAACCTTCCCTCCCCACTGGATAGTGCACTGGACAAATGGAAAACATTGATCCCGGATCTAGATCAGGGAGACTAGGAGGAGGCCATAGACAACCTGTACTCATCAGTAATAGATTCAAAATCCAGGCTAATCCAGGCTAAGTGGCTCCACCAGGTTTACCTGACCCCAGCTAGACTTAAAAGAATAGGTCTGCTGGAGACAGACCTGTGTCCCAGGTGTAAGGGCAAACCAGGCACCTTAATACACATGGTCTGGGAATGCCGAGTGATCTTGAGGTACTGGGATGCAATATCTAGCTTTTTATCCACCTCCGTGGGATTACCAATTAGAAAGTCAGCTGACCTCTGTCTGTTGAGTATAGTTGAACCCATGCTGGATGGTGGCCCGCAGAGAACTCTTCTACGATTGTTAATGTTTTACGCTAGAAAATGCATGCTACTAAATTGGAAACATCCAAGTGAGCCAACTCTGTCGGGGTGGAAAAGCCTGATAAACGATAAGCTAGTCTTATATAAGATGACCTACATGGCCAGGGGATGCCCAAACAACTTTGAGCGGGTGTGGGAGGCGTGGCTTAATGCATCCAGCACAGCTAATGACTAAGAACTGCTACCTATTATTTTCCCTTGGGCTCCATAATACCTTCCATCTAGATAGAGAAATGAGGCCAACAGCAGGCGAGTATGACTGGGTGTGTGTGTGTGACTGTACATGTGATTATATATGTGTAAGTTACCGTAAGTTGCCTCGTTATAAGAGGATGATTGTAAATTGTAAATCATAAATAAAAAATTATTAAAAAAAAGACGTTTGTTTTATTTTTATACCTAGTCCAGATAGTTCCTTTAAACCGCAACAAAACCAGGGATATTTCCAATGGGATCGCTGGAGATCTTATAAGATCTTATAGACTCTAGACCAGTGGCTTCTCCTCTTTAAACCGGTCCTTCAGCGTGATTTAATGAAAAGCCCAAACCCTTAAAAAACGATTCCCCAGCATCTAAAATTAATATACTTTACGTTTTAGTCACTTACTTTTTATTCTTTCCCCCACTGGGCTGCAACTCTGCTCAGGACTTTTCATCTTGCCTCAGAAGCATCACATACTGAGGAGAGGAGAGGAGAGGGGGGCAAAAGTGCAGGGGGGCGGGTTATAGCTGTGCTTTGCACAGACAGAGCAGAGCTGGGGTCAGGAAAAGGACAGCAATCCCAGAATGCAGTGCGGCACAGTCAGAAGACACTTCCTGTTTGCAGGCTGCCTGATGCTCCATGAGCCGCCATGTTAGATGTTTAAAGGTTCATAACATGCAGTAGATGCAGGTAGGATGATTTTTAAAGTGGGCAATCTGTATGTACAGGGTGTGACAAACATACAAGATAGGTTCTTATTCAGGGTGAAGGTCCGGATGCATGGCTCGGTTTCCCGGCCAGTACCGGCTGCTCGCCTCTCCTTTCTTCTTCGCAGGCGGTGGCCGACCAGGACACGGTGTCGGGCGGCACGGCGGTCGAGGCACCAGGAGGGCGGTTGGAGGACAGCGGCAGCCAGGCAAGCGGACGGTCGGGGGCGGCGATCGGCTTCCGGGCGCCATCATCTTCCGGCAGCGTGGCTGCGGCACCAGGAACTGCGGTGGCGTCAGGACGTCCGGCGGGAAGCGGGTCGCTGGACCAGTCGGGCCCAGGGACCCAGGAATTGGATCGGCGCACGGGAGGACCAGGCGGCGGGAGCGCCATGCAGGGTGAGCCACAAATGATTGCTAATGTCATGTCAGTATCGCAAGCTGGGGATGGGGTGTCTGGGGGCATTGGTGCGGGGGTGGCAGGTTTTATGGCTGGGGTGAGGGAGTTGTTAGCCAGGTGGGATTCGGGGGAGTGCGGGGGGTCCAAGGGGGCGCCGCAGGGTCCGGCGGCAGTTTGGGCACCAAGGTTGGCGGGGGGCGACGAGTGGCGCCGGGGGGGGGGGGGTCTCTGGAACAAGGGGCGGCGCAGGTAGATAGCGGGGGGGGGGGGGGAATGCGGAAGATACGGGTTTGGGCGAGTTAGGGGGGGGGGATAGGTCCCTACCGATTTCGGATTCGGCCAAGGGGAACACTTACGTGTGTTTGGAGGGTCCGCTTGGAGGGCACTTAAAGCAGGAAGTGAGGGAAAAAATATGGCGCAGGGAGTACGTGGATATATTTACGTTACTGCCCTTGGAGCGTTTTGGGAATGAGGGGTGGGAAAAAGGGAGGGAGTACCGGAAGGAAGAGGATGAGGATAGGAGGCGTTTTCGGCTGATCCCGAGGACTTTCGGGAATTGGCTGCAGGCGTTTGCTATACTGGCAAGCGTTATTGGGGAGAAGAACCCAGAACACTGCTCGTCGCTTTTTTGTTATTTGGACGCCATTTGGGAGGCTCACCGGGTGTATGGGGGCTTGGCCTGGCTTCGGTACGACGAGCAGTTCCGGCAGCGGATGTCGGTGAGTGAGAGGTTGGGGTGGGATCATAGGGATATAGGGCTGTGGTTGAGGGTGATGAATGCGATGGGGGGGTAAACCCAGCTGCCGGGGGGGATCATCCCCCTTTCAAGGGGCCGCCACTTCAATGGGGTCGGGAAGGGCGGATTTGGCCAGGCGGGGTTTGTGCTGGGCCTTCAATGACTCCTTCTGCAAATGGGGGCCCACGTGTAAATTTCGGCACGAATGTTCAGGCTGCGGGGGGAGCCACTCAGCTGGGAGATGTTTTAAGAAGGGACGGGGGAGCGGCCGCAGAGGGGCCGAGGGTATTGGAAAAGGGGGTATCTCCGGTGAGAGGGGCAGAGATGGACCCCTGGCTAAGTAAGTACCCTGATCAAGGGATGGCGCGATTGCTGGGCGAGGGCTTCGAGTCGGGTTTTCGGATTCCATGTGCAGCGCCTCCTAGGGTGCGCTCGCTTAAGAATCTGAAATCGGCTCGGGAGCGGCCCGAGGTGATTAGGGAAAAGTTGGGGAAAGAAGTTTCTTTGGGGCGGATGGCGGGCCCATTTAGCGTCCCCCTCTGGAGGATCTGGTGGTGTCCCCGTTGGGGGTTGTGCCCAAGAAGGAGAGAGGCAAATTTCGCCTCATACACCACCTGTCTTTCCCGAGGGGTGGGTCGGTGAATGATGGGATAGACAGAGAGCTGTCATCGGTGTCTTATACGTCGTTTGACTTTGCTCTGGATATGGTAAGGGAGGCAGGCCCCGGCATTGATGGCAAAAACCGATATCGAATCCGCGTTTCGGCTGCTACCAGTGCATCCGGATAGCTTGTATCTTTTGGGGTGTTTTTTCGAGGGGGGGTATTACGTGGACCGGTGTCTCCCAATGGGGTGTTCAATTTCATGCGCCTATTTTGAAGCCTTTAGCTCGTTCTTGGAGTGGGTGGTGAAGGAAAGAGCGGGCGTGGGGTCCGTCACTCACTACTTAGATGATTTTTTGTGCGTAGGGCCGGGGGGCACCAGGGTGTGCGAGTTGTTGTTGGCGACCATGTTAAATGTTTTGGGGACAAGACGGAAGGTCCAGCAACCACGATAAAATTCCTGGGGATCGAGATCGACACGGTAAAGAGGGTATGTAGGCTGCCGAGGGATAAAATTGAGGATTTGGTTGGGGGTTTGGAGGGGGCTCTGGGGATCAAGAAGGTCACGTTGGTGCAGCTGCAGTCAGTGCTCGGGAAGCTGAACTTCGCGTGCCGGGTTTTGCCTATGGGACGGGTGTTCACCAGGCGTCTATCACTGGCGACGGCGGGAGTTCGGGAGCTGCATCACTTCATCCGGTTGTCGGCGGCAATGAAGGAGGACATCAGGATGTGGATCACTTTCCTGAGGTCTTTTGACGGGCTGGCATACTGGCTGGACCCGGTGAGGGCAAATGACGAGCTGGAGCTCTTCACAGATGCGGTGGGCTCAGTAGGTTTTGGGGCCTACTTGGGGGGGAGATGGTGTGCGGGCCCCTGGCCAGGGCGGTGGCGGGACTCGGACCTGGTGAGGAATTTGGCTTTTTTGGAATTATTCCCACTGGTGGTGGCGGTGACGTTATGGGGAGAGGTGCTGAGGAACAAGGCGGTGTGTTTTCGGTCAGACAACATGTCGGTGGTTGCGGCAGTTAACACGCAGACTTCGTCTTCACTACCGGTGGTGGTGCTGCTCAGGCAGCTGGTGTTGGGTTGTTTGCGATATAACGTGTGGTGCAGGGCGGCGCATGTCCCCGGGGTGGAGAACGGGATAGCTGACGCTCTTTCTCGTTCGCAGTGGAAACGCTTCAGGAAGTTGGCACCCGAGGCGAGGGAAGTCGGCGAGTCATGCCCCAGTTGGCTGCTGGAAATCCTGTAAGACGCCTGTTTGGCTTGATTCAAAAGTCAGTTGCACCATCTACTTGGGCTTCATATGTAAAGACGTGGCAGCAGTGGTGGGTCTTGGTGGAGGAGTTCGGGGTGCCTGGAACGGAGGTCGATAGGCAAGGGTTGTTGATCTTGTACGTGTGCGAGTTGTTGGAGGGCGGCGCGACCCCGGCTTCGGTTGACAAAAAGATGTCGGCTTTGGCGTTCCTGTGCCATCTGGAGGGTTGGGTGGATATGACCAAGGCGTTTTGGGTGCGGCAGGCACTGAAGGGTTGGCAGAAAGAGCACAGGATGGCTGATAACAGGCGGCCTGTTTGTTGGGGGGGATTTTCAGTGTTTTGTCCCGGGTTTGTGCGTCGAGTTTCGAAGTGAGTTTGTTTAGGGCTGCATTTTCGCTGGCATTTTTTGGGGCCCTGAGGGTGGGGGAGTTGGTAAGCCCTAGTAGGAAGGGGTGGCGTTACGGATAAGGCGGTCTAAGACAGATCAGAGGGGGCGGAGGGTTAGTATCTTTTTCGGGAGGTTGCGGCAATGTGATTCATGTCCGGCTGCTGCCGTCGAGGAGTTCCTGGGGGTAAGGCCGAGTGGGAACGGTCCGCTGCTCATGCACGAGGATGGTTCCTTCTTGTCGCGGTTCCAGTTTTTGGCGGTTTTTAGGAAGTGTCTTGAGGAGTTGGGGTTGGATAGCAGCGAATATGGTACCCACTCATTTCGTATTGGGGCTGCAACAGAGGCGGCTAGGCTGGGGCTGCCAGATGACATAATAAAGAGGCTGGGGAGGTGGGAATCGGCCCTTCTTCCCTCCCCTTCCCTTTCCTTATTTTTGTTTTAGATGTGGCATGCTCGGTACAGGTGAATGTGTGGATCGGTCGATAACTTTTTCCCACCTCCTTCCCTCCCCTTCCCTTTCCTTATTTTTGTTTTAGATGTGGCATGCTCGGTCGTGACCGTCGGCCATTCATATGTTTACTGGTCGGCTCGGCGTGCGGTGGTTCGGAGGAATGGAATGCAGCTGGGCATTCCGGAAGATCGGGCTCGGTTGAGCTGGGCCGGTGTGAGAGGCCTGTGCTGGGAGGATATGCGGGAGCACACTATGCGGGTGGCGGCAAGGAGGGGGCCACCGGGGGTTTTGGTTATTCACGCAGGGGGGAATGACTTGGGGAAGGTGCCGATGCGGCACCTGATCAAGTCCATAACGCAGGATTTATTGTTTTTTTTGGGTGTATTTCCGGGGGTGGTGTTGGTGTGGTCTCAGATTGTCCCCCGTTTTGCCTGGCGACACGCTAGAGACTTGGTGGCCATCGAGAAGGTTCGGGTTAAGGTCAACAAGGCGATAGCGAGGTTTGTGAGGCTGAATGGGGGTTTGAGTGTGCGCCACATCGAGGTAGAAGGGATTAGGGGGTTCTATCGATCCGATGGGGTCCACTTGAATGACATGGGGAACGACTTGTTTAACATGTCATTGAAGGAGCAGATCGATATGGCGGTGGAGTTGTGGCGGGCCAGGCAGCGCTAAGGTTTTAGCGCTGCTCGGCTTTGGCGGGTCTCCTCTCGGGTTTCGGGTCTGAGGTAGCAGTTCCATGGGTAGGGTATGCGGCTGTTTCCGTGGAAACCGGCCAGGACGATTTGGTTAATGAGTTTCGGATAGTTGGCGTTCTGGGAGGGAAGGGGATGTTTTGGTCACTGGCAGTTAGCCCGATTAAGCTCCCTGGCCTAGGAGGTTTTGCGGCCGAGTTTATGTTGGCTTCCGCTTGGTGGGGGTCGGGATGTTAATTTTTGTTCCCTCCCCTTCCCATCATTCTTGGGTTTTTTAGGCTTCTCAGACCCGGAACTATAGGGGGGACCCTTTACTGCTTGTACAATGTTATTATATTTGTTGGGCTGTGGCCGATTAAATTTAATCATTCCAACTACATGGTGGTCTGGACTCGTTATTTGGCAGGTGAGAGGTATGACGCAGGGCATATGGAACACTAGCCCAGTCAAGGTTTCCATAGGCCAAAAGTTTCTTCCCTGTTTGCTGCCTGGATTTTAGAACTCAAAGGAACATTTTTGCCACTGAAAGTGGACAACTGCAATCTTCGGTCAGTGGATTTTTCACCCATCCAGTATCAACATTTTCTTTTGGGTTCTGGGCTAGTGCCGGGGAGGGGAGTTGTTTTTATGTTATTTTATGGTGATAGGATTGTAAGCTGCTGTACTGCCGATGACCCCTCAGTGAGCACCCACAAAAACACTTGTTCCAGCATTAGGGTATTAAAAGGTAACGTGGGACGTTTTAGTGTACCCACTAGTAGGTGAATCACCAGGCCCTCCTGTAACATCCAATCAGGGTCATCTGGCTGTGCAGCACAGGGGTTCTCAGCCCAAGCTTAATTTTTATTATCTCTCTCATTTGTCTTGTTGAAGTGGGTTTGGTGCTCTTGTGTAGTAAAAGTTTGGTTTACAACCGCTGGTGTCAGTGTCGCTTTTCCCGCACGTGGCTTCGCTGTATCCTGGGGAGCCCACACCCGTACACGGCTCACAAACATACAAGATAGGTTCTTATTCAGGGTGAGGGTCCGGTTTAATGTGGGCAATCTGTATAGACATGGGGGGGAAACATATAAGATAGGCTCTTATTCAGGGTGAGGGTCTGGATTAATGTGGGCAATCTGTATGTACAGGGTGTGAGAAACATAGAAGATAGGCTCCCATTCAGGGTTAAGGGCCAGAATAATGTGAGCAATCTGTATGTACATGGGGGAAACATACAAGATAGACTCTTATTCAGGGTGAAGGTCCGGTGAAGGGGATAAAAAGCTGAACTGCCCTGGCCACACAATACACCTAGAGCAAGGTGTGTGAAACATTGAAGAGATATTAATACGGGCCTTTTATCAAGTAAGCGGTCACAAGTATTGGCATACCTCTCAACTTTTCAGGGTGAGAAAAAGGGACAATTTTTAAATTAAGCCACGCCCCCTCATTGATTGATGGATAAGAGATAGAGTGTAACAGTTACAACAATAGAAACACTTTGACGTGGACCAACACCCTGAAGGATCCAATCCCTCCCCGCGGGGCATCCAAGATAGGGATGCCCCACTGTGTGAAATCCCGTAGGACGTCCCATTCACCTTACTTGCATCCCAATCCAACGGTGCATGCGCGGGCCACGGCTGCATCTCGCACTCCTCTCTACCAGGGCGCGGGCGCGCTCCCTGTTAGAGGGAAGCGCGAGATGCGGCCACCAGCATAATCGGAGCCGCTGAGCTATGACTGTGCTTAGACACTCATAGCTCAGCGGCTCCGAGCGCGCTGATTGGACGAGCGGTCGCGTATGCGTCGTAGGAGCGGGGTGAGGTGAGTTTTATTAGGAGATCTGGGGGGTTTCACACAGCGGGGTGCCCCGGGGAAGTGGACCAATACCCAGGATAGTCGAAATCCTGGGTGTTGGGCCACTTTAAATAGGCAAATTAATAGTTTATTGATGCAGATCTGCATGTAACATCTCAAAGAGGGACAAATCAGACCAACAAGGGACAGGGGGACATGGACTCAGAAGAGGTACAGTCCTGCCAAATCAGGGACATTTGAGAGGTATGAGTATTGGTATCTAGCTAGAATTAGCTAGAATTCATTTTTGATTAAGGGGGTTCTCTCGTTGATAAGGAAGACGATCATTTATGCAGATGAGAGGGATTTTTGTAGATGAAATGAATATGGCATGAGGAGGTCCTTTTATGCATCAGTAACATCAGGTCATTCCTTGGTCTGAGGTGATATGTTATGGATGTAGTTACAATTTATTTTGGATGAAGGTGTTCTCTTATGGATAAGGAGCACATTAATCTTAGTGGAAAGGGTACTCTGCGGATTCTGTTGAAATTAATTGATAAAATTTGGTCTTTGAGTTTTATGGCCCTTGACAGGCCTTTAATATCCCCACTGAGACCAAGTGCCCTCTAAGGCTGAAGCTTTTTCATTGCAGGCCATAACAAGGGGGGGTATGACCAAGCTATAGCATTGGGGCTAGAACATGGCTTGGAGTGTACAGTGGGGCCAAGTACAGGTAGGATGCCGAGAGGGAGACTACAGAGGCAAGAATTAGATGGGGGGTGTACTAAGCAGCAGTCCACCTGGGCCCACTGGGAATTCTCCCGGGTCTCCGTATAGCCAGACCGCCCCTGCCCCTGTGTAGCCCGGCCTATGAAAACGATGCATACCTTCCAAATTTTCAGAGTGGGAAAGAGGGGCATTTGTTAAATTAGGTAACACCCCCTCATTGATTGATGGATAGTAGATAGGGTGCAACAGTTAAAACAATAGAAACACTTTAAATAGGCAAATGAATAATTTATTGCCGCAGATCTGCATGTTACACCTCAAAGAGGGATAATATGTAAATTAAACCACGCCCCCATCTAGGGATGGATGAGGCCATGCCCCTCATGGGGGGATGGCTGAAGCCACGCCCCGTCATTAAGGGATTATGAAGCCACGCCCCCCATTGAGGGATGGATAGGAGATAGGATGTTACAGTTACAACAATAGAAACACTTTGAATAGGCAAATTAATAATTTATTGCTGCAGATGTTACACCTCAAAGAGGGACAATATGTAAATAAAGCCACACCCCTCACTGCAGGATGGATGAAGCCACGTCCCCTCATTGAGCGATGGATAGGAGATGGGGTGTAACAGTTACAATAGAAACACTTTGAATAGGCAAATGAATAGTTTATTGCTGCAGATCTGCATGTTAGAGAGACGAATGAGAACGACGAGGGGCAGGGGGACATGGACTCAAAAGAGGGACAGTCCCTCCAAATCAGGGACACTTGGGAGGTATGACGATGCCTAAGCTGACCTAAAATAGACAAATTATTCTGGCATGTGATGATGTCCAGATATATCTGCTGCGCTGGGGAAAGTATGTACGTGTGATGGGAATGGGAGGTGGGTAGTGGGGGGTCCCAGTACCCCCTGGACCTGGGATATAGAAACATTCGCGCAGCCCCTCTCCCCCCATTTCAGACAACGAGACAGGAGTAATAAGAGTCCGCGTTGCGGGAGCTGCCGAGTATCTCTGTGTGGCTGCAGTTGAAGGTCAGCGTCTCATCCGAGTGTTTGTCTATAACAAAGTTGAAGGCTATTGATGGGTTGTGATTGGAGGGCTGCACCATGTGCTATGACGTTCCAATTGTCACAATTCCAGGTTTTTGTTCCTTTTTTGTTCCCGATTTGGGATGCGATATCCCCTGGATCGTCTCATTTACTTACCTCGCCGATGATCCCATGCATAGGCTCTCATCCAATCAGCCGCCAGCATTAGCTTTACTCCGCTCTGACATCAAAGCGGCTTAGTAAGGCTCAATGGCTGCTCCACTTCATCTGTGCATACCCGGGCTGGCCATTCTGCAATGCCTGGCGCGGGGAAGCTGGGGATGCCGCCGTGGCCCAGGCATGTGCTGTGGGATCGCTGGCGAGGTGTGTACTCTATGGAACTTGGCAGATTTCACACAGTGGGGCTTCCCAAATAGAGATGGCCAGTCTGCCCTAGAGTTATAAACTGGACTAAAACACAGGATTTTGAGTGTCCCTGGTTTTGGTCTCTGACCCAGGGGTCACCCTGATTTGGGATGCCCTGCTTGAAACTCCCCAGGTCGCCCAGTAAATCTCACCATTCCCAAGCCCCACAGCGCATGTGTGGATGTGCAACCAATTACTGCCTTTGTCTGCCCTCGCCAGTTTCAGCACAGGGCAGAATGTAGCCAGCGGCCGCTTCCCCTGCTGCCCTCTAACAGGGAGCGGGCCTGTGCCAGCCACTCAGAAATGCCTGCCACGCCGTGTGTCCTGGTAAAGGGTATAGTGTCCCGCACATGTGCCGTTGAATTGGGGAGAAGGTAGGTTTTGCAGGGGACTCTGGGGATTTCACACAGCAGGGCATCCCAAACAGGGATGCACCGGGGGCAAGGAATCAGGCGGCCCTAGAGCCTTACAGATTCCAGGGCTGATTATGTTGGGTTTTGGCCCACTTTAAGAAGGTCAATAAGGGTGTTAAAGTGGGGCAAAACCCTTGTTACCTAGCTCTAGCATCTAAAAGACTCCAGGGCCGGGTTACAGCTTGCCCCACTAGATCGCCCATATAGTCACCTCAGGAATTGTCACACATTATCTTCCAAGTGTCCCTGATTTGGAGGGACTGTCCCTCTTTTGAGTCCATGTCCATCTCCTATTCATCCCTTGAATGAGGGGGGGGGCATAATCAATCCCTCAGTGAGGGGTGTGGCTTAATTTACATATTGTCCCTCTTTGAGGTGTAACATGCAGAACTGCAGCAATAAATCATTCATTTGCCCCTTCAAAGTGTTTCTTTTGTAACTGTTACAATGTATCTCCTATCCATCAATCAATGGATTCAAAGGTTTTCACACATGAAATCAGGATGCTCTGTAAAGCAGGCCAAAACCCTGGTAACTGAAATTCTTAGGTTTTGGCCTTCTTTAATAACCAGCATGTGAGTAAAGTGGACTTGATCCCTTCTCCCCCCAGTCTCACAATATGCTTACCTCAGCAACTAGTCCATGGCGCATGTGTGGGCAGCGGTGTCATCACTCGCATCCTTCTGGAGTTGGGCATGCAGCAGGGCATCCCAAGCCGGGGGGCCCCAGAGGGCGGACCAAAACCGGTATGGTGAAAATCCTGAGATTTGGTCCAAAACCCAGGACTCTGACTACCCGATCAGGAGTGCCCCGCTGTGTGAAAACGCACCCTTTTCCCAGTCCTATGACGCATGCGAGGCTGCACGCTAATCACCGCGCTCGGATCCGCTCGTATTAGATGAGCTCCTGGACAAAGGGGCTCAAACAGATCTGAGCACGCTGATTGGACGAGCCGTACGTCACGTCGTCTTGGGCTTTGTCTATGGCCAGTGGCTCCAAGTGCACTGGTGGCTGCATCCCCTGCTTCCCTCTAACAGGGAGCGTGCCCACGCCAGCCATTCACTAATGCCTGGCGCAGGCATGTGTCCTGATAGAGGGATAGCGGGGATGCGGCCTCTGCTTGTGCATGCACCGTAGGACTAGTAACGAAGGTGAGTCTATGGGTGACCTGGGGTGTGTCACACAGCGGGGTATCCCGATTTTGGATGCCCCGGGGTGAGAGTGAATCTTATTGATTCCTGGGCGGATCTGCCTGGGTTTTGGTCCACTTTAACATTTCTTTTTGTAACCGTCTCTTTAAAAAGAAACGTAATCCTGCTGTATTTTAGCTTGTAATATAAAGCATAACATGGTCATTCTTTCAGGGGAAGGTCATTTGCTGACAAAAGGGGAACTAAACAGACCACTATTGTTAAAGGGGAAGTGCAGCCAGTGGTCAGCAGTCATAAGGCCGCGCTGTATACAATGAGCTTATTAATCTAGCGAGTCGCCAACTAAGATCACATCTATACATTGCCTATTAGCGGTATGTAAACTGACACTGAAACTATTAGAGATAAACTGCACATTGCTAAAATGCACATATAAACATGTGACGCATATTACTGAAAATACAACACGTTCCAAATTAATATATATATATATATATATATTTTTTTTTTTTTTTAACTCTAATATATATATATGATTTGACTCTAATATATATATATATATATATATATATATATATATATATATATATCTTTAATTTTCCATGTTGCACCCGTTGAACCTGTGAGCTTTTGGAAAGTTTCTGCTTTAATCTCTGTGCGGGATGTCAGAATAGCCTCTCAGGGCTGCTGTTTTGATGTGAACTGCCTCCCACTCTCATGTATCTTTTGCTTGGGGAAAATCCATAGACCTTCACCCTGAATAAGAGCATATCTTATGTTTCCCACACCCTGTACATACAGATGGCTTACATTAAAAATCATACTACCTTCATCTACTGCATGTTATGAGCCTTTAAACATTCAAGATGGCGGTTCATGGAGCACCAGGCAGCCTGCAAACAGGAAGTGTCTTCTGCATTCTGGGATTATTGTCCTTTCCATGACCCCAGCTCTGCAAAGCACTGCTATAACCTGCCCCCTGTACTTTATCCCACTCTCCTCTCCTCAGTATGTGTGATGTTTCTGTGGCAAGATGGCGGCGCCCGTATCCTAGAGTCCTGAACAGAGTTGCAGCCCAGTGGGGGAAAGAATAATAAGTAAGTGACTAAAAACTTATATATATTAATTTTAGATGCTGGGGAATAGTTTAAGGGTTTGGGCTTTTTTATTAAATGATGTTGATGGTCCGGTTTAAGGTCAGGGGAGGATGGCGGCCACAGCATGAGTTTCTCTCCTTTAATACCCATAGCAACCAACGGCTTGGGCTCGGGGGTATCTTTGCAGAATGAGATGGGGCATTGTCGGGCATGAAGAGGATTTCACTATGGAAGGTACGATTCTATTTTCTTTTCTTACCATGGAAGAAAGTAGTCAGGAAATTTTATAGATTTTGCTGAGGTCATTTTCACACTTTCAGGGACATTAAAGCTGCCTTCCAGCTTTCGCTATGATTGCGGCCCAAATCATGACTCCTCCCCCTTTTTGCTGATGTCACAGCCTTGTTGGGACATGGTAGCCATTCACCAAGCATCCACTGAGGGGCGGACTGGCCATAGGGAGACCTGGGTTTTACGGGGAATCACTAAAAAAGCCCCCAGCCTGCACAAAAGAAAAATCAATAACCAAAATAACTAGGTGCTGCTCCAAACAGCTATTTAAAGTGGGCCAAAACCTAGGATTTTGACTATCCTGAGTTTTGGTCCTTTCCCCCAGGGCACCCCGATCTGTCATGCCCCACTGCGTGAAACCCCCCCAGATACAATTTGTAAACAGGGTCCCCACACACTCAAGGTAATTTACCAAGACAGAGTGGAACAATAATTAGGGCACTACCATATGAATATATTAAAAGAAATTATTTTATTTAGAGTAACATATAGAGTTAAAAAAGCACAGGACAATACATCTTAAAGAAGCACATCATATATATTCATAGGGTAGTGCCCTAATTATTGTTCCACTCTGTCTTGGTAAATTACCTTGGGGGTGTGGGGACCCTGTTTACAAATTGTCTTTGGCTCTCTGCCTTTTGTTTACCAAGTTTAGTGAGCACGCCTTTATATACGGTTACATACTTTTATGCTGGTGCTGTCCTTACATTTGTCCTTTTTAAACCCCCCAGATAGCCGAAGCCAATTCACCTCTTCCTGGTCCTACGGCACATGCTAGGCCTCTCATCCAATCAGCACGCTCAGAGCCCCTGACGTCACTTTGTCTAAGCCTTTGTCTAAGGCCAGCGGCTCCGAGCGCGCCGATGGGCGCATCCCCCGCTACCCTCTAACAGGAAGCGTTCCCAAGCCGGCCATTCACAAATGCCTGCTAGAGGGGTAGCGGGGATGCGGCCGCGGCTCGCACATGTGCCATTGGACCGGAAAAGAAGGTAAATGTATGGGTGACCTGGGGGGTTTCACACAGTGGGGCATCCCGATTTTGGATGCCCCGGGGGGAAGGGAATCGATCGGCCCTGGAATGTTATAGATTCCTGGGCCGTTTGCCATGGGTTTTGGTCCACTTTAACAAAAAAACACATAGAACCCACTTCCTCGGGATGGTGTTTAGGTTCATCCTAAAGTCCTTTATATAGTCATATCATTCCACAATTTCCCTGCCGAAATCACCCCCAACCACAAAGAGAGCCGATCACACACCTGTAATAGCGATGTCAAGCCAGCTGGTAGGAACGTAACCAACCAGCCGACATGACAGTCACTCAATCAGCGGAGAGGTGGAAGCAGCGGTTTTGTGGTTTTTGTTTAATAACCGGGTTTTACAGGGGACTCTTGCGTTGGGCCAGGTGGGCTGCTGCTTTTAAAACCCACATTCAATCCCTGCCCCCTTAGTCTCTCTCTCAGCCCCCTGTACCCAGCCCCACTGTACCCACAAGCCAAGGAACCCCAGCCTCCAATGCTATAGCCCCAGCATGGTTGGGGGGCCTCACCAAGGATTTTTTCAGGCCGGCCAGGGGCTGGTAAAGTCAAGGGCTTTAAAGTCCACTCCTTTGGCCCCAGTCCACCACTGCATCCATTTGAACCATGCAGGGTTGCATAGAACTCATTAGTAACACAAGACTGTTTGAGAATCAGCCTTCATATCTGCCTTGGTCAACTGCAAATGTTTCTGCTCGTGAGAACTGATTAGGGGCGGCCAAATATTAGGTTTATGGGCACCTTGAGGTTCCTGGGACTCCAGAGGCGCCAGCAGCTTCACATACCCGTTTGCTGCTTTGTAAAAGCATTATAGCAGCAGCTCTCTTAATCTGATTTGTCTAGCAGAAACCTTCCTCATTATGCCTTTATCTGCACCAACCTGTCTGTGCTTTGAATCAGCCACAAATCTTTTCCTACACTTGTCTCCTACTAACAATAAGTACAACTCTCAGGGGCCCCCCTGAACTCTGGAAGCAGCTGGTGTCTTCCTGTAATAGTGGTGTAATACTGGTACATGAGAAAGAAAGCTGCTTTGTTCCTCTTTAATATTATATTTTGCTATATATAAAAATGCCTTTGCATGGGGCCCCAGAAATTATAAAATTATAAGCCTGCCCCTAAGTAGATCAGGGGATGGGGCGTACCACTTAGGGAAACACCTTCCCCCTAATCGGATTATACCCCCCCCCCCCCCTTATCAGCTCCCCATCCAAACCATACATGCATAAATTAGTTATTATGTCTTCTAAGGCACATCTACAATATACAACCAAAAAACAATAGGCACGAAATAAAAAATGATTATCTGTCGTTTTTTTAATTCTAAAATGAACCAGTCCAAAGAATACAATGTCTCCCAACGCTTTTCACTCTATTCTTAAAAGAGCTTTTTCAGCGGTCTTTGTATACAGGTCAGCTAAGTTCATTTCTACACGATAACTGTTCTTTTTGAGTATTCGTGGTGTCAGCTAGTTATAAACAAGGCAGAGAGACAATGGGGTTTATTTAAAGTGGACCAACACCCACGGGTGATCGGCCCGGGAATCTATAAGATTCCCGGGCCGATCACCCCCCACCCCGCGGGACATCCGAGATCGGGATGTCCCACGGGGTGAAACCCCCCCCCAAACACCCCAACTCACCTACCCTCGCGCCCCTGTAGGCGTCTGCGAATGGCCGGCGCGGGGGCGCGCGCGTTCAAAGTGACGCGAGGGAGGTGAGACGTTCAAGATCTTCCCTTGTACGTCGGCGCTGGGAGCGGGGAGAGGTGAGTTTTTCGGGGGGTTAGGGGGGGTTTCACACAGCGGGGCACCCCGATCGGGGGTGCCCCACCGAAGTGGACCAAGACCCAGGATAGTCAAAATCCTGGGTGTTGGTCCACTTTAAGAAGGGATAGCGGCAGGTAGCGCCTCGTAGCGGTAGGCAGCGTCTGGTGAACGCTGGGCGCTGTACACAAAACCACATTTAAGAAAGCAAATCTGGTGAGCGCCTCAAACAGCGCCATGTAGCGTCACATGTATTATTACAGGCGGATTTTTTCTTTGCTTAAATCATTGTTTGACCTCTCCTGGCTGCAAACAAACACTTTGATAAATCTTTGGGACTTTTTATATTTTTATGCAGAATTGTCATTACAGTGTTAATGTCACAATGTTAAAACAATGTAATTCCATCTGTTTTCACTTTGTTACTGGTGGATATGTGATCAAAAACAGACTTTGATCACACAGCGTCTGGCGCTCTATGCTACGGCGCTCAGCTTTAGAGCACAGACGCTCTGTGTGTGTGTGTAGTTTTTGGTGAAATATAGTGTGGAGCGCCGAGTGCCGGACGCACTGAGCTGGCGCTACCTCTCGCTCGCTGCAGCCCTATACTGTTGTTACAGTACCCAACACACATCACATTCATCAATGCCGGCCAGGTCATTACAGCAACCGCAACGCTAGGTTGCAGCGTCCAATACCCGCTTACAGCGTCTACTAGCAGTCGCTCTAAGTGCTGCTATACAGGCGCTCATCTGGCAATACCTGGCGCTAGTAGCGAATCAGCCTCTTGTCCTGTTAATTACCAGCCCCTGGGGAATCCCAATTTGACAATAATATGCGTGGCCTTGAAGCAAGGTATATCAGGTGACCAGCAGGGTTTCACACAGTGGGAAATCCAGGACAGGATGCTTCAAGGGTTTGTACCATATTCCAGCATAGTGAAAAATCAGGATTTTGGTCCTCTTCAATTAGTATTTCCTTTAATTAGGCTCACAAGGGTTTGATTTCAATGATCCAAATAGAGACACATTACCATCCATCAGTTTCATTGGAAAACCAAATATTACATCTATATGACACATCCAGTTTGCATAATAATTTGGACACATCTACAGTGTAACTACAGATGGGTGGAGCCATCCCCTTCCTCCAATCATAAGATAAAGAGATAAGACGCAAGAGCTTACAGTCCTTTTGGAATTACACAGAGTTATGGAAGATACACAGGTATAATAATTCCTAGGTATACAGCAGGTAGAACAGCTTACAGTCTGTTTTGTTATAGTGCGTATATAATCCAATAGGATATCACTAAGGAAGGATACAGGTGGAGGAACTTACAGTCTATAAGAGGTGAGTGTAGAGTATTAACAGCAGCTTAGAAACCTCTAGTTCAAGAGGAGAGGATACACAAGGGGCAAGAGCTAACAATTAGGGGATACAAAAGAAGGAGGGAAGAGATTACAATCTATTAGGGTATAAGGGAGGATACAGAAGTAGAAGAGCTTACAATCTATTAGGGTATAAGGGAGGATAGAGGAGGAGAAGAGCTTACAATCTATTAGGGAATAAGGGGGATACAGAAGGAGAAGAGCTTACAATCTATTAGGGTATAAGGGAGGACACAGAAAGAAGAGCTTACAATCTATTAGGGTATAAGGGAGAATACAGAAAGAAGAGCTTACAATCTATTAGGGTATAAGGGAGTATACAGAAGGAGAAGAGCTTACAATCTATTAGGGTATAAAGGAAGAATACAGAAGGAAGAAGAGCTTACAGTCTATTAGGGTATAAGGGAGGATACAGAAGGAGAAGAGCTTACAATCTATTAGGGTATAAAGGAAGAATACAGAAGGAGGAAGAGCTTACAGTCTATTAGGGTATAAGGGAGGATACAGAAGGAGGAAGAGCTTACAGTCTATTAGGGTATAAGGGAGGATACAGAAGGTGGTTTCCTTTTCTCTGCTTTGTTAACAAGTTTGGAGCTATTTATAGCTCGTCAGCCTCTCGTCACTGCCTCTGCTCTACTTCCTAAATTTCTTTTTTGAGCGTGTAACAGAAATGCTTCCGTGCTGAGTGAAGGGAAGGTGATGGCGTGAGAGAGCCCTTATCTCAGTGCTGCCATTCTGGGGGTTTCCCCTGCAGTTTGAGTGAAGTAGAAAGAAAATGCCACCACAGCTTCTAATAGAGGCAGTGTCTGGCACGCCCCTCCGTACAAAGTGAATGGTGCTGCATGTGTTATTCTCTGTGATGTGGGGTTTGCACACCAGAGGATAGTGGGGACCATTTAGATCACAGGTGAGTATACAAGACCTGGACTGGGCATGATCTGCTGCGAGGGCAGAAAGGTGAGTATATATTTTCTTATTGACTAAATCATTATTCCTATTATTTTTTTCTCTTCTTAAGTTCCCCACACATTTTGTATTTTACTTCTTACACCACTTTTTAAAGAGGACCAAAACCATTTTTGGTCATCTCAAATTAACTGTCCTCAGCTGATTCGAATATAGGATCCCCTGCTTCATGAAACCCCATAGACTGAATGTAATCATACCTATTATCTCCTATGTGGCACAGAGAAAATAGTCTTTCAAACTGATTTTTTTCAAATTTGAATGATGTCCCACGGTGCATGCACTCAGTATTTCTCACACGTGCCCTCCACCACAACAATCTACTCTCACCAGATCACTGATAGTAAAAAGGTCTTCTCAAAAATCTCCACAGATTAAGCCAGCGCTCGAATGGCATTTTAAGATAGCATAAAGGTGATATTCAAAATCATTTGACCGATTGGAGTAGTTCAGACCCAATGTTATGGTCCCATATAGATAAGCTTTGCATATGTCTTTTCCAGTAATGCGCTCCAAAATCCATTGAGTTCCGCTGAGTGAAGGAATATTAAATGGTTTCTGAAGGTAGGTAACCTGTCATCTATTACAACATCTACCCACTCATTATGATGGAAGGACTTAAAACGGACCTTCACTCTGAATAAGAGTCTATCTTATATGTTTCCCCCACACTGTACATACAGATTGCTCACATTAAAAATCATCCTACCTGCATCTACTGCATGTTATGAGCCTTTAAACATCCAAGATGGACGCTTATGGAAGCCGCCATTTTATCAGGCAGCCTGCAAACAGGAAGTGCCTGCAAACAGGAAGTGACTGTGCTGCTCTGCATTCTGGGACTGCTGACCTTTCCCTGACCCCAGCTCTGCTCTGTCTGAGCAAAGCACAGCTATAACCTGCCCCCCTGTACCTTATCCCACTCTCCTCTCCTCAGTAAGTGTGATGCTTCTGAGTCAAGATGGCGGCGCCCGTATCCTAAATTCCTGAACAGAGTTGCAGCCCAGTGGGGGAAAGAATAATAAGTTAGTGACTAAAAATGTAAAATATATTAATTTTAGATGCTGGGGAATCGTTTTTTAAGAGTTTGGGCTTTTCATTAAATCATGGTGAAGGTCCGGTTTAAACTTAAAACTTATCAGGAGGGACTTTGTACAGTCTGGAGGAAAGAAGGGAGAGGGGGGACATGATTGAGACCTTTATATATGTGAAAGGATTGAATAAGGTTCAGGAGGGAAGTGTTTTTAAGAAGAAACTTAATGATAGAACAAGGGGGCACAACCTGAAGCTAGTCGGGGGGAAGATCAGGAGCAATGTTAGAACATATTATTTTACAGAAAGAGTAGTAGATGCTGGGAACAAACTTCCAGCAGAGGTAGTTGAAAAATCAACAGTCACTGAATTTAAACATGCCTGGGATAAGCACACATCTATCCTAAGATAAAGAGAACATACAGTATATACATAAGGGCAGACTAGATGGACCGTATGGTCTCCTTCTGCCGTCAACCTTCTATGTTTCTATGTTATATTGCCAAAACTGAAAGTGAAATACCAGCATATCCAGAACCAAAAGACTGCTCAGGCGGAACAACTCTGTGTAGTAACTTTTCACTGAGGGTAAGAGAGGCAATGGCAGCCAAAAGCCAACAGTTCCAACAGTGTTCCCCAAGCGTCCTACTGCAAGATCTCTTGGCGCATGAGTCTACCTTAATTCAGGTCCACTTTAAAGAGACAGTCCAGGCATAGTAAACAAAAAAGGATACTCACCTGTGATCTGTAGTGGACCAAAACCCACGGCGATCAGCCCTGGAATCAATAAGATTCCTAGGTGGATTGATTCCCTCCCCCAGGGCTTCCAAAATCGTGATGACCCGCTGTGTGAAACCCCCCAGGTTGCCCCATACACTTACCCGCTTTCCTGGTCTAACAGCTGCATCCCCGCTATCTCTCTAGCAAGGTGCGTGCCCGAACCAGGCATTTGTGAATGGCCAGCACGGGCACCACCCTGTTAGAGGGTAGCAGGGGAAGCGACTGTCGGGCCACTTCGCGTTGACGAAGGCTTAGGCAACGTGACATAAGCGGCTCCGAGCGTGCTGATTGGACGAGCGCATGCGCTGTAGGACCAGGAAGAGGTGAGTTGGTTTTGGTGACCTGGGGTGTTCCACACAGCGAGGCACCCCCAATCAGGGTGGCCTGGTGGCAAGGACCAAAGTCCAGGATAGTCAAAACCCTGGGTTTTGGTCCACTTTAAGCAGCTTCCACCTGGTCCGGAGCTCAAAAAAACACACTATGCGAATGGGCCCCCAGAGACCTGGAGCGCTCCTGTTGTCTCTAACAGAGGGGGTGTGCTAACAGAGTGCCCGGGATGCCCCCTCTGTTTCCGTGCATAGAATCTGATGTACTCCAGTCCCTGTGACCGATTCGGGGGTGGGGGGGGGGGGGGAGTGGTTGGAGCAACACTCGATCTCAGGAATGGTTTCTGAGCACCGTACCTGTATGATGCAGACCTGGGGGAAGTATTACATTTGTTGTTTTCAACACTCCCTTTTAAGCTTTAGAAAACCCCAAAATGATCCTAATTACTTGCCAACTGCTATGCCCCACGTGACTACCAGTGTCCAGTTAAGTGCTTGTTGTGGCACTGGCCTTTAACCATTAGCTAATTGCTTATATTGGTACATTCATCATCAGGAAGACACTTTACTGCAAGATATGTATATAAATGTAAAGCCTATATAGGGGCATCCCCCTTTTCTGTGTTATTGTGTGTATGTTTTTTAGCATGTTACCTGTTGTGTCTATGTGTATATTATCCCTCATAGGAGTCTTTTTTACTATTAATAAAATTAGATTTTTACCATAGCATATTGTGGTTTTGTTACATTTTTTGTGGGCAGAGTGCAGATCATCTGAGGGCCTGTGTGGGGTTTCCAGAAAGCCCCCCTTCATTAGAATTGTTAGGAGCTTAAACCGGACCTTCACCATGATTTAATGAAAAGCCCAAACTCTTAAAAAACAATTCCTCAGCATCTAAAATTAATATATTTTACATGTTTAGTCACTAATTTATTATACTTTCCCCCACTGGGCTGCAACTCTGTTCGGGAATTTAGGATACGGGCGCCGCCATCTTGACTCAGAAGCATCACACTTACTGAGGAGAGGAGAGTGGGATAAGGTACAGGGGGGCGGGTTATAGCTGTGCTTTGCTCAGACAGAGCAGAGCTGGGGTCAGGGAAAGGTCAGCAGTCCCAGAATGCAGAGCAGCACAGTCACTTCCTGTTTGCAGGCACTTCCTGTTTGCAGGCTGCCTGCAAAAATGGCAGCTTCCATAAGCCGCCATCTTGGATGTTTAAAGGCTTATAAAATGCAGTAGATGCAGGTAGGATGATTTTTAATGTGAGCAATCTGTATGTACAGGGTGTGGGAAACATATAAGATAGACTCTTATTTAGAGTGAAGGTCCGCTTTAAATGGGCACAGATTGGCCTGGCACCCCCACTTGTTACATTATTTGGCTGTGCGTGTCTAGCTCATAATATTTGTACCAGTGTCCAGTGGGGTAGCTGGTTGTGCGTCTGTGGCTCTGTACCCACCCACATGGCAAACCCTATTGATCAAAGGTGGTCACATGAGCCCAGGAAGTGACACAAGGAGAGGGTGAGTAATCTATCCTGATATAAGGCATTTCCAGTGAGATGTCACCAGTCAGGCATTCTCAATGGGGAAACCTAAGAGTAGGGGATGCAAGGGATGTAGAGGTGAAAATTCAATAAGGGACCATTTAAAAGTGGTTCAAAACTGAACCTACCTCCTCGGTCATGGTGCTTTTAAAGAGGGATACCGATTTGGGATGAAGCCCCATGGAACCCTCCAATTACGAACTTGCTCCCTGTGTACTCCCTTTCAACGGGTATTGTTTGCGGTGCACATACCTCCCAAGTGTCCTCAGAGGTCTGAGTTTGAGCCCATGTCCCCCTGTCCCTCATTGTTCTTTTCTGTCCCTCTTTGAGGTGTAACATGCAGATCTGCATCAATAAATGATTCATTTGCCTATTCAAAGTGTTTCTATTGTTGTAACTATTACATCCTATCTGCTATGCATCCCTCAATGAGGGGGCGTGGTTTCATCCATCCCACAATGAGGGGCGTGGCTTTATTAACCTCTCAATGAGGGTGTGTGGCATCATTTACATATTGTCCCTCTTTAAAGGTGTAACATGCAGATCTGCATCAATAAATAATCCATTTGCCTATTTAAAGTGTTTCTATTGTTGTAACTGTTACACCCTATCTCCCATATCCATCCCACCTCCCCTATCCATCCTACGATGAGGGGCGTGGCTTCATCCATCCCTCAACGAGGGGTGTGGCATGCAGATCTGCATCAATAAATGATTCATTTGCCTATTCAAAGTGTTTCTATTGTTGTAACTGTTACATCCTATCTCCTATCTATCCCTCAATGAGGGGGCATGGCTTCATCCATCCCACAATGAGGGGCGTGGCTTTATTAACCTCTCAATGAGGGCGTGGCTTCATTTACATATTGCCCCTCTTTGGGGTGTAACATGCAGATCTGCATCAATAAATATTTCATTTGCCTATTTAAAGTGTTTCTCTTGTTGTAACTGTTACACCCTATCTCCTATCCATCCCACAATGAGGAGGTGTGGCCTAATTTTACAATGTCCCTCTTTCCCACCCTGAAAAGTTGGTAGGTATGTGTAACATTTTATCCCCAAATCTGATGTCAGCACCTCTCCTCACCCCAAAACACCCGCAAACCTCTGCTCCAAATGCAGCAATCTATCTGACCTTCCTTCCATCTGAGTGTTTTTCTGGTTGCATTCTTGATGAAGCTTCTCTGCACTGTGATGCAACGCACTAAATGAAGTGATCCCGGCGAAGAATGGCTGCACGCGCCAAATACAAGAGCTCAGCCAGAGACAGATAAGATATGTTTGTAGCTTAGTTCCACTTTTAGAAGTTCCTGTAAACCGTAGTCAGGAAAGATATGCTAGAGCCGTGGCCTGGCCAGTGACTGGAGCTCTTTGTATACTCACCGGTGACACATCTGACTGAGGACTGGTGTGAAATGCAGACCCTGCCCCCCCCCAGCATCACATCTCCAGAAGCGGGCAGCACTTCCTGAAACCTTATTGGTGTCACACGTTACAATCCACAACATTACAGTAACAGGAAGCGTCTGTATAACTGCTCCTAAATATGTGGCCTGATGAATTGCAGGGGCTGGGAAACGGAATGAGAGGGTTAAATGCACTTACTGGCTCCCCAATAGCCAGTGATGTAACTATGGGGTTTATTCATCAAGGGATAGCGGCAGGTAGCGCCTCGTAGCGGCAGGCAGCATCTGGTGAACGCTGGGCGCTGTACGCAAAACCACACATAACTATGGGGTTTATTCATCAAGGGATAGCGGCAGGTAGCGCCTCGTAGCGGCAGGCAGCATCTGGTGAACGCCGGGCGCTGTACGCAAAACCACACATAAGAAAGCGATTCTGGTGAGCGACTCTAACAGCGTCATGTAGCGTACAATTCATCATTACAGGCAGCTCAGCGTATAGCGTCTGTGCTTTGGCTTCCAGAGCACCAGGTATTACCTGTCGCTCTCCCATACATTTCAATGCATGTTCCTTTTCTTCTGTTCAAACAGGTTTTTTTGGGTTTATTTTTTTTTCTCTCAAATAATTGTGTGACCTCTCCTGGCCTAGAAAGAGTCATTTTTGAAAAGGTTTTATATATTTATGCAGAATCGTCATTACAGGTCTGGCATTAAAGTATTAATGTCATAATGTTACAACAATGTCATTCCATGTGTTTTCGCTTTGTTACTGGTGGATATGTGTTTTAAAAAACAGACTTTAATCACACAGCCTCTGGCGCTCTATGCTATAGTGACCAGATCCAGAGTGCCAACGCTGTGGGTCTGTTTTTTTTTTTATGAATATGGTGTGAGTCGCTGAGAGTTGGTCTCACTGAGCTGGCGCTACCTCTCGCTCCCTGCAACGCTGTACTGGTGTTAAGAGCGTCCAACATACATCTCATTCATCAATGCCGGCCAGGTTAGTACAGCGACTGAGGCCCTCTGTTATAGCGCCCGATAGCCGATCACAGCATATACTAGCGGTCGCTCTTAGCGCCGCTGTATAGACGCTCATTTGCCGATAGCTGGAGCTAGTAATGAATCATGAAATCCCTCTTTTTTCATTCATTCTTGAGGAGGCCTTTTAGGAGATTTTAAGAGGTTTTCGCTGTGGCAACCAGCCAGCTTGACTGTCATGTGTGGAGTATCATGCCAAAAAGGGTCCACTGAGACGCTGTCGCCCAAGGGCCCACATGAACCTGAAGCCAGCCCTGCTCTAATAGACTGTAAGCTATTTTCCTTCTGTATCCTCCCTTATATCCTAATAGATTGTAAGCTCTTCTCCTCCTGTCTCCTCCCTTATACCCTAATAGATTGTAAGCTCTTTCCTTCTGTCTCCTCCCTTATACCCTAATAGACTGTAAGCTCTTCTCCTTATGTATCCTCCCTTATATCCTAATAGAGTGTAAGCTCTTCTCCTTCTGTATCCTCCCGTATTCCCTAATAGAGTGTAAGCTCTTCTCCTCCTGTCTCCTCCCTTATATCCTAATAGATTGTAAGCTCTTTCCTTCTGTGTCCTCCCTTATACCCTAATAGATTGTAAGCTCTTTCCTTCTGTATCCTCCCTTATACCCTAATAGATTGTAAGCTCTTTCCTTCTGTATCCTCCCTTATATCCTAATAGATTGTAAGCTCTTTCCTTCTGTGTCCTCCCTTATACCCTAATAGATTGTAAGCTCTTTCCTTCTGTATCCACCCTTATACCCTAATAGATTGTAAGCTCTTTCCTTCTGTATCCTCCCTTATACCCTAATAGAGTGTAAGCTCTTCTCCTTCAGTATCCTCCCTTATACCCTAATAGAGTGTAAGCTCTTCTGCATCCTCCCTTATACCCTAATAAAGTGTAAGCTCTTTGCCTTCAGTATCCTCCCTCCCTAACCTAATAGGGTATAAGGGAGGATACAGAAGGAGAAGAGCTTACAATCTAATAGAGTGTAAGCTCTTCTCCTTCTGTATCCTCCCTTATACCCTAATAGATTGTAAGCTCTTCTCCTTCTGTATCCTCCCTTATGCCCTAATAGATTATAAGGTCTTCTGCATCCTCCCTTATACCCTAATAAAGTGTAAGCTCTTTGCCTTCAGTATCCTCCCTCCCTAACCTAATAGGGTATAAGGGAGGATACAGAAGGAGAAGAGCTTACAATCTAATAGAGTGTAAGCTCTTCTCCTTCTGTATCCTCCCTTATACCCTAATAGATTGTAAGCTCTTCTCCTTTTGTATCCTCCCTTATGCCCTAATAGAGTGTAAGCTCTTCTTCTTCTGTATTCTCCCTTATACCCTAATAGATTGTAAGCTCTTCTCCTTCTGTATCCTCCCTTATACCCTAATAGATTGTAACTTTTTTTTTTTATTGAGTAAAATCAAGCAATCATATACAATATATACAAAGTTACAAAAATAAATAAAACAAAATAAATAATAACTAAACAAAAAGAAACAGGCCTAACAATTCGGCATATAATATATAATATCCATTATTCTATATACAATCCTATCTACAACCTAACACTACACTATACACAAATCAACAGGAAGATTAAGAGACCCCGTCACCTGTGCATGCAGCCGTTCTTCAAAAATCTGTCTTTGTTATAAAAAATCTATGGGTGATAAGAGACAGAAAAGCCCACCCAGAGGGAAGTCATGAGGACTAAGGAGGCCTGATGTTCCTCCACGCCTTCATACAGGCCCCCCGTTCCCACCTGTCCCTCTCAAGCACCCGGATCTTGCCCACCTCATGCAGGATGTCATGCACCACCACTGGGACAGGGAGGACTTTCTTCCTAATGCAGAGCTGGCACCGTGCATTCCACGCGAAATAGCGGATCACTAGACTAACTAGATATAAAGTGTCCAAACAAAAATCCCCTCTGTTCTTGAATGTCCCGTACACCCACTCAGCATAGGAAAGCTGGGAGAAGAAGGGGGCACCGAGGGCCAACCCCACCTGTTTACACACATCTACATTAAAGGGACACCGGAGCAGGAAGTGGTCCATAGTCTCCACCTGAAGAAGTGACGCGGTGACGTCACGCAACGCGTCGGCATTGAGGTGGGCGAAGAGGGGGCTTGAAGGGACGTGCTGCTGGCGAGCTGTGGATTTGTGAGTGATTGTTATGTGTTGTGTGTCTGTTTGTCTCTCATCTGGCTGGTCCTTTTGATAGAGTGGTTTTGTTGAGCATTGAGTTACATAGTTGGTTTAGTGTGGCTAGTTTAGTTAGATATTTCATTGATTGCACACAGCACTTTATTCACTAGAAGCATTTAAGGTGGTATTATATAGGATAGGTGATTTTGGGATATTATTTGATTATAATTAGATTTGATAAGCACATCATTTATTGATAATAAGATTATTTAAACCTTGGTTATAGAATAAATACTTGTATAAACTAAAAAATATAAAAAAATATATAAATGTTATAGTGTACCAGTCCAGTCACAGACATTCTTTGACACAGATATATTTGTAATTTTTGTAATTATTGTTATCAGCATCTTTGGCCAAGCAGCACTGCATATTCCATCTGTAAGATTTTTTCTTCATTTTCCCTTCCCCCCCCTCCCTTTGGTTTATATTGTGTCTGTGTTTTTTAGATTGGTTTTAAAATGTCTTTTTTGTAATGAATTTATATTAGTGAGAATAAAAACTGTATATTTTTGATTATATATACAGTGGTGCCACTGAAATTATTGGGGGTTGGTTTTCTTTGGGGAGTGTGGGATCCCCATTTCCTTTTGTACTTCAGGCCCAGTGGCGATACCAACCCTTAGTGTTGCACACTTTTGCATAGCTTAGTTAGTGCGGTCTTTTCATAGTGTATATATATATATATTGTGGAGATTAGCTCTGGTAGGCGACCGGGTGTCAGCAGTATAGAGGCGGAGGCAAACAGTTCAAAGTAAAGTCTGTGTTTATTTCACACAAAAATCCACAAAAGCATATGTCCATACAGGTTACATCACCTTTTCAGGAAACCGCAGCATAAATGATACAGTCAGGCAAACAGCTTTTAGTCCTTGAGCAAAGGTCCTGTTTACAGTCAAATAGGCCTCAGGTCCGCATGAACAGCCTCCACAGGAGATTTCAGCCAGGCTCACTCCCATGTGAGCTCTAGACAAAGGCCAGGGCACAGCTGATTCCCCAGGCTATTTAAACAGCCCGCAAAACCCTGACCTGGGTAGTGGGATGGAGTCCCACCCTGCTCTACTCCATCCCAGTAAAGCCGTCCCAGGTTAGCCTTTCGGCTATTCTAAATCATCAGCAGCAAACTGCCACCAGCAGCTGATGCTGGAAAACAAGCTGTACGGCTTTACTGCACCAATGCCAGGTACATTGGTGCTACATACCTGCCGTCAATAACGGCCCCTTGCACCTTACCACATACCCCCCCCCCTTTGTTCAACCCTGAGGGGGTGGACACATGCCAAACAATGTGCTCCGGACAGGGCATCCGCATTACCCAATAATCATCCCGCTCTGTGCTCAACTGTAAACTTGAAGTTTTGTAATGACAAAAACCATCGGGTGACCCTGGCATTTCTGTCCTTAGCCTGGCACATCCACTTGAGGGGAGAGTGGTCCGTAATCAGCCGGAACCTTCTCCCCAGCAAGTAGTAGCGAAGAGACTCCAGGGCCCATTTAATGGCCAAACACTCCCTCTCCACTATACTATACCGGGTCTCCGTGGGTGTTAATTTGCGACTCATGTAGACAACGGGGTGCTCCTCCCCGTTGACTTCCTGAGACAGTACAGCACCGAGACCTACCTCGGAGGCATCGGTCTGCACTATGAACTCCCTCTTAAAGTCGGGTGTCACCAACACCGGAGACCCACACAGGGCAGACTTCAAAGTGGAGAACGCTTTTTCGGCCTGTTCATTCCACTTCACCATGACAGACTTGCGTCCCTTTAACAGGTCCGTCAATGGTGCCGCTAGGGTGGCAAAATTGGGAATGAACCGCATATAATATCCCACCAACCCCAGAAATGACTTTACTTGGCGGGTGGTGTTAGGCCGTGGCCAGTTACGGATGGCTTCTAGTTTGTTAACCTGGGGCTTGACCACTCCTCGTCCAATCACATAGCCCAGGTATTTTGTCTCTTCTAGGCCTAAAGCACATTTTTTCGGGTTTGCCGTCAACCCAGCCTTCCTGAGGGAATCCACTACGGCCTGGACTTTGGGTAGGTGACTTTCCCAATCCGTGCTATGGATAATTATATCGTCCAGATATGCCGAAGCATACCGACGATGTGGCCTGAGGACAATATCCATTAACCTTTGGAAAGTAGCGGGAGCGCCGTGTAACCCAAAGGGTAATACCTTGTATTGGAACAGTCCCTCTGGTGTAATAAAGGCTGTTTTCTCCTTGGCAGCCTCAGTCAAGGGCACCTGCCAGTACCCTTTTGTGAGGTCCAAAACCGAAAAGTACCTGGCTTGGCCTAGCTTCTCAATGAGTTCATCTACCCGGGGCATAGGGTAGGCATCAAACTTGGAAACTTCATTAAGTTTGCGGAAATCATTACAGAACCGCAACGTACCATCGGGCTTGGGAATCAAGACTATGGGGCTGGCCCACTCACTCTTTGATTCTTCAATCACGTCTAACCGGAGCATTTGCTGCACTTCCTCCGCGATAGCTTGTCGCCGGGACTCAGGTACCCGGTAAGGCCTCAACCGGACCTTGACCTGAGGTTCCGTGACAACATCATGTTGGACGACCGAAGTGCGCCCAGGGAGTTCTGAAAACACGTCCGTGTTTCTGCTAATAAACTCCCTGGCTTCCTGAGTCTGTTTAGAGGAGAGGTTGTCGCCAGTTTTCACCTCGACTACTGCTTCTCTAATAACAGACCGAGGAATGGGAAGCTCCACCCCCACCATACCTGGTCGGGGACTGTCACCCCCAGGGGTCTCCCTGTCTTTCCACAGTTTCAGTAGGTTTACATGGTACACCTGCTCTGGCTTCCTCCGCCCAGGCTGATGTACCTTGTAAGTCACTTCCCCAACTTTTTCAATGACCTCATAGGGACCCTGCCACCTAGCTAGAAATTTACTGTCCACCGTGGGTACCAGAACCACAACTCTGTCACCTGGGTTAAAGTTCCGTACCCTGGCTTGCCGATTATAAATCCTGCTTTGGGCCTGCTGCGCTGCCTCCATGTGTTCTCTGACAAGCGGCAAGACGGTCTCTATCCGTTCCTGTAGGTGAGTAACGTACTCTACCACACTTTTGTGGGGTGTGGGTTGCTGTTCCCAGGCCTCCTTGGCTATATCCAACAGGCCCCGTGGATGTCGACCGTATAAGAGTTCGAAGGGCGAGAACCCCGTAGAGGCCTGGGGCACCTCTCGCACTGCGAACATCAGATAGGGCAGCAGCAAGTCCCAATTCTTCCCATCCTTGGCGACCACCCTTTTTAACATGGTCTTTAAAGTTTGATTAAACCGTTCTACTAGGCCGTCTGTTTGCGGGTGGTAAACGAATGTCCGCAACTGTTTCACCTGCAGCAGTTTACAGAGCTCTTTCATTACTTTCGACATAAACGGGGTACCTTGATCGGTCAGGACCTCTTTAGGCAGACCTACTCTGGAAAACATTTCCATAAGCTCCTTAGCAATGAGCTTGGCAGAGGTGTGACGCAGGGGCACTTCCTCAGGGTACCGCGTGGCATAGTCCAAGATCACCAGAATATGTTGGTGCCCTCTAGCGGATTTTGGCACTGGACCCACTAGATCCATGGCAATCCGCTCAAAGGGTACCTCAATAACTGGGAGAGGAACTAAGGGACCACGGTAATGAGGCTGAGGGCTGGTCATCTGACATGTTGGGCAGGACTCACAATATCTCTCTACCTCCTTGTACACACTGGGCCAGTAGAATCGTTGTAAAACGCGGTCCAGTGTTTTCTTGCGATATGGATTGGGTACCACCAATTGTTTCACCACCTCTTCACGTACCTTGTTTACTCGGTACAACATTTCCTGGTGAACCACAAAGCGAGGAAACTGTAACTCCGCCCCTGGCTGTTGTGGTTCACCTTCCACCTCAAGAACATTCTCCCAGGCCCGAGACAGTGTCGGGTCCTGGTGTTGAGCGGTACCAAAGTTAATTGTGGAGACATGGAGATCTGCCAACTCTGGACCTGTTGCCAACTCTTCCACGTCTCCAACCATAACATTTAGTAGGGTTGACTCCCCCTCTTCCATTTTAGGGGCGGGCACCTCTTCCATGGTGCCTCCTGATTCCGGTTCCCAGGGCACCGGGGTCTCCCCTGAGTAGGGCCAGTCTATAGGGGACACACCCGCCTCGCGGGTTTCCGGAACTGCCAACTTAGCCCACAGTGACCTGAACCCTGGAAAGTCTCTCCCAATAATCAGTTCATACGGGAGTTTAGCGGCGACAGCGACTTCATGTTTCCAGCTGCCGGAGACGGTGGTGAGAGACACTTGTGCTGTGGCATAGTCTCTCAAGTCCCCATGAATGCACAAAACCCCGGTTTTCCGCCCAGTGTACTCATCGGGCAGTACTAAGGCGGGTCTTGCCAGGGTAACCATACTCCCCGAGTCCAAAAGGGCCACAGCCAGGGTGTCTCCCACTTTCACCTGACAGAGGTGACTTTGCCCCACAAGCTCAGGGACACCGGCAGCACACAGCCTCCTGGCATACATGGAAGGGCGGTAACCAAAGTTCACGTCCATGGGCTCCCCCTGGTGGGGACAATTGACTCTGATATGTCCCGGCTCCTTACATCCCCAACACAACACTTGGGCAGGGACTTTGGGGGGTAGGTCCTGAGGGGGTTTAGGGGACGCCACTCGCCTGAGCTGGGGCGGGGACCTCCGGGGTTTCCCCGAATCCCTCCTTATGGAGCCGCCTTGCACGTTCCTGGTGGCCTCATATCACTCCACTAGGTCCACCATCCCTAGTGCGTTGTCAGGGGATACCTGGCCAACCCAGTGCTGAAGAGGGTGCGGTAAAGCCCTCCAGAAAATGTCCGCCTGCAAGCGGTCCACATGGCAGTGGGGCTTAACAACTCCGGCTGCAGCCATTTTTGCAGCAGGTGCAGCAGTTTATAATACTGGGGTCGGGCGGGCTCTGCCGACTGGTAGCTCCACTGATGCACCCGCTGAGCCCGAACCCACACATTCACCCCCAGTCTGGCCAGTATCTCACCCTTCAAAGTCGGGTAGTCAGCGGCTTGGTCCTCTGGGAGATCAAACAACACCTGCTGGGGTCCAGACACCAGAAATGGAGCGATGACATCAGCCCACTGGTCATGCGGCAACTTCTCCCTTGCAGCCACCTTTTCAAACACCGCCAGATAAGTCTCAACGTCATCTGAAGGGGTCATTTTTGTGAGCGCCGAGCGGACAGCTTTCCGGGCATCAGGAATACTTTTGGGCGCACCTGCAGCTTGCAGCGCCATCATATGTTGCAAAAGCAGCTGGTTGGTCTCCTGCTGCTGCTTGTAGTCCTCGCGCTGCTGTCTGTTGGCCTCATGCTGCTGTCTGTTGGCCTCATGCTGCTGCCTGTTGGCCTCCTGCTGCTGCAGATTCGCCTCCAAGAGCGCTTTCACGACCGCCTCCATTTTGTCTGCAGTCCCAGGTAGCAGCCTGGCAGGTTTAATATAGGACATGCACAAAACAAAAACTTTTTCGTCGGTTGCTCCTAGCAACGGCCTCACTGCTGTGCCCGCATCCGACACCAAATGTGGAGATTAGCTCTGGTAGGCGACCGGGTGTCAGCAGTATAGAGGCGGAGGCAAACAGTTCAAAGTAAAGTCTGTGTTTATTTCACACAAAAATCCACAAAAGCATATGTCCATACAGGTTACATCACCTTTTCAGGAAACCGCAGCATAAATGATACAGTCAGGCAAACAGCTTTTAGTCCTTGAGCAAAGGTCCTGTTTACAGTCAAATAGGCCTCAGGTCCGCATGAACAGCCTCGACAGGAGATTTCAGCCAGGCTCACAGAGTCTCACTCCCATGTGAGCTCTAGACAAAGGCCAGGGCACAGCTGATTCCCCAGGCTATTTAAACAACCCGCAAAACCCGGACCTGGGTAGTGGGATGGAGTCCCACCCTGCTCTACTCCATCCCAGTAAAGCCGTCCCAGGTTAGCCTTTCGGCTATTCTAAATCATCAGCAGCAAACTGCCACCAGCAGCTGATGCTGGAAAACAAGCTATACGGCTTTACTGCACCAATGCCAGGTACATTGGTGCTACATACCTGCCGTCAATAACGGCCCCTTGCACCTTACCACTATATATATATATATATATATATATATATATATATATAGTGGTAGAAACACTTTGAATAGGCAAATGAATCATTTATTGATGTAGATCTGCATGTTACAGCTCAAAGAGGGACAGTATGTAAATGAAGCCACGCCCCTCATTGAGGGATGGAAAAAGCCACACACCCTCATTGAGTGATGGATAGGAGATAGGATGTAACGGTTACAACAATAGAAACAATTTGCATAGACAAATTCATCATTTATTGCTGCAGATCTGCATGTTACACCTCATAGAGGGAAAAATGAGAACAATGAGGGACAGGGGAGCATGGACTCAAAAGAGGGACAGTCCCTCCAAATCAGGGGCACTTGGGATGTATGTGGGCATAGTGCAAGAATAAGCAGAACATGAGTGGGAGAAAATACAATTCTGTGAAATACTCACCTGTAGAATTGGAATTATAAGTATACAGTACGTCCTGCTCCAGATATAGTACTTACACTTGGGTTATCCTCCGCCAGATGGCGCTGCACTGCAGAGACATGCAAAACAGGCTCCTCCCGGCCCCTCAAATACCCAGGGACCTCCCACAAATCCCCAGCATTGAAAAGCAGTGAACAAGAAGCCGGGAGAATTTAACCACCCAAAAACTGTTAACTATAACAATGATGACAATCACCATACAGGGGATCCAGAATAATGCAACAACCAGGGTGAGGTGGAGCAGGACGTACTGTATTATCTTAGTATACAGTACGTCCTGCTCCAGATAGATTACTTAAACTTGGGACATCCAATAGCAGTGTCCATAAAGCAGGGTGGGATCCCCCAAAAAAAGGTAACAGCAGGCAGTTTAAACCACTGCCGCCTGCAAAACCTTGCGGCCAAAAACAGCATCAGCTGAGGCCTTAACGTTAACCTTGTAAAACTTTGAAAAGGTATGAACAGAAGACCAAGTAGCGGCCTTGCAAACTTGTTCAACAGAAGCCTGGTGCTGGAAGGCCTAAGAGGCACCAATAGCACGAGTAAAATGAGCAGTAAGGTGGAAGGGAGGATTCTTCCCCTTAGCAGAATAGGCCTGAATCACAGCCTGATGGATCCATTTGCTGATAGTAGACTTGGCAGGAGCCAAACCCTTCCTAGGACCAGAAGGGACCACAAAAAGAGCATCAGTTTTCCTGAAGGACGCAGGTTCAAATGAAAAGCAGACACCACCTTAGGCAGGAAATCCGGCTTAAAGCGGAACACCACCTTATCCTGGTGTCTCTCAAAGTATGGAGGCTGGATAGACAGAGCCGCCAGCTCAGACACACGCCTGACCGAAGTATTAGCCACCAGAAAGACAACCTTGAGGGTAAGTACAGCCAGAGCAGCATCCTTAATAGGTTCAAAGGGAGCACCCTGCAAGGCAGACAGGACCAAGTTCAAATCCCAAACAGGTACCATAGGTTTTCGTGGGGGACGCACGTGAGTAACCCCCTGAAAGAATGCTGAGCAAAAGACTTCTGAAAGAAGACAGACAGAGCAGAAACCTGACCCTTCAAAGTACTGAGTTGGAGACCCGACTCCAACCCTTGCTGTAAAAACTCCAGAACCCTGGGAACTGAGAAGACCCGACAGGGAAGAGACCTAGACTCACACCAGTCAATGTAAGCACGCCATACCCTATAATAGATGGAAGAGGAAGTTTTCTTCCTAGCCTTCACCATGGTCTCAACCACCGAGGCAGACAAGCCTTTCTCCATCAAGATGGAGGTTTCATCAGCCAGGCCGTCAAAGCCAGAGTTTGTAAATTGGGATGGCGTAAGGGGCCCTGAGTGAGCAGATCTGGCGCCCCTGGCCATCTGCACCACGTCTGCGAACCACACTCTTCTTGGCCACCTGGGGGCCACCAGAATCACTGGCACCCCTTCCAGAGCAATCTTGCGTAGGACCCTGCCCAGCAGGGGGAATGGAGGAAAGACATACAGGAGCCGAAATTCCTGCCATGACATGGACAGAGCATCCGTGGCCAAGGCCAGAGGATCCTGAGACAGGGAGACAAAAGCCTGGAGCTTGTGATTGTGACGGGATGCAAACAGATCCACATCCGGTAGACCCCAACGGTGACACAGGGACTGGAATACCCTGTTGCAGAGGGACCACTCTCCCTGACGAGAGGTCCCCCTGCTCAGAGAGTCTCCCAGTAGATTCTCTGCCCCCGGGATGTACACAGCCGAAATGCATTGAACATTGACCTCTGCCCATGTCAGAATCTGCGACACCTCCTGGAGGGCACCTCTGCTCCGGGTCCCTCCCTGATGGTTGATGTAGGCAACTGCCGTCCTGTTGCCTGAGCGCACCTGCACAGACAGACCCCTCAGGTGATTGGTCAACTGCTCCAGTACCAACCTGATTGCCCGCAGTTCCAGAATGTTGATGGGTAAGTGGGCCTCCTGAGGGCCCCACCTCCCCTGGAACCGCAGGGACTTCCAGAATCCCCCCCATCCTGACAGACTGGCATCTGTGGTGACCGTCTCCCAGGAGGGGGCCAGAAAGGACCTGCCCCCCAGCAAGTTCCTGTGGTCCAGCCACCACGAAAGGGACCGCCTGACCAAGGGGGGAAGCACACAGACCCCGTCCAAGGACGTTGGATCCTTGTCCCATACTGACAGAAGGTGAAGTTGTAGAGGCCTCAAATGGAACTGAGCAAAGGGTACTGCCTCGAAGCACGCCACCATCAGGCCCACCAACTGCATTCCCTGCCTGAGGGAGGGCTGGGGACACGATAGCAGGAACCTCACCAGCACAGTTAGAGCTTCCACCTTCTGTTGAGGAAGGAATATCCTTGACTGAACCGTATCCAGAATCATTCCCAGGAATGGGGTCACCGAGGAAGGGGACAGAGAGGACTTGGGGTGATTGATCACCCAGCCGAAGGCCTCCAGGGTGGACACCACCAGCTGAGTGTCCAACTCTGCCTGCCGCAGAGACCGAGAGGTGATGAGTATGTCGTCCAGGTAGGGCAGCACGCGTATGCCCCTTGACCTTACCAGAGACATCACCCCCGCCAGCACCTTGGTGAACACTCTGGGAGCTGAGGTGAGGCCAAATGGCAAGGCCACAAATTGGTAATGTTGATCTTCCAAAGCGAATCTGAGAAACCTTTGGTGTCCTGGAAACACAGGGATGTGAAGGTAAGCATCTTTGATGTCCACCGACGTCATGAGATCCCCTGGGCGCAGAGAGCCGATGGCCGAGTTTTCATGCAAAAGCGCCTGTTCTTGACAAATTTGTTGAGGATCTTTATATCCAGAATGGGCCTGATTGACCTATCTTTTTTGGGAACTGTGAAAAGGTTGGAATGGAACCCCTTGCCCCTTTCTCTTAAGGGGACCCTGCAAATGACCCCCAGATCCAGAAGGCCTTGCTCGGCCTGCATCAAGACCTGAGCTGATACAGGGTCCTGGGGGATCCGGGACCTGATGAATCTTGGGGGGGGGGGGTGCACAGCAAACTCTATCTTGTAACCAGAGGACACTACCTCCTGAATCCACCTGTCTGAGACGTGATGCCTCCAGACGTGCGCAAAGTGCTGTAGCCGTCCCCCCACCCTGACGGGCGAGGGCGCCCCATCATGCCTGAGGGGGCTTAGGAGAGGGTTTTGGCTTAGACCCCCAGGAGGAGCCAGGACGTTGTCCTCTGCTCCTGTGCCAGGAATCTGCACGAGCCCCCGCGAAGGACACCCCTTTTCCCTGCTTAGCACCACGGTAGGGGAGTGAAAGGGGGCCCTGGCCCCGAAAGGGCCGAGACTGCCGCCTGCGCTGGGGTAACTTACCTCCTTTAGCAAAAAGGTCTAGGCGGTCCCCAAACAGGCGTAGCCCCTTAAATGGAAGCCCAGTAAGGGCCCTCTTAGCAGCATTGTCAGCAGCCCACTGGCGCAGCCAAACCGCGCGGCATATAGCTACCGCCAAGGCAGAGGTTCTGGCACACATCCAAATGGCATCATCCAAGGCAGATAGGATAAAGTTTACAAACACATCACAGTTAGACAGAGCATTAAACGTATCAGGTGGCAATTCATCAGAACCTTCTGACCAGGGCCCTGAGCGCCACAGACGTAATGGCCGAGGCGCAAACTGGACGCAGCGCCGCCCCCACAAATGCAAAGGCATGGCACGCCAATTGGTCAATGCGCCGGTCCTCAACATCCCACAGCGTAGTAGTGTCAGGGGAGTGCATAATAGAGGTGTTAGACAACCCTAGAATAGGAGCATCGACCTCGGGGGACGATGACCAGCACTTGACCATATCAGCAGGAAAGGGATACTTCCTGTCCCAACTCTTAGGTATACCGGGAAGTCTACCGGGACGTTCCCACTCCTTAAGCACGAGGTTATTGAAATGGGTTTGCTCTGGAAATTCCAAACGAACCTTAGCAGTATGAAAAAGCTCACCCCTTTGCCTGGGAGCCGCAACAGGGGGAGAGATGGACAGAACCTCAAAAATCTGAACCAGCAGCCTGTCAGTATCATCCGGGGTCCAGGGGTCAGAGCCAGAATCGTCATGACCCCTGAGTCTCTCGTCAGATGACCCTGAGTCATAGAACAGCTCCCCTTCGTCCGATGGGGTGTAGCCATACAGATGCAACAACTCATCAGATTCCATAGGAGACTGAGTGGCATCAGGAGTTAAGTGACGCTTTTTAGCGGTGGCCTTACACGCTAAGGTATTAGCAATCAATTTTTTAACACTGGCCAGTCTAGCAGCCACATCAGGTTGAGAATCCCCGCTTGTATGTAATTCAATGGGGGTGAGACTCAAGCTTGGGGGAGTAGGTGAAGTGAGACGAGGTGCAGGCCCAGCCACCAGAGGGGCGGGTTGCAACGTTAGCGCCTGCTGTGCGCAAGGAGGTGAGACCGCTGATAGGTGAGACCCCACAAGCTACACACAGCCGGGCTTGTCCCGAGGGAACCCCGTTTACAATATCCTGGGATGCCTCCATATGGTGATTAATGGGCACAATAGGCCAGTAGGGATTGACGCTATAAAGCAACCCTGGATGCCCCAATGACCTGCTAGGGAAGTGGGAGTAATTATACTAGGCCCAACTACAATTACACCGGGCCGGGAGAAGCCACTGGATTCACCCGTCTGAAAGACACAATGAGAAGAAGGGGCGTCAGAGCCATACACAGTAAATAATGAGCATTAAAGTCACCCGTGAGGGCACTTACAGACCGCGGGAGGGGGGACCGATACACACGCGCGCGACTGTACAGGAAAATGGCGCCGAACGAACCTCGAAGGGCGGTCCAGAGCGAGCCGTGACGCAGGGCGCGCCAGGCCATGCCCCGCCCCCCTGAAGAGCGCGAAGTCCATCCGACAAGCCAATGAGGACGCAGGAGCGTCTGAGGCAACGCCGCCGCCCGGCGCGGAACATCCAAATGAAGGAAAAGGCGCGTACGGCGGCGGCGTTTGCAATAATAAAAGACAAGTCAGTGAGGCGGTTGACACCACATATACTAGTCCCAACACACATGCCATCAGGCGGAATGCACGAATCACGATACACGCTCAGGCTTTACATTCCCCACCCCATGGCCACCCCGCTTCTCTCCAGTGTGCAGGCCTTGAACACTGAAATTGTTACTGAAATTAAACCGGACCATGATTTAACGAAAAGCCCTGGGCTGCAACTCGGTTCAGGATTCTAGGATAAAGGTGCCGCCATCTTGCCTCAGAAGCATTACATATTTAGGCGAGGAAAGGGGGCAAAAGTACAGGGGGAGGGGCTAAGGCTGTGCTTTGCACAGATAGAGCAGAGCTGGGGTCAAGAAAAGGACAGCAATCCCAGAATGCAGAGCGGCACAGTCAGAAGACAATTCCTGTTTGTAGGCAGCCTGAGAATCCAAGGGCCACCATCTTGGATGTCTAAAGTCTCATGACATGCAGTAGATGCAGGTACATAAGATAGACTCTTATTCATGGGGAAGTTGCGGATTAATGTGGGCAATCTGTATGTACAGGGGAGGCAAAACATAAGATAGGCTCTTATTCAAGTTGAGGGTCCGGATTGATGTGGGCAATATGTATGTACAGGGGGGAAACATACAAGATAGGCTCTTATTCAGGGTGAATGTCCAGATTAATGTGGGCAATCTGTATGTACTCAAGTATCACAAGTGTCCCTGATTTGAGGGGACTGTCCTTCTTTTGAGTCCATGTCCCCCTGTCCCTTGTTGTTCTCATCTGTCCCTGTTTGAGGTGTAACATGCGGATCTGCATTAATAAATGTTTCATTTGCCTATTCAAAGTGTTTATATTTTTGTTACAGCTTATCTCCTATCCATCCCCCAATGAGGGGGCGTGGCTTCATTTAACAACTGTTCCTCTTTTCCACCCTGAAAAGTTGGAAGGTATGAGATATATATATATATATATATATATATATATATATATATATCGATTTGGGGAGAATGGCGGTGACACGGACGACAGTTCTTTAACAGCAAAGGCAGTTTTATTCAGAAAATAAGGCGTTCATCAGCAAAACAAAACTTATCTCTTACGTCAGAGAACGTTGCAGCACAAATGCAATACATCAAACTATAAGTCCAGGTTACAGCGACGTACCAGCCCACGCTGCTCATCCAGAAGACCAAGTGCAAAGTCACAAGCAAAGTCCTTCCGCTGCATATACTGCCTGCCTACCTGCCTGTCCTGCCTGCCTGCCCTGCCTGCCTGCCCTGCCCGCCTGCCCTGCCTGCCTGCCTGCCCTGCCTGCCCGCCTGCCTGCCCTGCCTGCCTGGCCTGGCCTGCCCTGCCTGCCTGCCCGCCCTGCCTGCCCTGCCTGCCCGCCTGCCCTGCCTGCCTGCCTGCCTGCCTGGCCTGGCCTGCCCGCCCGCCCTGCCTGCCCTGCCTGCCTGCCCTGCCTGCCTGCCCTGCCCGCCTGCCCTGCCCGCCTGCCTGCCCTGCCTGCCTTTCCTGTTTGCCTGCCCTGCCTGCCCTGCCCGCCTGTCCTGCCTGCCTGTCCTGCCTGCCCTGCCCGCCTGCCCTGCCCGCCTGCCCTGCCCGCCTGCCCTGCCTGCCTGCCTGCCTGCCCTGCCTGCCCTGCCTGGCCTGCCTGCCCTGCCTGGCCTGCCTGCCCTGCCCGCCTGCCCTGCCTGCCTGCCTGCCCTGCCTGCCCGCCTGCCCTGCCTGGCCGCCTGGTCTGCCTGCCTGCCCTGCCTGGCCCGCCTGCCTGCCCACCTGCCCTGCCTGCCCTGCTTGCCTGCCTGGCCTGCCTGCCTGGCCTGCCCGCCTGGCCTGCCTGCCTGACCTGCCCGTGCCTCCTTCCTCCAGGCTGTTCAACAGCAAACTGTCAGGCTCAGTGGCTCCTTTTATTCAGGCTTCCCCTGCAATCAGCCTCATCACTTGTGCAAGACCTGAGATCAGGGGACAAACCTGTAGAGGACTGGGGAAAGTGACCTGGATCCTGAAAACCCGACACGAAATCGTGCCTGATACAGCCTAGCAGGGGAGAAATACACACCATTTATGACATTTCCATACACTTTACCACAATATATACACACACACACACAGACATGTCTATGACCTGTTTGGTCACATGTACAGCCTGTCTGGCCTCATATCATGCGCTCTCGTAAAGCTATATTGATGGACGCCACCATGTCTGCCCAGCGATGGAAGTTGGAATCTCATGTGACAACATTCTTAAAGTGGACCAACACCCTCCCGTGATCGGCCCGGGAATCTATAAGATTCCCGGACCGATCATCCCCCTGACTGCAGGGCACCCCGATCGGGGGTGCCCCGCTGTGTGAAACCCCCCAGAAATCCCTAAATCCCTACCTGATCCTCGATCCAGTTGCACCCGCCGCCTCCCACGCGTCCCTCTAGCAGGACACGCACCCGCGCCGGCCGTTTGTGAATGGCCGGCGCGGGCGCGCGCCCTGTAAGAGTGACGCGCGGGAGGCGGCGGCGGGCGCGCTCTCTTGCCCGTCGCTGCCTCCCGCTTGTCCATCGGCGGGGATTGGCAGCGGCGGTCACGTGGGAGCGAGGAGAGGTGAGTTTTTCGGGGTTTCTGGGGGGTTTCATATAGCGGGGCACCCCCAGGATAGTCAAAATCCTGGGTGTTGGTCCACTTTAAAGCGGACCAACACCTGTTCAGAGGCTAACCGGTGTTGATCCAGGACCTGCTGCAATAAAACAGCCTGGGCGGGGGGGGGGGGGCATCCAGAATGCTGGAAAATGCGGAGGGCTCCAGCATTCTATATGCCACTCCCTGCCCACATGAGCGTTGGCGGCCAATTGCAGGGCTCCATTTCCAGCCAAGGATCCAGGAACAGGTAAGAATTGCGGGCGTTCTGGGGGGTGATGTGCGGGGGGGCTCCAGCATTCTATATACATATCCCTGCCCACATGATCGTCAACGGACAATCGCGGGGCTCCTTTTCCAGCCAAGGATCCAGGAACAGGTAAGAATTGTGGGCATTTTGGGGGTTGATGTGTTGGGGGCTCCAACATTCTAGATGCCCCTCCTCCCCATCGAGCCTGTTTTATCACCCTGGGTCCCGGACAAACACCCCCGTTAGCTGCTGAACGGGTGTTGGTCTGCTTTAAGTGTGGCGATGCCAGTGCTGTACTGAAGAGATGTGGGGGGGAAAAGGTGAGTATAGACTTTTTTATGTTATTAACCGGACAGGAGATTTAGAGGGACATTCCAGGTAAAGGGTTAAATGAGCCTGTTTTCTGCCTCTGCTCTGCCTCTCGCCCAATCAGCATGCTTGACAGCACTGGTGTAAAATTGCCTAAGACTCAACTCCAGCCGAGCTGAGCCCCGGAGGCCGCACCCCTGCCGGATCACAAATGCCCAGCTGCCCTGCTAAAGGTTAGCAGGTGGAGCCCACTGCTCACGCATGTGCCGTCGGATCGGGGAGAAGGTAAGTTTACTGGGTGACTTGGGTTTTTTTCTACACAGCGGGGCATCCCGAATATGGCCCCGGGGGAAGGGAATCAGGCAGAGAGTCCAAGGCCGCTTTTGGTCCACTTTAAATGGGGCCCAGTCTTGGCTCATACAGTAACTTTTTCATTTTAAATGAATCGTCCCTGTTTTGGAGGGACTGTCCCTCTTTTGAGTCCATGTCCCCCTGTCCCTCGTTGTTCTCCTTTGTCCCTCTTGGAGGTGTAACATGCAGATCTGCATCAATAAATGACTAATTTGCCTATTCAAAGTGTTTCTATTGTTGTAACTGTTACAATGTATCTCCTATCCATCCCTCAATGAGGGGGCATGGCTTCATCCATCCCTCAATGAGGAGGGCGTGGCTTCATTTACATATTGTCTCTCTTTGAGGTGTAACATGCAAATCTGCATTAATAAATGATTCATTTGCCTATTCAAAGTGTTTCTATTGTTGTAACTGTTACACCCTATCTCCTATCCATCCCTCAATGAGGGGGCGTGGCTTCATCATCCCTCAATGGGGGGGGGGGGGGGGGGGCGTGGCTTCACCCATCCATCAATGAGGGGCGTGGCTTCATTTACATATTGTCCCTCATTGTTCCCATGTGTCTCTCTTTGAGCTGTAACATGCAGATCTGCATCAATAAATGATTCATTTGCCTATTCAGTGTTTCTATTGTTGTAACTGTTACAATGTATCTCCTATCCATCCCTCAATGAGGGGGCGTGGCTTCATCCATCTCTGAATGAGGGAGCATGGCTTCATCAATATCTCAATGAGGAGACGTGGCTTTAATTATACCTTTTTCCTCTTTGAAGTGTAACATGCAGATCTGCAGCAATAAATGATTTTCCAATTTTTAAGTGTTTCAGTTGTTGTAACTATTACATCCTATATCTCCTATCCATCAATTACTGAGGGGGCGTGGTCTAATTTAACAATTGTCCCCCTTTCCCACCCAGAACAAGTCAGAAACAGCAGAGACAAATGCTGCTTCCCTTCTGTCCATGATGTCACAAATCTGAACAACAATAATGCCCCCCTCTCCGAATTTGCGGGCTTAGTCGTGGTCACTCCCTATAGTTACGCCCCTGTTTGTACATCTTAGGCCCTGACAGCGGCGGCCAGTGACCTCGCTCTACAGTATCAGACTGCAGTGGCTGCTCAGGCTGTTGTCGAATGTCAATTAAAGGATAAGTTCCCAGAAGAACACGGCGGGTCAGGCAGTGGCTAATTATGTAATTAGCCGGTATAAAAGCTTGCTGTAACCTGTAGCACGTCTCGCTCCAGCGGAGGCCGCCCGCCGCTCCTGAGCGCGCTCTCATTTGTTCTCACGCTTCGTTGTGCATTAGGAGCTGCGTGATGCCCACAGCTGACTATAGGGTTGGCTGTAAAATCATACCTCCCAGCTTTGGAAAGTTTTTTTTGCACTTAAACCTCGCCCCCAGCCACGCCCTTTAAAGGAAACACCACCTATAAATGTATTGTTATTATTAATAATAATAATAATAATAATAATAATAATACAGGCAAGCGCTCCGCACACACATTACAATCAGTGAGGGGCTTCCCTAATTACAGCCAGTGAGAGGCATCCCTCATTACAGCCAGTGAGAGGCATCCCTCATTACAACCAGTGAGGGGCATCCCTCATTACAGCCAGTGAGGAACAACCCTCATTACAGCCAGTTAGGGGAATTCCTCCATGACAACCAGTGAGGGGCATCCCTCCATTATAGCCAGTGAGAAGCATCCCTCCGTTACAACCATTGAGGGCATCCCTCATTTCAACCAATGAGAGGCATCTCTCATCACAGCCAATGAGAGGCATCCCTCCATTACAACCAATGAGGGGTATCCCTCATTACAACCAGTGAGGGGCATTCCTCACTACAACCAGTGTGCAGCATCCATCATTACTGCCAGTTAGGGGCATCCCTCATTACAACCAGTGAGGAGTATCCCTCATTACAACCAGTGACGAGCAACCCTCATTACAGCCAGTGAGGGACATCTCTCATTACAGCCAGTGAGGGGCATCTCTCATTACAGCCAGTGAGGGGAATTTCTCCAAGACAGCCAGTGAGGGGAACCCCTCCATTACAGCCAGTGAGAAGTATCCATCCATTACAACCATTGAGGAGCATCCCTCATTACAACCAGTGAGGGGAATGCCTACATTACAACTAGTGAGGGGCATCCCTCCATTACAGCGAGTGAGGGGCATCCCTCATTACAGCCAGGGATGGGCATCCCTCATTACATCCAGTAAGGGGCTTCCCTCCATTACAACCAGTGAGGGGCATCACTCCATTCCAGTCAGTGAGGGGGCATTCCTCATTACAACCAGGGAGGGGCATCCCTCCATTACAGCCAGTGAGGGGGCATCCTCCATTCCAGCCAGTGAGGGGGCATCCTTAATTTCAGCCAGTGAGGGACATCCCTCCATTCCAGCCAGTGAAGGGCATCCCTCATTACAACCAGTGAGGGGCATCCCTCACTACAGCCAGTGCACAGCATCCCTTATTACTGCCCATGAGGGGCATCCCTCATTACAACCAGTGAGGGGCATCCCTCACTACAGCCAGCGTGCTGCATCCCTCATTACTGCCAATTAAGGGCATCCCTCATTACAGCCAGTGAGGGGAATCCCTCCTGTACAACCAGTGAAGGGCATACCTCCATTACAGCCAGTGAGGGGGGGGGGGATACAAGGCTCTTATTCAGGGTGAGGGTACAGATTAATGTGGGCAATCTGTATGTACAGGGGGAAGGGGGGAACATATAAAATAGGCTCTGTAACGATTGCACGGGTTGATCAGACCTATTGATCGTTCATCTGATCAGACCGGCCAATCGTACCCCACGTGCGTCACCACAATTCTTCAATTGGCAACACACGTGGCTATAAACTGCTGCCACCAGAGCACAACCAGTGCTCAGCTCTATCATATAATACAGGCCACACACAATACAATCAGATCAAACCTATTGATTGACCCACAACCACTTCTAGGCAGGGGGCAGTCGAGCGTCCTAGGCAAGTAAGGTAGCCAGGCTCTTCAGAATAGCGTGAGCCTTTTTATATCCTTAATTAAAAGCATAAGTGAACATCTGCTGTATTTTTAGAATTTATTTAACAGCAGAATTAACTATAAAACACGGTAAATAAGATAAATAGCAATGCAAAATAAAAGAAGGTGGAAAATATACTTAAAAGTCCGTCTGGGCTGCGTTCTCTTTGATCAAATCAACTGCCCTCACACGCTTTCTGGCCTTCTTTTGCTTGGATGTTAAAAGCAGCGTGTCACTCTTGATGGTCAGATCGAGTGTGTCGCCGATCTCCCCAGCCATGCTTATAGCCCCAGAACAGTGGGTCTCCCTACCCCTCCCATTTCTGCTATATGATACCAACTGACCACATTCCAAGGGAGGGGGTGACAAGCATGAGAGGGACCTAGCTGGGATCTATTTGCAATTTGTTTATTTAGTTTCCACACTGGGGGTTTTTATTACCCCCAAGCACTCTCGTATTTATTACTAGGTGGGAGGGGGGAGGAAGGAGGAGAGGGTTAGATAGAGGTAAGAACCAAGTGGGAGGGGGGACAAGAAATGAGGGGTTTACACCAAGCAGGCAGGTCAGCTAAAGCATATATATAAATATATATATATATATATATATATCCATACACACACACACATTACAGTTTTGGTCACAGGCTCTTATTCAGGGTGAGGGTCTGGATTAATGTGAGCAATCTGTATGTACAGGGGGGAAACATACAAGATAGGCTCTTATTCAGGGTGAGGGTCCGGATTAATGTGGGTAATCTGTATGTATGGAGGGAAACACATACAAGCAGGCTCTTATTCAGGGTGAAGGTCCGGATTAATGTGGGCAATCTGTATGTACGGGGGAAAACATACAAGATTGGCTCTTATTCAGAATGAAGGTCGGATTAATGTGGGCAATCTGTATGTACAGGGCGGAAACATATAAGATAGACTCTTATTCAGGGTGAAGGTCCGAATTAATGTGGGCAATCTGTATGTACAGGGTGGGGGAAACATATAGGATAGGCTCTTATTCAGGGTGAGGGTCTGGATTAATGTGGGCAATCTGTATGTACAGGGGGGGAAACATATAACATAGGCTCTTATTTAGGGTGAAGGAACAGGCGGTATCACTAATGGTTGTATAATAAAAATCTAAATAAATATGCTAGATGAGAGGAGGGGCTAATTATACGCCTGGCATCAAAAGCAATTCCACCTGTTTCTTTCTTTTAATGGATGGATGAAGAATCCCAGGCGACAGATTTTGAACATACCATTCTGCTTTTATAGGGGAGACCTAGGGGTTTATTCATCAAGGGATAGCAGCAGGTAGTGCCTCTTAGCGACAGGTATGCTAACCACATATATCAAAGCGATTCCGGTGAGCGACTCTAACAACGCCATGTAGCGTCCGATTCATCATCACAGGCGGCTCAGCGTATACCGCCGACGATCTGGCTTCCAGAGAGCCTGGTATTACCTGCCACTACCTGTCGCTCTCCCTTACATTTCAATGGACGTTACTTTTCTTCTCTTTAAACAGGGTTTTATTTTAATTTTTTTTATCAAACCATTGTGTGACCTCTCCTGGCCTATTAAAAGTCATTTTTGAAAACTTTTTTGATATTTTATATTTTTACGCAGAATTGTCATTACATGTCTGGCATTAAAGTATTAATGTCACAATGTAATAACAATGTCATTCCATGTGTTTTCACTTTGTTACTAGTGGATATGTGTTCAAAAACAGACTTTAATCACACAGCTTCTGGCGCTCTGGGCTACAGCGACACAATTTTGAGCGCCGGCGCTGTGTGAGGCTGTTTTTGATGAATATGGTTTGAGTCGCTCACACTGACCAGTCGCTACCGTTTGCACCCATATAGCTCTGTACTGGTGTTATAGCGACTCACACATCAAATTCATCAATGCCGGCCAGCGGCTGAGGTGCTCTGTAATGTAACTCATGGCTGATCAGAGCGACCACTAGCGGTCACACTTAGCGCCGCTGTACAGACGCTCATTTGCCGTTGCCTGCTACTAGTAATGAATCAGCCTGCCGATCAACTCTAAATGGGTGTGCTGGAATAAATACTTATTACTATTGCAATTCTTCTGATGCGCTTGGATGCTTGTACCCATCATGCAATGCTTTGGGCAGATATTTAGCAGAGCTGGAGCAGCCCCCTGCACTATTGACCCCTCTCCTCTCCTCAGTATCTGATGCTATTGAGCCAAGATGGCGGCGCCCGTATCCTAGAGTGCTGAACAGATTTGCAGGCCAGTGGGGGAAAGAATAAAGAGTAAGTGATTAAAAACATTAAATGTATTAATTTTGGATGCTGGGGAATCATTTTTTAAAGGTTTGGGCTTTTCATTAAATGACACTGAAGGTCCGCTTTAATTTCAGAACAGGGCCCGTGACCTTTAACTGTGCCTCTGTAAGTAACTGCCTCTTTTTCTGTCTTATTACTGAACCTCTTTCACGCGATAGCTTTTGGAACCAGGGTCCTGTCATTTTTAGTTGTGCCTCTGTGACTACTCCTCCTTTTGCTATTTAGTACCTTTATATGGTTTAATATTATCAGATCGTATGTTCGTATTAGTCCCCCATTAATTTCAGAACAGGGCCCTGTCACCTTCAGTTGTGCCTCTGCGACTACACCTTTTGCTATCTAGAACATTTATATGGTTTTATATTATTGGATTGTTTTCTTCGTATTAGTCCCTCTTTAATTTCAGAACAGGGCCCTGTCATTTTTAGTTGTGCCTCTGCGACTACTCCTTTTGCTATCTAGTACCTTTATATGGTTTTATATTATCGGACCATATTTTTTCTTATTAGTACCCCTTTAATTTCATAATAGGGCCCCCGTCACCTTTATTTGTGCCTCTGCAACTACTCCTTTTGCTATCTAGTACCTTTATACGGTTTTATATTATTGGACCGTTTTCTTCGTATTAGTCCCCCTTTAATTTCAGAACAGGGCCCCGTCACCTTTAGTTGTGCTTCTGCGACTACACATTTTGCTGTCTAGTACCTTTATATGGTTTTATATTATTGGACCGTTTTCTTCGTATTAGTCCCCCTTTAATTTCAGAACAGGGCCCCGTCACCTTTAGTTGTGCTTCTGCGACTACACATTTTGCTATCTAGTACCTTTATATGGTTTTATATTATTGGACCGTTTTCTTCGTATTAGTCCCCCTTTAATTTCAGAACAGGGCCCCGTCACCTTTAGTTGTGCCCCTGCGGCTACACCTTTTGCTATCTAGTACCTTTATATGGTTTTATATTATTGGACCGTTTTCTTCGTATTAGTCCCCCTTTAATTTCAGAACAGGGCCCCGTCACCTTTAGTTGTGCTTCTGTGACTACTCCTTTTGCTATCTAGTACCTTTATATGGTTTTATATTATCGGACCATTTTTTTTCTTATTAGTACCCCTTTAATTTCATAATAGGGCCCCCGTCACCTTTAGTTGTGCCTCTGCCGCTACTCCTTTTGCTATCTAGTACCTTTATATGGTTTTATATTATCTGATCGTATTAGTCCCTCTTTAATTTCAGAACAGGGCCCGTCACATTTATTTGTGCCTCTGCAACTACTCCTTTTGCCATCTAGTATCTTTATATGGTTTTATATTATCGGACCGTTTTTTTCGTATTAGTCCCCCTTTAATTTCAGAACAGGGCCCCGTCACCTTCAGTTGTGGCTCTGCGACTACTCCTTTTGCTATCTAGTACCTTTATATGGTTTTATATTATCTGATCGTATGTTCGTATTAGTCCCTCTCTAATTTCAGAACAGGGCCCCGTCACCTTTAGTCGTGCCTCTGTAAGTGACACCCCCTTTTGCTATTTACTACCTTTATATGGCTTTTTATTATCACAATAGTAGCCCTTTAATTATGGAACCAGGGCCCTATCACCCTTAGTTGTGCCTCTGTACGTGACTACTGCTTTCGCTATGTGCTTTCGTGATATGCTTTTTTATTATTGGACTGTTTTATTGCGACAATGCTGCTTTAAAGGTAATAAAGAGACAGTACTGGCCAGCAATGAGAATTTCCCATCCAGCCAAAACAGAAATAAAAAAAAAATACTAAAAAAATATACAAAGTTAATGGTAATGAAGTTGCCAGTCATGAACCTGGACCAGCAATGAGATTTCCACATCCAACCAAACCACAATTGCCTTTCACAGGTTACCATCAACAACAATCTCTTAGGGCCCCACGAGAAACGCCCGTGGCATTTTGGCGGTGGCAGGGAGTAAAAACTCACCGAGCAGTAGCAGCCGATGTATCTGTTTGTAGACTCGCTTCTCCGCTTTAAGCGTCTTGTCGATGTTTTTGCTCCGTTTTATATCCGCTTTTATTTTAGCCTTCGCCCTCGCGATCTCCGACTCCGGCTGGCACCCATCGTCCAGCCCGCCGGACCCAGAAGTGCTGTTGTGACCGGTACAGGGGAGAGCGTGGGCTCCGAGCAGCCTGGGCCTGAGGCTGGAACACATCCCCATAGTGATGCAGGCGGTGGACAGGAGGAAAAAAGTTTTACCATCTGGACGACATTAATTCCGATGGGATGGAGGGCAGTTCACCGGAGGTTTCATACAGTTCTTGCACTATCTCCTGTCAGCGGGCGGGCGGGCGTGCTGGCTGTCACTGTATTCCAGTGTTTTCCTCTCCTCTCAGCTGTGCCTCCCGGACACACTGTCCCCTCGCCCTCCCCTCTCTCTCTCTCTCTCTCTCTCTCTCTCGCGCTCACTGTTAATTTGTTTGAGAAACGAAGGAGAAACATACACTTTTGTGTCACGTGACGACGCGGCACCCTCGCTTACCGTAATGTTTAGAAAGTCAGGTCCCGGCTGGCAGACTCAGGTGCCAAGACGATCTGTTGCCGAACAAAAAAAAAACAGAGGAATTCAGTCAATATGGATTTCTCCCTGTGAAGTGTTCTAAAGGGAGGCTGGCAGCTTCCCAGGTGAGTAGCTCTTAAATATTTGCCTGCATTGCATGTCCCAATGTTGGGGACTCAACATTAAGAGTAGGGACCACACTAAACACAGAGTGCCTTGTCGGGGCGGTGTGGCTTCCACATGTATCTGCAGATATGTGCAACCAAATCTCTGTCTTTCCACATAGCTAGACATGTTTGTTGCTTGATATTTAGTTGATGAGAGGGTTAAACTGGGCGGTAAATTAGTTCCCAGGCCCTGAATAATAATAATAATTTTGTATAAATAATAGTGATTGAGCTGCTCCCACCCCCCTTTATTCAAAAAAAAAAAAGAGTGTCCTGTAACTTTCCGGTGTTACAGAGAGAAAGGTAGGCTGCCGAGAGGATAAGGTGACAGCCAGAGATCCCCGGGATAAAATTAGCCGCCGAGGGCGAGGATCACTTTTCACGGATATTAGGATTGATTCAGAGACGTCTTGCTACCAAACGAAAAATCACGCAAAAATGAAAACATTTTACACGAAAATTCTTGCAGAAAAAAAAGGCGCTGATTCAGACGAGGGGGGAAAATGGACGAGAACGGAAATTTTCATGCGAGAACGGGGCTCTGAATCATCCCTATTGTTGGGCTTCACCAGGCTAGGTATAAACTTAGGGGTGATGCTGGCCTCTCTGCTGCCTGAGGCAAACTATAAAAAGCCCCCCTTCACAACCTTATCAAACCTTATCAAATAGTAAACTATAAGTATATCTGGCGGATGGAACGCACACCAAGGGCCTTATTCATGAAGGGATAGCGACAGGTAGTGGCTGTTAAGCGACAGGTAGTGGCGGGTATCAGCATGAGAACGCCGGCCACAGCACGCTATTACACATTTATGAAGCCGATTCTGTTGAGCGACTGGGATAACGCCATGTAGCGTCCGATTCATCATTATCCCAGCCTCAGCGTACAGCGCCGGCGTTCAGCCTTGCAGAGCGCCACGTATTACCTCTCGCTACCTGCCGCTCTCCTATACATTTAAAGGACGTTCTTTTACTTCTCTGTAAACAGGGGGTTTTTATTATTATTATTATTTTTTTTTTATTCTCAAATAATGTTGTGACCTCTCCTGCCCTTGAAAAAGCCATTTTTTCAAACTTTTTTCATTTTTTATATATTTATGCAGAATTGACATGACAGGTCTGACATTAATGTGTTCATGTCACAATGTTATAACAATGTTATTCCATATGTTTTCGCTTTGTTACTGGTGGATACATGTTCAAAAACAGCCTTTAATCACACAGCCTCCGGCGCTCTGGGCTACAGCGAAGCATTTTTGAGCGCCGGCGGTTTGTGTGAGGCTGTTTTTTTGATGAATATGGTGTGAGTCGGTCACACTGACCAGTCGCTACCATTCGCTCCCATACAGCGCTGTACTGCTCATATAGCGACACCCCACAACGTATTCATCAATGCTGCACAGCGACTGAGGAGCTCTGAACTAACGAACCACGGTCGAGCACAGCGACTACTAGCGGGCGCTCTGAAATGCCTACTACTGACGCTCATCTGTCGCTACCTACCGCTAGTAATGAATCAGCCTGTTTGCTGCTTCCGGCGGCTACCCCCCGCACAAATGTAAAGGGGGGGGTGGGGACATGGTGAGTCCGGTATCCGAGTGAGGAGAGTGAGCTGGAACCTTAGGCGCCGCCTACATACATGCGGCACGAGATAGCCTCAGTTCTTTATGCCACGAGGGTCTTTTCCCATATAAGTTAATATTTTACTATTATGAGCATATAGCCAATAATTATAGTATATATAATACAAGGACCACCTAGGAGGGACATATGAATATCATTATATATTGTTGGGCTTCACCAGGCTAGATATAGACTCAGGGGTGATGCTGGCCTCTCTGCTGCCATGCTGCTATATATAATACAAGGACCACCTTTGTAAGAGGGACATATGAATATCATTTTAGGGGTTATTTAAGAATGGATGGCACCAGGTAGTGCCTCGTAGCGGCAGGCAGTGTCTGGTGAACGCCGGGCGCTGTACGCAAAACCATATTTAGGAAAGCGAATCTGGTGAGTGCCTCTAACAGAGCCATGTAGCATCACATGTATCAGTACAGCTCAGCGTATAGCGCCGGCGCTCTAGGCTCCGGAGCGCCATGTAGTACCTGTCGCTCAGTGTTGCTCTCTCATACATTTCAATGGGTTTTCATTTGTTTGTGTTTAAATAGCCTGTTTGACAATTAATTATTATTTTTTTTTTTTTGCTCAAATCATTGAGTGACCTCTCCTGGCTGCAAGCAAAGACTTTTAGAAACTTTTTTGACTTTTAATATTTTTATGCAAAATTGTAATTACAGGTCTGGCACTAAAGTGTTATTGTCCCAGTGATAAAACAATGTCATTCCAAGTGTTTTCGCTTTGTTACTGGTGTATATGTGTTCAAAAACAGACTTTAATCACACAGCGTCTGGCGCTCTATGCTACAGCGCCCAGCTTTAGAGCGCCGACGCTGTGTGTGTGTCGTTTTTTGTTAAATATGGTCCTTTAAAATGGACATTGATGACAATTACGGTATGCTGAATGTTGTTCATTCATTATTTCTGCATTTTCCCTTTGTTATATGAATTCCTGGGTAAACATCTTTTGCTCCCCTGGGCTTTATCAATACCCTATGTGCAAGCATAAGATCATCAGTATTATATTTAACTTGATCATATAAATACATATTGAGCAATACTATAAAAAGAGGCTCGTACCTTATTTACATGTGGAGGCTGATTCACTACTAACTTTTAATATGTCTTGATGTATATGTTTTTGTGAATATTTTTGATTTAATAAAATTTTACAGAGATTTGGATGTTGGTGTGCTTCCCTCCATGTTTTTGGTTTCTAATAGAGATTGTTAGTACAGTCTTGGGAGTAGCACCCTCTCTATTAGTTTATTATGCATAAAAGGGGATAGTGCAAGTTTTTGTATGTTGCAGGGTAAGGGGGGTGACATGCCTGGGTAAGGATTTTATATATATTTTAGTATAAGTACTATATGTAATATTAAGCCGGAAATGGTGTTTGCTGTCATGAGATCATTAAAGCAAAGCTAAACCCTCTCTGGAAACTCTATTCCATGTAGATTGTATATAGTTGTATATTTTTTACACATACAATGTTTGATGTGGTCAAACACAAGGGCTCACCATAATATGGGGTTACCCGTCTAGCCCCTAAAAGAAACGTACATGGCTGTAGGAGCCTGTGTTTGTACCAATCTCCACTATACACTATGGCCCTTATTTAACAAGGGATAGCGACAGGTAGCGACTGGTGAGCGGCCGGTAATGACGGGCCCTGCCACGAGAACGCCGGCTCCCCACCACAATCACACATTTATCAAGCCAATCCTGCTTAGCGACTGAGATAGCGCCATATAGCCACTCATTCATCATTATTCCAGCCTCAGCCCACAGCGCCAGCGTCCGACCTTGAACAGCGACAGGTATGACCTCTCGCTACCTGGCGCTCTCCAATGCATTTCAATGGAACAATCTTTAAATATTCATAATTAATTGTTATTAATTTTTTTTTTTTTTTTTTAAATGTGAAAAATTCTGTGACCACTTCTGCCATTTTAAATAATTTTTTTAAGTTAAAAAAAAAAATGTACAGAATTGATATTACAGGTCTGATATTAATGTATTCATATTACAAAATTATTTTAAAAACTTGTTTTTTTTGGTTTCCAAAAATATGGTTGTTTGGGGGTTAAAAAACTACTTTTAACCCATCGCCGCCAGCGCTCTGGGGTTTAAACATGCATTTCACAGCGCGAGAATTTTTTGAGCGTGATTTGTTAATGAATATGGTGGGAGCCGGTCGCTATGGCCAGTCGCTATCATGCGCTCCCATACAGCGCGGAACCTGTCAAATAGCGACTCCTCACCCAATATTCAACATTACGGCAAACCGACTGAGTCGCTATCAACTACCGAACAACGGCCAAGCACAGTGACTACTAGCGGGCGCTCTGAAAATGCCGCTACAGTCGCTCAACTGTCGCTACCTGCCACTATTAATGAATCGGCCTCCCCAAGTAGGGAGTGGTCACTGAACAGGTGAACGGTTTTGGGAATCACATTCTGTTTCTTCGATTTACCTGTGTATCAAATATGATTGGTCCACTCCACCATGTTGTTTTTTTTAATACATTCAATCATTGGTGGCTCAGTGCAAAGCTCCGATCCCTTCTGAACTTCCAGTGAACTAGCCTATATATTAATAAATAATATAATTAATAATAATAAAACAGGTCAAGCGATTGCTGCCACTCTAGATAGTGCTGCCTGAGGTGTCCGCCTCACCTCGCCTCATCACAGGTGCACCCCTGTATAGACTGACAAGGTGAAGAGAGGCAATCAATATCTGAGGGCCATGAAAAATATCTCTTGGAAATTCAGGCTTTACTTCAGAATGAGGTTTGAGCTAAATTAAAGCAGAACAAAATGGATTTTCACTACCCTGAGCTTTGTTCCTTGCCTCCTGGCATTCTGATTTGGGATGCCCCGCTGTCTGAAACCCCCAAATTGCCTTATACTCAGTCACATGGTGTATGCACAGGCTCTCACCCAATCAGAGCTGTACGCCGCGCATATTAATGCCTGGCATACGGGTCTGTTTATTCACAGAGTCTGGCAATAGGGAGTGAGAGTGGCTGCATCCCCAGTTTCCTTTAGACGAGGAATCGATCTTGTCCCCAGCCTGAATGGCTGGGTGCGGGAGCACCCTCAACCATACCTCCCAATTATCCCTGATTTGGAGGGACTGTCCCTCTTTTGAGGCCATGTCCTCCTGTGCCTCATTGTTATCTTTTGTCCCTCTTTGAGGCGTAACATGCAGATCTGTATCAATAAATGATTCATTCGCCTAGTTAAAGTGTTTGTATTGTTTTAACTGTTACAACCCATCTCCTATCCATCCCGCAATGAGGGGGCGTGGCCTAATTTAAAGTGGACCAACACCCAGGATTTTGACTATCCGATCGGGGGTGCCCCGCTGTGTGAAACCCCCCAGAAAGCCCCGAAAACTCACCTCACCCCGCTCCCACGTGACCGCTCCAGCGAATCCCCGCCGACGGACAAGCGGGAGGCAGTGACGGACAAGCAGAGCGCGTCCCGCGCGTCCCTCTAGCAGGGCGCACTCCCGCGTCGGCCATTCACAAACGGCCAGCGCGGGAGCGCGCTGCTAGAGGGACGTGCGGGGGGCGGCGGCGGACGGGCATGCGCTGCTGGAACGGGGAAAAGGTAGGATTGTAGGTTTCCTGGGGGGTTTCACACCGCGGGACATCCCGATTTCGGATGCCCCTCGGGGAGGGATCTGATTGGCCAGGGAATCTTATAGATTGGTCCACTTTAACAAATGTCCCTCTACCCTGAAAAGGTGGTTGCTCCTGGAGTCTTTTAGATTGATAGAGTGTTTTTTGGTCTGCTTTAATGCATTTTAAAAAGGTGAATTGTGACAGGGTAAAAGGGGGTGACATGTCTGGGTAAATATACGGCTTAATCTTAACCGAGAGAGGTTTCACACATCTAGACATCCCAAATTGAGCTGTGACAGAAATAAAACCTGGGATTGTGAAAACCTTTTTAGGATATAAAAAATAACACATAGAAAAAGCACTACAAAGCACAGAACAGCACGAGAACAAAACCTGCAGCAGCTCTGCACGTCTATGGTTATCCACAGAAACTTGGCAGCGGCCATTAAAGCTGTTTACCTGGAACACACAGCGCTTTGCACAGGCTTGCGGCAGGTAGTGACTCACAACGTCTGTCATTGGCCAAGGAAACAGCAGCTGGAAGATCCTAAAAAGCACAAATAACGCTTCCCAATAGATCTGTAATAAGTCATGTCGCTCTCTTGGATGCTAAATCAGTTTTTATTTTTTTTAGAAGTATTAAAGCAGACGTTAAACCGGATTTTCAGCATAATTTGAAGAAAAGCCCAAACCCTTAAAAACTATTCCACAGCATCTAAAATGAATATATTTTATGTTTTTAGTCACTTACTTATCATTGTTTCCTCTGCTGGGCTGCAACTCAGTTCAGGACTCTAGGATACGTGCACCGCCATCTTGCCTCAGAAGCATCACATGCTGAGGAGAGGAGGGGGTGAGGGAAAGTGCAGGGGGCGGGGTTATAGCTGTGCGTTGCACACACAGAGCGGTGCTGGGGTCAGGAAAAGGACAGCAATACCAGAATGCAGAGTGGCACAGTCAGAAGACGCTTACTGTTTGCAGGCAACCTAAGGCTCCATGTGCCGCCATCTTGGATGTTTAAAGGCTCAGAAAGTGCAGTAGATGCAGGTAGGATAATTTTTAATGTGGGCAACCTGTATGTACAGGGGGGAAACATACAAGATAGGCTCTTATTCAGGGTGAGGGTCCGGATTAATGTGAGCAATCTCTATGTATGGGGGGGAAACATATAATATAGACTCTTACTCAGGGTGAGGGTCCAGATTAATGTGGGCAATCTGTACAGTGGGGGGGGGGGGGATACAAGATAGACTCTTATTCAGGGTGGTTTAAGTTTTAGATATAATCGCTTTAATAGCACACTGGACAAAATATATACATACAGTGAATAAGATACATATACAGGTCACAATGGTAAATACAAGTGGGTAGTTACAATCAAAATGTAACAGTTATTCTGAGATGTCCTTGGTGCAGGGCAACCACAGGAGGGCGTGAGACAACCTGCCAGTTCCTGGTTCTCCCAGCATGAAATTCCATCTTCACCTTCCCCGGCATTAAAGTGAAACCAAACCCAGGATTTAGACTATCCCGAATCTTGGTCCTTGCAGGGATACCCCAATGTGTGAAACCCCCCAGGTGGCCGGAACGGGCAGGCTGATTCATTACTAACGCCAGGCAGCGTCAGCTGAGCGTCTGTAGAGCGGATTTCAGAGCGCCCGCTAGTAGTCGCTGTGCTCGGCCATGGATCATTGTTTCAGAGAGCCTCAGTCGCTGGCCGGCATTGATGAATATGATATGTTAGTCGCTATAATACGCTGTATGTGAGCGCACTGTAACGCCAGCTCAGTGCGACTGACTAACACCACATTCATTAAAAAAAACAGCCACAAACCTCGGGGGCGCTCAAAATCATGTAATTGTAGCCCATAGCGCCAGAGGCTGTGTGATTAAAGGCTGTTTTTGAACATGTATCCACTAGTAACAAAGCGAAAACATATGGAATTACATTGTTATCACATTATAACATGTACACTTTAATCCCAGACCTGTAAGGACAATTCTGCATAAAAATTATTATTAATACAAAAGGTTTTCAAAAATGGCATTTTCTTGGCCAGAATACACGTCAGAAGGTTTATGTTTTATTTTTTTAGGGAAAGAAAATAAAAATTGGGATCAGGAAAAGGATCTAAGGATCGTCCATAGAAATGTATGGGAGAGCGCCAGGTAGTGACAGGTTAGACGTGGCGCTCTGCAAGGCTGAACACCGGCGCTGTACGCTGAGGCTGGGATAATAATGAATCGGATGCTACATGGCGTTGTTCCAGTTGCTCACTAGATTTGGCTTCATAAATGTGGTATTGTGTGCCGTCTCCGGCGTTCACCTGACGCTACCAGGCGTTTAACAGGCACTACCTGGCGCTATCCCTTCATGAATAAGGCCCTTACTCAACTTTCTGCCTCTCTTGCCTCTTGTCCAATTAGTGCGCTCGAATCCACTACTGCCCCTTCATCTAATAGCTTGTCTAAGGCGAGCAGGCGTGAGCACGCTGGCGGTTGCATCTCGTGCTACCCCTTAAAGCGGACCAAAACCCACATTTTTAACTTGCATCCCCTGAATTGCTCCGCCCCATGAGGAGCACCTTTTGCACATTTTTATTGCTCCTGCTTCACTCTAATCCCAGATACTGGCGTCTGTTTTAGCTGTAAAACTTCCGCCTCCTTCATTCATTGCCATTGTGGTGTGTGGCAATGATGTCATCGCTGCACCTATGCAATGGCTTATCACCTGTCATATTCTAGTTCTACACCCTAAGAAGGTAGTATTGGCCAAAGGTAACTCACAAGTTCAGTGGGTTTTGGTCCGCTTTAACAGAGAATGACGCTGGCCACTCAAATGCCTAGTGCGGGCACGTGCTCTGCTAAAGTGATAGCGGGGATGGAGTCACTGCTTGTGTATGTGCCTTAGAACCGGGAAAGAAGGTGAGTTTGCTGGCGACCTGCGTGGCCGCCCACCGTGCGGTGTGGTGGGGCGGGAACTCGCCCCCTACCCTCCCTCCTGGCATTGGGACGGCGTGGGCCTCGCACGCAGCCACCCGCTGTTGGTGTGGCAGAAGGGGTGCTTCACCTTCCCTCCTGCTGCTCGTGCCTCACCTCCAGCCGACCGGCGCATCATGGTGGGGCCCCGCCTCCTCATCTTCCTTGGCGGAGACCCTGCCTCCTGTCAGCGGGACGGCGTGGGCCTCACGTGCAGCCGCCCGCCTCATTGCGGTGGCTAGGCGCCCCCCCTCCCTCCGCCCTCCCTCTCAGCTGGGTGGAGTCTCCCACCAGGCACGCTAACCCAGTGGGAGAGGGGGTCAGAGCCTCACCTGCTATTAAGCGGGTGGGTGGGTAACCGGGCTAGGGCTTCACACATCTAGCCCTGGGGGTGAGTGCCCCCCGTGCGTCCTTCCAGCAGCCGGTGCCCCCCCCCCCTTCACTCCCACACACCTAGGCCGGGCTGCACATGTCCGGCCCCTTAAAAACTCCTGATCGGCCCAGACGGGGGCCACCACACCGGGGGCCCTCATGAAGTTCGCGGCAGCGGCCCACTCGGCCAGGACGGTAACAGTGAGCAGCAAGGTGGCGGTACCAGGCGTTGGCGGTATCAGGACAGCTCCAGCGGCACGGGATCACGATTGTCCAAGCGGCGGGCCGATACAGCCCCGCACCTTCAAGGTACGCCCAGCATGTCGCCGTTACTGTTTGTTCCTCGTTCTGGGATAGGAATCATGTGTCAAAAGGGGGGTTGGAAGCATACTGGAGGTGGGGGTGACCGGTGTTGGTAAGGAAGGGTTCCGGCGTGCAGGAGATAGCGTACTGGCGGTTAGTGGGGGAGCGGTTGCAGGCAGAGGAGTGGCAAGGGAGTTGAGATCGGTGTGACTCCTCTATCACAGGGGGAGGATCACCCCCCTTTGCATTGGGGGATACCCCCCCCCCCAAAAAGAGATGCAGTAGGAGCAAGGATGGGTGACTTGGCGGTTGACGCGGGGGGGGGGGGATGAGAGCGGGTTGGAGCAGGTGGTTAGGGTGTGCACTCAAGCGGGGAGAACCAAGTATGCGTGAGAGGATGGGCAGGAAGAGGCTTGGAGGGGAGTGGTCGTCGCCAGGTGGGTTAAGGGTCTTTGTCGGTTGGGATGTTTAGTTGGGGGAAGGTTTGGAGATTGGCCACTGTTCAACCAGTTCTTGGCATCTGGAAGAAGGGCCTGGGGACTGAATGAATGGAGAAGGACTTGGCTAGTCGGGGCCGGGGTAATGGATTTACGGGAAAGAGAGCTGCGTGCCGCGGTTGGAATCAGAGGCTCTTGGTCCTAATGGGGCTGTGATCTGAATTTGGGGAAGAACACTGAGCCAGGGAGGCGAATGGCGCTGGGGTTGTTCAAGGACAGGAAGGCCAGAGTTGACTGGGGGGTACAGCCTAGGGCGGGTTGGTTGATTTGTTAGAATGGAATGGTCAGGGGAACCGGAGTGTGGGATTAAGGGGCTGCTCGGGGGTGTCTTGGGGGAAAGGCTGGAAGCAGTCGGAGTGCATAGTTGGAGAAGTGGGTTGCGCTCACTATACGATGAGGTTGTAAGTTGGGGAGCATCGGGGGTTAGTACCCTCAAATCGACCTGGAGAGCAGCTCTGTGGGGGAGGTGTGCAGCAGCAGAGAGGTGGTGCGAGCTTTCGAATGTACTGATGGCGGGGAGGGTAAGGAGACTGTGGGTATGGCCCATGGGGAAATAAGATTCATGCTCGCAGTGGGTAGGATTCAGAATGCTGGGTAGTGTCACCAGAGGTCAGTTCATTTGGGGGGCCCCGGAGAAAGCGGATGGATGAGGAGCTTGGCGTGGCGAGCGGCCAATGGTTATTCATCGGTGGAGGGCGAGGGCTACTGCAGAAGGGCCAAGACCCCATATGCGGATGAGACGTAGCAAAGTATCAGGAACTAGCGGTGTATCGGATACTCATGGTTCATGCTGGTGGATCAGGGGGACACGGAAAAGGGGCCCGAGGACAACCCCCCCTTTTTGTTTTAATGATAAATCAATGGTTTAGGGGCTGGGAAGCCTCGACATGATCGACCTGGCGGGTTCGGTGGATTATGGGGTAATCGTATTGGTGGAGGACGTTGCCCGCCGGGAAGGGGACGAGACCTGTTTATACGAGGTATTTGGTGGGGGGGGTCTTGTGGACACTTATATTGGGGGATTACGGGGCCCGATGGGCCGGAGCCCGAGAGGTTTAACATGGGCGGTTTGGTGTGTTCGGCAGATTATGGGAGACTCATACTGGTGGATGGCATGGCCTGAAGGGAAGGGGCGAGAGCCTATGATATGATGAAGCGGCTTCGTTTTGGACCCTCAGATTGGTGGATTGTGGGGCCCACTGGGTAGGGGCCGGGGGTGCTCAATACGATAGACTAGGGAAGTTGGTGGATTTTTTGGAGGCCCGTGTTGGTGGATTACGGGACGCATGGAGAGGGGGTGGGGCGAGAGGCCTTGGCATGGTCGGTGAAATATCGGACACTCCTATTTGTGGAGAATATGGCCCACTTCAACGCTGGGCAGCTATGGCGGTCTCACCCCTGTTCGGGTCTGAGTGGGCAGGTTAGAGGAGTACTGAGGTGTAGAAATGCGGCTGTTTTTTCGAACCGAAAAATGAGCCAGGATGGCCAGCATAGGGGCGAGGATGGCTACATTTTTGGGGTAGCCAGGCTGTTGTCATTTTGCACCCTGGCGGTTAGCCCTGGTGAGCTCCAAGGCTGAGCTTAAGAAATTGGCTTCCGCTTATTTGGGTGCATATAGGATTTTTCTCCTCGTCAATCACGCAGGCTTAGTTTAGATGATTACCACTCAGACTCGATTGAGGGGCTGGAGATTTGTGTTGTCTTGTATTTATTTGTTCAGCTGTGGCCGATTAATAAATGTACCATTCCAAAGATATATACCTTGTGCATTTTTTTATTGAAGGGAGTTGGGAAGAAAAGCGGGAGATAACATGGAGCTCTAGTACAGTCACGATTCTGGCTGCCCAGGGGGAAGGAATCTAGGCAAATGGCTTTAATTGGACAAGAGTGATTACCAGTGACCTTCGCACAGTGCCGGCTGTCCTGGGTTTTGTTTTATTATAAAACTAGGCTGAATGGCTAACAGGTCATCTTGTATAATATATATTTTTAAATTCCATCTTCTCCCCCTTCCTCTAAAATGTCTCAATATTTATTAATCAAAAATGTCTTCAGTGTCTCTGGAGGCCTCTAGCTGTACTTGAAGGTGGTCCGGAGGCTCAGAAATGGTGATTGGACCCCCCCCCCCCCAGGGCCTGGCTAATACAACCATATCTGAGATATGCCGCTTTCTAGGCAGCTGCTCTGATGTGTTTAAACAGACGCCTGGCTTTTATTTACTGCTTATCTTTATTGTACCGCATCTCAACAAGTCATAATTCAATCCCAAAGCCAGAGAGATAATGGCGTCTGCTCTATTCAGCATGGAAGAGAAGACTTATGGCCTATTTCCATGATCCGATAAATTTCTTGAGCAGATGGGCGAACGAACCTGCGACTCATATGCGAGCTGAAGACTTGCATTCGGATGCGGACGATTTCTCTTAGGGCTTTATTCATCAAGGGATAGCGCCAGGTAGTGCCTTGTAAGCGACAGGTAGCCTCAGGTGAACGCCGGCTGCGGCACGCAATACCACATTTATGAAAGCGAATCTGGTGAGCGCCTCTTACAGCGGCGCGTATGGACCGATTCATCATCACAGATGGTTCAGCGGATCCCGGCGGCGCTCTGGCTTTCAGAGCGCCCGGTATTACCTGACACTACTTGTCGCTTTCTCATACATTTCAATGGACATTTCTTTTCTTATGTTTAAACAGGGTTTTGTTTTAATATTTTTTTTTTTTTTGTTTTGTATCAAATCATTGTGTGACCTCTCCTGGCCTACTTAAATACATTTTTTAAAACTTTTTGATTTTTTATTTTATTATGCAGAATTGTCATTACAGGTCTGGTATTAAAGTGGACCAACACCCAGGATTTTCACTATCCTGGGTTTTGGTCCACTTACGCGGGGCACCCCGATCCGCTGCGTGAAACCCCCCAGAACGCCCAGCTCAACTCACCTCACCCCGCTTCTACGCGAGCGCTCGTCCAATCAGAGCGCTCAGATCCGCTGTGGTATGCACGTACAAGCGACGGACAACCACAGCGGCTCTGAGCGCGCTGGAGGCCGCGTCTCGCGCTTCCTTCTAACAGGGAGCGCGCCCGCGCCGGCCATTCACAAATAACGCTAGAAGGAAGCGCGAGATGCGCCCGCGGCCCGCGCATGCGCCATTGGAACGGGGATAAGGTAAGGTTTCTGGGCGTCCTGGGGGGTTTCACTCCGCGGGGCATCCCGGTTTCGGATGCCCCGTGGGGAGGGATCTGATCGGCCGGGGAGTCTTATAGATTCCCGGGCCAATCCCCCCCTGGGTGTTGGTCAACTTTAAAGTGTTAATGTCACAATGTAATAACAATGTAATTCCATGTGTTTTCGCTTTGTTACTAGTGGATATGTGTTCAAAAACAGACTTTAATCACACAGCTTCTGGCACTCTGGGCTACAGCGACACAATTTTGAGCGCCGGCGCTGTGTGAGGCTGTTTTTTTGATGAATATGGTTTGAGTCGCTCACACTGACCAGTTGCTACCGTTCGCTCCCATATAGCTCTGTACTGGTGTTATAGCGACTCACACATCAAATTCATCAATGCCGGCAATGTTACTACAGCGACTGAGGCACTCTGTAATAGCAACTCACGGCCGATCAGAGCGACCACTAGCGGCCACTCTTAGCGCTGCTGTACAGGCACTCATCTACTATTACCTGCCGCTAGTAATGAATCAGCCTGTTATTGACTAATATTTACTACAACAGGCCACCAACGGCACTGATATATATATAACTATATAAGCTCTTCCCCTTCTGTATCCTCCCTTATACCCTTATAAATTGCAAGCTCTTCTCCCCCTGTATCCTCCCTTATACCCTAATAGATTGTAAGCTCTTCTCCTTCTGTATCCTCCCTTATACCCTAATAGATTGTAAGCTCTTCTCCCTCTGTCTCCTCCCTTATACACTAATAGAGTGTAAGCTCTTCTCCTTCTGTATTCTCCCTTATACCCTAATAGATTGTAAGCTCTTCTCCTTCTGTATACTCCCTTATACCCTAATAGATTGTAAGCTCTTCTCCTTCTGTATCCTCCCTTATACCCTAATAGATTGTAAGCTCTTCTCCTTCTGTATTCTCCCTTATACCCTAATAGATTGTAAGCTCTTCTCCTTCTGTATCCTCCATTATACCCTAATAGATTGTAAGCTCTTCTCCTTCTGTATCCTCCCTTATAACCTAATAGATTGTAAGCTCTTCTCCTCCTGTATTCTCCCTTATACCCTAATAGATTGTAAGCTCTTCTCCTTCTGTATCCTCCCTTATACCCTAATAGAGTGTAAGCTCTTCTCCTTCTGTATCCTCCCTTATACCCTAATAGATTGTAAGCTCTTCTCCCTCTGTCTCCTCCCTTATACCCTAATAGATTGTAAGCTCTTCTCCTTCTGTATACTCCCTTATACCCTAATAGATTGTAAGCTCTTCTCCTTCTGTATCCTCCCTTATACCCTAATAGATTGTAAGCTCTTCTCCCTCTGTCTCCTCCCTTATATCCTAATAGATTGTAAGCTCTTCTCCTTCTGTATCCTCCCTTATACCCTAATAGATTGTAAGCTCTTCTCCTTCTGTATCCTCCCTTATATCCTAATAGATTGTAAGCTCTTCTCCTTCTCTATCCTCCCTTATACCCTAATAGAGTGTAAGTTCCTCTCCTTCTGTATTCTCCCAAGTAACTGTGAGCTGTTTCTTCTGTTCACTGCAACGGGGAAGGGGGGGGGGGGGGTTATTCTTTAGGAAGTGTTGGGACCGAACTGGGAAGAAGCTGATTTGGTGCATCACTGGTGAGTATGCCCTGCTGTGTGAGTCCCCTAGTTGCCCCAGCATTCTCTCTCCTTTTATTGCACTTGGCCGGCTGTGGTTGCATCTCTGCCCTCCATCCTACATGTAGCAAAGGAGCGTTCCCCCACCCAGTCATTCAGCTAGGCGGCACTCTTGCTCTCTTATAGTCTCTGTGTCTAAACAGGGCTGTATGCTGTTGTTATAAACTGGGGAGTTTCACACTCCCCACAGGGTATGCCAAAATGGGATGCCCTGGGATAAGGACCAACATTTGGAATATTGAAAAGCCTGGGCTTCAGTCCACTTTAAAGTGAATCTGAACCATCCACAGGGCCATTTAATGCAAGCCAAGTGGTGTGCAAAATAGCTCTCAGTGCAGGAAGAAAAAAAGTTATGCCTCTATGTGTCATGCTGTGCCTCTTCCTTGGGGCCTGGTGTATGGCCAGCACCAATAACAGTGGCCCATCTGCTGGGAAACAGGATCGCAGGGATAAGGGCCACCCGCATACACAATGACCTTGGCACCCAAGGCGATCACCCTTCTTGCCTGTCCCTGAAATTGCTCTGATTCTATGCCCCACCCACTCATGAGGACAGGGCCAGCCTTAGGCACCTTAGGTGCCCCTATTCAGTCTACTGTGAGGTTTACAAGCTGAGGAGCAGCGCTGTGCACAAGGGCAGACAGTAAGCATTGCATTCAGCTGGGGATAGGGTGAGACTGCACAAACACTTTAAAGTTGACCAAAACTTATCTATAAGATTCCCGGGCCGATCGATTCCCACCCCGATAGGGGGTGCCCCACTGTGTGAAACCCCCCAGGTCGCCTATATACTCAACGTCTTTTCCGGTCCAATGGTGCATGCGTGAGCCGCGGCCTCATCCCCGCTATCCCTCTAGTAAGGCGCGTGCCCACGCCAGGCATTTAAGAATGGCTGGTGCGGGCACACTGCCTGTTAGAGTGTAATCGGGGATGCGGCCATGTTCGGATCTGCTTGCTTTAGACAAAGGCTTAGACGAGCTGACACGAGCGGATCTGAGCCTGTTGTTTGGATGAGCAGACTAGTATGCACCGTAGGATCGGGAAGGGGTGAGTTTGTTTCAGCGACCTGGGGGGTTTCACACAGCAGGGCACAGACCAAAACTCAGGATAGTCAAAATCCTGGGTTTTGGTCCACTTTAAAGTGGACCAACATCCAGGATTTTGACTATCCTGGGTTTTGGCCCATTTCCCCTGGGCACCCCGATCGGGGAACTCCCCAGATCGCCCGATTCAACTCACCTCACCCCGCTCCTACGTCTCATGCGCGGCCGCTCGTCCAATCAGCATGCTCGGAGCCACTGAGGTATGCGCGTCAAAGCCGCGTCTAACCTCAGCGGCTCCGAGCGCGCTGGAGGCCGCATCTCGTGCTTCCCTCTAACAGTTGGGTGCCCGCGGGGAGGGATTGGATTGGGCTGGGTGTTGGTCCACTTTAAGTTGTCAGGGATGGTAGCACCTAGGAACTTTTGTTTTCTTGACCTCTTTTAGTTCCTTCCCATTGATGCATACAGGAGGAGCTGTGAACCACAACCTCAGCAGTTGTAGAGGAATTAAGAACTAAGCTAAGCACGCACCACCTTTCAAATTTCCCTACCTCCTCCCTGTAGGCTCCCTCATTGTTATTGATCAGACCAATCACCATAGTGTCAGCGGACATTTAGGGTCTTAACTGAGTCAGTGGTGGAAAAGCAATCATTGGTAAACAAGGAAAACAGTAAGAAAGAAAGGACCTTGAGAAGTGCTGGTGCTTATTGTACTTGAGCTTGAGAGGAGAGGATCCACTTTAAAGTCATTCTGGTGGCAAAAATAAAAAAAATGCTACACTTTAATTCCCCCCAGGTGATGTTGCGCTGACACTTACCAGAATGCCCCAATCGCAGTCCTGCGCAGCTGCCACCAATGTTTATCACTCGCTTCCATGCACGCCCTCACTATTGAGGTGAATCTTGGGGGGGTTATGTGTATTGTAGTACCTGTGATGGTTGCGCAGGGCGGTCAATTAGGTATTGATGGATGCAAGCCATTTCAAAATGGCATTGGCTGTGCTGGTGGCATGAAACTGGAATTGAGCATTCCAGTAAGTGTCAGTACGTCGGAATAGCAGCGATTACCTGCAGAAATCAAAGGTGAGTGTAGCTTTTTTTAAATTTTTGTCTGCAGAATAATTGTAGCTTGTTGACTTATCTCTGTCAGAAATCTTTTAACCTCCCTGGCGTTATGATTATATGTGCAATTTTGTGCACAAAGCGTTACCATTACGTTTAAATCTGCCTCCCAGTTCTGCCCCCATGAGCCTCTGCGGCTCACAGAGACGGAACCAGGAAGTCAGACGGACGCATCTGCCGGGGCTCTCACCTGCGATCACAGCGGGGACATCGCTGGATCGCAGGGAAAAGGTAAGGAGACTGCTCCTCTGCCTAATCTACCCCGAGCGTGACTCGGGGCTACCGCTACTTGCAGCGAAAATTAACCCCGAGTCACGCTCGGGAACACCGCCAGGGAGGATAAAGTGGACCTTCACTCTGAATAAGAGTGTATCTTATATGTTTCCCACACCCTGTACATACAGATTGGCCACATTAAAAATCATCCTACCTGCATCTACTGCATGTTATGAGCCTTTAAACATCCAAGATGGCGGCTTATGGAAGCAGCCATCTTATCAGGCAGCCTGCAAACAGGAAGTGCCTCCTGACTGTGCTGCTCTGCATTCCGGGACTGCTGACCTTTACCTGACCCCAGCTCTGCTCTGTCTGAGCAAAGCACAGCTATAACCCTCCCCCCTGTACCTTATCCCACTCTCCTCTCCTCAGTAAGTGTGATGCTTCTGAGTCAAGATGGCGGCGACCGTATCCTAAATTCCTGAACAGAGTTGCAGCCCAGTGGGGGAAAGAATAATAATTTAGTGACTAAAAACTTAAAATATATTAATTTTAGATGCTGGGGAACCGTTTTTTAAGAGTTTGGGCTTTTCATTAAATCACGCTGAAGGTCCGGTTTAACCCACACTGAGATGTCTGAAGGGATAAAAAGATCATCAATATTTTTTAACAGCAGGTTTGGGCTTACGGTGTTGAACGCCTTGCTTGGAAAAGAGTATTCTGGCATAACATTTTGGGTGGTCAAGATTCTCTAGCATCAAGTGAAATGCCCTATTTACCATATTCTCAGATGACCTATTTGCTCTGTAAGCAAATTGGAATGGGTCTATTTTACTGTCAGTGTTACTCTTCAGAAACTGCAGCATCAGTTTCTCATATGACTTAATCACTATGGATGTAAAAGCCACATGTCTGTAGTCATTAGGATTTTCAAGGATTAGAGGCTTTGAAAGTATTAGTAAAAACTGGAAATATTTGGCTGGTACATGATTTAAGGCAATGTGCTGCAATCCCATCTGGACCTGGAGCTTTCCTCACATTGAGACTCTTGAGGATTATGGTTATTGATCCCTCCAAATTTGACAGGTGATCCTGTGGCATAGTGATCTGTTCATTATTGGGGTATGACTGGTTGGAAAAACTTCTCCTCTGTTGCTCCCTTGGTCCATTTTTACTACATTTAACATTAAAATGTTAAAAAAAAAAAAACTGTTGAGATCTTCCGTAAAATGGGTTATCGTGTTTTTTTCTGTAGTCTGTAACCAACTGAAGACCTTCCAATGCTGCTCTGGGACTGCTCTGAGGAGAGTGTTTCTTCCAACTTTTTGGAATAGACTTTGTTGGCTGCTCCAATCTCCTGGAAAAGGAAATTATTCATCTTTTTTAACATAGGCGTTCTTTGTGTGTTTCCTCCGTCCTTCTGTGGATCAGTCGTTTGTATACATTTGTATACAACTGCACGACCTGACTGGGGGCTATGTACAGGGATACTACCAAGTCCCCAATGATGTCATCTCTGCCTGGCAAGTCCCCCAACTAATCAAGCTACTGGCTGCTTAACTCTATTTGCCTTAAGCAGACTCTTTAAAGTGGAGCAAAACCGACGTCCAGATGGCCCTGGAATCTGGAAACTCACCTGCTTTGTGTGTGTGTGTTATACAGTTAAACCCTAATAATTAAAAAAAAATGATGTGGGGTCACCCATATCCAAGCATAACCAGCCTGGGCACCAGCTATGGAAGCTTGTGAACCAGGGCGCGAGTAATTGGCAAGTCAAAAGGTGGAAAATAAATATCAGTAGCTTAGTAGTCAGTAGTGCTCTCCTTCCTGCTATGTTCTTCTGCTTAGTTAGTAAATCACTTCCTCATTCTGCTTTCAGTCTCCACTGCGCTGACCTGGTCCTTGATCAACCTTCAGAGGACTAAGAACGAAAAAACACCCCTCCACTCCCTTCCAGACGTCCTGATTAGCTGTTTCACTCTGCAGATCTGAAACCCCACCCTCCCTCCTCCTCTATTTTCTTCCTTGTGAACGTGCAAAGTTCACATCTGGCTTCCCACCTTCATCCAGTCACACAACACAGGCTGCAGACAATCCCAGTAGCAGTATGTTTTACAGCTTATTCCTTTAAAAATTAACTTTTAATAGCAATGTTTAAAGTGGACCAACACCCAGGGGGGATCGGCCCAGGAATCTATAAGATTCCCGGGCCGATCAGATCCCTCCCCGCGGGGCATCCGAAATCGGGATGTCTCGTGGGGTGAAACCCCCCAGGAAGCCCAGAAACCTTACCTTAACCCCGTTCCAACGGCGCATGCGCGGGCCGCGTCTCGTGCTTCCCTCTAGCAGAGCGTGCACCCGCGCCGGCCGTTTATGTTGGAGGGAAGCGCGAGATGCGGCCTCCAGCGCTCAGAGCTGCTGTGGTTGGACGCCGCTTGTACATGCATACCACAGCGGCTCTGAGCGCTCTGATTGGACGAGCGCCCGCGTAGGAGCGTGGTGAGGTGAGTGTTTCCGGGCGTTCTGGGGGGTTTCACACAGCCCCCGATCGGGGTGCCCCACCGAAGTGGACCAAAACCCAGGATAGTGAAAATCCTGGGTGTTAGTCCACTTTAAAATATAGCTATACTCTAGCCGATCAGTGCGCAGCTTTCCCCGACGTCGGGTCAGTCTTCTTTGGTTTAGTGTTTGTGGAGGGCGTGCACGCCCACGGGGTGACGCTGCGGCCATGATCACACGTACCTCTTTTTTCTATTGAAACTTTAACTGTCATGGCATCAGGGTGTATGATTAAGGGCTACTCCAGGCCGAAAACGCATCACATGGTCCCAACAGCAGGACAAAGGTGGCTCTAGGTCTTTCTTCTATGATCTTTTAATAAAAACATTTTGAACAATGCTAGTAAAGTAAATTTTTAAAGGAATAATCTGGAAAACATACTACTACTGATCTCAGCCGAGGAGGACTGCCAATGTGATCTCCTTTTCCTGGCTTTTTCGGTGGATGGGGTAAGCTGGATATATTTGTCTTTTGCGGAAAATCTCCATCTGCACCATGTCTCTCACCCCCATGATCTGCTCACAGTGAGCTAACAGGCTGCAGATGATCTCAGTGTGCTTACATCACATTTCTGTTGCCACACCCACTGTTTCTCTCACATTTTTTTCCCTGCATCTCCAATGCTCTAAATATTTTTACCAAGAACTTTGGGACTACAGGGTCTGTTTGAAAACGGATTGAAGTTTAGGACATGGCAAAGTGTAGCCCGAGACAATCGGGCGCTTGCCTTTAGTGTAACTTTAATAGCGAGTCACCTGCTGGCTGGCAGGTGACTTGCCAGCCCCTCAAGCCTTGTAAACCAGTAAGGGGGTCTCATGGACCCCTGACCAGTTCACAAAGAGTTAGATGTAAAAAAAAAACACAGACAGCACAGGCAAAAATGTCATTTATTAAACTTTTTTTTCTTTACTCGCCTCTGTCCTGTGCTGATCGCATGTATCGTGTCAGCGATGACACTGACAGCAAGCCACTGATCCGTGGAAGCTAGGTTGAGGAAGCAGAGGAATGGATTTACTTCTGAGCACTGACCGACCAATCACCGACATCTTTTATGGACCAAATATTCTTAAAACATGTGACCCGTAATTACGCCACACCCCTATCCTGCTCATCGCCCACAAACCAGTTTAAACTTTCCCACTTTGAGTACCCCAAAAAACGGTCAGTTTACCCTTACATGGAGATTGGGATGGTTCCCTGTGTAACCGCACAGCTTGCACACCCCAAAGGACAGTTTATGGATGCTTGTCTGCTATTAGGGCCCTGGAAATTCCCAAAAATCGGGCATTACCCTTCTATGGTTCTAGAGGCCCAGCAGTCACAGCAGACAATTACATGGGGCCGAGTGCAGAGAAATAGAGTAGCTATGGCCAATTATAGACATTTCTATAATGTCTATAACAGAAGAATAAAGGGGGTGGGAGCAGCTCAATCACTATTATTTATACAAAATTATTATTATTATTCAGGGCCTGGGAACTAATTTACCGCCCAGTTTAACCCTCTCATCAACTAAATATCAAACAACAAACATGTCTAGCTATGTGGAAAGACAGAGATTTGGTTGCATATATCTGCAGATACATGTGGAAGCCACACTGCTCCGGTAAGGCACTCTGTGTTTAATGTGGTCCCTACTCTTAATTCTGAGTCCCCAAAGTTGGGACATGCAATGCAGACAAATATCTGAGAGCTACTCAACAGACAGATCTCATCTAAAGGGGGGATTTCAGACAACCCTTTAAAATTCCAGGTGACATAATAAAAGTCACTAAATATTTATTGAAGGGCAGCAATGGCAGGACCAGGCAATATTTCATCACCAGTTGTAGTGAAAGAACCCGGTGAAAAGCCGTTCTGTTCCTAAATTTTCCATTCTGCTGGCTCACGTGTGCTTGAAGCAATCATATCTCAGGGCTCGCAGTAAGGTTAAAAGGCAGCACAAATACACAAACACAGCGAGGTTGCCAGCAACTGGGATAACTGGTTGAGCTATAACCCTGAATTACTCACATCCTCCTATTGTGATGTTTCCGAGCAGTTTCCTAGCAGGTTGCTTGGATGAAAGTGTAAACTGACTGCAGTTAGTCAGCATGGCCTGGGCCTCATTTGCAGAGTAAGAGTAGGGACCGGGCAGGAATAGGACTACCTTAGTGGTATTTGCCAGCTTACAGACCTATTGCAATACGTCCCTGCTTAGAAGAAGCGTAAGCTAGTTTATCACTTTTAAATACACACAATAAATGGCTTTTTGTATCTAAAATGTGGCTACGCGGTTGCAGCACCTTCCATAGGTGGTTTAATTAGAAAAATTGCATTTGACTAGAAAAAGTTTTCCCACGCAAGAGGAAGTGAAATGAAGAGCATGATTCTTGTATTTTGTTCTTGTGGAAGCAGAGCCAGTCCGGCATATAGATTATTGCCTGGTTCATGCCTCCCCTGCGTGGGATGGCTACTCCGAGTGTGAAGGTGATTATGCCTGTACTACTATTTCTAAAATAAAATAAAAATATTGAAACAGAAAAATTGCATTTGGATAATCATGGCTGGCCTTTGGGGTGTGCAAGGTTTGCGATCCCTCAGGGCACCAACCCAACCGCTCTGTAAGGGGGTGAAGTGGAAATGGCACTCAGAAACAAGGTCTTCAGGAAATGTTTATTCGGTCGACCGGGGGAATGCTACTTCGATTGCCACTGCCCAAATGACTGGCTTTTTTGCTTGCTTAAATACAGGTTAGACAAAAGGAGCTTAATTGACCATTCTGATTGGATGCCTGGATACTTGTCAGACGTCCATTGGATATTTCAATTATATACAGATTCACATATATGGACGGTATAGTTCAGACATGAAGAACATTCATGGAAACACTCTTAAAAAAACAGATAATTTCCCATCTAAAAATTAATGACCTATTGGACCCAAAACAGCACGGCTTTACTGAGGGCAGATCATGTCAGACCAATCTTATTGATTTCTTTGACAATGTCACTAAAGTGTTAGATGAAGGTGGTGCTGTGGATATCGCCTATCTGGATTTTAGCAAAGCCTTTGACACTGTACCACATAAAGAGCTCATAGATAAGTTATTGAAGGCAGGACTCAATCCCTGGATAGTTCAGTGGATTTCCAGTTGGCTGAGGGATCGGTATCAGAGCGTTGTTGTAAATGGTGTGCAATCTGAACAAAGGCGAGTTACAAGTGGTGTGCCACAAGGCTCTGTCCTGGGCCCCATTCTTTTTAATATATTTGTAAGTGATATAGGAGAAGGCTTGGTAGGAAAAGTTTGTCTGTTTGCTGATAATACAAAGGTTAGTAATAGGGTGGATATTCCTGGAGGTGTCTGCAACATGGAAAATGATTTAGCTTTACTGGATAGATGGTCAAAACTGTGGAAACTAGAGTTTAATGTCTCTAAATGTAAAATCATGCACTTGGGTAGAAGGAATCCCTGCTCTGAGTACCGTATGGGCAGTACTGTGTTAGCCAGGACCTCGGAGGAGAGAGATTTAGGGGTACTGATTACTGATAGCTGCAAGATGAGTGGACAGTGTAGCCAGGCAATGGGAAAAGCAAGCAGGATGCTCGGCTGCATAGCTCGAGGCATCACCAGTAGGAAGAGGGAGGTTGTGATGCCGTTGTATAGAGCCCTGGTGAGGCCACAGCTAGAATACTGTGTGCAGTTCTGGAGACCTTACCTGCAAAAAGACATTATTCAAATAGAACGTGTCCAAAGGCCGGCAACGAAAATGGTGGAAGGACTTAAACTTAAAACTTATCAGGAGAGACTTAAAGAACTTAATTTGTACAGTCTGGAGGAAAGAAGGGAGAGGGGGGACATGATTGAGACCTTTAAATATGTGAAAGGATTGAATAAGGTTCAGGAGGGAAGTGTTTTTAAGAAGAAGCTTAATGATAGAACAAGGGGGCACAACCTGAAGCTAGTCGGGGGGAAGATCAAGAGCAATGTTAGGAAATATTATTTTACAGAAAGAGTAGTAGATGCTTGGAACAAACTTCCAGCAGAGGTAGTTGAAAAATCAACAGTCAGTGAATTTAAACATGCCTGGGATAAGCACACATCTATCCTAAGATAAAGAGTACATACAGTATACACATAAGGGCAGACTAGATGGACCGTATGGTCTCCTTCTGCCGTCAACCTTCTATGTTTCTAACATTGGTTTCTCATTAAGCAGACATAACATTCTTGGTAATTGGGAAACCTATGAGGAGGGAGGGTGAAAACTCCACACACTGATAATGGGATGAGAGGTACATCTCAGGGCCCTGGTTCTGGGCTTTCAAAGTAAGAGAGCATCACCAGTCTGTATACACCCCTACCCCACCTGAAAGCAGTGGGATTAAAATTTAATCTACTATATGATTAATGGTTAGTTATTAAACCAGAGGCGGGGTCACGTTCAATAGGCTGAAATAATAGAATTGGATCAGGCCTAGATCAAATCTAATCTTTTTTGCTCCTCCATTCATTGCCACTGTTGCGTGTGCCAATGATGTCATTGCCACGCCAATGTAATGACTGATCACCTGACAACTTACAGAGAGGGCCAAAAAAAAAAAACAAAGTGTTCCTGGACAATTCAAAAAACGAAAATAACCATTCTTAGTTCCACAACCTAAGAAGGGAGTATAGGCAGGTGCTTTGGTTAAACTGGACCTTCAGCATAAAATAATGAAAAGTCTAAACCCTTAAAAAACTATTCCCCAGCATCAAAAATTAATTTATTTTAAGTTTTTAGCCTCTTATTATTCTTTTCCCCACCGCCTACAACTAGAAGTTCAAGACTCTAGGATACAGGCGCCGCCATCTTGCCTCAGAAGCATCACATACTTAGAAGAGGAGAGGGGGATAAAGTGTAGGGGAGAGGGGTTATAGCTGTGCTTTCACATACAGAGCAGAGCTGGGGTGAGGAAAAGGACAGCAATCCCAGAATGCAGAGCGGCGTCAGAAGACACTTCCTGTCAGCAGGCTGCCTGATGCGCCATGAGCCGCCATCTTGGATGTTTAAACGCTCAGAACATGCAGTAGATGCAGGTAGGATTAGTTTTAATGTGGGCAATCTGTATATACAGGGTGTGGGAAACATATAAGATATGCTCTTATTCAGGGTGAGGGTCCGGATTAATGTGGGCAATCTGTATGTACAGGGTGGGGGAAACATACAAGATAGGCTCTTATTCAGGGTGAGGGTCTGGATTAATGTGGGCAATCTGTATGTACAGGGAGGGGGAAACATACAAGATAGGCTCTTATTCAGTGTGAGGGTCTGGATTAATGTGGGCAATCTGTATGTACAGGGTGGGGGAAACATACAAGATAGGCTCTTATTCAGGGTGAGGATCTGGATTAATGTGGGCAATCTGTATGTACAGGGAGGGGGAAACATACAAGATAGGCTCTTATTCAGGGTGAGGGTCTGGATTAATGTGGGCAATCTGTATGTACCTGGGGGGAAACATACAAGATAGGCTCTTATTCAGGGTGAAGGTCCACTTTAAATGTATTTCACAAGTTCAGTGGGTTTTTGGTCCGCTTTAAGTCATTTTGGACTGTTGGTCCGCTTTTAACCATCCAGGAGGCCAGATAACTAGCATACCATGTAAACAGTTTTCCTGTAATATATCATATTTAAATGCATTTCCTTTTGGTAAGCCGCAGACCAAAGCACTAATTTGCATATGTTAATTGCCAAGGTGTATTTTGACGCCAGCATTTGGCCAATTTATGTGACATTTCCTCCTAAACAAGCCATAATTTAACTCATAAGCTACATTTTATAATGCACTTCCTCACAGGATAGATGTATCTTTTTTCTCACCCTCTTGCAGTACTAATGGCAAGAAGCAAAGGCAGGAGGAACACCCTAGTTTAAAGTTCTCCTCACTTCCTCACAGAAATCCAGCAAATCCGATTTGCATGAAGCGCTCTTCATAAATCCATATTGATTCCTACTAAAAATATTGTGGGCTAAAAATAGCTGCTTGCTCTTTAAAAAGAGCCATTTGAATAACTTCCCTGAATGTAGATGTTAAACTGAGCCTTTCATGGGCAATGAGTCATTCAGGAAAGGCCGCGGCTTATAGCGCGCCACCGTTATATGGAGCGAGGGCAAGTGAAAACAGGGGATAATGCGCGTGCTTGCCGTGTTTTCTGATCCCTATTAGGTGGGTCAACCTGTTGGCCTCGATTCAACTTTCTTTCCTGAAAATAAGGATCACCAATAATGCTTTATATCAGGACAAGGCGCAATATAAAACAAGAGCGTGAGTCACGATTCTTAAGCTTGTAAATGTTTGAAACCATATTTTTTTTTATTACACCCTATGGCCTCGATTCAATAAAAGTAGAAAAAAATTCTCATGGTAGTAAAAAATTCAATTCATGAGAAAAAAGCCTGAGAATGTCTCTGTTACTGAATCACTAGATAAAAAGACAATGAAAGTCAATGGCAGCTTTTACTACCGTGTAGAAAGGAGTGAACAGTTCTCTACTTTTCTTAGGAGTTAAAAAAAAGCCATTGACTTTCATTGTTTTCCTATCTGGTGATTCAACAACAGTGAAATTCTCAGGCTTTTTTGTCATGAATTGAATCTTTTACTATCATGAGAATTTTTTTCTACCTTTATTGAATCGAGGCCTATAACTTTAAAGTGGATCAAAACCCAGGATTTTGACTATCCTAGGTTTTGGTCCTTGCCCCTGCTGTCTGAAACCCCCCAGGTCGCCGAAACCAACTCACCTCTTCCCGGTCCTTCGGCGCATGCGTGGTCGCTCGTCCAATCAGCAAACTCGGATCCGCTGACGTCACATCGTCTAAGTGAGCGAGCGTCTCAGAGCGCGCAGACGGCCGCATCCCCTGCTAACCTCCAACAGGGAGCGTGTCCGCGCCGGCCATTCACAAATTCCCTGCCCTGCTAGAGGGATAGCAGGAATGTGGCTGCGGTTCGCACATGTGCCGTTGGACCGGGAAATAAGGTAAGTGTATGGGGTGACCCAGGGGGTTTCACATAGCGGGGCATCCCGATTTTGGATGCCCGCGAGGGAGGGAATCAATCGGCATGGGTTTTGGTCCACTTAAAGGGTTCCACGTGTTACCGGTGCGCATGACGGCTCTGATGAAAAAAAAAAGTGGTTGCAACCTCCTGATTCGGGGGGGGGGGGGGGGGATTCGATCTATAAGATTCACCATGGGTTTTGGTCCACTTTAACTTTGGTGGTTAGTTAGAAAACCAGATGTAAGGGTGTGCTTCAGGGGTGAGTTACAGAATGACCCCTGGGTAGGGCAAGATATGGGAGAGGGGTTCTTCCAGAGACTGGGGGTGAGGTAGGAGTAGTACTCACTGATTTCTCGGGTGGTATCTTACTGGAGTGCCCCTGAGAATGTTACCCCCCGAAAATAAGGCAGGTCTTATATTTTTGCTCTGAAAGAGAGGCTGGGGCTTATTTTCGGGGGATGTCCTACTTGTTTTCTGTTGGTGCAGCGGCGAGGGGCCGGGTTATAGCGAGGATCCAGCACTCCATTAAATATTAAAGCTTGTAGCTTTAAGTCAACGGACTTGGCTCCTCCAACCTTGGCTCCGCCCAAGCCCCACCCACCTCTAACCATGACACAGACCAAAGTGGGGAATGGAACCAAGATGGAAAGGAGGAGGGCGAGGCCACATCCTGATTGGCCCATCCCTACGGGAGAAGCCCACGGCCATCTGGGCGCGCATCATACTCCACATTGCTGACACGACCAGCCAGATGACCAATCGGGGAGAACCCAACCAGTAAGACCGCCCACCATGCTGAGTCCCAGCTCGCCTACAAGCCATTCGGTCCACTGTACCTCAGCGCTAAGGAAGAAGGGGACAGAGAAGCACATGCTAGTATGCCTTCCATGTATATAATGTATAGTATGTCTGCTGAAGTCAAATTTTTATTTGGGAATGGCTGGTGCGGGCACGCTCCCTGTTAGAGGGTAGCGGGGGATGTGGCCGGCAGCATGTTCGGAGCCGCTGGACTGAGACGTCGTCTTAGATGGCGTGACGCCAGCGGCTCTGAGCGCGCTGATTGGACGAGCGGCCACGCATGCGCCGCAGGACCAGGAAGAGGTGAGTTTCTTTGGGCGATCTGGGGGGTTTCACACAGCGGGGCACCCCCCATCGTGGTGCACCGGGGGAAAGGACCAAGACCCAGGATAGTCAAAATCCTGGGTTTTGGTCCACTTTAAACCAGAACATCACCCATTTTTCCTAGCACAGGGGGGGCATCCTAATTGCCGTTGCCCCCCTGTGCATTAACCCCATTAAACCGGAAAAATCTTACCTGTCCCCTTGGCCCAGTAGAATGGAGCGATACAGTTGGCTGTGGTTGCCAGTGGCCAGATACCTGGAGGAACAACGGGACAACACTCAATTTGTTTTTGAAATTTGAATAGAAAAAACAATTTAAAATAAATACTCACCTTTTCTCCCCTATGTGTATCTGTAAGAATAAAGTGGACCAAAACCCACGGAGATCAGCCCAGGAATCTATAAGATTCCCGGGCCAATTGATTCCCTCCCCCCGGGTCATCCAAAATCGGGATGCCCCGCTGTGTGAAACCCCCCAGGTCACCCATATACTCACCTTCTTTGCCGGTCCAACGGCGCAGTGGCTGCATCCCCGCTATCTCTCTAGCAGGGTGTGTGCACGTGCCAGGCATCTGTGAATGGCCGGCCTGTTAGATGGTAGCGGGGGATGCTGCCGTCAGCGCACTCGGATAGGGGCAAGGACCAAAAGCCAGGATAGTCAAAATCCTGGGTTTTGGTCCACTTTAAACCAGAAGCAAACAATAACCAGCTCACCCTCAGACCCAAACAGCACGGACCTCAGGATCTCCTGAAAAAACTCCCCAAATCGTTTCCAGTTGCAATGTCCAGCTTGAGAACGGTTAAAACTTAGCTTTTACTTCATAGCTTAAAGTGGACCAACACCCACGGGTAAGATTCCCGGGCCGATCACCCCCCACCCCGCGGGACATCCGAGATCGGGATGTCCCGCGGGGTGTAACCCCCCCAAAACCCCCGAAAAACCCTACCTGATCTTCGGCGGCGGCCGGCCGCCGCCGCCTCCCTCGCGCCCCTGCAGGCGTGCGCGCGCCCCGCGCCGGCCGTCTGCGAATGGCCGGCGCGGGTGCGCGCGCGTCAAAAGGGACGCGCGGGAGGCGGCGGCGGCGGCAGCCGCTTAGACGTCCTGGAATAGAGCTTGTACGTTGGCGCTGGGAGCGCGGAGAGGTGAGTTTTTCGGGGGGTTGGGGGGGGTTTCACACAGCGGGGCACCCCGATCGGGGGTGCCCCATCGAAGTGGACCAAGACCCAGGATAGTCAAAATCCTGGGTGTTGGTCCACTTTAAAGTGGACCAACACCCAGGATTTTCACTATCCTGGGTGTTGGTCCACTTCAGCGGGGCATCCGAGATTAGGATGCCTCGCTGTGTGAAACTCCCCCAAAAGCCCCAAAAAACGTACCTTTTCGGCAACGGACAAGCCGCCGCCGGCCATTCACATTCACTTACAGGGCGCCCGCACGCGTCGGCCATTCACAAACGGCCGGCGCGGGCACTGCTAGAGGGACGCGCGGGAGGCGGCGGCGGCGGCTGATCCCTCGCTGATAAGGTAAGGTTTTTTGGGGCTTTTGGGGGGGGGGGTTCACCCCGCGTGACATCCCGATCTCGGATGCCCCGCGGTGAGGGAGGTGATCGGCCCGGGAATCTTATAGATCACCCCTGGGTGTTGGTCCACTTTAAAATGAGGATAATTCCAATTGTAAACACACAGCCATCAAACGTCTTGTATGTCAGAAAGTGCTCCCCTCCACCATTGGGACCAGGTAACGCGTTTCAGGCTGTTACCAGCCCTTAGTCATACCCATACCCACTTTAAACCAGAACAAAACCCATTTTTCCTAGCCAGAGCCGCTGCTCTTTAGATGCGCCATGGGACTGGGAAGAGGTGAGTTGGCTGTTTGGGTGTCCTGGGGGGTTTCACACACTATGCTGGGTTTTGGTCCACTTTAAGTATCACTGTATCATACTCACCGGTCCCCGAGATGGGGTCCTGTGGCTTGCATGCACCTGGGGGATTCTTTGGGAGTGCACTCATTATTATGCTTGAAGCCCCCACCTCCACCTATGTCACAGTCACCTCCACTATGTCACTGGCATCTTCAAGTGCCCACTCAAACTCCCACTTGGCCATGGTATTATTTTAGAGTGGACCCGAACCACCGAATTCCATATGCTGTGTGCAGACCGGCTCATGGCCGGCCTCAGCAACAGGGGATGATCAGCAACAATGGAGAAGATGGCATGGAATAGAGGGCAATTGATGGAAGCTCAGAAGGTGGCGATAGTCAGGTGACAACTAACAAGGACCGGAGGGCGATCAGCAGCATAAAATGGCCCATTTGTGGCAGCGGAGCTGAAAGGTGACATCATGTAACTCACTACTTTGGGGCCCACTAAGAATCTCTTGCCCAAGGGCCCCCACAAACCTGGAGCAGGCCCTGATCACAGTGACTAGAGTGTGCCGCGCTCCATTCACTGCAATGGAGGAGGGTGCCAGGCATTGCCTCAGCTAGTTCTGTCTGCACGAGACCGTAGGGGCACGCCTGAACAATGCTGGACCTATTATTGGGATTGGTTTAGTATTAAAGAGTTGGTAAAGAAGCTGCGGGGGAGAGGAGGTAAGAAGTTTTTATATTTTGTTTGCCCAGACAGGATTATTGATTGGCAGTACAGTCTATTTAATATTCCCTCTTGAGCTGTCTATACATGAACCATGGTAATCAATGAAACCATAAACCTGGATGCATGAGGATAGTGCGCCCCCTAATGACAAAGAGGTATTATAACAAACCTAAGTATGGGTTCACAGTGCTGCTGCAATGCTACTGTGATTTCCAAGGAGAAAGTGATCACTGTTGCCCTTCAATGGAGTTGAAGAGCAATTGTTTTGCTCATTGCAGTCAGGACTTTTACGGGGCTGATTGCAATACCTGTGCAGTTACAATCGCAAATGTGGACGGCCCATAAGCTTACATGAGATTACTAAGTGTAATGCCGCACTGTGACCCCAGCCGTAACCTTCCACTAGTGTTGGATGAACCCAAACCACAAAGTTAGGATTCCAAACAAATTCAGTAACGAGTTCAGGTTTCCAAAGCCGAACACAGACTTCAGCCAGAAAAGCTGGTTGATGGGCTGCTGAGCAGAGTGGCTGTATAACTTATACAACTTACCTAAGCTAGCAATCCCGTCGATGGTCGGCGTTTTTTATGCAGTCAAATCGGCTACGGCTGGGGCTTCAGAAAGATGGCTTCTGCTCCCATGAGTGAGGGCACTCTTGGTGCCAGCACGTCTAGTGCCAGCTGCCAGCGTCCTCCTCACTCATGGGAGCGTCAGACATCTTTCTGAAGCCCCAGCCATTGTCGATTTGAGAGCTGAAAGAACGCTGCACCGGCCGACAACAGAATTGCGGGGCTTAGGTAATGTTTTTACAGTCCGGTCACGATGCAGAGGCAGAATTGTCCCCAAAATTCGGGTCTCCGTTGATTTCAATGGGGACCGGGTTCTGGTCAAGTTTGTGGACCAAGACAAACTTTTTGTTTAGTTCAGCCAAATTTGCTGAACCTAAACCTCTAGGGCAGCTGTACTCAACTGGAGGACCAGGGTCCAAACGCAGATCTCGGAGCAAGATTTCCGGACCCCTGCCCTGACAGCCCTGCACTCAGCTGCTCCTGTGTTGCCGTGCTCAGCACTGCCTTCTTTATTTGAATGGCGATGTAGTGCTTAGTCTCCCTGCCAGTGTCATGACCCCTGCCACCTAGCGTTGATATATGAAGTACTGCACAGGTGGGAATTGGCATTGCAAGGTGCACACAAACGTAATTTCTCGGTTGGTTTACCGCATTAAATCCTGACCCCCAACTCAGCCCCATCCATCTCTGTCCCGCCAACTCTGACCCATCCATCCCTATACCCCCAACTCTGCCCTATCCATTCCTGTCCCCCCAAGCTTTGCCCCATTCATTCCTGTCCCCCTGGCTTTGCCCCATCCATCCCCGTCCCCCCAGCTCTGCCCATCCAGACCAGTCTCTCTAATCCATTGCTGTCCTCCCAGATTTGCCCATCCATTACTCTTTCTTCCAGCCTTGGCCATCGATTCCCTGCCCAGCTCTGCTCATCCATTCCTGTCCTTCTATTTCTGCCCATCCATCCCTTCTCTCAGCTCTCCCTCCATCCCTCCCTGCCCTTCCTGTCCTGTCTATACATCCCTCTTCTTTACAGCTCCTGTTCCATTCATCCCGCTCTATCCACACCCTCCGACAGCCCCCTGCCTGGACCTTCACCTATCACCAGGTGTCTGTAAATGGACCTTTACAAGAAGTGGTTGAGTACCCCTGCTCTAGGGGTTTGCCTGACACTACCTACCATGAAAAAAAAACACAAAGCATTTTAAAGGGCCACTGGTGCTAAAGAAAAAAAATATACTCATATCACATCCCTAACAGCATTGTGCTCAATCCAGATCTTCAGTACTTTTGCTCTATGGATAAACCCGTGGCCAGACCCCTTGACATGTTACAGGGGGACTGGAGTGCAGCTGTGTAAACAGATTCAGATTGCGTGAACGGGTGTACATTGAATGGAAAGGGGAGGTAAGATAAGTATACCTTTTCTTGTTATAACCATAGATGACCTTTAAGACAGAACAAAACACAACTTGGCCAGCCCTGGAATCCAAATTGGGATGCCTTGCAGTGCGAATCCCTTCAGAATTACCTTATTCCACTTTTTGTGGGGGATTTGGGGGGCATAGATGGCCATTGTATACTTGTGCACACATAGGAATAGTTTCTACGCATTGTACACAAGCCCAGGGAAGTGGGCTGCAGTTGGGGGCTAAGGTGCCTTGCTCAAGAGCCATGTCCCAGGACTGGGATTGGAACCTGCTAACCTCCGGTCACAAGTGCGCTCCCTTACCTCTAGGCCTGTTACTGCCTCTGTGGCTGCATTATCATCAATTTCTTCAGGTTAAAAAGCCATCACTTGGAGCCATGCCTGGACTCTAGGGTGGATGGTTAAGCTCCATGAAGCCACACTCCTTGATAGCATCTTGTGGTCTGCGAGAATAGTGAGCTGATGCATTGTCTTGAACCAGCAACACACCTGCCGACAACTTCACACAATGTTTCTCTTTGATTGCCTCATGTAATACCTACATTGTTGAAGCATAGTCTGTCTTGTGTATCATGAATTCTACTAATAATAAACCTTCTGCATCCCAAAATACTGATGGGCTTACCTGAGAGCCCTGCAATCTGGTCCCTGGTTGGCATCCTTTTCCTGTCATATAGGCTATGGCCAGCGCTAAAGAAAGATGACCACCGCTCCCATGAGTGAGCACTAGAAGTGCTGCTAGCTGCTTCGTCCACTCAGGTAGGTGTACAGCCACTCCCTTCTGCACACTCTGCATTCGTTTATAGTGCCCTCTACCCCCCACAGTCCCGTTTCTGCCTCTGGGTGCCCCTTGACAGGCAGGTGGTTGAGGTGTGGGGGAGTAGAGTGGCCCCCAGAGCTCCAAAGTTCTGGTCCCCATTGATTTCAATGGATATCGGGTTCGAGTTTGGGTCAAGTCAGAGGAGTAGCCAAGCTTTCTGGCACCTGGGGCAAATATTTGAAATGGCACCCCCCACCTGTGCTCAGGTCCCCCTTTGGTGCCCCCTGACCTGCCCTCCCCCAAGCTATATCCCTGGGTCAAGTTTGGGTACCCGAAATCTTGTTCGGCCAAACTTGCCGATCCCAAACTTCTAGAGTTTACACTTAAGCTAAGTCATTCTGAAAAGCCTGCCAGCTCCCTGATGAGAGTTACATTCTGTACATTGTGTTACATTGTTACAGTTAGGATGCAGCTGAGGTATCATCATTGTTTCAGTTGTAATCAGCTGTGATACATTGTAAAGCAGTGATAAGCTCGCTATCAAAGTGTAATAGCCTACAGATACAGATATAGCAAACGTTATCTGACACATCACAGTTCAGCCCATTGTGATATCCCACAAAGAAGCAATTGAAAAGCATTTCCGATTTCAAGATAGCATGATGCACCAGTGCACCAAAAAAGCAGTTCTGTGAGTACTCACCTGTAGAATTGCTTTTGTTCTTGCATGGCACGGCCCGCTTCGGTATTCATAACTGATGGGTATTCCGCCACCAGGTGGCGCAGCAGCACTGCAGAAAGCTGTGGCAGCTCCCGGCCCCCTATAAAAACGGGACCAACCAACAAGTTCCCAGCGTAGACGAGCAGTGAGACAAGAAGCCGGGAGAGAATAAAGGTAAGAATGTAAAAAAGGTAGAAAACCCTGATTTAAACCGGACCTTCAGCGTGATTTATTGAAAAGTCCAAACTCTTAAAAAACGGTTCCCCAGCATCTAAAATTAATATATTTTACGTTTTTAGTCACTAACTTATTATTCTTTCCCCCACTGGGCTGCAACTCTGTTCAGGAATTTAGGATACGGGCGCCACCATCTTGACTCAGAAGCATCACACTTACTGAGGAGAGGAGAGTGGGATAAGGTACAGGGGGTGGGTTATAGCTATGTTTTGCTCAGACAGAGCAGAGCTGGGGTCAGGTAACGGTCAGCAGTCCCAGAATGCAGAGCAGCACAGTCAGGAGGCACTTCCTGTTTGCAGGCTGCCTGATAATATGGCGGCTTCCATAAGCCGCCAACTTGGATGTTTAAAGGCTTATAACATGCAGTGGATGCAGGTAGGATGATTTTTAATGTGGACAATCTGTATGTACAGGGTGTGGGAAACATATAAGACTCTTATTCAGAGTGAAGGTCCGTTTTAACTTGGAACAATCCCCAGAAAGAGGCAACCAAGAACAACTATAACAAGGGTGGGGCGAAGCGAGCCGTGCCATGCAAGAACAAAAACAATTCTACAGGTGAGTACTCACAGAATTGATTATTTCTTTAATGCATGGCACGACCCGCTTCGGTATTCATAACTGATGGGACATCCAAAAGCAGTGTCCAAAGTAGGGCGGGATCCCCAATGAGTAACAGCCAGTAGTTCAAGTCACTACCGCCTGAAAACCTTGCGGCCCAAAGCAGCATCAGCTGAGGCCTAAATATCAACCATGTAAAAAACTTTGAACAGAAGACCCAAAAAACGGCCTTACAAACTTGTTCCACAGAAGCTTGGTGCTGACAAAGCTCCAAGAGAGTCCAATAGCATGCATGGAAAGTGCAGTCACCCTAAAGGGAGGAGTCTACCCCTTAGCAGAATAGGTTTGAACCATCACCTGACGTATCCACTTACCGACAGTGGATCCAGCAGGAGGCAAACCATTCCCAGTCTCAAAGTGAAACAAACAGAAAATTAGACTTTCCAAAAGTCTCCATAGCACCAAAAAGAACATCAGAGCCCAGACCACATCCATAGAATGCAGAGTCCGCTCCATGGAAGTAGCTAGATTGGAACACAAAGAAGGCAAGACAATGCCCTGAATAAGATGAAACACTCAAAAAACACTCAAAATAAGTATTATTGATGAAAAAAACACAGCTAATTCAGAACTCGCCTTACAGAGGCGATAGTCATACAAAAAGGGGGGCTATTCTAGGATTCAACAAATGGGGCAAGGTGGCCTCACGGATAGACTCAAAAGGAGGCCCCTGTATAACCAGTAGCCCCAGATTCAGATCCTAGACAGATATCAAGGCTACCTGGGGGGACGCACGTGAAAAAACACCCTGGAAAAAAACCCATGCACCAGCAGATAATGGCAAGGGCCTGTTGGAAAAACTTTTCCAGGGCTACAAACATGGCCCTAGAGTGTACTTAAGACGAAGGCCCAAATTCAACCAAGTTGCAAGAATTCCAGAATCCTGGGAATAGAAAAAACAGCCTACTGGAAAGAGACTTGGAGGTCTACCAGTCAATGAAAGCATGCCAGATCCTGTAATGGGCGAAGCACGAGGAATTCCTCCTGGCTCCAATCCTGGTTTTAACAACAGATTCAAGCAACTGCTAGACCATAAGATGGAAGCTCTCAACAGCCAAAAAGGCCTCCAGGATGGCAGGTACCCGCTCTTGGGTTATGGAGCCCATAACCCTGCTCAGGAGAGGAACAGAGGGAACTCATAGAGAACCCGAACTCCATCCAAGGGAATGCCAAGGTATCCAAAGTGAAGACCATAGGATCCTGAACCAGAGACAAATTCTGAAGATATATGATTATGGCGGGACACCACCGTTCCATGACCGGATGATCCCAGCGGTGAAACAGGAATAAAAGCTCCCATTAGTTGCGGGACCATTTCCCCAACTGAGGCAGCCCCCTATCTCAGGAAGTCCACCTTTCAGTTGTCCGCCCCTGTAATGTAGACCACTGAGATGCAGGGAACATTCTGTTCCGCCCAAGAGAGAATCAGGGAGAATCCCTTGAAAGCTAACTTGCCCCAAGTAACTCCCTGAAGAATGAAATAGGCAACAGTCTACTGGACGTCTGAGCGGACAGAACAGTCTAACCCTGAAGGTGAGCGGACAGGAAGAAGAAGCAACCTGATCGTCCTCAGTTTCAGGAAGTTGTTGGGAACCTGGGCCTCCAGTGGGCCCCACCGTCCCTGGAACCTCAGGGATTTTTCAGAAGTCTCCCTCAAACGGCAGACGGGCATCTGCGGAGACCATCCCCCAACATGGGGGCAGAGAGGATCTAACCCCCAGAGGTACCAGGAGTTCAGTCTCCACCAGAAGGACCATCTGGCCAGAGAAGACAGGTCAAAATCCTGCTCCAAGGACGCAGGGTCCCGATTCCAAACTGACAAGAGGACTCATGTGAAAAGAGCAAAGAGGATTACCTGAAGCAGGACACCAACAGACCCACTAACTGCATCTCTTGACAATGTAGGGGTTAGGGCACTATAGCAGAGCCTAAGCCTGCAACTGAAAAACCATTCCTCTATTACTGAGGAAGGAACACCCTGACCTGATCTTGGAACCAGAGAATACAAGCTCCTGAATCCACCAGATTGGGACGTGAAGTCTCCAGATATGAGTAAAAAGCCAATGCCATCCCCCCACCCAGATGGGTGAGGGCACCCCTTCATGCCTGAGGGGGCTTGGGAGAGGGTTTGGTCTTGGTATTCCAGGAAAAACCGAGGCGACCACGGGATCTGCCACGGCCCCAAGAATCTCTGCGGCCACTAGATAAGAGGGAGCCACAAGCTCCTCTGGGAGTACGAAAAGAAGAGAGGGGGACGGAAGACCACCTAAAAGGCTGAGACTGCCTCCTACGCTGAGGCAGCCTGCCATCCTTAGCTAAAGCATCAAGACGCTCCCCAAAAAGCCCCGCGAAGGGGAGACCAGTGAGAGCTTTCTTGGCTGCAGCGTCAGCTGCCCATTGGCACCAACCAGACAGAATGGCTCATAGCCACTAAAAGGGCAGAGGCCCTACCGCACAGCCGCACGACATCATCCATAGCGGTAAGGATACGGACCACAAAATCAGAGCAAAGTAATAGGGTCCTATGTTCCTCCCCCCCCCCTACCAGCAGTAGCACCATCCTGTAGATGCTTGAGAAGCCTCTTAAGGGCAAAAGCAGTGATGGCAGCAACACAGGCCGGGCGCAAACCAGCCCGCACACAGGTAAAGGCATGGCAAGCCAGCTGATCCATGCGCCTGTTCTCACTGTCCCTCAGCGTGGTAGTGTCAGGGGAAGGCACGACCGAAGTATTGGACAAACCTAGCACAGGAGCGTCCACTTCAGGAGGAAAGGACCACCTTTTGACAAGATCAGAAGGAAAGGGATACCTTTTATCCAGCCCCTTGGGCACAGCAGGCAGTCTGTTGGGACGTTCCCATTCCTTAAGCACAAGGGAGGTGAAGTGTTCCTGCTCAGGGAACTCTAGACGTTGTTTACCAGGGCAAAAAAGCTCCCCTTGCTTTCTCTTAACAACCTCGGGTGACAGCAGACTATCAGTGTCCTCAGGGTACCATGAATCCTCTCCGGACGCAGAACCAGGGTCACTATCGCAACCCTCCTGTTTGCTCCCAGAGGAGTCAGAATTCTGGGAAAGCTCCCCCATCTCAAGGGGTTGACATTCACCAAATTCATCAATCCCCACATACATTTCAGGAAAAGGGGAGGATCCGGGATCCAGGTGCCGCTTCTTACCAGAAGCCTTCCTACGAGCAGACTTGGCAAGTTGTTTCTCAAGATTGGCCACTCGCATAGCCAAATCAGAGCTAGACTCCCTGCTAGTGTCCCCCTCATTGGGACCCAATTGCAGGTGTGGGGGAGTAGGCGAAGCCGAGGGAGGCGCAGAGCTGGAAAGCGAAGCAAGCAAACCAGCTTGGAGCGCAAGGACACTCTCAGCGCACGGCACGCACACCGTGACACTGTTACTCACAGGGGACACCCCACACATGGACCACAGCCGGGCTTGCCCCGAAGGACACCCTAGTCCGCTATCCCCAGAAGCCTCCATATGGTGATTAATACAGGTGCAATAGGCCAGCAGTGGGCAAAGGCTATACAAAGGCCGCCCCTGGATGCCCTCCCACAGGATACCCTCAGAAATAGTGAAGGGGGATGAGGGGAGGGAAGGAGTAGAGCCGGGATATGCCACAACCCAATGGTATCCCGCCTGAAAGACATAAGTAAAGAAACATATAAGTATCCCGCAGCATATGTACTCTGAATAAAAAACCCCCCAAGGGGGACTCACGGACCAAAGACACCGCTGGGTCCCTCAGACCGCAGGATAGGCAACACACCGGAGGAAGCAGCGCCGCAGCCGGAAAGGGAGAAATCCGGACATGCAGCTCTCTCAAAATGGCGCCGGCAGAGGTACCTCGAGGGGCGAGCCATGGGGAGACGACGCGATACGCGTCACCAAGCGGCCCCGCCCCCTGAAGAGCGCGAAAACGACGCTCACGTGACCCGCCCGGCGCCATGACAAAGCAAAATCACCTCAGGTTATAGCGCCTACAGCCGCGGAGCGTAGTACAAAGCGGCGTAGCAGCTAAAAACACCAAAAAACACACAAAAAATGTCAAAACACCACAGATATTACTTCTCGCCGCTACCACCCACCCCCCCTCCCGAACAAGTCAGAGAGGGGAGGGGGAGAAGAGAGGGACAAGGAGGCAGCGGCCAGCAGCCATGGCCAGGGAGGGGGGGGGAGGGACCCCAAAAGGAAAAATACAATTCTGTGATTACTCACCTGTAGAATTGGTATTATATGTATACAGCACGTCCTGTTCCAGAAGATATTCCTTACACTTGGGATATACTCCAGTAGATGGCGCTGGACTGCAGAGACAGAAAAGTGGCTCCTCCCGGCCCCATATATACCCGGGACCTCCCACAAAATCCCCAGTTTTGAAAAGCAGTTAGCAATAGACCAGGAGAACTATAACCATTATATGAAAATATGAACATAAGAACAATCACCATAAAGAGGCACCTAAAGATAATGATAACAAGGGTGGGGTGGAACAGGACGTGCTGTAAATATATAATACCAATTCTACAGGTGAGTAATCACAGAATTGTATTATTCTAAGTATACAGCATGTCCTGTTCCAGAAGATATTCCTTACACACGGGACATCCAATAGCAGTGTCCGTAAGGTAGGGTGGGATCCCCAAAAGTAACAGCAGACAGTTTAAACCACTGCCGCCTGCAGAACCTTGCAGCCAAAAGCAGCATCAGCTGAGGCCCTAACATCAACCTTGTAAAACTTTGAAAAGACCAAGTAGCGGCCTTGCAAACTTGTTCAACAGAAGCTTGGTGCTGAAAAGCCCAAGAGGCACCAATATCACGAGTAGAATGAGCAGTAAGGCGGAAGGGAGGTTCCTTCTCCTTAGCAGAGTAGGCCTGAATCACAGCCTGACGTATCCACTTACTGATAGTGGACTTAGCCGGAGCCAGGCCTTTCTTAGGACCAGACGGAAGCACAAAAAGAGCATCAGTCTTCCTGAAGGATTCAGTAGCCACCAAATAGAACTTCAGAGTTCTGACTACGTCCAAAGAATGCAGAAACCCTTTCCTTAGGGTTACTAGGATTAGGACACAGAGAAGGCAAACAATGTCCTGATTGAGATGAAAGGCAGAAACAACCTTAGGTAGAAAATCTGGCTTAAAACAAAACACCACCTTGTCCTGGTGTCTCTCAAAATAAGGAGGCTTGATGGAAAGCGCCGCCAACTCAATAACACGCCTAACAGAAGTGATAGCCACCAAAAAGACCACCTTAAGCAAAAGAATGGACACAGGGGCCCCTTGCAAGGGCTCAAAGGGAGACCCCTGCAGGGCAGACAAGACCAAGTTCAAGTCCCAGACTGGTAACATAGGCTTACGTGGGGGAAGCACATGAGTAATCCCCTGGAAAAAGGTCTTGACCAGGGGATGCTGAGCAAAGGATCTTTGGAAGAAAATAGCCAAAGCAGACACATGGCCTTTCAGAGTACTGAGCTGAAGACCCAGATCCAAACCATGTTGGAGAAACTCCAGAATCCTAGGAATAGAAAACACACGACAGGGAAGTGAGTGGGACTCACACCAGTCAATGTAAGTACGCCAGACCCTGTAATAGATAAAAGAAGAGCACCTCTTCCTAGCCTTGATCATGGTATTCACCACTGAGGCAGGCAGCTCTTTTTCCATCAAGATGGAGGTTTCAACAGCCAGGCCGTCAAAGCCAGCGTTTGTAAATTGGGGTGGTGTAGGTATCCCTGAGTGAGCAGATCTGGAACCAGTGGCAGCGCATACTGATCCACTGCCAAATGCACGATGTCTGCGAACCACACTCTTCTTGGCCAACAGGGGGCCACCAGGATGGTTGGCGCCCCTTCCTGAACTATCTTGCACAGCACCCTGCCCAGCAGTGAAAACGGGGAAAACACATACAGGAGTTGGAACCTCGTCCAGGACATTGCCAGGGCATCCGTGGCCAAGGCCAGAGGATCCTGGGACAGAGAGACAAAGACTGGAAGCTTGTGATTGTGACGGGATGCAAATAGATCCACGTCCGGCTGACCCCAGCGGTGGCACAGGGAGTGAAACACCCTGCTGCTGAGGGACCACTCTCCCAGATGAGTCAGCCTCCAGATTCTCCACCCCCGGGATGTACACAGCTGAGATGCAGGGAACATTTTCCTCCGCCCAGGACAGTATCAGGGACACTTTCTTGAGCGCCCTCTTGCTCCAGGTCCCTCCCTGATGATTGATGTAGGCAACCGCCGTCTGGTTGTCTGAGCTGACCTGAACAGCCCGACCCCTCAGGTGAGGGGTTAAGTGGGCGAGAACCAACCTGATTGCCCTCAATTCCAGAATGTTTATAGGGGCATGGGCCTCCTGAGGGCCACACTGACCCTGGAATTTTAGGGACTTCCAGAATCCCCCCCAACCTGTCAGACTGGCATCCGTGGTGACAGTCTCCCAGCAGGGGGCAAGAAAGGACCTGCCCCCCAGCAGGTTCCTTGAGATCAACCACCACACTAGAGACCGCCTGACCTGAGGGGACAAGACAAACACCTGATCCAGGGACACAGGGTCCCGATCCCATACTGACAAGAGGTGAAGTTGAAGAGGCCTCATGTGAAACTGAGCATATGGAACCGCCTCGAAGCAGGACACCATCAGGCCCACCAGCTGCATTTCCTGCCTGATGGATAGATGGGGACAAGACAGCAGGAACCGAACTTTCTCTTGAAGGACCTCCACCTTCTGCTGAGGAAGAAAGATCTTGACCTGAGCTGAATCCAGAATCATGCCCAGAAAAGACTTCACCATGGAAGGAGACAGGGAAGATTTGGGGTGATTTCTAGTGTGGACACCACCCTCTGAGTGTCCAGCTCTGCCTGATGGAAGGACTGAGAAGCAATAAGCATGTCATCCAGATAGGGAAGAATGCGAATGCCCTGAGATCTGAGCAGAGCCATCACTCCTGCCAGCACCTTGGTGAATACCCTGGGGGCCGAGGTGAGGCCGAAGGGCAAGGCCACAAATTGGTAGTGCTGATCCTCCAGAGCGAACCTGAGGAATCTCTGATGACCTGGAAAGATAGGTACGTGAAGGTAAGCATCCTTGGTGTCTACAGAGGTCATGAAGTCCCCTGGGCGTAGAAAAGTCACAGCTGAGCGCAGAGTCTCCATGCGAAAGTGTCTGAATCTGACAAACTTGTTGAGAAGCTTTAAATCCAGGATAGGTCTGATGGACCCATCCTTTTTGGGCACAATAAAAAGATTGTAATAATAGCCTTTGCCCCTTTCCTTCCAGGGCTCCCAGCAGATGACACCTAGGTCTAGAAGGCCTTGGACAGCCAGGGAGAGACACTGAGCTGACAAGGGGTTTTGAGCTACACGAGATTTGATGAATCTTGGGGGCGGCCAGGCTGCAAACTCTGTCTTGTAACCAGAGGAAACTACTTCCTGAATTCACCGGTCTGAGACATGACGCCTCCAGACGTGAGCCAAGAGCCAAAGCCGTCCCCCCACCCGGATGGGTGAGGGCGCCCCTTCATGTCTGAGGGGGCTTGGGGGAGGACTTAGTCTTGGGAACCCAGGGGGGGGCAGGGCCGCCACGTCCTCTGCCCCTGCCCCAAAAATCTCCATGGGCTCCAGCAAAGGAAGCTCCCCGTCCAATTCTGGAGCCCCTGAAGGAAGGAGAAAAGGCACCTGAGCCCCGAAAGGACCGGGGCTGCCTTCTACGCTGAGGTAATTTGCCACCTTTAGCAAACAAGGCCAAACGTTCCCCAAAGAGGCGCAGCCCCTTGAAGGGAAAACCAGTGAGGGCCTTTTTGGCAGCATTGTCAGCTGCCCACTGGCGCAGCCAGACCGAGCGGCGTATAGCCACCAACAAGGCAGAAGCCCTGCCACACATTCTAATGGTATCACCCAGGGCAGAGAGAACATATGCAACAAATTCCTCACAACGCAGAAGAGCTCTATACTCTTCACTACCAGCATCATCAGGGGCCCCATCTAAGAGACCCCTGAGCAGGCTTTTAATAGCAACAGCCGTGATAGCAGAGGCACAGACCGGACGGGGCGCGGCCCCAACATAGGCAAAGGCATGGCAAGCTAGCTGATCCATGCGCCTGTCTTACCCATCTCTCATTGTAGTAGTGTCAGGGGAATGCATGACAGATGTGTTAGACAACCCCATAACTGGTGCATCCACCTCTGGAGGACATGACCATGACTCTGGAGGGCCTGAGGCGATGTCGCCGCCGACTGCGGAGCGCAGTACAAACATGCGGCGGCGGTGAAAGAAACCAGTGCAATCAATTCAACAGGGATCAAACACAACACACAATATATATAGCAATGACATGCCCCCCGCGAACTACAAGGGAGAGCGAGGGGGAAGCAACGGCCAGCCTGAAGGGAGCCAACTGTGGGGACAGTGGGCGAGGGGCAATAAATGTGGGAGGGGCATCCCAAAAGGCTCACCATGGGCCTATACCGCCTACCCTTTGGTGGGGGACTGCGATTGGAGCAGCGCTCCTTAGCACCTGACAGCGGTGCTGCCTACCTTCACCCGAGCTAGCGCAGCCTGAGCTGGGAGGCAGTAGAAGGAAACGGGTGGGAATAGTCCTACAGGGCCGCAGGCTAATAGCCCCGCTCAAGGGGATTGGGAGGAGGGATCAGGGTTTGCCGTGGATAGACAGAAATTTTCTCTAATCAGAGTGGTGAGGTTTATTGGGCCTTGTAGGGCCGCAATAGTACAATGGGGGAAGGGGGATTTTTCCTGATAGGGTCACTCTGGGATACCCTGTGTGTCCCTAGGGAAAAAAAAGTTAGTAACCTCTACACTGTACTCTGATGATGATATTTATTCAATACAATCCAGTGTTTCTTACAATCGTGCGTACATCATTGATAGTGTCTTAATAAAGAAAGTCCTTGGCAGAAAGGGTATTTTCTGCGATAGTGGTAAAGTGTTAACAGTCTCAAAGTTCAATGAAAAAGGAGGGGCTCAGTTTACTTGCCCGTCCTTAATGTCTTTGGGTGTTAAACTACCAGTTTGTAGCAAGTTTGGGTCGCTGCTCCTCAGTTTGTAGCCAGCTGATAGCCCTTCAGATTTGTAGCAAGTAGTTGTAGGCTCCGTACAGACGCGTTTCGCTCGTGGCTTCTTCAGTGTGGGAGCCTGTGTTTACGGCTGCTGAGGGTGCCCCAGTGCTCGGGTTGCTGACGTATTAGATATAGATCCTGTTGTAAGGTTTTTGTTCCTTGTGCTCCAAATTGTCCTGTGTGTGGAGATCCGGGCCCTCCATGACCCCTTATGGGGTTTTATCAGGAGGGTAGCGCTAATGGCAGGGTTGCGCAAGGTCTGCGCTTAAGCGGTTTAGATGCTGTGCGAGGTAGGCCCGTAATCACTGTGGACTGAGCGTCGGTGGGCGTGTCCGTATCTGCGCTTGTCAGGATAATAGCCCCGCTCACCTGCGAGAAGAGGGAGCCATCTTCTAGTCATCGCAGCCAGGACTGCAGAGAAGAACTGGGGATTTTGTGGGAGGTCCCGTGTATATATTGGGCTGGGAGGAGCCACTTTTCTGTTTCTGCAGTCCAGCGCCATCTACTGGAGTATATCCCAAGTGTAAGGAATATCTTCTGGAACAGGACGTGCTGTATACTTAGAATATAAGGGGACACAGTCCACACACTCTGCATCCCAAGAAGGCTCACCATAAAGCCTATGGCCCCTTTGTGGCACAGGGTCTGCGGCTTGGAGCCGTGCTCCAGGAGCACTTGACCCTAGTGCTCTTCTACCTTCACCTGATCTGTCAGCCAAGGCTGGGAGGCAAGTAGGGTCCAGAAATGGATGGAAAAAGACATGCAGGGCCGCAGGCTTGGTTGCCCCGCTCACCCGCGCAAGAGAGATAGCCATCTTCTAACTTCGCAGCGTCACTGCAGAGACAACACTGGCAACTTGTTGGTTGGTCCCGCTTTTATAGGGGGCCAGGAGCTGCCAAAGCTTTCTGCAGTGCTGCTGCGCCACCTGGCGGCGGAATACCCATCAGTTATGAATATAGAAGCGGGCTGTGCCATGCATTAAAGAAAAGAAAGCTGCATCTGTAGCTCACAGCTGTCTGTGATCTGTGCATTGTGCTGCTGCGATCGTGAGAACAGTGTGAAGATTGTCCTCTCTTCAGTTCTGTGGACATCCTGCTGGTGGCACTATGCTGTTATTTAGCCCACCAGGCTGCATCTTGCAGAATTGCCTGGTCATCATCTCACATCTAATGCACCTGGCTGGGTAGCTTTATATACCTTCTACTCTCCTGCTCCAGAAAATGTGTGGTTTCTTTCTACTCCATGTCCATGGCAGGAAGGCTCCTATAAACCCGGGTGACTGGGTTCACATCCTGCAGGTGTCTTTAATTCTGTGTTTACATTCATATTCCCTGTCCAAATTTCATCAGGCTTTAATCCTGCTCCTGGAGGCTACTGGGACTCCTGTCAAGTTTTCCTGGATAAGTGCTTCCTTGTTTTTCACTCTCGTCTTACTTCCTGTTTTTTCTCTAGTTAGAATATAAAGAACCGTAAGGGCACCACTAGCAATAATGCATAAACAATGGGTGCACCAGGAATACCAAGAATATAACAATTAAGAAACCCAAAAACAAAAGGACAAGGAATTCCATACAAGGTGTGCACTCCGCTGTATTATCTAAACATTATTTTATTAAGTGGCAAGAATCATTATAAAAACATACACACAACACATATACACAAGACTTTTAAAACAATAAGACCACCGGGCTAAAATTTTTTTTTACCAATATATCACCAAACTATATACAAATGTACAATCACTAAATAATTTCATCTGAAACAATGTACAATCAAAGGGTACAAGTGCAGGCAGAGATATAAAAATATCAGTGTAATTCAGACATCTATGAGTACAGATGCAAGCTGGCCTCTGCTGCCCCCTAGCTGATAAATGCAATATTTACGTGAATACAAATAACAATAAATATATGGAAGTGCAAAATGAATCTAAAAAACCTGGTCATCAACCAAGCTAAAGTGACTAGTGCTGAACCACAAAATACAATATATATACCAAAATCAGTGCAAAAAATAAGAAATTACAAAACCACAAATATACGTCCAAGTGATAAGTGCAAGAGAAATAAATCAAACTAACCCTAACAATCAGGAATGGACTAGGATTTTAAAAGTATAACGGCAGGGACTAAAGGTTTGCAAAAGATGTTAGTACATGTACATCACACATCAAGATAAGAAAAGATACGCTACCGCCATGCACAAATGCCCAGTGGTCACTCCGCTGCCCCCGCGCGCTCCGCCATGCGCCCACGGCTTCAAGAGGGGGTAAATGACTAACCTTCTGTGTCCTCTTTTATTGTGGAGTAGCAGGTCCCCCGCCGCCACGCGCTGCGCCGGAAATCCGGTGGCTGGCGCGTCATCCCAGCCTCCCAGAGGGCTCGCCCCTCCTGATGACCCGGCCGCCGTCATCAGTGAGAGAAAGAAGGGGAGGGCCCGCCGGGCGGCCACGAGAACACCGCCGCCGCTACAGAAGGCTGCCCACCCCACAAAGGGGAAGGATTAACCTAATAAATGCCACCATATAGCTTAGTTACACAAGATGCTGCAAACAATATAGATAATAACCATGCTGTACTTTAAACTATACAAGACTCGCCAGTGGCCACTATATAGAAACAAGAGACAGGAGGAAAAAAGTCCCCTAATTTCAAAGAACAGGAATATGCGCAATACATGCAATATGCTGATACCAGCAAACAAAGTCACAAAACATTCCCTATATACGGACATAGATGAGGCTCATAGTCCAACTATTATAATCGCCTCTTGGCAGTAACAATACACACAGGCGAAGGTTTATTATCGGGAAACTGACACAATACTGTCCCAAAAGAAAAATAGAAATAATAGGCCTATTGATGCTTCTTGGGGTGTTTTAAATATCCTAAAATACTTTACAAGGTGGAACCATAGAGGCAGCATAGGCATCTGTTAAGTATATCAGTAGGGGGCATTTATATATACCATAAAAGGTTACCAGGCCCCCCATATGGCAGCCAAACGCTCCATGCCGAATCCACTAAATGGGTTTTCTTTCTTATATTCCAATGGCCTAAAAAAAAAACAAAAAAAAAACAACACAACAATAACATATTCCATTTCTCAAGTTTGCTTGAATCTTCTCCCTACTTCTAGGGAATTCCACATGCCGACCTCAGCCATACGTGCCCATCTTCAATCAGAGAGGTCTCATTGCGATGTCAACCAGGTCCACCATTCCCAGTCCAATCTTTCTCCGATATTTTGTCAGGGGTGGGTATGCACCCCAATAAAGTGGGTTATAGCCCCTTTAGGCTATATCATTGAGGTGGCTGAAAGGGGGGTTCAGTAGGGCTGCGAACAGGAATTATAAGGGGGTGTTGAAAGCTGCAGCCCAGCCAGCCCCAAAGCTGTCCATTTGGAATTCTCCCAGGTCTCCCTATGGCCAGTCTACCCCAAATCTGGGTACACTGTTCCTACTAAAGTGTGTTTATGAGCCTGTTTTGTTTCTTGGGGTAGCTTTTTTTCCCTGGGCGTCCCATTCAAAAGAAGCTTGCTGAAGTCATTACAGCAGACCTCTTTTATTTGCATTGTGCTGTGGCAGATGCAAACTGTCCGCTGTCCTATCTGTGAGCAAAGCAACTCCTGGCCGACAGGGTTACCAGGGAATCCCCCAGTAGGCCTCTGAACCCCTTTGAGGGCCTTTATCACCAAAAACCTGAACTATGTACAGCTTATTTGTGGCATCCCAAGTGCACACACAGACAATATAGATTGGCATGATGTGCAAGGGCACAGAATATAAGGTGGTAATACTTTCATCTAAGTGTGGTGTGGGCCCCCAGAGTCAGTGCTACTGTTTTTTCTCATTTCTAATGAACCTAGGCTCACTGCTGCCTGAAATGGACCCCCCAGGCCTTATCAAATCCTCAACTACCAGTATATCAAATATCATTGGTGGTTCAGCAGCCCTGCCCCTACCCACTGCAGCAAACCAATGAATGAGTGTATTAAAAAAAATAACATGACGATGTGCAGCAGGGCCAAATCCCTGCAGAACCAATGAACTAATAAAAACAAAATCTCCAGCAATCTCCAACTCTACCATTTTCCTAGAGATGGCATTGGCCGTCTCACCAGGCCTCATTAAAGGTGCACCCCTAACTCTGAGGGCAAGCATGTCTATCTCACAGGGCCCTGCCATTTTTCCCTCGGTAAATGGGGATAAATGGCAATAATAGGGCCTTAGAAAAACATATCTGAAAGAGTCTACCTTGATGTGGTGGCAGGGCTAAAATGGTATCTGAAGCTTAGTATTGAGCAAACCCGAACCGTAAAGTGCGAGTTCAGGTTCCCAACTTACCGTGGACAACTTACCTGAGCCCCGCAATTCCGGTCCCTTAGGCGGCACTGTTCTTTTCAAATGGTCCTTGGCCTGGCTCCAAGAAATGGCCTAGTGCCAGCTGGCACTGGGAGTGTCCTCACAAATGGGAGCGGCAGCCATCTTTCTGTGGCCCCTTTCTAAGACCATTTGTACGGAACATTGCTGCCGATGGCACGGGGATAGCGGGGCTCAGGTAAGTTGTACAACAGTGCTTTCTGCTGCACACTCTGGCCCCTGCCACACTCGCCATAACAGTTTTTATTTATTTGACGGATGCCCCTCCCACTCTGCCCAGGTGGGTGAGGAGTAGGGGGGCAAAAGCAGAATTGCCCCCCAAAGTCCGGGTCCCCGAACCCTAACTTTTTTCATAGTTCTGCCCGAACTTTCCGAACCCAAACTTTGGGGGGTTTGCTCATCCCTACTAAAGCTGCATTGTTGCCCTTATATGTGTAGTGTAGGTATAAGGAGGGGCCCTGTCACCTAGGCTGTATTGGGCTCAGAAATTCCTGATAGCAGCCCCTCTCTAATTATACAGTTTCTTGAAACTCTACACTTCATTTAGTAATTAGGTGACCTCTAAAGGCAGTTGGTCATATTGCATTTGATTTAGGGGTATCAGCGTACAGGGGGATAAAAACATGCACACCACACTTTTTAATTTTTTATTTTATTCAAATTTGAACAAGTACATTTAACAAGTACATTTAAAGCGGAACAAAACCCAGGGTGGCTGGCCTTCCCTCTTGAGCATCCTAAATTGGGATGCCCTGCTGTGTGAAAGTCTCAAGGGCTCCAGTATTCATTCAACTTTCCCCAGTCCAACGGCATATGCACCGGCTCTTGTCCAACCAGGGCCATTTGCCGTACCTTTGTAATTTGACAAACGGCTCTGATTGTTTAGAGCAGCCACGTCCCATGCATCTTCGTGGTGTGCGCAGCCATTCAGATGGGCTGGGGCAGGAGCGCACATGCCACTGGGAACGCCTCCACTCTCGCTCCAACTTGAAGCCCATCAGAGCCATTTGCCAAATGACATTGTCACATTAAACGGCTCGATTGGACAAGAGCCCGCACATACGTCGTTGGACCAGGAAGAGGTGAGTTCTTACAGGTGATTTGATGGGTTTCACACAGTGGGACACCCCGATTTCCAGGCCACGGAACAAAATTGGGAATAGTGGAAAATTCTGGATTTTGTTCCGCTTTAAAGTGGACCAAGACCAAGGATTTTAACTATCCTGTGTTTTGGTCCATCCCCCTGGGGGTACCCCGGTTTGGGATCCCCTGCTGTGTGAAACCCCACCGTTCCCCCAGTAAAACTCACCTCTCCTTGAGCCCACAGTGCAGACACGGCTCTCTTTCAATCAGCTTCCCTGGTCGCGCATAATAATGTGTGTCCGGAGAAGATTAAGGCCCTTATTCATCAAGCGATAGCGCCAGGTAGTGTCTGACGAGCGCCAGGTAGCGGCAGCTAACGGCGACTACCGACTCAAGTACGCCCGGCGGCGGTCACAATGACGCATTTATCAAGCAAAATGAGGCTAGCGCCGGCGAGAGCGACGGCTAGCGCGGCATTCATCATGAAGCCGCCTGGACCGAACAGCGCCGCTGCAAATTCCCTCACAGCGCCAGGTATGAGCTGTCGCTCCCTGGCGATGTCCAATGCTTTTCAATGGAGCAATCTATAATTATTCATAATTAATTGGTATTCATTTTTTTTTTTTTTTTTTAATGTCAAAAAATCGGAGACCACTTCTGCAATGTTAGGATTTATTTTTAAGTAAAAAAAAAAATTAAAAAAAATATGTGCAGAATTGATCTAACAGGTCTGAGATTAATGTATTCATATTACAAAATGATTCTAAAAACATGTATAATGTTACATTCAAATAATATGGTTGTTTAGGGGTTAAAAACTAGTTAATACACATCGCCGCAAGCGCTCTGGGGTTTAAACAAGGAATGGACAGCGACAGCACATTCGGAGCGTGATTTGTTGATGAATATGAAGCTAGCCGTTCGCTCTGGCCATTCGTTGTCAGGCGCTCACATACAACGCTGGACCTGTGAAACAGCGACCCCCCAGCCCGTATTCAACATTACCGCACACCGACTGAGTCGCTGTCATCAAGCTAATGCCGGCCAAGCACAGCGAATACTGGCTGGCGCTGAAACAATCACGCTACAGTCGCTCATCTGTCGCTACCTGGCGCTATTAATGAATCGGCCTCTAATAAAATCCCAGAAAGAGGATGTGAATGGCGAGGTTTCACGTAATGGGGCATCACAATTCAGGATGTCCCAGGGAGTCTCATAGACTCGAGAGCCTGTTTAGGTCCGCATTAGGTTTGTGGCTGTAACATTTAAAAGTGTGGAAAAATTCCAGGGGGATATGAATAGTATTTCAAGGAGCTGACTATAGAAGATACATATCTTTTTCTTTCTGCACTGCTTTTATATTTATCAACCTATTTTTGTAATCTATCTTGTTATGTATTTTTAATTCGTGTATATCTTATCCAAAGTTTTGGGCCCTCAATGGGCCATTTGGGGGTCCAAAACGTTGGTTTATGTTCTATATTGGTTTCACTCTTGCACCCATTTATTGTTTGAAGCTGTGCCGAGTAATAGCTTGTTTCCATTATATCTTATTTTACTTGATAAGGGACAAACAAAATGTTCAACGAGAAGCTGATCATCTTGGCACTATAATTTATAAATAATAAGTGCTGACATTGACCATTACAATCTCATGCCTTCTATAATTTCATTGTGCAGTCTGACCTGCTTTTTTCCAAGGCATCAGATGAGAAGGTCTCCCTGCTTCTTTGATTAACACATAACTCTTTGTGTGAGATGGGATATGAAGCTAGAACTGCAGGCACGTATTACAAAACAACTACCCCCCCCCCCCCCCCCCCTGTTGCCGCATGATGTTTCAAAGCAGAATGTGTAAATTATTAACCACTGAGTGGCCTGTGGTTTTGAAGCAGCCACATACAGGGGCGGACTGGCCATAGGGATACCTGGGAGAATTCCTGTGGGCCACAGTGCCTTGGCCATGGTTTGGCTGCTGTTTCTAACACCCTCATGCCATTCCTGCCTCTCTAGTTACAAATGTTAAAGGGTTTAGGTGTCGGCACACCGGTTAAAGATTATGTACATTTAGATTCACAGAGGTAGGTGCAATTAACCCATAAGGCATCTCTCCAACAGTGCCTTGTGTAACACTAGGGTGTAAAGGATTAGGACTAATGCACACCACACCAATTTTGTTATGCAATTAAAATGTTTTTAGAGAAATGATACACATTACAAGGTTTATCATACAGCAAAAAAGGATACAGCGCAGATTTCTAAATAAGATTTGTCCAATTGATCTCCAGGATCGTGAGCCACCTCATAGAAAAAAAAGAGTGATATAGTAACCTTAAACTGTAACCATACATATAGAGACTATATATAGCATTGGTAATTACCAGACTAATAATTGAGGGGTTATTCAAACGGTCCTGAAGAGTGTAAATGGCTGTTATATGATCTATTATGTTCCGTTAAAGTGGACCAACACCGAGAGGTGATCGGCCCGGAAATCTATAAGATTCCCGGGCCGATCACCTCCCACCCCGCGGGACATCCGAGATCGGGATGTCCCGCGGGGTGAAACCCCCCCAAATACCCCAAATCACCTACCTTATCTTCCGCCGCCACCGCCGCCTCCCTCGCGCCCCTCTAGGCGTGCGCGCGCCCGCGCCGGCCGTCTGTGAATGGCCGGCACGGGCGCGCACGCGCCGAAAGTGACGTGAGGGAGGCGGCGGCGGCGGAAGCCGCTTGGACGTTCCTGTTCCCCGCCTGGACGTTGGCGGGGATTGGACCGGGCAGTCACGTGGGAGCGGGGAGAGTTTATTGGGGTTTCTGGGGGGGTTTCACACAGCGGGGCACCCCCGATCGGGGTGCCCCGCCGAAGTGGACCAAAACCCAGGATAGTCAAAATCCTGGGTGTTGGTCCACTTTAAGGAAGCACAGTGAAACAACAAGGCTGCGAAAGAGGCCGGCAGCCTCGAAACGTGGGCTCTGTTAAGCGATCACGGTGCACTTGCCATTGGTAAACCTGTTGCTACATCTTACATAGCTTATATATACTGTTATGATGCGCGTCATGATTATACTGCATATCATGTTTATCTCTATGTTGTAACTTCTGGTATGATGTCGCAATATACTATCTGACCAGAGTGGGGTCAGATTACTGTACTTATTGTTGTTTCACTGTGCTTCCTTAACGGAACATAATAGATCATATAACAGCCATTTACACTCTTCAGGACCGTTTGAATAACCCCTCAATAATTAGTCTGGTAATTACCAATTCTATATATACCCTTCGATTCAAAGAGCAAAAGTTAATTGATTTTGGATCGAGAATCGTAAGTTTGGGTGGGTGTTAGTCATTTTTTCCTGTTTTTTTGGCCATTTCCGACTCGCACGAGCCTACGTACGAATGCGTATATGCTCTTACGATCATCGGAAGTTCGTTCCTAAATTTTAGGATCAAAACGTAAAACTTAGGATCAAATCCTAAAACTTAGGATCAAAACGTAAAACTTAGGATAATCGGATGTGTTTAGGTGTGATTCAGAGAACAGTTTTCCAACCTCTAAAGACGTTTTAAAAGAAAGCCACTGCCGACACCTTTTAGCAGTCGGATTGCTGTTCTTGAACAGGTTTTTTGGCTATGTGGAGGAGTCTGCGCGTCTGGAGCTCCAATGAACTGCATGTATCAGCATGGCCGAGGCCATAAATTGTATGGCAATGCATACCTGATTCATGTATGCCTTATAAAAGCATTTTAATGTGGACCTTAATTAGTCCTTTGCATGTAAACCTTTATTTTGCAATATATTTGCGTTAATTAAAGAAAATTATGTCCTTTGGTATTTATTTTTAAATTGATGTACTAGAATAATATTTTTAGATTGCATTTATTGGTGTAGTTGTTTACCTTTGCTTTGTTTAATTATTTAAGCACATCTTTGGTCAGATGCATCACACTTACTGAGGAGAGGAGAGCGGGATAAAGTGCAGGATGTGGGTTACTGCTGTATTTTGCACAGACACAGCAGAGCTGGGGGCACGGAAAGGTCAGAAATCAAAGAATGCAGAGCAACACAGTCACAAGGCCCTTTCTGTTTGTAGGCTGCCCGATAATACCTGACCCACCATCTTGGCTGTTTCTAGACTCATAACATGCAGAAGTTGCTGGGTGTTTTTTTATATTTGAGAGCAATCTGTATGTAGAGGGTGTGGGTAACCCCACACAAAATTTTAAGTTGTACCATTTGAAGCCAAAATATTAAAATTAAATCCACAAGTAAAAAATGCAAGTTAAAGCGGACCTTCACTCTAAATAAGAGTCTATCTTATGTTTCCCACACCCTGTACATACAGATTGCTCACATTAAAAATCATCCTACCTGCATCTACTGCATTTTATAAGCCTTTAAACATCCAAGATGGCGGCTTATGGAAGCTGCCATTTTTGCAGGCAGCCTGCAAACAGGAAGTGCCTGCAAACAGGAAGTGACTGTGCTGCTCTGCATCCTGGGACTGCTGACCTTTCCCTGACCCCAGCTCTGCTCTGTCTGAGCAAAGCACAGCTATAACCCGCCCCCCTGTACCTTATCCCACTCTCCTCTCCTCAGTAAGTGTGATGCTTCTGAGTCAAGATGGCGGCGCCCGTATCCTAAAGTCCTGAACAGAGTTGCAGCCCAGTGGGGGAAAGTATAATAAATTAGTGACTAAACATGTAAAATATATTAATTTTAGATGCTGAGGAATTGTTTTTTAAGAGTTTGGGCTTTTCATTAAATCATGGTGAAGGTCCGGTTTAACTAAAAATTAAACAAAGTAAGATTTACTTATGCAAATGCATTCATTAATGGTTGGTTACTACAAAATGAATGAAATAAAGAAAAATAAAAGACCAAATATTTAGAATGCACTTTAATGAGGTAAGTTTGTAGTGCGCAGGCGCAAGATCAGAAGGATTTACGTCCAGACAAAAAAGGAAAAAGGGCAAAACCAATGTTGCAACCTGAGAAATGAAACGGAAAATTCAGGATGGAAACTGACATAGGTCTGATTCCCGAACTGCCATACGAACGGACGTAAATTTTAGGATAGAAACGTATTTGCTTATAGAATCACTCGCAAGTTCATACTGTTACATGTTTCTTTGAATCGACCCTAATGTGTTCAAAAACAGACTTTACTCACACAGCGTCTGACGCTCTATGTGGAGAGCGAGTGCCGGACTCACTGAGCTGGCGCTATCTTTTGCTCGCTGCATCGCTATACTGTTAGAGCGCCCAACACACATCACATTCATCAATGCCGGCCAGGTTACTACAGCGACCCAGACGCTGTGTTACAGCGCCTGATACATGTTTACAGCGTCTACTAAGGGTCGCTCTAAGCACCTCTATACATACGCTCATCTGGCAATACCTGGCGCTAGTAGTGAATCAGCCATCACGATGCTAGTATAACTGGCTTTTATTCCTTTCTTCCTTCATCTGTTCTTTCTTTCTTCCATTCTCCATTCTTCCTTACTTTTTTCCTTTCTTTTTTTCCTTTCTCCTTTCTTTCCTTCATTTCATAAAATCATCCTCTCTTCCTTCCTTTCTTCCTTCCCTTATTTTTTTCTTTTTTCTCTTTCATTCTTTCCTTTTTTCCTTATTGTTTTAATTCATGCATTCCTTTATTTCCTTCTTTCATATTTTCTACTTTCTATTTCCTTCTGTTCTTCTTTGTTTCTTTATTTCCTTTTTCCTCCCTCTTTCTTTTTTCCTGTCCTTCTTCTTTCTCTCTCTTTTTTTCCTTGCTACCTTCCCTTTTTTTCCTCTTTCGGATGCTGAGTCTACCCTCTGATGAGCGTCAGCACCCTTTAGGTGCCCTGTCCTGGGATCTAGAAAAAACACTATTACTTTCACATGTCTCCCTGCATTTGGAAGGGTTGTCCCTCTCTTGAACCCATCCACCCTAAAGACTCATCTTCCCATAAGACACACCTATGTTTTGAAGGAGGTAAATAAGAAAATAAATTCTAAACCAAATGTGCTAAAACACACATAGAAACATAGAAGGATGATGGCAGAAGGAGAGCAATAGCTCCACCTAGTCTGCCCTTATGTGTATACTGTATGTACTTATCTTATGACAGAGATTTTATATAGGGTGGCATCAACGGGGAGGCCGATTCATTAATAGCGACATGTAGCGACAGTTGAGCGACTGTAGCGGCATTTTCACAGCGCCCGCTAGTAGTCGCTGTGCTTGGCCATTGTTCGGTTGTTGAAGCGACTGAGTCGGTGTGCAGTAATGTTGAATACGGGGTGACGAGTCGCTATTTGACAGGTTCCGCGATGTATGGGTGTGCATGATAGCGACTGGTCAGAGCGACCGGCTCCCACCATATTCATCAAAAAATCCCGCTCAAAAAATTCTCGCGCTGTGAAATGCATGTTTAAACCCCAGAGTGCTGGCGGCGATGTGTTAAAAGTAGTTTTTTAACCCCCAAACCACCATATTTTTGGAAACCAAAAAAAAAAAAAAAATTTTTAAAGAATTTAGTAATATGAATACAATAATATCAGACCTGTAATATCAATCCTGCACAATTTTTTTTTTTTTTTACCTTAAAAAAATGATCTAACATGGCCGAAGTGGTCACAGAATTTTTCACATTTAAAAAAAAAAAAAACATTAATAACAATTAATTATGAATATTTAAAGATTGTTCCATTGAAATGCATTGGAGAGCGCCAGGTAGCGAGAGGTCATACCTGTCGCTGTTCAAGGTCGGACGCTGGCGCTGTGGGCTGAGGCTGGAATAAGGATGAATGAGTGGCTATCTGGCGCTATCTCAGTCGCTAAGCAGGATCGGCTTGATAAATGTGTGATTGTGGTGGGGAGCCGGCGTTCTCGTGGCGGTGCCCATCATTACCGGTCGCTCACCGGTCGCTACCTGTCGCTATTCCTTCATAAATAAGGGCCTAAATTAATAACCAATTCTATTGGTGGTGCACTGCTCTGTAGGTCCCAACGTGCAATCTACAACAATACTATGGGGGATGCCCCAAACTTCCCCCTTCTTTGAGGCCAAGAGAGTCTAACAATTGCACTCACACTATTTTAAAATGCATATTTTTATTGTAGCATGTCAACAACACAATTAAAAACTTTAAAAGCCATATGCCACAAATAATATTTTGGGAAAAAAAACATCCCACTCAAGGCGGGGAATAGGAGTTGAGTGGGCTGGGTTTTTTTTCCCCAAAAAAATTATTTGTGGGATTAAATCATTTGCTGTTTTGGCATCATGATATGTGCATAAAAATAAGTGGATAATTGAAAAGAATAATACCATTTTGTGAATACTCACCTGTAAAATGGGTATTATAAGTATGTCACACACCCCACTTCAATCATTAATTATTACACTTGGGGGTAACTCCACCAGCAGGTGGTGACGTGCAGAGAAGTCATGAAAAAACAAGCCCCTCCTGGTCTATACATTCCTGGTACCTCTCACTCATTCCCCAGTATTCAAACAGCAGTAAAGACAAGGTACCAGGAAAAAAACCCTCAAACTGTAAACGAAAACTTCACCCTATAAAGAATCCGGGATACCAAAAGGGCGGGTGAAGTGGGGTGTGTGACATACTTATAATACCCTTTTTACAGGTGAGTATTCACAAAATGGTATTATTCTAAGTATGTCACACACCCCACTTCAATCATTAATTATTACACTTGGGACATCCAACAGCAGTGTCCAAAAAGGGCGGGTATCCAACCAGGCAATAATGCAGAAAACTCAAACCACTGCAGCCTGCAGAACCTTGCGGCCAAAAAACAGCATCCGCTGAAGCCCGCACATCAACCTTATAAAACATGGAAAAAATGTGAACCGAAGACCAAGTAGCAGCCTTACAAACTTGTTCAACAGAAGCCTGGTGCTGAAAAGCCCAGGACGCACCAACCGCACAAGTAGAATGAGCATTGACCCGAAAAGGGGGATCCTTCCCCTTGGCAGAGTAGGCCCCAACAATTGCCTGACGAATCCATTTACTAATGGAAGACTTAGCCGGAGCCAAACCCTTCCTAGCCCCACAGGGCACCACAAAAAAAGGGACCAGTCTTACGAAAAGAAGACATAATACGCAAGTAGTACCTGACACAACGTACCACATCCAAACAATGCAATGCCCTCTCCTTGTCATTCCCAGGTCTAGGGCACAAGGAGGGAAGAACAATGTCCTGATTCAGATGAAAAGCAGAAACCACTTTAGCGAGAAAGTCTGGTTTGAAACGAAAAACCACTTTGTCCTGATGTTTCTCAAAATAAGGAGCCTGAATAGACAAGGCTGCCAACTCCGAAACACGCCAAACCGAAGTGATGGCCACCAAAAAGACAACCTTCTGAGTCAACATGGATAGAGCAATATCCTGCAAAGGCTCAAAAGGAGGAGCCTGAAGAGCAGAGTGGACCAAATTCAAATCCCAACAGGGAGCAAAGGCTACCTAGGAGGCCGCAGATGCGAAACCCCCTGGAAAAAAGTCTTGACCAAAGAATGAAAAGCAAAAGACCTCTGAAAAAAGATAGACAAGGCCGAAACCTGCCCCTTCAAGGTACTAAGCTGCAGACCAGAGTCCAGCCCAGATAGAAGAAATGCCAAAATCCTAGAGATAGAAAAGACCCGGCAGGCCAAAGATCTCGCCTCACAATCAATATAAGATCTCCAAGCCCTAAAATAGATGGAAGAAGAAGATCTCTTCCTGGCACTGATAAGAGTCCGAACGACCGAATCCGAGAGGCCTTCCTCCTTCAAGATGGAGGTTCCAGCAGCCAAGCCGTCAAAGCCAACGATGGTAAAACTGGGGTAACACAGTAGACCCTGAGTGAGAAGATCCGGCCGAAGAGGCAGCTCGAACTGATCCACCACCAGACGAACGATGTCCGCGAACCACACCCGCCTTGGCCACCTTGGGGCCACGAGAATGCCGGGAACTCCTTCCAGAACCAGCTTTTGCAGAACCCTGTCTAGCATGGGGATCGGAGGAAACAGATAAAGAAACCCCAGGTCCCTCCAGCTCAGAGCCATGGCATCCGCCGCCAGAGCCAGAGGACCCTGAGATAGCGACACGAATGTCGGAAGCTTGTGATCGTGACGAGAGGCAAACAGATCCACCTCCGGCGTCCCCCACCGAAGACACATTGACCGAAACACCTGGGGATGGAGAGACCATTCCCCCCGGCGGGACGAACACCGGCTCAGCAAGTCCGCCTCCGTGTTCTCTACTCCTGGAATGCAAACTGCCGAGATGCAAGGGACATGAGTCTCTGCCCAAACTAGAATCAGAGAAACCTCTCGGTGGGCACCCAGACTGCGAGTCCCTCCTTGGTGATTGATGTAAGCAACCGCCGTCTGATTGTCCGATCGAACCTGAACCGGCAGGCCCTGTAAATGATGCGTCAAGTGAGACAGAACCAACCTGATGGCTCGCAACTCCAGAACATTGATGGGCAAGTGAGCTTCCTGAGGGTCCCACTGCCCCCGAAACTGAAGATCCTTCCAGAAACCTTCCCATCCTGACAAACTGGCATCCGTGGTGACAGCTTCCCAAAGCGAGGTCAGAAACGACCTGCCCTTCAGAAGATTGTCCGAGACCATCCACCACAGAAGAGACTGCAGAACCCGAGGGGACATCCGGAAGGACCGATCCAACGACCGCGGTCGCCGGTCCCAAGACGCCAAAAGATGAAGCTGAAGCGTCCTCGTGTGAAACTGCGCGAAGGGAACTGCCTCGAACGAGGCCACCATCAACCCCACCAGTCTCATCCCTAGCCGAATGGACGGGCGATGATTGGAAAGAAGAAGCTGAGCCAATTCCTGAATCAAAAGAACCTTGGCCTGAGGGAGAAAAACTCTGTGCTGGCAAGAGTCCAAGGACATCCCCAGATAGGTCACCACCCTGGCCGGAACCAGAGAGGACTTGGGGTAATTGATCACCCATCCGAACCTCTCCAGCATAGACACCACCATGCTGGTGTCCCCTTCCGCTTGACTGAAGGAAGGAGCCATGATGAGAAGATCGTCCAGGTAAGGCACAATGCGAATCCCCTGAGCTCTGAGCAGGACCATCACTCCCGCCAACACCTTGGTGAACACTCTCGGGACCGCGGTGAGGCCAAATGGAAGAGCTACAAACTGGAAATGCCGATCCTTCACCACAAAGCGAAGAAACCTCTGATGAGCCGGAAAAATCGGAATGTGAAGGTAAGCATCCTTGATGTCTATGGATGTCATAAAGTCCCCCTGCCGAAGCGAACCGATCGCAGACCGCAGGGTTTCCATGCGGAACTTCCGGGGACGAATAAACCGGTTGAGAAACTTCAAATCCAGGATGGGACGGAACGACCCATCCTCTTTTTTTTTTGGGTACAGTGAAGAGATTGGAATAATAACCGCGCCCCACCTCCGAAAGAGGGACCGGGCAGATGACTGCCAATTCCAGAAGATTCCTTACCGCCGCCAGGAACCCCTGCGCGGCCAGCGGATCTGAAGGTACCCGAGACCTGAAAAACCTTGAAGGAGGGTGGGACTCGAACTCCAGCTTGTAACCGGCCGACACCACGTCCCGGATCCACCTGTCCGAGACCTCCTGGTCCCAAACCCGGGAGAAGAGTCGCAACCGTCCCCCCACCCGTACGGGTGAGGGCGCCCCCCCATTGCTGAGCAGACTTGGCAGCTGACTTGGAGCCCCAGGCGTGAACGGGACGGCCACGGCCTCTACCCCTATTCCAACCTGCGCCCCTGGAAGCCGAGAAGCCCGCACCCCTGCCGGCTCTGGCTCCCCGAAAGGATGGATTGAAGGGAGCCGCCCCCCGAAAGGAACGGCGAAATTTCTTGCGCAGAGGTAACTTACCTCCCTTGGCAACAGAATCCAGCTTTTCGCCGAAAAGCCTCAAACCCAAAAAGGAAAGAGCCGTGAGCGATCTCTTAGAATTAAAGTCAGCCGTCCACTGTCTCAACCAAACGGAGCGGCGAATAGCCACCAACAGAGCAGAAGCCCTGCCACACATCAACAAGGCATCATCCTGAGCGGTCAGAACAAACGACAAAAAAGAGTCACAACGCTTAAGCGCAAGAAACTCAGCACCAGAGGAATCAAGATCCACACATAAATCCCTGACCAATCCGGCAAACCTCGCCGTCCTTGAGAGAAGTAGTGTCGGGAGAATGAACAACCGCCGTATTAGACAGCCCCAAGACCGGAGCATCCCCCTCGGGAGGTACAGACCAACGCGTCATCAAGTCCGCCGGAAAAGGATATTTCTTATCCCAGCTAGGCGATACCCCGACGAGCCGTGTAGGTTGCTCCCATTGCTTAAGGACAACGTCCTCAAAATTCTGTTGACTGGGAAACTCCAAGCGCTGCTTGGATCCCCCAAAAAGCTGGCCCTTGGGCCGAGGAGCAGCCTCGGGAGGGTCCAAATCCAAAACCTCAAACATTTGGGCCAAAATGGAAGACGTATCGGGAGCAGGACCAACCTGGTCCCCCTCAATACCCAGCACTTGCTGGCCCTCTGAATCATCCAAATCCTCAACAAGCTCACCCTCTTTAAGGGGACGATCTGACCAATCCAGGTCCTCAACAACCTCCTCATCAGAGTCCGGCGGAGGCGGAGATAGGTGTTTACGCTTAGCCGGAGCCTTCCGAGCGGACATAGCGGAAAAAACTTTCTCGAGGTTGGCCAAACGGGCGCACACCTCAGATTGCGAATCCCCACCCGTGACAATGTCACACGGGGTCCGGAAACAGGCGAGGAGGCGAGGGAGATGGCGCGGACGAAGAAGTACCAGGCACCGGGGTGCCGGACTGGCGCTCAATGTTCCGCTGTACACATGGAATACATAGAATGACATCATCCCCCGGGAGCGGAGTCCCACAACCCCCACACAGCCTGGGTTGTCCCGAAGGACCGTTTCCGGTATCTGTGGCAGCCTCCATTGGTGAAATTTATGGTATTCGCAGAACCCAGGGATTTACGCAATAAGCGACCCGGGATGCCCCTCTCGGATTTCAATAGAATATATATATCTATATATGAAATATTAAAGTAGCCCTGACCAGGGAAGCTATCCCAAGGGACACTAAGCCAACCCCACTAGCCAGGTATATAAGACCGGGAGAGCCCTTGTATGGTGGAATCCCGGAATCTGGAAAAGAAAAGGCCACAATCAATCCAGGCACACATAACTACAAAAACATAGAACTACATATGACTAGGTATAAACACTTCCAGCCAGCATACCCAAAAGTCTTGCTGAATCCCCCTGCCGTTGCCCCCACGGGAGGAGGGGGGAAGGGAGGAAGGCACAGACCAGTATATAATTCAGAGACAAATGGCCCAAAGTTAGTACCCAAAAAGGATAACTACTGCCCCCTTAACTGAATGCTCCCTTTAAAACCGCGTTCAGGCATAACAGTAATAATAAAAGTAAGATCACACAGCCGTGCCAGGAGGACACAATTCATTGAGGGATTACCTCCAGATGCGCCACCTCAACGCCGCAGCCTACCAAAACCGCAAGAAATGGCGCCAACCATAGGAAAACGGAGACGGCACGCCCCGTTACAGAGCGCGCCCAAAAATTACATATTTTATGTATAACCCAAGCTTAATGAAGTTCGGGGTGTGTGACACATCGATTAGACTGAAAACGAGGCGGAGACGAGGGGCGGGCCCACTGTAGCCCCGCCCCTCCCTAGCCGCCAGACATGGCGCGGGCCGCGCCAAGCACGGCCCGCCCACCTAACAGCCCAGCGAGCGGCGTGCGCCGCAAGCAAAGGCGCCAGCAGAGGCCGTCGGGCGGACCGGCGGCACGCAAGCCGCCCGGTCCCGCCCGCCTAAATAAACCGCCAGCGGGGCGCCGAATGTCCATGGCGCCCTGGCACCCAGGCGGGCCCGCGGCGCAACACGCCCCCCGGCCCCGCCCCGCAGAACAAGGACGGGCGCCCTAACATGGCGCCCGCCTACCGCACCGGGTGGCGGGCCGGCGGAATTCCCGCCCGACCCATCCCCACATGTAAAAACACTGGCCCCACACAGGAGCTCCAAGGCCCCCAAAGGAACCTACAATAAAGCATATGCAGACTGCCAACACCGCACCGGCCGCCTGTCCTTGCCCCACTGCACACGCACACACAGTGAAGCCACACACACACATTCATAAGAATGAAAGAGGCCAGAGAAAAAACCTAAAGGGGGGCATAAGGGCTGGGGCATCCCACGTCCGGATCACCAAACCGGATCACCGCTATGCCCCAATATATGGGGACGAGCAGAGGAGCTAATCTCCTAGGCACCTAAAGTGCCATCTACCCTTACCCGGCCTACAGCCTAAGCTGGGAGGCTGCCAGTTACATGTGAGAATTGAAACAAATGGAGCCGGGCAGAAATAGACCATGGGGGGGGGGGGGGGGGGGGCGGGGTGATACCCCGGCTACCTGCAAGCAGGAGACTTCTTTCTTCTGTCTTGTCGCCATCTTGCAGAGAAGAAAAACTGGGGAATGAGTGAGAGGTACCAGGAATGTATAGACCAGGAGGGGCTTGTTTTTTCATGACTTCTCTGCACGTCGCCACCTGCTGGTGGAGTTACCCCCAAGTGTAATAATTAATGATTGAAGTGGGGTGTGTGACATGCTTAGAATAGTGTATACTCTTGTGTAGTTGCGAATTGTCCCTCAAGTTACAATGTAGGCAGTTATAATGTCAAATTGTAAATATAATAATTAGTACATCAAATAGTAGAGTATAGGATATATTATCTCATGTATGTAGTATAGCTTTGTATACAGGGGGTACTCACCCTCCATCACGCCAGTCCCACGCCGAGCGCGCTGTCATTGTGCAAGACGAGTCTCTCTCCCCCGGCTGGGGCGGAGGGACGTGCTGCACATATGACAGGCGATGTATTTGCGGAAGTCTGCGCTCCACGTGATGACCGCTTCTTGTCCGGGGAGACTGACGCACTTCCGGCCGGCAGACAGAGAGACTCGGGCGGGGGGGAACGGTGGGAGGGTGAGTATAAAAGGGGCTTTGGGGAAGCCCTGCTACCGATTCTGCCTTGAGAAAGAGACCCTAGTGGTCTCGAAACGCGTAGGTGGGCCCCCAGGGGGATAGCTGTTCCTGGTCCGTAGGATTTGTAAGATCAAAAATATTTTGGATGTACTGTGTATTTTGGATGTTCTTATTCTCATGCACTTTATTATGAATTCTGGGATTTAAAAAAACCTTTTTTGCACATGAAATATTGGTTACTGATGCACTCTCTTGGCACTTAAACACTTTAATACACATGTATATAGATTCATTGGATTGTAAAAAAATTTTCTTAGAATATATTTATGTTTTATTATTGGCACAAAATATTAATACCCTTTTTTTTTTACCCTAAAAAAACGATTTCTCAGCATCTAAAATTAATATATTTTAAGTTTTTAGTCACTTCTTATTCTTTCCCCCACTGGGCTGTTCGGGACTTTTGGATATGGGCGTCGCCATCTTGAATCAGAAGCATTACACTTACTGAGGAGAGTGGGATAAAATACAGGGGCGAGAGTTATAGCTGTGCTTTGCTCAGACAGAGCAGAGCTGGAGTCAGGAAAAGGTCAGCAGTCCCAGAATGCAGAGCAGCACAGCCAGAAGGCACTTCCTGTTTGCAGGCTGCCTGATGCTCCATGAGCCGCCATCTTGGATGTTTCAAAGCTCATAACATGCAGTAGATGCAGGTAGGATGATTTTTAATGTGAGCAATCTGTATATACAGGGTGTGGGAAACAACATATAAGATAGACTCTTATTCAGATTGAAGGACCGCTTTAATAGAGGACATAATGAAATTCAGGCTCAGCGCCCCTAGTGGTGGATAATACAGCATGGCACATGGCCTTTAAAGTTTTTAATTGTGTTGTTGACATGCTACAATAAAAATATTTACTTTAAAATAGTGTGAGTGCAATTGTTAGACTCTCTTGGCCTCAAAGAAAGGGGGAGTTTGGGGCATCCCCATAGTATTGTTGTAGATTACTCCTTATCTTAGGATAGATGTGTGCTTATCCCAGGCTTTTATCCCATGGGGAATGGGATAAGGTTAAGAGAATGGGATAAGGTTAATGCCATTACAGGCAGTGTGGCATTAACCTTATCCCATTCCCCATGGGCAGTGTGACAGTTTCCCCTATCCCATTCCCATAGGCAGTGTAGAATCCCCCTCCAATTCCAGTATTCAGTGTGGCATTCCCCCATTCCATTCCCATAGGCAGTGTGGCATTCTCCCCTCCCATTCCCATAGGCAGTGTGGTTGTCCCCCATCCCATTCCTATAGGCAGTTCACCCATTCCAATCCCCATGGGCAGTGTGGCATCCCCCCCTCCCATTTCCATAGGCAGTGTGGCATCCCCCCTCCCTTTCCCATAGGCAGTGTGGCATTCTCCCCTCCCTTTCCCATAGGCAGTGTGGCATCCCCCCTCCCATTTCCATAGGCAGTGTGGCATCCCCCCAAATCCCTTTCCCATATGCAGTGGGGCAGTCCCCCCATCCCATTAACATAGGCCGTGTGGCATACCTCCCTCCCATTTCCATAGGCAGTGTAGCATTCCCCCATCCCATTCCCATAGGCAGTGCGGCATTCCCCCCTCCCATTTCCCATAGGCAGTGTAGCATTCCCCCATCCCATTCCCATAGGCAGTGTGGCATTCCCCCCCTCCCATTCCCATAGGCAGTGTGGCATTCCCCCCCTCCCATTCCCATAGGCAGTGTGGCATTCCCCCCCATCCCATTCCCATAGGCAGTGTGGCATTCCCCCCATCCCATTCCCATAGGCAGTGCAACATTCCCCCCTCCCATTTCCCATAGGCAGTGTGGGATTCCCCCCCTCCCATTACCATAGGCAGTGTGGCATTCCCCCCTCCCATTTCCCATAGGCAGTGTGGGATTCCCCCCCTCCCATTTCCATAGGCAGTGTGGGATTCCCCCCCTCCCATTTCCATAGGCAGTGTGGCATTCCCCCATCCCATTCCCATAGGCAGTGTGGCATTCCCCTATCCCATTCCCATAGGCAGTGTGGGATTCCCCCCCTCCCATTTCCATAGGCAGTGTGGCATTCTCCCCTCCCATTCCCATAGGCAGTGTGGTAGTCCCCCATCCCATTCCTATAGTCAGTTCACCCATTCCAATTCCCATGGGCAGTGTGGCATCCCCCCCCTCCCATTTCCATAGGCAGTGTGGCATCCCCCCTCCAATTTCCATAGGCAGTGTGGCATTCTCCCCTCCCTTTCCCATAGGCAGTGTGGCATCCCCCCTCCCATTTCCATAGGCAGTGTGGCATCCCCCCAAATCCCTTTCCCATATGCAGTGGGGCAGTCCCCCCATCCCATTAACATAGGCCGTGTGGCATACCTCCCTCCCATTTCCATAGGCAGTGTGGCATTCCCCCATCCCATTCCCATAGGCAGTGCGGCATTCCCCCCTCCCATTTCCCATAGGCAGTGTGGCATTCCCCCCATCCCATTCCCATAGGCAGTGTGGCATTCCCCCCATCCCATTCCCATAGGCAGTGTGGCATTCCCCCCATCCCATTCCCATAGGCAGTGCAACATCCCCCCCTCCCATTTCCCATAGGCAGTGTGGGATTCCCCCCCTCCCATTCCCATAGGCAGTGTGGCATTCCCCCCATCCCATTCCCATAGGCAGTGCAACATTCCCCCCTCCCATTTCCCATAGGCAGTGTGGGATTCCCCCCCTCCCATTACCATAGGCAGTGTGGCATCCCCCCCATCCCATTCCCATAGGCAGTGTGGCATCCCCCCTCCCATTTCCATAGGCAGTGTGGCATTCTCCCCTCCCTTTCCCATAGGCAGTGTGGCATCCCCCCTCCCATTTCCATAGGCAGTGTGGCATCCCCCCAAATCCCTTTCCCATATGCAGTGGGGCAGTCCCCCCATCCCATTCCCATAGGCCGTGTGGCATACCTCCCTCCCATTTCCATAGGCAGTGTGGCATTCCCCCATCCCATTCCCATAGGCAGTGCGGCATTCCCCCCTCCCATTTCCCATAGGCAGTGTGGCATTCCCCCATCCCATTCCCATAGGCAGTGTGGCATTCCCCCCATCCCATTCCCATAGGCAGTGTGGCATTCCCCCCATCCCATTCCCATAGGCAGTGCAACATTCCCCCCTCCCATTTCCCATAGGCAGTGTGGGATTCCCCCATCCCATTCCCATAGGCAGTGCGGCATTCTCCCCTCCCATTTCCCATAGGCAGTGTGGCATTCCCCCCTCCCATTTCCCATAGGCAGTGCGGCATTCCCCCCTCCCATTTCCATAGGCAGTGTGGCATTCCCCCATCCCATTCCCATAGGCAGTGTGGCATTCCCCCCTCCCATTTCCCATAGGCAGTGTGGCATTCCCCCCTCCCATTTCCCATAGGCAGTGTGGCATTCCCCCCATCCCATTCCCATAGGCAGTGTGGGATTCCCCCCATCCCATTCCCATAGGCAGTGCAACATTCCCCCCTCCCATTTCCCATAGGCAGTGTGGCATTCCCCCCCCTCCCATTACCATAGGCAGTGTGGCATTCCCCCCTCCCATTTCCCATAGGCAGTGTGGCATTCCCCCCTCCCATTTCCCATAGTCAGTGTGGGATTCCCCCATCCCATTCCCATAAGCAGTGCGGCATTCCCCCCTCCCATTTCCATAGGCAGTGTGGCATTCCCCCATCCCATTCCCATAGGCAGTGCGGCATTCTCCCCTCCCATTTCCCATAGGCAGTGTGGCATTCCCCCCTCCCATTTCCCATAGGCAGTGTGGGATTCCCCCATCCCATTCCCATAGGCAGTGCGGCATTCCCCCCTCCCATTTCCATAGGCAGTGTGGCATTCCCCCATCCCATTCCCATAGGCAGTGCGACATTCCCCCCTCCCATTTCCCATAGGCAGTGTGGCATTCCCCCCTCCCATTTCCCATAGGCAGTGTGGCATTCCCCCCATCCCATTCCCATAGGCAGTGTGGCATTCCCCCCATCCCATTCCCATAGGCAGTGTGGCATTCCCCCCCTCCCATTCCCATAGGCAGTGCAACATTCCCCCCTCCCATTTCCCATAGGCAGTGTGGCATTCCCCCCCTCCCATTACCATAGGCAGTGTGGCATTCCCCCCTCCCATTTCCCATAGGCAGTGTGGCATTCCCCCCCTCCCATTATCATAGGCAGTGTGGCATTCCCCCCCTCCCATTCCCTCATATAGGCAGTGTGGCATTCCCCCCTCCCATTTCCCATAGGCAGTGTGGCATTCCCCCCTCCCATTTCCCATAGGCAGTGTGGCATTCCCCCCCTCCCATTTCCCATAGGCAGTGTGGCATTCCCCCCTCCCATTTCTCATAGGCAGTGTGGCATTCCCCACATCCCATTCCTATAGGCAATGTGGCCGCTGCACCTGAGCGGTTAATGTAAGTATACTTACACTTATACTTATACCACCTGCACAGCTTTTTAGCGTTAAAGCGGTCCTTCACTCTGAATAAGAGTCTATCTTATATGTTTCCCACACCCTGTACATACAGATTGCTCACATTAAAAATCATCCTACCTGCATCTATTGCATGTTATGAGCCTTTAAACATCCAAGATGGCGGCTTATGGAAGCCGCCATCTTATCAGGCAGCCTGCAAACAGGAAGTGCCTCCTGACTGTGCTGCTCTGCATTCTGGGACTGCTGACCTTTACCTGACCCCAGCTCTGCTCTGTCTGAGCAAAGCACAGCTATAACCCGCCCCCCCTGTACCTTATCCCACTCTCCTCTCCTCAGTAAGTGTGATGCTTCTGAGTCAAAATGGCGGCGCCCGTATCCTAAATTCCTGAACAGAGTTGCAGCCCAGTGGGAGGAAAGAATAATAAGTAAGTGACAAAAAACTTAAAATATATTAATTTTAGATGCTGGGGAACCGTTTTTTAGGGGTTTGGGCTTTCCAATAAATCATGGTGAAGGTCCGGTTTAACACACAAAAAGGTGCGATATTATTGTGGTATTCAAATTTTTCCAAAAAAAGTCATCTGCACATTTGATGAAGCAATTTTTCCAGGTGAGGTGCATGATTTTTCCAATGACATAAGAATATTTGTATAACATTTTGGAAACAACAGCACCCTATGGGCTATGCTAAGAAATTTGCCAAATTGTTATGAATAGCCCATAGGGTGCTGTAGTTTCCATACTTAAGCAGGACCTTCAGCATCATTTATTAAAAAGCCCCAAACCTTAAACTATTTCCCAGCATCTAAAATAGATATATTTTAAGTTTTTAGTTGCTTACTTATTATTCTTTCCCCCACTGGACTGCAACTCTGTTCAGGACTCTAGGATAGGGGCTCCGCCATCTTGACTCATATCAAGTATATCAAGTATATTGAATCACATACTGAGGAGAGGAGAGCGGGATAAAGTGCAGGGGGGCAGGTTATAGCTGTGCAGAATCCGTGAGCCGCCATCTTGGATGTTAAAGGTTCAAAATACGCACTAGGTATAGGTAGGTTGATTTTTAATGTGGGCAATCTGTATGTACGGGGGGGATATATAAGATAGGCTCTTATTCAGGGTGAAGGCTCGGATTAATGTGGGCAATCTGTATGTACAGGGTGGGGGAAACATACAAGATAGGCCCTTATTCAGGATGAGGGTCCGGATTAATGTGGGCAATCTGTACAGGGGGGGAACATACAAGATAGGCCCTTATTCAGGGTGAGGGTCCGGATTAATGTGGCCAATCTGTATGTACGGGGGGGGGGGGGGGGCATACAACAAGATAGGCCCTTATTCAGGGTGAGGGTCCGGATTAATGTGGGCAATCTGTATGTACAGGGTGGAAGAAACATACAAGATAGGCTCTTATTCAGGGTGAGGGTCCGGATTAATGTGGGCAATCTGTACAGGGGGGGAACATACAAGATAGGCTCTTATTCAGGGTGAGGGTCCGGATTAATGTGGGCAATCTGTACGTACAGGGGGGGGGAAACATACTAGATAGGATCTTATTCAGGGTGAAGGTCCGGATTAATGTGGGCAATCTGTATGTACGGGGGGGACATACAAGATAGGCTCTTATTCAGGGTGAAGGTCTGGATTAATGTGGCCAATCTGTATGTACAGGGGGGGGGGGGGGGCATACAAGATAGGCTCTTATTCAGGGTGAAGGTCCGGATTAATGTGGCCAATCTGTATGTACAGGGGGGGGGACATACAAGATAGGCTCTTATTCAGGGTGAAGGTCCGGATTAATGTGGCCAATTTGTATGTACGGGGGGGGGGGGGCATACAAGATAGGCTCTTATTCAGGGTGAGGGTCCGGATTAATGTGGGCAATCTGTATGTACGGGGGGCATACAAGATAGGCTCTTAATCAGGGTGAAGGTCTGGTTTAAAAAAAAAAACATGAATAAATGAATGAACATGAATGATTTCAGTACATCAATTTATGACTTTTTTACTTGTAGAAAGAGGGGGTTGCTGAGGTGCCCCCTCTTCTGTCTCTCTATTACATATATTATTTTTATTTATTACATAAGAGCTCAGTTACACAACAAACATGTATTGTGTAAGGTTTCATTACTCAGACAAACAGAAAACATTGTACTCTGGCTGGGATCAGGCTACATTCACCCTGTCCAGTTGCGTTTTGTGGCAGGAATTCCGTTTTGTGTCCACATTTTTTTTTCTTTCGCATTTCGTTGCGCTCGCACTTGCTTCTACGCTCTAAAATAATCCCTTTATTTGCAGCCAGGATACAGCAGGTAGGATTTTTTGCAGCTGAGGTGTCAAAGGGGCCATAGAGGTGCCATTTAGGGATTTTTTTTTGCAGTACTATTGCGTCTGCTGCGAATGCAGAAACGCTTACTCTACGGGACAGGTGTGAATGAGAGATTAGGGCCTTATTCATGAAGCTCTAGCGCAAGGTAGTGCCTTTTAAATGGCAGGTAGCGGCAGGTGAACGCCGGAGACGGCACGCAATTACACATTTATGAAGCCGAATCTGGTGAGCGACTGGAACAACGCCATGTAGCGTACGCTTCATCATTATCCCAGGCTTAGCGTACAGCGCTGGCGTTCAGCCTTGCAGAGCGCCATGTATTACCTCTCGCTACCTGGCGCTCTCCCATACATTTCTATGGACGATCCTTAAATCCCTTTCCTGATCCCAATTTTTTTTATTTTTTTTTAAATAAAATCTCAAAACTTTCTGACATGTATCCTGGCCTAGAAAATGACATTTTTGTAAAACTTTTTAGATTTTTTATATTTTAATGCATAATTGTCTTTACAGGTCTGGTATTAAAGTGTTCATGTTACAATGTCATAATAATGTCATTCCATATGTTTTCGCTTTGTTACTAGTGGATACATGTTCAAAAACAGACTTTAATCACACAGCTGTGGGCTACAACGACCCGACTTTGAGCGCCGGCGCTGTTTGAATGTGGTGTGAGTTGGTCGCACTAAGCTGGCGCTACCATTCGCTCCCATACAGCGTAGTACTGCGACTCACACAACATATTCATCAATGCCGGCCAGCGACTGAGGCACTTTGAAACAAAGATCCATGGCGGAGCACAGCGACTACTAGCGGTCGCTCTGAAATTCGTGCTACAGACGCTCATCTGTCGTTACCTAGCGTTAGTAATGAATCAGCCTGCCCGACTTTCACTAGCAACAAAAATAAAGCTGTTGTTTTCCTTTAGCCCTCATTCACACCTGTCATGTAACGCATGCATTTCTGCGTTTGCGGCAGGTGCTGCAGTACCACAAAATAAAAGCAACAATGGCACCTCTATGGCTCCCAGCCTGATGAAGTAAACCCTATGACCCCTGGAGCGTGTGGCTCTGACTGAGGTCAATGGCGGTGGGGAGACTCCGTTTATATTGGTTTGAAGCTTTGGATTTGCACCTGCTTATGATTGATCAATACTGGTATTGGTTATGGGTAGTTAGTTACTTGGTACTATTTGGCATACAGTGACATTTGTGAGGTACAGGTTATATTGTACATAGGTTGATATATCTTTGGCATAGCACTTGGCACTTTGGATTGAGCAAACAGGATAGTATTGATTTATTGGATTTAATTGTGGTTAGTGATTTGAGATTGGGTATGTGATCAATTTATTTATTTTATTTATTAGGATCTGAATCCCTGGCAGGGTTGCACTACTATATTTTAATATTATTATGGGGAGGCCGATTCATTAATAGCACCAGGTAGCGACAGATGAGCGCCAGTAGCGTTATTTTCACAGCGCACGCTAGTATTTGCTGTGCTTGGCCGTTGTTCGGTTGTTGACAGCGACTCAGTCGGTGTGCGGTAATGTTGAATACGGGGTTAGGAGTCGCTGTTTGACAGGTTCCGCGCTGTATGGGAGCACATGACAGTGAACGGCCATAGCGAACAGCTCCCAGCATATTCATTAACAAATCACGCTCCAAAAATTCTCGCGCTGTAAAATGCTTGTTTAAACCCCAGAGCGCTGGCGGCGATGGGTTAAAAGTAGTTTTTTAACCCCCAAACAACCATATTTTTTGAAAAAAAAAAAATGTTTTTCCAAACATTTTGTAATATGAATACATTAATATCAGACCTGTAATATCAATTCTGCACAATTTTTTTTTTTTTTTTTTTACCTTAAAAAAAAAATCTAACATTGCAGAAGTGGTCACAGAATTTTTGACATTTAAAAAAAAAAAAAATTAATAGCAATTAATTATGAATATTTAAAGATTGCTCCATTGAAATGCATTGGAGAGCGCCAGGTAGCGAGAGGTCATACCTGTCGCTGTTGAAGGTCGGACGCTGGCGCTGTGGGGTGAGGCTGGAATAATGATGAATGAGTCGCTATCTGGCGCTCTGTCAGTCGCTAAGCAGGATCGGCTTGATAAATGTGTGATTGCGGAGGGGAGCTGGCGTTCTCGTGGTGGTGAGCGTCATTACCGGCCGCTCACCAGTCGCTACCTGGCGCTATCCCTTGTTAAATAAGGGCCTTAGACTCTCCCCTCCGCCGATGGCCTCATCTACATGCTTGTTTGTCTTGTCTGATTTCTGTATTTTAGATGGTTTTAATGTGTTTTTTTTATAATAAAGATGTAATCCTATGTATCTTCATACACTGGTGTGCTTCCCTATAGAAAAAATGTTTTGGTCTTTAGCTTTTAAAGGTCTATGGCCCCTTTTCACACCTTGCGGCCGCAAAAGTCCTGCCTACTGTGACCAGGCTACAAATGCCCCCCATTAACATCTATGTGGCTGCAAACCCGAACGCAAATTCTGCTTTTCATGTGGTAACGCATGCATTTTGCATTTGCGGCAACATAGATTTTATTGGGACTCCGTAGACAGGAAAGCAGTGTATAGGACCCGGAAATAGGGCTTTTTTTCTAAAGCAGATGCAAATGCGAAGTGCAATCAAAAACACAAACACACTCCTGTAAAATGCATGCTCCAATGCCACCGGACAGGTGTGAACGTAACCTTAAACCGGACCAACATCCTGGCACAATTGGAAAAGAAAGGGATCTGCCATTTTGGATCTTCTTCTCACAACTGGCCTACAGTAGTTTTCGCCCTATAAGACGCACTTAGAATTTGAAGGGACCGACGTGTGCACATGCCAGTCCATGCAGCAGGCCACGCCCACTGGCTGCATGGCTCGGTTGTGTGCACACCAGTCCACGAAATACAGGCTGTGCTAGAAACGGCCGGAGCGGGGACAGTGGGTGGGGTTCAGTTAGCCTGCCCTTTCCCTGCCCACCGCTCCTTCATTGGCTGGTGGCTGCAGCACTCAGTTTATGTAAGTTTCTTTTTAGCTTTTTTTTTTTTTTTATAGCCCAATAAGACTCACTGACATCCCCCCCCCCCCCCCCCACACACACTTTTGGGGAAAATGGGTGCGTCTTATAGGGCGAGACATACGGTAACTGAAATGCACAGTAACAGGAAGCCCAGCACGACATCCTGTTTGCAGGTGGCCTGCAAGCCCATGAGCGGCCGTCTTGTTTTTAAAATATACAGGCATTCAGGTTCAGCAATCTAAATTGCCCTGGAGAGGGATGCATATGAGCACTGTTTGCTGTGATGGTCTGATTATATTCATTTTTGACCATTGGTCCACTTTAAATTTGCTGTACCGACTTACTATGTTTATCCTGAGGTCTTTGTGCAGCGGCTATGTACTGAGGTGGTGTTTTGACACCGGCTTGCAGTCGGAGGCTCCATTTTGCAGCTGATAAATCTCACACAGATTAACCCAGACTGCATTCACCCCGCCAACAGCAACACCCACCCGCACTCTGAATTTTGAGTGGATGGGGGCTGGACTAAAGCAGAATAAAACCCAGTATTCTGACTATCCCAGGTTTTGTTCCATGCCTTGGGAAAATCCCAATTTGGGATGCCCTGCTGTGTTATACTCCCAGTATGCCGGTGACAGCTTACCCTTCCCCAGTCAAACAATACATCGCCCAACGGCGAATGCGCGTCTCTGGTCCAATCAGAGCTGTTGTTATTCGGCCACCAGCTCTTATGTTTTGCAAGCGGGTGCATCCCCAGCAGTGCGCACACCCCTTCCCCTAGCAGGCTTGGCTGGGGCGGGAGTGCCTGCACAGCCCAAAGGTTCCGGGGATGCGGCTGCTCTTGCTCCCCATTGTAGAACAACCATTTGCTGAATGACATAGGTACGGCAAACAACTCTGATTGGACAAGAGATGCGTGTGTACCATTGGACCCGCAAACTGAGGGTTTTCACACAATTTGGCAAATACCATGTCCCATGGGCCCATACCGATGTGAGGGGCATGGAGGGGGGATACCCCAGGAAATCCCTCTTTCCTCCAGTGATGTATTTTGTTACATTGGAGGAATTCCCAGAGGTACCCCCTCTGGACTATAGAAGCTCTGACCCCGGTCCCGGCCTTCTCTCCAGCTGAGAGCCATGATGGAAGGAGGGAGGACCTGTGTCCCCTGTTCAAAAGATGTCGGTGACAGCATCTGCTTTTCACCCTGTGGGACGAAGAAGAGGACGCTGCGTGTCGGGGTACAGAGGTTAGAAGACGTTTCAGAATATAAATGTTTATATTGTTTTATGTCTCATTTTTGGGGGAGGAGATCATTGTTGGAGGCCACACCTTCAGCTGTACAGAAACAATGCACGACCACGCTTAAGCATGTTATAGTGCATATAGATAATAATAATATAGCATGTTTATTAAACAAATCACAAACCTACTTAATAAATAAAAAAACCCATAGAACATTGTGAAAATCTTGATCTCTCGTACTGCTCTAATGGTGGCCCCAAGCCACTGCCTACAGCCCACCGGAGGATACTTTGGTGGGCCAGTCCGATGCTGGGTAAGTGCCCCTCACTACATCACACAACTAGACAAGCCAGCTTTAAAGCCATATTTCAAGGTAATTGTTATACCATTGCGTCGGGGTACATTTGGAACTGTTCTAATTTTTAAAATTTAAATTTTTCCCCCACCCTGTACATACAGATTGCCCACATTAATCCGGACCCTCACCCTGAATAAGAGCCTATGTTGTATGTTCCCCCCCGTACATACAGATTGCCCTCATTAATCCAGACCCTCACCCTGAATAAGAGCCTATGTTGTATGTTCCCCCCCCCCTGCACATACAGATTGCCCACATTAATCCAGACCTTCACCCTGAATAAGAGCCTATGTTGTATGTTCCCCCCCTGTACATACAGATTGCCCTCATTAATCCAGACCCTCACCCTGAATAAGAGCCTATCTTATATGTTTCCCCCACCCTGTACATACAGATTGCCCTCATTAATCCAGACCCTCACCCTGAATAAGAGCCTATCTTATATGTTTCCCCCACCCTGTACATACAGATTGCCCACATTAATCCGGACCCTCACCCTGAATAAGAGCCTATCTTATATGTTTCCCACACCCTGCACATACAGCTTGCCCACATTAATCCAGACCTTCACCCTGAATAAGAGCCTATGTTGTAGGTTTCCCCCCCTGTACATACAGATTGCCCTCATTAATCCAGACCCTCACCCTGAATAAGAGCCTGTCTTATATGTTTCCCCCCACACATACAGATTGCTCACATTAATCCGGACCCTCACCCTGAATAAGAGCCTATCTTGTATGTTTCCCCCTTGTACATACAGATTGCCCAAATTAATCCGGACCCTCGCCCTGAATAAGAGCCTACCTTGTATGCTTCCCCCCTGTACATACAGATTGCCCACATTAATCGGGACCTTCACCCTGAATAAGAGCCTATCTTATATGTTTTCCACACCCTGTACATACAGATTGCCCACATTAATCCGGACCTTCACCCTGAATAAGAGCCTATTTTATATGTCCCCCCCCCCGTACATACAGATTGCCCACATTAAAAATCATGCTACCTGCACCTGCTGCATTTTCTGAGCCTTTAAACATTCAAGATGGTGGCCCATGGAGTCTCAGGCAGCCTGCAAACAGGAAGTTTTCTGACTCTGCTGCTCTGCATTCTGGGATTGCTGTCCTTTTTCTGACCCCAGCTCTGCTCTGTCTGTGCGAAGCACAGCTATAACCCCACCCCTCTGTATTCCCCCCTCTCCTCAGTATGTGATGCTTCTGAGGCAAGATGGCGGCGCCCGTATCCTAAGAGTCCTGAATAGAGTTGCAGCCCGGCAGGGAAAAGAATAAAAAGTAAGTGACTAAAAACATAAAATAAATAAATTTTAGATGCTGGGAATAGTTTTTTAAGGGTCTGGGATTTTCATTAAATGATGCAGAAGGTCCGGTTTAAGCTGAAAAATCCCTTTAATTATTTCTGCATGAATAAGCAATGTCTTTTTCTTCCACCTGAGGGAGACATTGCTCTAGTTATTGACATGTTAGTTTTGCATCTAACATCTCAGACTTCAATGGTCATCACCGTCACAATGGCCTTTTATATTGTTCTGGTCACCAATTTTGTAAAGCGGTGAACCCTGTGGCTTTTCTGTTAAATTCACCTCCTAAAATCAACAGGAAGTCAAGCTATCCAACAGGGTCAGAGACTACAAAAAGAACACTGAAGTGATTCTAAGCGATTCTAAAAGATTCCAAGGCTGTCCGCTGGCTTTTCCCTGGGGCACCCGGAATCCGGGTTTTCACACAGCGGGGCATCCCAATGAAACAAAACCCAGGAAAGTCAAATTCACAGGCTTTGTTCTGCTTTAATTCTAATAAGCGCCAGGTAGCGAATGGTGAGCGAACGGTAATGATGCTCACCGCCACGAGAACGCCGGCTCCCCTCCGCAATCACACATTTATCAAGCCAATCCTGCTTAGCGACTGACAGAGCGCCAGATAGTGAATCATTCATCATTATTCCAGCCTCACCCCACAGCGCCAGCGAGCGACCTTGAACAGCGACAGGTATGACCTCTCGCTACCTGGCGCTCTCCAATGCATTTCAATGGAGCAATCTTTAAATATTTATAATTAATTGCTATTAATTTTTTTTTTTTTTTTTAAATGTCAAAAATTCTGTGACCACTTCTGCAATGTTAGTTTTTTTTTTTAAGGTAAAAAAAAAAAATTTTTAATTTGTGCAGAATTGATATTACAGGTCTGATATTAATGTATTCATATTACAAAATGTTTTGAAAAACATGTTTTTTTTTTTTCTAAAAATATGGTTGTTTGGGGGTTAAAAAACTACTTTTAACCCATCGCCGCCAGCGCTCTGGGGTTTAAACAAGCATATCACAGCGCGAGAATTTTTGGAGCGTGCTTTGTTAATGAATATGGTGGGAGCCGGTCGCTATGGCCGTTCATTGTCATGCGCTCCCATACAGCGTGGAACCTGTCAAACAGCGACTCCTAACCCCGTATTCAACATTACCGCACACCGACTGAGTCGCTGTCAACAGACGAACAACGGCCAAGCACAGCGCTGTGAAAATACCGCTATAGTCGCTCATCTGTCGCTACCTGGTGCTATTAATGAATCGGCCTCCCCATTTTCTGTGCTGATAAGAAGATTTCCTTTTCTTTAGCTTTGTTTGTTTTAAAAAGATGTGTGTTTTTCAGAGTGCTGGGGGCATCCCAATTGCGTTTGACCCCCTGCCTGTTAACGGCACAGAAAGGGAGAAATCTTTCCTTTCTTCTTGGTCCCCCTAGAGAAATCCAGCTCTCTGATTGGCTGGGGGGGGGTCACTTAACTGCTGGCACTCAGCCAGTAACTCGACTGGCAGCCACGTCACAGCACCGGCACTGTATTTCTCTGGGGGACCATGAAAAAAAGTAATATTTCTCCCGTTACATGCCCTTAGCATAAGGGGATGGCTCCTTATGCTTAGAACAACACCTATTTTTTAAAAAATGTGTTGTTCCTGTTAAATAAGAGCTTACATTTTATTCAACATGAATCCACTTGAGGCCACTAGGGGGAGCGCTATCCAAAACAGCAAAACATTTTATAGCTAAAGGGCAGAGCGTTAGAGGAAGCTTTTAAATTGAACCAAAATCCAGGATTTTGGCTATCCTGGGTTTTGGTCCTTGCTGTGTAACCCCCCCCCCCCCCCCCCCCCCAGGTTGCCTGAACGTACTCACCTCTTCCCAGTCCTACGGCGCATACGCGGCCGCTCATCTAATCAACAAGCTCAAATCTGCTTGAGTTCCTTCATCCAGGAGCTCGTCTAATGCGAGCAGATCCAAGCACACTGGAAGCCGCATCCCCCATTACCCTCTAACAGGGAGTGTGACCGTGCCAGCCAATCATAAATGCCTAGCGTGGACACGTGCCCCGCTAAAGGGATAGCGGGGATGTGCCCGCTGCTTGTGCATGTGCCATTGAACCGAGAACAAAGGTTAGTTTTAGGGTAACCTGGGGGGTTTCACACAGCGGGGCTCCCCCGATCGGGGGGAGCGAATATGCGTGTCCTGTAGTCTCATAGACCCCAGGGTGGGCTTTGGTCCTCTTTAAATGCAGGGTTTTTATTTTTGAATTGGAAACATAACATATACAGTACATACAGCCCCCTATTTACTTTGCCCTATAGGGCACAGAATTTTTTACCATATACCCCTCAACATATAACCCCCTCATCACAACCAGCCTGGCACACCAGGCATAAGGACTGGTGAGCCGGGGCCCAGAGGCTGAGCAGCCTGTCCTCCTCCCTGGCGATATACCAGCCCCTATTTATTTTGGCACAGGGTTTGTGCTCCAACCCAGGAAGAACCCCAGTTCCATGCTTTCTGGAGGGGGTGCAGGTAAGCCACATGCCACTTCCTGGTTCCTTTGAACTGGTATAGGGGTCCTTGCTACCCCTAACCAGTTCCGCAGTAGTTAAAGAGGAATTAGATTTTATAGGGATTTGTTACTCTTTGACAGGGATTTGGGATGCCCAGTTGTGTGTATCCCCTGGGGTGGCCTGTAAACCCCTTCCCACATGCATGCATGGATGCTCAACCAATCAGCGGAGTTCATTCAATTCAGATTTCCCAGAAATCTGAATTGAACGAGCACCACTGGTCGTATTCTGGTCCCTTCCTCTAGATGGGGGCGTGCCCATGCTAGCCATTCAGCACGGCCTGTGGGTGTGCTCCTAGCTAGAGGTATGCTGGGGATGCAGGTGAGTGGATCGGGGGATCTGGGTGGGGGTTTCACACATAGGGGCACCCCAAAATTGGGATAAAAATGTAGACCTCCTCCTCAGGAGTCTTATAGAATAGAGTGGGGAATTAATTACAGCACCCAGGGAGCAATTGGGGAGTTAGGAGTGGTGGGCTGCCCTAATTACAGCACCCAGGGAGCAATAGGGGAGTTAGGAGGTGTGGGCTGCCCTAATTACAGCACCCAGGGAGCAAGAGGGGAGTTAGGAGGTGCAGGCTGCCCTAATTACAGCACCCAGGGAGCAATTGGGGAGTTAGAAGTGGTGGGCTGCGCTAATTACAGCACCCAGGGAGCAATTGGGGAGTTAGAAGTGGTGGGCTGCGCTAATTACAGCACCCAGGGAGCAATTGGGGAGTTAGGAGTGGTGGGCTGCCCTAATTACAGCACCCAGGGAGCAATTGGGGAGTTAGGAGTGGTGGGCTGCCCTAATTACAGCACCCAGGGAGCAGTTGGGGAGTTAGGAGGTGTGGGCTGCCCTAATTACAGCACCCAGGGAGCAGTTGGGGAGTTAGGAATGGTGGGCTGCCCTAATTACAGCACCCAGGGAGCAATAGGGGAGTTAGGAGTGGTGGGCTGCCCTAATTAAAGCGCCCAGGGAGCAATAGGGGAGTTAGGAGGTGTGGGCTGCCCTAATTACAGCGCCCATGGAGCAGTTGGGGAGTTAGGAGTGGTGGGCTGCCCTAATTACAGCACCCAGGGAGCAATTGGGGAGTTAGGAGGTGTGGGCTGCCCGAATTACAGCACCCAGGGAGCAATTGGGGAGTTAGGAGTGGTGGGCTGCCCTAATTACAGCCCGCAGGGAGCAGTTGGAGAGTTAGGAGTGGTGGGCTGCCCTAATTTCAGCGCCCAGGGAGCAATAGGAGAGTTAGGAGTGGTGGGCTGCCCTAATTACAGCACCCAGGGAGCAATAGGGGAGTTAGGAGTGGTGGGCTGCCCTAATTTCAGCACTCAGGGAGCAATTGGGGAGTTAGGAGTGGTGGGCTGCCCTAATTACAGTGCCCAGGGAGCAATTGGGGAGTTAGGAGTGGTGGGCTGCCCTAATTACAGCGCCCAGGGAGCAATTGGGGAGTTAGGAGTGGTGGGCTGCCCTAATTTCAGCACTCAGGGAGCAATAGGGGAGTTAGGAGTGGTGGGCTGCCCTAATTTCAGCACTCAGGGAGGAATTGGGGAGTTAGGAGTGGTGGGCTGCCCTAATTACAGCGCCCAGGGAGCAATAGGGGAGTTAGGAGTGGTGGGCTGCCCTAATTACAGCACCCAGGGAGCAAGAGGGGAGTTAGGAGGTGTGGGCTGCCCGAATTACAGCACCCAGGGAGCAGTTGGGGAGTTAGGAGTGGTGGGCTGCCCTAATTATAGCGCCCAGGGAGCAATAGGAGAGTTAGAAGTGGTGGGGTGCCCTAATTACAGCGCCCAGGGAGCAATAGAAGAGTTAGAAGTGATGGGCTGCCCTAATTACAGCACCCAGGGAGCAGTTGGGGAGTTAGAAGTGGTGGGCTGCCCTAATTACAGCACCCAGGGAGCAGTTGGGGAGTTAGAAGTGGTGGGCTGCCCTAATTACAGCACCCAGGGAGCAGTTGGGGAGTTAGAAGTGGTAGGCTGCCCTAATTACAGCACCCAGGGAGCAATAGAAGAGTTAGGAGTGGTGGGCTGCCCTAATTACAGCACCCAGGGAGCAATTGGGGAGTTAGAAGTGGTGGGCTGCCCTAATTACAGCACCCAGGGAACATTTGTGGAGTTAGGAGTGGTGGGCTGCCCTAATTACAGCGCCCAGGGAGCAATAGGAGAGTTAGAAGTGGTGGGGTGCCCTAATTACAGCGCCCAGGGAGCAATAGAAGAGTTAGAAGTGGTGGGCTGCCCTAATTACAGCCCGCAGAGAGCAGTTGGGGAGTTAGGAGTGGTGAGCTGCCCTAATTTCAGCACCCAGGGAGCAATAGGAGAGTTAGGAGTGGTGGGCTGCCCTAATTACAGCGCCCAGGGAGCAATAGAAGAGTTAGAAGTGGTGGGCTGCCCTAATTACAGCGCCCAGGGAGCAATAGGGGAGTTAGAAGTGGTGGGCTGCCCTAATTACAGCTCCCAGGGAGCAATAGGAAAGTTAGAAGTGGTGGGCTGCCCTAATTACAGCTCCCAGGGAGCAATAGGGGAGTTAGAAGTGGTGGGCTGCCCTAATTACAGCGCCCAGGGAGCAATAGGGGAGTTAGAAGTGGTGGGCTGCCCTAATTACAGCACCCAGGGAGCAGTTGGGGAGTTAGAAGTGGTGGGCTGCCCTAATTACAGCGCCTAGGGAGCAATAGGGGAGTTAGAAGTGGTAGGCTGCCCTAATTACAGCGCCCAGGGAGCAATAGGGGAGTTAGAAGTGGTGGGCTGCCCTAATTACAGCACCCAGGGAGCAGTTGGGGAGTTAGAAGTGGTGGGCTGCCCTAATTACAGCGCCTAGGGAGCAATAGGGGAGTTAGAAGTGGTAGGCTGCCCTAATTACAGCGCCCAGGGAGCAATAGGGGAGTTAGAAGTGGTGGGCTGCCCTAATTACAGCACCCAGGGAGCAGTTGGGGAGTTAGAAGTGGTGGGCTGCCCTAATTACAGCGCCCAGGGAGCAATAGGGGAGTTAGAAGTGGTGGGCTGCCCTGCAGGACTATTTCCACCCTTTCTGGACCCACTGCCTCCCAGCCTCGCCTGGTCGGGTGAACGTAGGACAGCGCCAGGGTCAGGTGCTGGAGGAGTGCTGCTCCAACCGCAATCCCTGTACCTACAAGGGTAGGCGGTTCAGGCTTATGGTGAGCCTTGTGGGATGCCCCTTCCTGCCTTATTGTGGGCCTTCCCCTGCCCCCCCTCCTCCCTAGCTAAGCATGCCTTGGGTTCGCCTACTGTTGCCCTTCCCCGCCTCGCTCTCTCCCTGGGGGGTAGGTGGTGTTGTTTCACGTTGAATTTATCTGCCTTTTACTTGTATTGTCCGTGCTCGCCTCCACGCCGTTTTGCACGGCGCTCCGCGGCTGCCGGCGACATTGTCCTCACTTTTTACAGCGCTGTCATTGGCGCTGGGGGGGGGGTGGGTCCCGTGGATGACGCTTTTTGCGTCATACCTCCGCGGCCCGCCCCTCAAGGTCCTTGTGGGCGCCATTTTGGTTGGAGTTTGTCTTCTCCTGACTTGCGGTACTGTGGCGCGCTGCTGGCCTACCTGGATGTGCGATCGGCTTCTTGGTCCGTGAGTCCCCTTCGGGGTTGTATTGTGCTCTTGTCACCACATTATGGGAATGTTATGTGTGGTTTTCTTATGTCTTTCAGGCGGGATAAACGTGACTGTGGTTTCTCCCGGCCCTCTTCCCTTCCTTCTCCCACCTTCCCTAACGGATTTTGGGGCATCCCGGGTGGCTCTTGTTAGCCTTAACCCTATACTGGCCAGTGTGCCCACTCTAATCACCATATTCCACCATTCTGGGGATAATGTGCCTGGGGTTCCTGCTGTGTGCCGCGTGTGGGGTATCCCCTGTGAGTGACGGTGTCAGGGTATGTGTGCCCTGCTCCCAGAAGGTACTTACGCTGCAGTCTGGGTTGCGTGCTACGCTGCCCAGCTCTGCGCCCGATTCTAAATCACCTACTCCCCCGGGCCTGCATTGACCCCTAGTGAGGGACATGCTAGTGGGGAATCACATTATGACTTGACCTTGCGGGTGGCCAGCCTGGAAAGGCATATGGCTGGGCCGGTCCCTCGTAAGGCTTCTGGCAAGAACCGGCATTTAACTCCCGCTGTCTCCCTGTTTCCTGAGGAGGATGAGGGACAATTCTTTCCCTGGCCTAAGAGGGGGAACTTTTCTCTGATTCTGATTCCTCTGAGGAGCAGCAGGAGGTTTATGGTGGTACTGGGTCTCCTTTTGGAGAAGACCCATGGTCTCCTGAGGATACTGACAGGCTGTTGGCTCACATTTTTGAAGTACTGTGTATTACACCTCCTGTCCTGGCTAAAAGGCAACAGGGTGAGCTTTTTCACACTGTTAAACAACACTTGGAGTTCCCTGAGCAGATCCACTTCAATAATTTGGTGCTCAAGGAGTGGGAACGTCCTAGCAGATTGCCCGCGGTGCCTAAGAGTTGGGACAGGAGGTATCCATTTCCTGCTGATGTGGTTAAGCGCTGGTCGTGTCCCCCCGAGGTGGATGCTTGGGTTGTCCAATACCTCATGCATTCCCCTGACACTTCTACTCTGAGGGATGGTGAGGACCGGCGTGTGAATCAGCTGGCCTATCATGCATTTGCTTGTGCAGAGACTTCTCACGTGCATCCGCCACGTAAGCCTATGTTACCAGTTTCGGATTTGAATCTGGTGTTATCTGCTTTGCAGGGTCGTCGCTTTGAGCCTCTCCGTGAGGCCGCTTTGCCCATTTTGACTCTTAAGGTAGCCTTTTTGGTGGCTATCACTTCTGTCAGGTGTGTTTCTGAGTTGGCGGGACTCAGTTGGCGGGACACCAGGACAAGGTGGTCTTTCGATTTAAGCCTGATTTCTTGCCTAGGGTTGTGTCTGCTTTTCATCTCAATCAGGACATTAGGCTCGATTCAGAGAGACAAAAAAATACTTTCGTTTTAGTGCTGATTTGTTTTTTTTTTGGAAATGTTTCCGCTCTCGTATGAGTGTGCGAGCGATTCTATGCATGCATTGCAATCCTTCTGTAAAATTTCCGTCCGTTCGTACGGCAGATTACGAATACGAGGATGTCATTTTCCAGCGTGACTTTTCCGTTTCATTTTCACATGTTACAACGTAGGCTTTCGTTTTTGCCCTTTTCCCATTGTATCCTCCCACGAATCCTTTAAGTTTCCCGTTAGATTCTGTTTCCCTTTTTCAATAAATATTCGTCCAGACGGAAATCCTTACGATCTTGCGTCTGCGCACTACAAACTTAACTCATTAAAGTGCTCGCCTACATATTTGCCACCCTCACTTCTACTACAATGTTTAGCTAAATCACTTAGCACTATCCTCCATCTTCCCTTTTGGACCCTTAAAGCTCACCCAAACCACTTCGCGGTTAGGTTCTTCTTCCATTTTAGGTCCCTAAAACTTACCCAAATCACTTCTCGGTCATGTGAATATTCATCTTTAAATATTTCTGGGCCCATTAGTTTTGTGTTAATGTATTTTGTAAATGAAATGACACTGAAACTTTTTTTTTTTATTCCATCATAAAATATAAAATCTTAAAAAATTTTGAAAATTTCAAATTTGTACAACTATAAAAAACAAAATACATAGCAATGGCAGGCCACAGAACATTATGTCTTCATCTGTGGTCCCCAACGAGTCGCGCAGCTCCTGCAACTCGCCCACCAACTGAAGGACCCTGACACTCAGTTGTGCCACTCTAGCACGTGTGGTCCCTGTTAAAAAATGTAAATTAAATTATTGGTATAACCTTGTTGGGGTCATACTGCAGTGCCCCCCCCCCCCCCCCCCTGTATGGTCCAAACACCTAAATCTGGAATTCAAAAGCCAGAGGGCCCTCGCCACCACGGCCCGGGTTTTGCATAGGGCCCGATTAGAGAACCCCTGGCCTGCATTCTGCAGGCAAAGAATAGGCATCAGGAGCAAGAGCAGGAGTGGATATCCAGAATCACCTGAAAGAATTGAAAAATACTAACATAAAATACACATTCTAAACTACAATATTGTTTAACATGTCATAAAGGGCTAAAAACAGCCATAGGTTAAGACATAAGTCATCAACTATATTAATTGCCATACAGTGAAAATGGATTGATGGAATGTGAGCAAACTTACCCAGGAGCCATCCACCAGATAATTCTCCTGACTCAAACTGACGAAATAAGCCGGAGCTCTGCAATATATAATCATCAAGAACACTGAGGAATCACATAACTGGACCAAACACTGCTTGTATGTTGTGCGAGGGGCACATCTTGCGGTTCCTGCAACCAAATATAAAATAATTACACAAAGCAAAGGTAACCGACTAAAACAAGAACTCCTACAACAAATTAAGATTCAAGTTCGACAATCCAAATATAATTCACAAAGGACATAAGTCTAAAAAAAATAGCAATTATATGGATGTGTGGGAAAATAAAGGTTTACATGCTAAGGGCTAATTTAGGTCAGCATTAAAATGCTTCTATAAGGCATACATGAAATGTATTGATTTAGGTATGCATTGCTATACAATTTATGGCCTCGGCCATGCTGATACATGCAATGCCTTGGTGCTAAAGGCGCGCAGCCGCAAAACATGTTCAACAATAGCAATCTGAGCCCTCAAAGGTCCCGTAAGTGGATCGGAAATGAAACGGATTTATAGGGTGGTGGTCCGTCGGAAATCAGCTCTCTGAATCATCCCAACAGCATAAGTTATCTGAACGAACAAAAAATATCAGATTTTGTTTGGAAAATGGTCCGAACTAACGGAAATGATCTTATTTGCTTTCATTCATCGAAATCGCATATACACATTTTCCCGAACGTTCGTACGAATGAAAAATGAACAAAAAAAAGCAAAAAAATGACAAACACCCACTAAAACTTTCAGACAGCTACGGAAGTCCAGACGAATGTGTCTCTGAATCGAGCCTATTGTTTTGCCTTCCTTGTGTCCTAATCCTGCTAATTCCAAGGAGAGGACTCTTTAGATGTGGTCAGGGTTCTGAAGTTTTACTTGGTCGCTACTGATTCTTTCAGGAAGACTGATGCTCCTTTTGTTCTTCCTTCTGGACCTAGGAAGGGTTTGTCTCCGGCTAAGTCCACTATCAGTCCACTATCAGCAAGGGGATCCGTCAGGCGGTGGTGCAAGCCTATTCTGCTAAGGGGAAGGAACCTCCCTTCCGCCTTACTGCTCATTCCACTCGTGCTATTGGTGCCTCCTGGGCCTTTCAGCACCAGGCTTCTGTTGAACAAGTTTGCAAGGCCGCTACTTGGTCTTCTGTTCATACTTTTTCCAAGCTTTACAAGGTTGATGTTAGGGCCTCAGCTGATGCTGCTTTTGGCCGCAAAGTTCTTCAGGCGGCAGTGGTTTAAACTGCCTGCTGTTGTTCTTGTGGATCCCACCCTACTTTACGGACACTGCTTTTGGACGTCCCAAGCGTAAAGAATTCTGTGAAACAGGACGTGCTGTATACTTGGAAAAATACAATTCTGTGAGTACTCACCTGTAGAATTGATTTTGTAGTATACAGCACGTCCGGTTTCACCCCTTCCTTGTTATCATTTTTCTTGGTTACCTCTGTATGGTGATTTGTTCAAATGTTTGGTTGGGTTTCCTTCATTTTTATTCTCCAGGCTTCCTGTCTAACTGCTTTGCAACACTGGGAATTTGTGGGAGGTTCCTGTCTTTTTATAGGGCCGGGAGATGCCACAAGTCTTTCTGCAGTCCACTGCGCCACCTTGTGGCGGGATATCCCAAGCGTAAATTCTAATTCTGTGAAACAGGACGTGCTGTATACTACAAAATCAATTCTACAGGTGAGTACTCACAGAATTGTATTTTTTACCTGCACTGGTGGCCAGGACAGACATCTGAGCTTTAGCGAGACAGAGGGGCCCTGTCTTTACACCCTGACATCCCACTAGGGGGAATACTCCCACCATGGAAAGAAACAGTGGCAGACTGGGGCCAAAAGTTAGCCCTGGATTTTATCAGCCCCTGGCTGGCCCGAGACTTCCTTGCTGAGGCCCCCCAACCATGATATAGCATTAAGGGCTGGGGTTCCCTGGCTTGTGGGTACAGGGGGCTTAGAGGGAGACTGAGGGGGCAGGGATTGAATAAGGGGGTTAAAAGCAGCAGTCCAACTAGCCCAAAAGCAGTCCCGGGTCTCCCTGTGGCCTGGAGATAAACCTATATACCTATCCAGAGGTGTGACCACTTCATACAATGTGTCTCATGGTGCCTGGTGCACCAGGCTGGTAGACCAGGAGGAGGGGAAAAAAGTTTTTAAAAAGGACAGAACAATTTTAATCCAAATAACCCTGCAGTTCAGGTCTGGTCAAACTGCACCAATATTGGCGTGGATTGGATTGATCACTGACCCAAACCCGAAGCTCATCGCTAGTTACAGATAATAAAAAGTAAGCTGCTGACAGCTCCATCAAGCAACTTGCTTCCCATCCATCCATCAGGCGCTGTCCAGGAAAACCTGTTCTCTCCATGGCTAATCATTAATGCTCATTTACAGACCTCTTAGGCGGTCCCCAGGCACGGCCAGTATTTGGCTACCCCGTAACCATCAGAGAGAGCAGCAAGAGCAACAATTCAGTCTATGACATGAGAGGCATTATGGCAATACACTCATCTCCAACAAGTCTCCGGGGCCTCGTTATTGACGTCCTGCATCAATCTCCTGTGCTGCCCATTAACTGGAACGCAGGACCCGTGCATTACTGACAGCACATAAAGCTCAGCGGGAGCGAGGCTCGACCAGAGACGTAACTACTAAGGTGCTTATAGACTCAAGATGAGCCTCCAACTCTCCAGCAACACTGGGTGGTGGGCAATTTGCTTACAGCAGGGATGCACACACTGCGGCCTGCACTGCCCTCTGTTGCCGCCCCCAGCAAGCCAAAGCCCAAATCCAGGCAAAATGTTTTAAGTGAGAAAGGGCTCAGAACCAGTTTAGTGCTGCCTGTGACCTAAGAGAACTACCCTCACCTCTGGTTTGGCACTACAGACAGGAAGTGCTTTATTATCTATATTGTAATGCTAGCTGCCTTCCACCTCACCTCTCCCCATCTCCTCCCACCTCTTACCATTTTCTCCCTCCTCCCCCCACCTCTCCCCTCCTCTTCCTACCTCACATCCCCCACCTCACCTCTTCCTACCTATTCCTACCTCACCTCCACCCACCTCACCTCTTCCTACCTCTCCCCATCTCACTCACCTCTTACCATTTTCTCCCATCTCTCCCCACCTCTTTCCACCTATTCCTACCTCACCTCTCCCCACGTCACCTATTCCTACCTATTCCTACCTCACCTCTCCCCACCTCACCTCTTCCCACCTATTCCTTCCTCACCTTTTCCCGCCTCTCCCCATCTCTTCCCGCCTCTCCCCACCTCTTCCCACCTATTCCTATCTCACCTCTCCCCACATCACCTCTCCACACTTCTTCCTACCTCACCTCTCCCACCTCACCTCTCCCAGCCTCTTCCCACCTCACCTCTTTCAGCTCTTCCGACCTCTCCCCACCTAACCTCTCCCCACCTCTTCTCACCTATTCCTAACTCCCCTCTTCCCACCTCACCTGACCTATCCCCACCTCTTTTTCCCTCTTCTCACCTATTCCTACCTCACCTCTCTCCACCTCTTCCCACTACACCTTTTCTCACTTCTCCCCAACTTCTCCCCAACTTTCCCACCTCACCTCTCCCCACCTTCCCCATTTCACCTTTCCCCACCTCTTCCCACCACACCACTTCTCACTTCTCCCCACCTATTCCTACCTCTCCCCACCTTTCCCATTTCACCTCTCCCCACCTTTCCCACCTCACCTCTCCCCACCTTTCCCATTTCACCTCTCCCCACCTTTCCCATTTCACCTCTTCCCACCACACCTCTTCTCACTTCTCCCCACCTATTCCTACCTCTCCCCACCTTTCCCACCTCACCTCTCCCCACCTTTCCCATTTAACCTCTTCCCACCACACCTCTTCTCACTTCTCCCCACCTATTCCCCACCTCTCCCCACCTCACATCCCCATTCTTCCCACCTCTCCTCACCTCTTCCAACCTCACCGTTCCCAGGCCTCTTCCCACTTCACCTCTCCCACATCTTCCCAAATCTTTCCCGATCACCTCTCCCACCTCACATTTCCTGATCTTGCCCCACCTCTCCTCACCTCTCCCCACCTTTTCCCACCTCACCCCTCCCCACTTCATTTCACCTCTCCTCACCATTCCCACCTCACCTCTCCCCACCTAACCTCTCCCCATTCTTCCCACCTCTCCCCACTCTTCCCACCTCACCTCTTCCCACCTCACTGCTCCCGGCCTCTTCCCACATCACCCCCATTCCTACTTTACCTCTCCCCAATTCTTTCCAGCTCACCTCCCCCACCTCACATCTCCTGATCTCGCCCCACCTTTCCTCACCTCTTTCCTACCTCACCTCTTCTCACCTCTCCCCACCTCATCTCTCCCTGCCTTTTCCCACCTCACCTCTCCGATTCCCCACCTCTCCCCTCCCCACCTCTCCTCTCCCCACCTCTCCTCTCCTCTCCCCACCTCTCCTCTCCTCTCCCCACATCTCCTCTCCCCACCTCACCTCACCTCTCCCCACCTCACCTCTCCCCACTTCTCCTCTCCTCTCTCCACCTCTCCTCTCTCCACCTCACCTCTCTCCACCTCACCTCTCTCCACCTCACCTCTCCCCACCTCTCCTCTCTCCACCTCTCCTCTCTCCACCTCACCTCTCTCCACCTCACCTCTCTCCACCTCACCTCTCTCCACCTCTCCTCTCTCCACCTCTCCTCTCTCCACCTCTCCCCACCTCACCTCTCCCCACCTCACCTCTCCCGCTTTTTCCCACCTCTCCCATCCCCACCTCTCCCCTCCCCACCTCTCCTCTCCCCACCTCACCTCTCCTCTCCCCACCTCTCCTCTCCCCACCTCTCCTCTCCCCACCTCACCTCTCCCCACCTCACCTCTCCTCTCTCCACCTCACCTCTCCCCACCTCTCCTCTCCTCACCTCTCCCCACCTCACCTCTCCCCACCTCACCTCTCCTCTCTCCACCTCACCTCTCTCCACCTCACCTCTATCCACCTCACCTCTCTCCACCTCACCTCTCCCCACCTCTCCTCTCTCCACCTCTCCTCTCTCCACCTCACCTCTCTCCACCTCACCCCTCTCCACCTCACCTCTCTCCACCTCACCTCTCCCCACCTCTCCTCTCTCCACCTCTCCTCTCTCCACCTCTCCTCTCTCCACCTCACCTCTCTCCACCTCACCTCTCTCCACCTCACCTTTCCCCACCTCTCCTCTCTCCACCTCTCCTCTCTCCACCTCTCCTCTCTCCACCTCTCCTCTCTCCACCTCTCCTCTCTCCACCTCACCTCTCTCCACCTCACCTTTCCCCACCTCTCCTCTCCCCACCTCTCCTCTCTCCACCTCTCCTCTCTCCACCTCTCCTCTCTCCACCTCACCTCTCTCCACCTCACCTTTCCCCACCTCTCCTCTCCCCACCTCTCCTCTCTCCACCTCTCCTCTCTCCACCTCACCTCTCTCCACCTCACCTCTCTCCACCTCACCTCTCTCCACCTCACCTCTCTCCACCTCTCCTCTCTCCACCTCTCCTCTCTCCACCTCACCTCTCTCCACCTCACCTCTCTCCACCTCACCTTTCCCCACCTCTCCTCTCCCCACCTCTCATCTCTCCACCTCTCCTCTCTCCACCTCACCTCTCTCCACCTCACCTCTCTCCACCTCACCTCTCTCCACCTCACCTCTCTCCACCTCTCCTCTCTCCTGCCCCAATGGGAGTGGCTTCAGCGGAGGAGACCACTAATAAAAAAAAAAAAAAAACATGCCATGACCCAGCCGGCAGCATTGCCAGAGGTACAGTACTCGGGCGGGTGGGGGGCAAGGGGAAGCAAAAATGGGTTTTGTTCCGCTTTAAACCATCTTCAACCAGAACACCCATTTTTAACAAATATAATAACATTTATAAACAATAAGTGTTGCTCCCAAAATTGGGGGGGGGGGGGGGCATTTGCTGATTGCCCCCTGTGCTGCAATGCCTGATAGACCACAAAATGTTACCTTTTAAATAGCTTCCCTGGGGAATCGAGGCCTGTGATTGGCCGATGTCACATGGTCACAACGTGACTGCAGCAGCCAGTCGCAGGGCTTTATTTGAGTGGGTGAGCGATTTTAAAGGTTTTGCAATAACGGATACCCCCCCCGTTTTGGTCCACTTTAACACAAAATCCATGGGTATCCCCAGGAGTAAAGCAGACAGCACATAATATGGGGTTCCTCTGTCAGAGACTCCCCTATGGTCCTAATATTAATATTATTGATAATTGTAATAAAGATAAATAATAATAATAATAAAAAAACAAGACTTTTACCCTCCAAGTTGTTCTCATTTATAGAACTTGCCAGACTGGACTTGTCCTCACAGTTGAGGTAAGGTAAGAGGTAAGCTGAGGTAACATGGCAGAAGAGCAGTGCATTGTGGATACTACAGCTTCTTCTCACAAGATCTCCTACCATAGTGCTGGCGTAAGATGGCAGAGAAGCAGTGCATTGTGGGTATTACACCTTCTCCTCACAGGATCTCCCGCCATAATGCTGAGGTAAGATGGCAGAAGAGCAGTGCATTGTGGATATTACACCTTCTTCTCACAAGATCTCCTACCACAGTGCTGGGGTAAGATGGCAGAGAAGCAGTGCATTGTGGGTATTACACCTTCTCCTCACAGGATCTCCCGCCATAGTGCTGAGGTAAGATGGCAGAGGAGCAGTGCATTGTGGGTATAACACCTTCTCACAGGATCTCCCGCCATAGTGCTGAGGTAAAATGGCAGAAGAGCAGTGCATTGTGGGTATTACACCTTCTCCTCACAGGATCTCCCCCATAGTGCTGAGGTAAGATGGCAGAAGAGCAGTGCATTGTGGGTATAACACCTTCTCACAGGATCTCCCGCCATAGTGCTGGGGTAAAATTGCAGAAGAGCAGTGCATTGTGGGTATAACACCTTCTCACAGGATCTCCCGCCATAATGCTGGGGTAAGATGGCAGAAGAACAGTGCATTGTGGGTATTACACCTTCTCCTCACAGGATCTCCCGCCATAGTGCTGAGGCAAGATGGCAGAAGAGAAGTGCATTGTGGGTATTACACCTTCTCCTCACAGGATCTCTGCCATAGTGCTGAGGTAGGATGGCAGAAGAGCAGTGCATTGTGGGTATAACACCTTCTCACATGATCTCCCGCCATAGTGCCGAGGTAAGATGGCAGAAGAACAGTGCATTGTGCGTATAACACCTTCTCCTCACAGGATCTCCTGCCATAGTGCTGAGGTATGATGGCAGAGAAGCAGTGCATTGTGGGTATTACACCTTCTCCTCACAGGATCTCCCGCCATAGTGCTGAGGTAAGATGGCAGAGGAGCAGTGCATTGTGGGTATTACACCTTCTCCTCACAGGATCTCCCGCCATAGTGCTGAGGTAAGATGGCAGAGGAGCAGTGTATTGTGGGTATTACACATTCTCCTCACAGGATCTCCCGCCATAGTGCTGAGGTAAGATGGCAGAGGAGCAGTGCATTGTGGGTATTACACCTTCTTCTCAAAGGATCTCCTACCATAGTGCTGAGGGAAGGTGGCAGGGCTGGGGGAATTTAAAGCGGAACATAACCCACTAGGTCCAGCCCTGGAATACAAAAGATTCCAGGGCCAGCCACTGGTCTTCCCCTGGGGCATCTCGAATTGGGATGCCCCACTGTGTGAAACCCCCCAGGGCACCAGTATCTTTCTCCGGTCCAACGGCTCATGTGCGGGTTCTCGTCCAATCATAGCTGCCCGCTGAACTGACATAATTCTGTGAGGTAGCTCTGTTTGTTGTGGATGGTGAGTGAGAGCGGCCACATCCCGCATCCTCGCGCTGTGTGCGCACACTCCCGTCCCAGCCATTCATATAGGCTGGGGCACAAGCGTGGGGCAGCAGGCGGATGCGGCTGCTCTCCCTCCCGATTCACAACATTTAGAGCTTCTCACCAAATTACGTCAGTTCAGTAGGCGGCTCTGAGTGGATGGGAGCTCGCACCTCTGGAGTGTTTCACACACAGTGGGGCATCCCAATTCAGGATGCCTGGAACAAAGTGAAAATCGGGGGTTTTGTTCCGCTTTAAAAAAAAAAAAAAAAGGGCAGTCTGGCTGGACTGACCCTTTAACTGTTACCTGTAAATAATGAAAATAACTTTACCCAACTCTGACCCTTGGTGGAACGTGATGGCAATATGCCTTTTTTTCAACCATATTAAAGAAGCATTAAAAAAATGGCCCAATAATAAAAATACATATGAATATACTGGATAGTGGGAGGAGGGGTCACCTATACACAGGGCCGGATTATGAGGGGGGCCTCCAGTACTTGCCCTGCAAAGGGGGCCTCCACCAACCTTTGGGTTATGGTCTGGTCCAGGAGCCTTTTCAGTCTTTGGTCTGACGGGCCGCGGGGCCAGCAACAAAGGCCCTTATTTAACAAGGGATAGCGCCAGGTAGCGACTGGTGAGTGAACGGTAATGGCGCTCCCCGCCACGTGAACGCCGGCTCCCCTCCGCAATCACACATTTATCAAGCCGATCCTGCTTAGCGACTGAGAGAGCGCCAGATAGCGAATCATTCATCATTATTCCAGCCTCACCCCACAGCGCCAGCGAGCGACCTTGAACAGCGACAGGTATGACCTCTCGCTACCTGGCGCTCTCCAATGCATTTCAATGGAACAATCTTTAATTAATCATAAATAATTGTTATAATTTTTTTTTTTTTTTAATGTGAAAAATTCTGTGACCACTTCTGCAATGTAAGATATTTTTTTAAGGTAAAAAAAAAAAAAAAAAAAAAATTGTGCAGAATTGATATTACAGGTCTGATATTAATGTATTCATATTACAAAATGTTTTTATAAACTTGTTTTTTTTTGTTTCAAAAAATATGGTTGTTTGGGGGTTAAAAAACTACTTTTAACCCATCGCCGCCAGCGCTCTGGGGTTTAAACATGCATTTCACAGCGCGAGAATTTTTGTAGCGTGATTTGTTAATGAATATGGTGGGAGGCGTTCGCTATGGCCATTCGCTATCATGCGCTCCCATACAGCGCGGAACCTGTCAAATAGCGACTCCTCACCCAATATTCAACATTACCGCACACCGACTGAGTCGCTGTCAACAACCGAACAACGGGCAAGCACAGCGACGACTAGCAGGCGCTCTGAAAATGCCGCTACAGTCGCTCAACCGTCGCTACCTGGCGCTATTAATGAATCGGCCTCAAAGCTATTGGCATCAGTGGGGGCTCCCCGTGCCTGGGCAAAACTACAAAGCCACCACAGGGCAGGACGAAGAGTCTAGAGCAGCAAAGCCGCCGCCAGCAACGCTACAGTGATGGGTGCGTGCAGAGCTGTCACTGCACATAAGCCGCCATATTAAGAAATATCCAACCAGGCTTGTTTTATTTTAATGGAAGGAAGAGGAAATCACAGGTGAAAGCTTCTGTCACCCCTGGATTTTATTTCTACCAGGAGAATAAACCACAAGCTTGGCAGGAGTTCTTTTCATTTCGGCTGTATAAATGACCCCTCCTCTCATCAGCCAATGGGGATTATTCAAGAAACGCTAACACCACATAGTGCCACATAGCGTCAGGTGAACACCATATATATGAAAGTCATGTAGCGTCACATGTATCACTAGCGGTGGCTCGGTGTAAAGCTCCGGCGCTGTATGTTCAGCAGCGCCATGTAGTACCTGTCGCTCAGCAGCGTTATCCCATCTCCCATTTCAATGGTGTATTTTTGCTTGTGTATGAATAGCGTTTTAATTATTTTTCTCAATTTTAGGATCAAATGATTGTGTGGCCTCTGCTGCCCGGCAACCAAACACTTATATTGTTATATTTTGATTTTTTAAATTGTATGTGCAGGTCGGCCATTGCAGTGTCATTGTTACAATGTCATTCCATATGCTTTCGCGCTGGTGGTGGTGGATATATTACGAATATTACGAATATTTTTATTGGTCGCCAAGTAGGTACAGAATACATACAAGGAATACTTTTTGGAAGGGAGGTTCACCCATAGAGCTTAACAATTGCTAGTCATGCATATTACACACACCAGACTTTTTTCATATATAGCGTCCGGCGTCCAGTTTTAGAGCTCCAACTCTGATTTTCTTAAAGTGGACCAAAACCCACGGCGTTCGGCCTGGGCAATCTGTAAGATTCCCGGGCCGATCACTTCCTTCCCCCCCCCCCCCCCCAGGGCATCCAAAATGTGAATCCCCCCAGGTCACCCCATTCTTTCCCGGTCCAATGGTGCATACGCAAAAGCAGAGGTGAGTTGCTTTCTGGGGGATTTCACACAGCGGGGCATCCCCGATCGGGGTACCCCGGGGGAAAGGACCAAAACCCAGGATAGTCAAAAATTTTAACAAGCATCCCCTGAATTTCTCACCCCAAGAAGAGCACCTTTTGACAGTTTTTAGTGCTTCCACTTCACTCTAATCCCAGATAATGGCCCTTGTTTTAGCTGTAGAGCTCCGCCTCCTCCATTAATTGCCATTGTTGTGTATGGAAATGATGTCATTGCCACACCTATGCCATGACTGATCCCCCGCCATCTCACAGAGAGGGACAGCAAATAAAAACAGTACTCCAGGGCGATTTGAAAAGCGAAGAAATCTCCATTTCCAGTTCTACACCCTAAGAAGGGAGTATCGGCAGGGGCGTTGGCCAAATGTATTTTACAAGTTCGGTGGGTTTTGGTCCGCTTTAACTGGCACTACCTATCGTTCGCTGGCAGCGTTGCCCTGTTGTTATATGTGGGTGGCTTTTCCTCGGGGCGCTACATATGCATCGATTGAGGGAGAGCGCTTCTACAGCGCACTCCAGAGGTCACATTTATCAATGCTGGACAGGATACTACAGTGTCACTTGTCCGGCCGCTACACTAGATAGCGCCAGACACCCGCTTGCAGACGCTCTAAGCGCCGCTGCATAGATGCCCAAATGACAATACGTGGAGCTTAAATCAGCCTCCACGTGTTTATATGGATTTATATGGATTTTTAATATTAAACAATTTTACGATGGTGCTCCTTTAACTATAGGTTTTAACCTAACCCACTATATCCCAAAAAGTTGATGCAATAGTTTTTGGCCCTTATTCATCAAGCGATAGCGCCAGGTAGTGTCTGACGAGCGCCAGGTAGCGGCAGCTAACGGCGACTACCGACTCAAGTACGCCCGGCGGCGGTCACAATGACGCATTTATCAAGCAAAATGAGGCTAGCGCCGGCGAGAGCGCCGGCTAGCGCGGCATTCATCATGAAGCCGCCTGGACCGAACAGCGCCGCTGCAAATTCCCTCACAGCGACAGGTATGAGCTGTCGCTCCCTGGCGATGTCCAATGCATTTCAATGGAGCAATCTATAATTATTCATAATTAATTGGTATTAATTTTTTTTTTTTTTTTTTTTTTAATGTCAAAAAATCGGAGAACACTTCTGCAATGTTAGGATTTATTTTTAAGTCAAAAAAAAAATTAAAAAAAATATGTGCAGAATTGATCTAACAGGTCTGATATTAATGTATTCATATTACAAAATGATTCTAAAAACATGTATAATGTTACATTCAAAAAATATAGTTGTTTAGGGGTTAAAAACTAGTTAATACACATCGCCGCCAGCGCTCTGGGGTTTAAACAAGGAATGGACAGCGCCAGCACATTCGGAGCGTGATTTGTTGATGAATATGAAGCTAGCCGTTCGCTCTGGCCATTCGTTGTCAGGCGCTCACATACAACGCTGGACCTGTGAAACAGCGACCCCCCAGCCCGTATTCAACATTACCGCACACCGACTGAGTCGCTGTCAAGCTAACGCCGGCCAAGCACAGCGAATACTGGCTGGCGCTGAAAAAATCACGCTACAGTCGCTCATCTGTCGCTACCTGGCGCTATTAATGAATCAGCCTCTTTGTTTTTAATACAATCTACATATTTCTTTCCCAGCAGGTCGCCTCTTTGCTTATTCTTCTACATTCTGCATTTTCCAGATAATTACAAATGTAACTATGGATTGGATGCATAGCGTCATCTCCTGCGCATATAATTCATAGCGCTGTTTACTGACACTGCGTGCGGCATTGTACATTAATATAATGCAGCGTCATCATATCGAGCCTCCCACTGAGCATTGCACACTCTTCCCATCGTACACTAGGCAATAAAATGCTCTCATTACTCCGGCTGTCATCTCACGATGATGAGACAGACCCAAGTTTCCTTTCCATTTTAAATTTTGCTGTATCTTGTAGCTTGTCAATTATACTCAGACATCCCAATGCTGATCCTCGGCAGTTTTCCGTTCTGCTGATTACATATATCTAGGGTCTGTTATTACAGCGATACAGACATCTGGAGCCAGCAAAGGGAATGTTTCGCGTAAAGCTTTTCCATCGCAATTATATCCAAATATTAAATCTTATATCTGCTAGCATGTTTTGTTCAATAAACGCCGGCATCCGCGCCTTGGGATTGTCCGCAAGTGCATTGCACGGCTTCAGGACGTCAAGTAGAAAAGGTTTCCAGACGGCTCTGTTTTCATTTACTGAGTGGAATTTGCGGTTCCGATAAACCCAACTTGGTAAAAACAGAGATTTAATCGAGTGTTTAAAGTTTTCTCCTACTGAATGCAGTGATCACAAACTAAAATAGTATGCTCAAAACGAGCAGCGGGTCTCATGGTCTCGATTCAACAAAGGGGGTTATTTAAGAAAGGATAGCGCCAGGTAGCGCCTCATAGCGGCAGGCAGTGTCTGGTGAACGCCGGGCGCTGTACGCAAAGCCACATTTAAGAAAGCGAATCTGGTGAGCGCCTCTAACAGCGTCATGTAGCATCACATGTATCACCAGAGGTGGCTCAGCGTATAGCGCCGGCACTCTAGGTTCAAGAGCACCACATATACCTTTCGCTCAGTGTTGCTCTGCCATACATAGGCCCTTATTTATGAAGGAATAGCGACAGGTAGCGACTGGTGAGCGGCCGGTAATGACGGGCCCCGCCACGACAACGCCGGCTCCCCACCACAATCACACATTTATCAAGCCGATCCTGCTTAGCGACTGAGATAGCGCCATATAGCGACTCATTCATCATTATTCCAGCCTCAGCCCACAGCGCCAGCGTCCGACCTTGAACAGCGACAGGTATGACCTCTCGCTACCTGGCGCTCTCCAATGCATTTCAATGGAACAATCTTTAAATATTAATAATTAATTGTTATTAATTTTTTTTTTTTTTTTAAATGTGAAAATTTCTGTGACCACTTCTGCCATTTTAGATTTTTTAAGGGAAAAAAAAATAAAAATAAAAATTGTACAGAATTGATATTACAGGTCTGATATTATTGTATTCATATTACTAAATTATTTAAAATGTTTTTTTTTTTTTGGTTTCCAAAAATATGGTTGTTTTGGGGTTAAAAAACTACTTTTAACACATCGCCGCCAGCGCTCTGGGGTTTAAACATGCATTTCACAGCGCGAGAATTTTTTGAGCGTGATTTTTTGATGAATATGGTGGAAGCCGGTCGCTCTGACCAGTCGCTATCATGGGCACCCATACATCGCGGAACCTGTCAAATAGCGACTCGTAACCTTGTATTCAACATTACGCCACACCGACTGAGTCGCTATCAACAACCGAACAATGGCCAAGCACAGCGACTACTAGCGGGCGCTGTCAAAATACCGCTACAGTCGCTCAACAGTCGCTATCTGTCGCTATTAATGAATCAGCCTCTAGGTTCAAGAGCACCACATATACCTTTCGCTCAGTGTTGCTCTCCCATACATAGGCTTTCATTTGGTTGTGTTAAAATAGTGTGTTTGGCAATTTTTTTTGCTCCAATCATATTAGATTTTTATATAATTTTATATTTTTATACAGAATTGTCATTACAGGTCTGGCACTAATGTGTTAATGTCACAGTGTTATAACAATGTAATTCCATGTGTTTTCGCTTTGTTACAGGTGGATATGTATTCAAATCAGAATTTGATCACACAGCGTCTGGGGCACTATGCTACAGCGCCCAGCCTTAGAGCACCGACGCTGTGTGTAGCTTTTTCTTGTCTGAGTTGAGCGCACTGAGCTGGTGCTACCTATCGCTCGCTGCAGCGTTATACTGTTGTTAGAGCGCCCAACACACATCACATTCATCAGTGCCGGCCAGTTTACTACAGCGACCGCAACGCTAGGTTACAGCGGCCGATACCCTCTTACAGCATCTACTAGTGGTCGCTCTAAGCGCCGCTATACAGACACTTACATGTCGATATGTGGCGCTAGTAGTAAATCATTCTCAAAGTTTTCCTAAACTGATGCTATACCCTTATGCTTACCACTTACTCATTCAAGTATGACTGCCAATCATGTGACTGCCAGGACCAATCAGGATTGTTGAGTGGGCTTGAACATCAAACCAGAATGATTCCTGGCGATCACATTTTTGGTAGCCAAACATGTGAATGAGGAATGGCTAAAGTGTCCCTTTAAAGTGAACCAAAACGGGGAGGCCGATTCATTAATAGCGCCAGGTAGCGACTGATGAGCGCCAGTAGCGTGATTTTCACAGCGCCCGCTAGTATTCACTGTGCTTGGCCGTTGTTTGCTTGTTGACAGCGACTCAGTCGGTGTGCGGTAATGTTGAATACGGGGTTAGGAGTCGCTGTTTGACAGGTTCCGCGCTGTATGGGTGCACCTGACAGCGAACGGCCAGAGCGAACGGCTCCCAGCATATTCATTAACAAATCACGCTCAAAAAATTCTCGCGCTGTGAAATGCTTGTTTAAACCCCAGAGCGCTGGCGGCGATGTGTGTAAAGTAGTTTTTAACCCCCAAACAACCATATTTTTTGTTTAAAAAATGAAACAAGTTTTTATAAACATTTTGTAATGAATACATTAATATCAGACCTGTAATGTCAATTCTGCAAAAATTTTTTTTTTTTTTTTTTTACCTTAAAAAAAATATCTAACATTGCCGTAGTGGTCACAGTATTGTTGACAGTTAAAAAAAAAATAAAAAAATAAAAATCAAATAATTATGAATATTTAAAGATTGCTCCATTGAAATGCATTGGACATCGCCAGGGAGCGACAGGTCATACCTGGCACTGTGATGGGATTAGCAGCGGCGCTGTTCGTTGCAGTCGGCTACATGATGAATCCCGCGCTAGCTGACGCTCTCGCCGGCGCTAGCCTCATTTAGCGTGATAAATGCGTGATTGTGTCCGCCGCCTGGCGTTCTGGAGTCGGTAGCCGCCGATAGCTGGCGCTACCTGGCGCAAGTCAGACACTACCTGGCGCTAGCCCTTGATAAATAAGGCCCTTAGGCGACTCCTAACCCCGTATTCAACATTACCGCACACCGACTGAGTCGCTGTCAACAAGCGAACAACGGCCAAGCACAGCGAATACTAGCGGGCGCTGTGAAAATCACGCTACTGGCGCTCATCAGTCGCTACCTGGCGCTATTACTGAATCGGCCTCCCCGTATTTTGACTATCCTGGGTTTCGGTCCTTGCCCCCGGGGCATCTCTAATTCTTCTTTAAAGTCGAAATTGATTATCTCCCCCGAGGCATCCAAAATCGAGATACCCCGCTGTGTGAAACCCCCCAGGTTGACCGATCGCACTCACCCTCCATTGGTCCTATGGAGCTATCACCCAATCAGTGCGTTCGGATCCACTCACGTCAGCTCGTCTAAGCCTTCGACTAAAGCCTGCGATAGGGATAGCGGGGGATGCGGCCGCTGCTCGCGCATGCGCCATTGGACTGGGAAAGAAGGTGAGTTTATGGGCGACCTGGGGGGTTCTGATTTTGGATGCCCCAAGGGAGGGGAATAAATCTCTGTGGGTTTTGTTCTACATTAAAGAGGTAGAAAATCCAAGATTTTGACTATCCCGGGTCTTGTTTCATGCCACTGAGGCACCCAGAATTGGAATGCCCAGCTGTGTGAGATCCCCCAGAACGCCCATACAAACTCAACCTTCCCTGGTCCTAGGGAGCATGTGCGGGCTCTCATCCAATCAGAGCCATTTGCCGGACATTACATTGCCATTGATTGGATGAGAGCCCGCTCCGTTTACATGGAGAGGTTCAGCAAAGAAGTGAGCGCGGGAGCATCCACTACAGTGTGTGTGCTCCCACCAACAGCCTATCTGGATGACAGCCTACAGATGCGGAAATGCGTCCTCCATCGTTCACAACAGTGAAGGAGCCAGGAAAAAGGTGAGTGTTGCAGCAGAAGGGTTTTACACAAAGGTGCATCCCAATCGGGGATGCCCTAGGGGTAGGCCAAATTCTAGGGTCTTGCCACTAGGGATTTGTTTGGCGTCAAAGAGGAAGTCTAAGCATTTTGTAACCCCTCCCCCCAGCCACTTCTCCCTCCTGTACGGGGAGGCCGATTCATTAATAGCGCCAGGTAGTGACAGATGAGCGCCAGTAGCGTGATTTTCACAGCGCCAGCTAGTATTCGCTGTGCTTGGCCGGGGTTTGCTTGTTGACAGCGACTCAGTCGGTGTGCGGTAATGTTGAATACGGGGTTAGGAGTCGCTGTTTCACAGGTTCCGCATTGTATGGGTGCGCCTGACAGCGAATGGCCAGAGCGAACGGCTTGCTGCAGATTCATTAAAAAATCACGCTCAAAAATTTCTCGCGCTGTGAATTCCTTGTTTAAACCCCAGAGCGCTGGCGGCGATGTGTGTAAAGTAGTTTTTAACCCCGAAACAACCATTTTTTTTATATGTAAAAATTATACAAGTTTTTCTAAACATTATGTAATATGAATACATTAATATCAGACCTGTAACATCAATTCTGCACATTTTTTTTTTTTTTTTTTACTTAAAAAAAAAAAACCTAACATTGCAGAAGTGGTCACAGAATTTTTGACATTAAAAAAAAAAAAACATTAATAGCAATTAATTATGATTATTTAAAGATTGCTCCATAGAAATGCATTGGACCACGCCAGGGAGCGCCAGGTCAGACCTGTCGCTGTGATGGGATTAGTAGCGGCGCTGTTCGTTGCAGTCGGCTACATGATTAATCCTGCGCTAGCTGTCGCTCTCGCCGGCGCTAGCCTCATTTAGCGTGATAAATGTGTCATTGTGACCACCGCCGGGCGTACTTGATTCGGTAGCCGTCGATAGCTGGCGGTACCTGGCGCTCGTCAGACACTACCTGGCGCTAGCCCTTGATAAATAAGGGCCAAAGCCTTATTCTGACATTAAAACAACTCACCTGCCCTCTGTGATCCTCCCCTGGTGCCAGTAGGAGGCGGGGCTCTGCATGACATCCATGGGCTTTGATTGGCAGGTCAGTCACCCAATCCCAGGTGCGGTGTGCCCCACTGCACCATGGATTGGGCCACTGACCTGTTACTCAAGGTCCCAGCTTCAGCTTGCTTGCAGGGAGCGTAACTTGAGGGGGTGCAACCACACCAGGGCCCAGAAGGTCAGTGGGGCCCCATCATTTTTGCTTCTCCAACTTTTTTTTATCATATCTGTGCTCACTTGACATCATTTGCTGTTTCAGTTTTTAGTTGTCTTGCTGCATCCATTCTATACTCTAATGCGACGCAAAAGGCCTGGTGTTAAAGGGGCCTAAGAGGCGAGACACACATAATCCGAGGACACCCTGATCTTCAGGTCTGAAAGGGAAAGTCCTCGAAAGCAATTTAGTTACTAAAATTACTTTAAAGGGACTATAAACTATAAACTCAACAGCAATAATAATGCAGCAAGCAGCTGACCTGTTGCCTGTCCCACGTGCCTCTCCTCGAACTCAAGCAGCATATGGTAGAAGCCGTAGCTGGGCTCAAAAGATTGCCCCTCCTTTCAATTTCATTCCTACAGGACTGCACAACAAAAGTTGTCCAACAGACACTTGGAGCTCTCAGCATGTGCGGGGAAAAACAAGCCACAGTGGCCCAGCATCTGTCTCTGACCACAGCAGAGCATACTCAAGAATACATGAGGTATTTACATACAATCATAGATTTTCAGGTGTTTTGAAATGGCACATTTTAGACTGTTCCCAATGGGGATTAGGACTTAAATCGGACCAACAGTCAAATATTAAATGAAATTAAAAATTTTTTTTTAATAAAATTAATGAAATCAGACCAATGTCCTCATGCATCCTTCTCCAGGGCAATTTAGATTGCCGCACGTAAAAAAAATAAACCTTTTTTCTAATGACTACTGGGATACATTTTAAAAGCAAGACGGCAGCTCATGGGCTTGCAGGCCACCTGCAAACAGGAAGTCATGCTGGGCTTCCTGTTACATTTCAGTTATGTCAGTTGGGAGAAGAAGCTCCAGGAAGCATTTTCAACTGTGCCAGGCCGTTGGTCCGGTCCACTTAAAGCAGACCAACAGTTATAAAATTACTTAGAGGAAGAATTTGGGATGCCCTGCTGTGTTAACCCCCCAGGTCGCCTATAAAAACTCACCTTTCCCCGATCCTATATAGCGCATGCACAGGCATGCAGCCAATCAGCGCTCTCAGCTCCGGTCGACTTTTTGGCTGGAGCTTAGCGCTCCGACAGCCGCATCCCAGCTTGCCTCTAACAGAATGAAATGTGAATGAATTAAGCTGTCACGTCGCTCTAGTGAAAGCTATAGGTTTAGATCACACAGAATATCCAGCATTTGACAATAATAAAATGTACTTTCATTGGTTCCTTTATAAAACAATTAGGGTATTTAAACCGCGTTCTCAGTGTACACAATACCGCTCCTCTGGAAGAAGGCTTGCTGAAGCCGAAACGTCGGGATTCGATCTTCTATCCACCTCTTGCTGCAGCCGTCCAGCCTTTTTGCAACCATTCTCTGGAAGTGCTTACATCAATCTCTTGCAAATGCCATTTGGCAGGATGGATTAAGGGACGTCCTACCACCTCCAGGGACCTTGTCACTTGCGGACTACACTCACTCCACAGAGACTGTACATTTAACCCCCTGGGGTTCTGGACTATCCCTCCCTTCTGGTATTGGCTACAGCATTGGTTAACCTTGGCCCCTATTTATCAAGGGATAGCGCCAGGTAGTGTCTCACTAGCGCCAGGTAGCGCCAGCTATCAGCGGCTACCGACTCCAGAACGCCAGGCTGCGAACACAATCACGCATTTATCACGCTAAATGAGGCTAGCGCCGGCGAGAGCGTCAGCTAGCGCGGGATTCATCATGTTGCAGACTTCAGCGAACAGCGCCGCTGCTAATCCCATCACAGCGCCAGGTATGACCTCTCGCTACATGGCGCTCTCCAATGCATTTCAATGGAGAAATCTTTAAATATTCATAATTAATTGATTTTTTTTTTTTTTTTAAATGTCAAAAATTATGTGACCACTTCTGCAATGTTAGTTTTTTTTTTTTAAGGTAATAAAAATAAAAAATAAAAATTTGTGCAGAATTGATATTACAGGTCTGATAGTAATGTATTCATATTACCAAATCTTTATAAAAACATGTTTATTTTTTTTTACACAAATATGGTTGTTTGGGGGTTAAAAAACTACTTTTAACCCATCGCCGCCAGCGCATTTCACAGCGCGAGAATTTTTTGAGCGTGATTTGTTAATGAATATGGTGGGAGCCGGTCGCTATGGCCGTTCGCTGTCATGCGCTCCCATACAGCGCGGAACCTGTCAAACAGCGACTCCTAACCCCGTATTCAACATTACCGCACACCGACTGAGTCGCTGTCAACAGCTGAACAACGGCCAAGCACAGCGAATACTAGCGGGCGCTATGAAAATCACGCTACTGTCACTCATCTGTCGCTACCTGGTGCTATTAATAAATCGGCCTCCTTGTTGATCAGCGGTCATACTTTGTGCTATGTTATACTGTATTGATATATTCACTTGTAAATAGCACTTGTATATAGACTTGTCACTAGCCATTACTTATATTAAGAGGCTGAGTCATCATTAGCGGCAGGTAGCGACAGATGAGCGTCTGTAGCAGGCATTTCCAGAGCGCCCGCTAGTAGTCGCAGTGCTCGGCCGTGAGTCGCTACTTTATAGCAACTCAGGCCCTTATTTATGAAGGAATAGCGACAGGTAGCGACTGGTGAGCGACCGGTAATGACGGGCCCCGCCACGAGAACGCCGGTTCCCCACCACAATCACACATTTATCAAGCCAATCCTTCTTAGCGACTGAGAGAGCGCCATATAGCCACTCATTCATCATTATTCCAGCCCACAGCGCCAGCGCCCGACCTTGAACAGCGACAGGTATGACCTTTCGCTACCTGGCGCTCTCCAATGCATTTCAATGGAACAATCTTTAAATATAAATAATTAATTGTTATTAATGTTTTTTTTTTTTTTTTTTTAAATGTGAAACATTCTGTGACCACTTCTGCCATTTTAGTTAATTTTTTTAAGGTAAAAAAAAATTGTACAGAATTGATATTACAGGTCTGATATTAATGTATTCATATTACTAAATTATTTTTTTTTTATCTATCCACTAGTAACAAAGCGAAAACATATGGAATTACATTGTAACAACATTGTAACATGAACACTTTAACGCCAGACCTGTAATGTCATTTCTGAAGAAATATATAAAAAATGAAAAAAATATGAAAAAACTGCTATTTCAATGCCAGAAGAGGTCACAGAATTATTTGTGATTTTTTGGAAAAAACAAAAAACAAAAAAAACAGTTTAAAGAGAAGAAAAGGATCGTCCATTGAAATGTATGGGAGAGCGACAGATATCGAGAGGTCATACCTGGCGCTGTGCAAGGTTGAACGCCGGCGCTGTTCGCTGAGGCTGTGAAAATGATGAATCAGACGCTACATGGCGCTATCCCAGTCGCTCCACAGATTCTGCTTGATAAATGTGTAATTGTGTGCCGTGTCCGGCGTTCACCAGTCGCTACCTGTCGCTAACCAGCCACTACCTGACGCTATCCCTTCTTAAATAAGGGCCGGGGAGGCCGATTCATTAATAGCGCCAGGTAGCGACAGATGAGCGACTGTAGCGTGATTTTTTCAGCGCCAGCCAGTATTCGCTGTGCTTGGCCGGCGTTAGCTTGATGACAGCGACTCAGTCGGTGTGTGGTAATGTTGAATACGGGCTGGGGGGTCGCTGTTTCACAGGTCCAGCGTTGTATGTGAGCGCCTGACAACGAATGGCCAGAGCGAACGGCTAGCTTCATATTCATCAACAAATCACACTCCGAATGTGCTGTCGCTGTCCATTCCTTGTTTAAACCCCAGAGCGCTTGCGGCGATCTGTATTAACTAGTTTTTAACCCCTAAACAACCATATTTTTGGAATGTAACATTATACATGTTTTTAGAATCATTTTGTTATATGAATACATTAATCTCAGACCTGTTAGATCAATTCTGCACATATATTTTTTTTTATTTTTTTTTTGACTTAAAAATAAATCCTAACATTGCAGAAGTGTTCTCCGATTTTTTGACATTAAAAAAAAAAAAAAAAAAATTATTACCAATTAATTATGAATAATTATAGATTGCTCCATTGAAATGCATTGGACATCGCCAGGGAGCGACAGCTCATACCTGGCGCTGTGAGGGAATTTGCAGCGGCGCTGTTCGGTCCAGGCGGCTTCATGATGAATGCCGCGCTAGCCGTTGCTCTCGCCGGCGCTAGCCTCATTTAGCTTGATAAATGCGTCATTGTGACCGTCGCCGGGCGTACTTGAGTCGGTAGTCGCCGTTAGCTGCCGCTACCTGGCGCTTGTCAGACACTACCTGGCGCTATCGCTTGATGAATAAGGGCCTAAATCTTTCCTTGCAAATGCATTTACATCTTTAGGGTGTTCAATTATCCATACCTTTATTTCCTTATAAAAGTCCTCAATAGGCTTTAGTAGGGTTGGCTCCAGGTCTATGCGGGCCCTCGAGCAATAGAGCCTCAATGGGCCCCTTACATGGTGATAAAGTTACATGTATGGTGAACACTGCTGCCGAAGAACAGAAAAAAAAAATAATAGAAGGAATGACAGAAGTATAGAAGGAATAGAAGAAACGGAAAAAAAGAAAGAGATAAAAATAAATAATGAAAGAACGGTAGAAATGAAAGAAAGCAGGAAAGAAAACGAAAGCAAGAGAGAAAAAGTTTGGTGAATACTGCTGTCAAAGGATAGAAAGAAAAAAATAATAGAAGGAATGACAGAAGTATAGAAGGGATAGAAAAAATGACAAAAATAGATATAAATAAATAATGGAAGAACAGTAGAAATGAAAAAAAGAGAAAGCAGGAAGGAAAGAACGAAAGCAAGAGAGAAAAAGTATGCTGAATACTGCTTCCAAAGAATAGAAAGAAAAAATAATAGAAGGAATGACAGAAGTATAGAAGGGATAGAAAAAATGACAAAAATAGATATAAATAAATAACGGAAGAACAGTAGATATGAAAGAAAAAAAAAAGGATGCAGGAAAGAAAGAATGAAAGCTAGAGAGAAAAATTATGGTGAATCCTGCTGCCAAACAATAGAAAGAAAAAAATAATAGAAGGAATGACAGAAGTATAAAAGGTATAGAAAAAATGATAAAAGATATATACATAAATAACGGAAGAACAGTAGAAATGAAAAAAAAAGAAAGCAGGAAAGAAAGAACGAAAGCAAGAGAGAAAAAGTATGCTGAATACTGCTTCCAAAGAATAGAAAGAAAAAATAATAGAAGGAATGACAGAAGTATAGAAGGGATAGAAAAAAAAGACAAATAAATAACGGAAGAACAGTGGAAATGAAAGAGAAAAAAAGGGCAAAAGAAAGAATTAAAAAAAAAGAACAGAAAGAAAGATAAAAAATAAATGAACAAAAAACAAGGAAATAATACAATCTTAGAATGAATGACAGAAAAAAAGAAAGAATAACAGGAATGACAGAACAAAACAGGAAAGAGAGAAGTAATGGAGGAAAAAAGAAGAGATGAAGGAAAGAAAGAATAGAAGTACCGACATAATAAAGAAAAAGAAGAGATGACAGAAAAAAATAGATGAAAAGAAGAAAGAAAGAGAGAAAAAAAGGAGTGGCAAAACAAATAGATGAAATAACGAAACAAAGAATAGATGAAAAGTGATAACAGCAAGAAAGAAAGAAAGCAGAGAAACGACAGAATGAACAGATAAAAAGAGAGAAATATAGAAAAATAACAGAAAGAAAAAAAGCAGAGTAATGGCAGAATGAACAGATGAAAGAAAGAAAGAAAAGATGAAATGTGAAAAAGCTAAAAAAAATAACAAAGAAAGAAAGCAGAGGAACGACCGAATGAACAGATGAAAGAAAGAATAGATGAAATGAGAGAAAGATAGAAAAATAACAGAAAGAAAGCAGAGGGATGGCAGAATGGACAGATGAAAGAAAGAAAGAATAGATGAAATGAGAGAAAGATGGAAAAATAACAGAAAGAAGGAAAGCAGAGGAATGGCAGAATGGACAGATGAAAGAAAGAATAGTTTAAATGAGAGAAAGATAGAAAAATAACAGAAAGAAAGAAAGCAGAGGAATGGCACAATGGGCAGATGAAACAAAGAATAGTTTAAATGAGAGAAAGATAGAAAAAATAACAGAAATAAAGCAGAGGAATGGCAGAATGGACAGATGAAGGAAAGAAAGAATAGACGAAATGAGAGAAAGATAGAAAAATAACAGGAAGAAAGAAAGCAGAGGAATGGCAGAATGGACAGATGAAAGAAAGAAAGAATAGATGAAATGAGAGAAAGATAGAAAAATAACAGGAAGAAAGAAAGCAGAGGAATGGCAGAATGGACAGATGAAAGAAAGAAAGAATAGATGAAATGAGAGAAAGATAGAAAAATAACAGAAAGAAAGAAAGCAGAGGAATGGCAGAATGAACAGATGAAGGAAAGAAAGAATAGATGAAATGAGAGAAAGATGGAAAAATAACAGGAAGAAATAAAGCAGAGGAATGGCACAATGGACAGATGAAACAAAGAATAGTTTAAATGAGAGAAAGATAGAAAAAATAACAGAAAGAAAGCAGAGGAATGGCAGAATGGACAGATGAAAGAAAGAATAGATGAAAATAGAGAGAGAAAACAGAAAAGAATGAAAAGAAGTGAAGTAGTGAAAGTCTCTCCCAATGGCCAATCTGCCCCTGGCTGAATATCCATCCTGCATAGGGGCTGCCCGGGGTAGATAGCAGGGCTCCAGTGCTGACGTCTGCCCTGACAGCAAGACTGGCCGGCTGCGCCAGGTATCGGCAGATGAGCGTCTGTACAGAGCGACCACTAGCAGACACTGTGATCAGGTATCGGGCGCGGTAACAGAGCGCCTCAGTCACTATAGTAACCTGCCGGCATTGATGAATGATATGTATGCTGGGTGTTCTAAGACCAGTACAGCGCTGTGGGGAGCGAGAGGTAGCGCCAGCTCAGTGCGACCGACTCTCAGCGACTCACACAGCATTGGCGCTCTGGATCTGGTCGCTATAGCATAGAGCACCAGACGCTGTGTGATTAAAGTCTGTTTTTGAACACATATCCACCAGTAACAAAGCGAAAACACATGGAATGACATTGTTGTAACATTGTGACATTAACACTTTAATGCCAGACCTGTAATGACAATTCTGCATAAAAATATAAGAAATCTAAAAAGTTTTCAAAAATGACTCTTTCTAGGCCAGGAGAGGTCACACAATTATTTGAGAGAAAAAAAAAAAAACATCCATTGAAATGTATGGGAGAGCGACAGGTAGCGTCAGGTAATACCTGACGCTCTGGAAGCCAGAGTGCCGGCGCTATACGCTGAGCCGCCTGTAATGATGAATCGGACGCTACATGGCGCTGTTAGAGTCCCTCACCAGAATCGCTTTCATAAATGTGGTATTGCGTTCAGCGCCCGGCGTTCACCATACAGACGCTTATCTGGCAATACCTGGCGCTGTTAATGAATCGGCCTCCCCGTGTTCTGCATTGCAGTCTGACCACAGTGCTTCACCTGAAACCTGTCTGGACCATCCTCACCGCTCTGGCCTGATGAAGATGAATGTCTTAATTAATCATTTATTTATAAAGCACAAACCTATTACATTATTTAACAATCACTAAATGCTAATTCAAGGCTCGATGCTGGAAATGTCATTATTGTGTAGATTCCATTGGCTCTGATGCAATACTTTTCTTTTTTTACCTTATTAGCTTAGAATATTAAACACAATCCCCTCGATTCAAAGAGCAAAAGTTAATTGATTTCGGATCGAGAATCGTAAGTTTGGGTGGGTGTTTGTCATTTTTTCCTGTTTTTTTGGCCATTTCCGACTCGCGCGAGCCTACGTACGATTTCGTATATGCTCTTACGATCATCGGAATTTCGTTCCTAAATTGTAGGATCAAAACCTAAAACTTAGGATCAAAACGTAAAACTTAGGATAATCGGATGTGTTTAGGTGTGATTCAGAGAACAGTTTTCAAACCTCTAAATCCGTTTTAAAAGAAAGCCACTGCCGACACCTTTTAGCAGTCGGATTGCTGTTCTTGATCAGGTTTTTTGGCTATGTGGAGGAGTCTGCGCGTCTTGAGCTCCAATGAACTGCATGTATCAGCATGGCCGAGGCCATAAATTGTATGGCAATGCATACCTGATTCATGTATGCCTTATAAAAGCATTTTAATGTGGACCTTAATTAGTCCTTTGCATGTAAACCTTTATTTTGCAATATATTTGCGTTAATTAAAGAAACTTATGTCCTTTGTTATTTATTTTTAAATTGATGTACTAGAATAATATTTTTAGATTGCATTTATTGGTGTAGTTGTTTACCTTTGCTTTGTTTAATTATTTTAGCTCATCTTTGGTCAGATGCATCACACTTACTGAGGAGAGGAGAGCGGGATAAAGTGCAGGATGTGGGTTACTGCTGTATTTTGCACAGACACAGCAGAGCTGGGGGCACGGAAAGGTCAGAAATCAAAGAATGCAGAGCAACACAGTCACAAGGCCCTTTCTGTTTGCAGGCTGCCCGATAATACCTGAGCCGCCATCTTGCCTGTTTCTAGGCTCATAACATGCAGAAGTTGCTGGGTGTTTTTTAATATTTGAGAGCAATCTGTATGTAGAGGGTGTGGGTAACCACACACAAAATTTTAAGTTGTACCATTTGAAGCCTAAATATTAAAATTAAATCCACAAGTAAAAAATGCAAGCTAACTAAAAATTAAACAAAGTAAGATTTACTTATGCAAATGCATTCATTAATGGTTGGTTACTACAAAATGAATGAAATAAAGAAAAACAAAAGACCAAATATTTAGAATGCACTTTAATGAGGTAAGTTTGTAGTGCGCAGCCACAAGATCAGAAGGATTTACGTCCAGACAAAAAAGGAAAAAGGGCAAAACCAATGTTGCAACCTGAGAAATGAAACGGAAAATTCAGGATGGAAACTGACATAGGTCTGATTCCCGAACTGCCATACGAACGGACGTACATTTTAGGATAGAAACGTATTAGCTTATAGAATCACTCGCAAGTTCATACGAACGCACGAGCGGACGTGAAAAATAGGATGATCGGCACCAAAATCAAAGCTGTTACATGTTTCTTTGAATCGACCCTATTGATATTAAACACCCTTAAAGTGGACCAACACCCTCCCCTGATCAGCCCGTGAATCTATAAGATTCCCGGACCGATCAGCTCCCTGACTGCGGGGAACCCTGATCAGGGGTGCCCCGCTGTGTGAAACCCCCCAGATCCCCGAAAATCCTACCTGATCCTCGTTCCAGCGGCGCATGCACGGGCCGCCGCCTCCCGCGCGTCCCTCTAGCAGAGCGCTGCCTCTGCTTAACCGGTGGCAGCGATTGGATGAGCAAGCGATCGGGGTGCCCCGCGGAAGTGGACCAATACCCAGGATAGTCAAAATCCTGAGTGTTGGTCCACTTTAAAGTGGCTCAAAAACCCATCTCGATTCCCTCCACCCTGGGGCATCCAAAATCGGGATGCCCCGCTGCGTGAAGCCCCCCCAGGTCGCCCCGTTCACTTACCCTTCCAAAGGCGCATGCGCAGGCTGTGGGCACATACCCGCCATCCCTCTAGCAGGGCGCGTGCCATTTGTGAATGGCCGGCATGGGCACACTCCCTGTTAGAGGGAAGCGGGGGATGTGTTATCAGAGCGCTCTGAGCCGCTGGCTTTAGACGCTGTCATAGATGGTGTGACGTCAGCAGCTGATTGGACGAGCGGCCGCACATGCGCCGTAGGTCCGGGAAAAGGTGAGTGTCGATCTGGGGGGGTTTCACACAGGGGGCACCCGGGGGAAAGGATCAAAACCCAGGAAAGTCAAAATCCTGGGTTTTGGTCCACTTTAAAGCGTAATTCCACTATCGATGACATTTTAAGTTTCCATTAATGTGTGGCAAATGTTGCATTCAATGTGCTAAGCTTATCTGTTATTTTCTATTTGTTTGCAACTCTGGGTTATAAAAGAAAACTGTTTTTCATAGCATCAATTTGTTTACCTTAGCTGCGTACACCCACCAAAGTGGTGAGTACATATCGTGGAGGCTGATTCATTAGTAACACCAGGTATCGGCAGATGAGCGTCTGTATGGCGGCGCTCAGAGCGACTGCTAGTAGACGGTGTAAGTGGGTATCGGGCGCTGTAACCTAGCGTTGCAGTCGCTGTAGTAACCTGCCCGACATTGATGAATGTGCTGTATGTTGGGTGCTGTAACAACAGTATAACGCTGCAGCGAGTGAGAGGTAGCGCCAGCTTAGTGCGTCTGGCACTCAGCGCTCCACACCATACTAAACAAAAAACTACACACACAGCGGCGGCGCTCTAAATCTGGGTCGCTGTAGCATAGAGCGCCAGACGCTGTGTGATCAATGTCTGATTTTGAACACATATCCACCAGTAACAAAGCGAAAACACATGGAATGACATTGTTATAACATTGTGACATTAATACTTTAGTGTCAGACCTGTAATGACAATTCTGCATAAAAATATAAAAAGTCAAAAAAAGTTTCTAAAAGTGTTTGTTTGCAGCCAGGAGAGGTCACACAATGATTGGAGCAAAAAGAAACGAAAAAAAATGTCAATCACGCTGTTTAAACACACGCAAATAACTGGCCATTGAAATATATGGGAGAGCGACACTGAGCGAAAGGTAATACATGGAGTACTGGAAGCTAGAGCACTAGCGCTATACACTGAGCTGCCTGTAATTATGAATTGGACGCTACATGCCGCTGTTAGAGTCGCTCACCAGATTCGCTTTCATAATTGTGGTTTTGCCTTCAGCACCCGGCGTTCACCAGATGCTGCCTGCCGCTACGAGTCGCTACCTGGCGCTATCCCTTCATGAATAACCCCCATAGACTTCCTGACTCTAGCTTGCTAATTATCTGATTGGCTAAGGCATGAGTGACTCATTCTGTTGAAATTCAACTTTTTTTCAGTTTGGAAGGGTCACAGTCTTGTGTTCCAGTAGCAAAAGGGGTAATGGTCAGGTTCTCAGCTGGATAGATCATTAGGCTGCTTAGGCTTAGCCAAGGCTGCTAAAGAGTTCACCTATTACATTGGAAGAATTGTGGTCCATTGTCTTACTCAAGGTCATGAAAACCACTACTACTGTAGCAAAACAGAATCCTGAGATATAATATGAGAATCATGGAGGCAGTGTACTGATACGCAAATCTGCAGGTCTGGGGGCACAATCCTAACAATCCTAACATGCAGGTTTATTTTACATTCCAGAAGAGGAAAACAATAAGAACACCAAACACCTGCCAAAAAAAGCTTTTTCCTTTAATGTAGACCAATCACCAGGATTTTGAATATCCTGGTAGATGGTCCCTGTCCTGGGGGCATCCCAATGTAGGATGCCTCTCCATTTGAAATCCCTCAGATTGCCGTTTTCACCCAACTGTTACATGGGCGCATGCCCACGCGCTCATTTAATTAGTGCTTTATGCGGCACATACTAATGCGCTTATTTGAACTTCACGCCGGCGCACGCATCCCCGGCTCCCTTGTGTTAGCGGACACCCACCCGCCTGGATTATGTGAGTGGCACAGCTGCTCCTGCCGGCAAAGACAGCGTCACTGGAGCACCAGAATCAGGTAAGATTGCTGACACCCCAGGGGCTTTCACACAGCAGGGAATCTGCTATAAGTATAGGATTTTCCAGGGACGGGCTAGCAGCCAGTCCTGGAATCCTTTAGATTCCAGGCCAGCCACATGGGGTGATTGGTCCACTTTAAAGTTACTTTTCTATATCTAAATAGCGCCCCCAAAATAAAATCTCACTGATTTTGCTTTCTTTAAAAGTTCATTTTCCCTGCTTCTGTATTTCCTCTGCTAATGGTGCGGGCGCTGTACGCAAAACCACTTTTAGGAAAGCGAATCTGGTGAGAACCTCTAACAGCGCCAAGTAGCGTCACATGTATTATTACAGGCCACTCAGCTCCGGAGCGCCATGTAGTAGCGCTCTACATGTCGCTCTGTAGCGCTCTCCCATACATTTCAATGGGGCTTCATTAGTTGTGTGTATAAATAGCGTGTTATTTTTATTTCTGAAATCATTGTGTGACCTCTCCTGGCTGCAAACAAAGATTGCTATACATTTTTTTTTTATATTTTAATGCAGAATTGTCATTACAGGTCTGGCACTAAAGTGTTATTGTCTACTACTTTGTAAAGCGCTACGGAAGATGATGGCGCTATATAAATAAACAATAATAATAATAATAATAATAATAATAATTGTCCCAGTTTTAAAACGGGGAGGCCGATTCAGTAATAGCGGCAGGTAGCGACAGTTGAGCGACTGTAGCGGCATTTTCAGAGCGCCCGCTAGTAGTCGCTGTGCTTGGCCGTTGTTCGGTAGTTGATAGCGACTCAGTCGGTTTGCCGTAATGTTGAAAATTGGGTGACGAGTCGCTATTTGACAGGTTCCGCGCTGTATGGGAGCGCATGATAGCGACTGTCCATAGCGACCGGCTTCCACCATATTCATTAAAAAATCATGCTCAAAAAATTCTCACGCTGTAAAATGCATGTTTAAACCCCAGAGCGCTGGCGGCGATGGGTTAAAAGTAGTTTTTTAACCCCCAAACAACCATATTTTTGGAAACCAAAAAAAACAAGTTTTTAAAATAATTTAGTAATATGAATACATTAATATCAGACCTGTAATATCAATTCTGTACAATTTTTTTTAATTTAAAATAATAACAATTAATTATGAATATTTAAAGATTGTTCCATTGAAATGCATTGGAGAGCGCCAGGTAGCGAGAGGTCATACCTGTCGCTGTTCAAGGTCGGACGCTGGCGCTGTGGGCTGAGGCTGGAATAATGATGAATGAGTCGCTATATGGCGCTATCTCAGTCGCTAAGCAGGATTGGCTTGATAAATGTGTGATTGTGGTGGGGAGCCGGCGTTCTCGTAGCGGTGCCCGTCATTACCGGTCGCTCACCAGTCGCTACCTGTCACTATTCCTTCATAAATAAGGGCCAATGTCATTCCATGTGTTTTCACTTTGTTACTGGTGGATATGTGTTCAAAAACAGACTCTGATCACACAGCGCCTGGCGCTCTATGTTACAGCGATTTAGAACGCCGACACTGTGTGTGTAGTTTTTTGTTAAAAGTGGTGTTGAGCACCGAATGCCAGACGCACTGAGCTGTCGCTACCTCTCGTTCGCTCCAGCGCTGTACTGCTGTTAGAGCGCCCAACACACATCACATTCATCAATGCCGGCCAGGTTACTACAGCGACCGCAACGCTAGGTTACAGCGCCCTATAGCCGCATACAGCGTCTACTAGCAGTCGCCGTATGCTATACAGACGCTCATCTGGCAATGCCTGGCGCTATTAGTGAATCAGCCTCCACAAGTGTCACTTAAATGTTCGGCGGACTTGGTAATTCAAATCCAGCCTAGAGTAAAAAAAAACATATAGAAGGCTCTTCCAAATCCCAGTTCAAAATTATAATTTTCTCTGGGACGGAACACACTTCTAATACAACCTTAAAGCGCGCCTGAATTCATTTTTTATTTGCCTGGAGATTTTATTCCATCATATCGCCAGTGAAAAAGATCTATCGACATTAAACATGAAAATTAAAATTCAGAGGTGTGACCCCTCAACCCAGGCTGCAGCTTCAACAAATAAGGGGGGTTATTTAAGAAGGGGTAGCGCCTTTTAGCGGCAGGCAACGTCTGCTGAATGCCGGGCACTATACGGGAAACCAGCGCCATGTAGACTCTAACAGCGCCATGTAGCGTCAGATGTAATATTACAGGCGGCTCAGTGTATAGCGCTGGCGCTCTAAGCTCAGCAGCGCCATGTAGTACCTGTCGCTCTCCCATAAATTTCAATGGGCTTTCATTTGTTTGTGTTTAAATAGCGTTTGGAAATTTAAATTATTATTTTTTGCTCCAATCATTGTGTGACGTCTCCTGGCTGCAAACCAGGAGGCACCCAACATACATCACATTCATCAATGCCGGCCGGCCAGGTTACTACAGCGACCTAGACGCTCTGTTACAGCGCCCGATACCCACTTACAGCCTCTACTAGTGGTCGCTCTAAGCGCCGCTATACAGACGCTAGTAGTGAATCAGCCTCCACGGAAAAATTCGGGAGGCAGCTCTCATTGTTTTGAATAGGGAGCATGCACTGCCGCATTCCCCTGCACCCCCCCCCAAAAAAAAAAAGAATTCTCAACCCTATACCTTGGTTGAACTTGATGGATATCTCGGTATGTCTTCTTTTCAACCCTATTAACCATGCAAAGACTGAATGGCTGCATTATGAATTGATTTTTAAATATAATAGTGTGTACAAGCAGGACAGTTTGTAGGCAAAATAGTGCTCAGTGCGGGAGGGAAAAGATCTGCCCCCTCCTCACTCATCCTATGTTGCCATACATCCCAAGTGTTCCTGATTTGGAGGGATTGTCCCTCTTTAGAGTCCATGTCCCTCGTTGTTCATTTGTCCCTCTTTGAGGTGTAACATGCAGATCTGCATCAATAAATTATTTATTTGCCTATTCAAAATGTTTCTATTATTTTACCTGTTGCATCCTATCCATCCCTCAGTGAGGGGGCGTGGCCTAATTTAATAAATGTCCATCTTTTTATAAAAGTTGGTAGGTTTGTGTTGCTGCTGCTGTCATATTCTGGTATATGCATTTCGTCCCTCGTAGTGCCCCCTCGCCATTACTGAGCCCAATTTGGGCGGGGGGGGGGGTCTGTATTATGGCTGGCACCACTGACAGCGGCCCTGACTCATCTTCAGAAAACAAGAGGGCTGGGATTAAAGTAGACCTTCACCCTGAATAAGAGTCTATCATATCTTTTCCACACCCTGTACATACAGATTGCCCTCATTAAACATCATCCTACCTGCAAGATGGCTCTCTCTTCTCGCAGGTGAGCGGGGCTATTAGCCTGCGGCCCTGTAGGACTATTCCCACCCATTCCATTGTTAATGTGCCTCCCAGCCTTGGCTGCGCTGGTCCGGGTGATGGTAGGCAGCACCGCTGTCAGGTGCTTAGGAGCGCTGCTCCACAGCAATCCCCCACCAAAGGGTAGGCGGTATAGGTATATGGTGAGCCTCTATGGGATGTCCCTCCTGCACTATTGCCCCTTGCCCCTGTCTATCGGTGGGCCCTATGTTAAGTGGCCGCTGCCCTCCCTCGCTCTCCCTTGTAGTTCTCGGGGGGGGGGGGGGGGTGAGTGTGTGTGCGTGTTTGTGCTTTCAGTTGGTTGGTGTGCTTGGTTGCTTTAGTTCTGTCTCCGCACAGTCTTGGTTGCACGCTCTTCAGGGGGGCAGGGCCTGCGGATGGCGCGTTCCACAGCACTGTCTCCGTGGCCCGCCCCTCGAGGTATACACGGCGCCATTTTTTCTGGGTTCTTCCTGCTGCGTGACTGCCGACTACCTACCGCGGTCCGTGAGTGCCCTCGCGGGCGGTTTTATTTACCCCTTGTCACCTATGCATGTCGCTTATGGTTCTCTTTGCTTATGTCTTGCAGGCGGGTCAAACTCCATTAGTTTCTTCCGGCCCTACCCCCTCTATTTAGTCTTTAAACTTTGTGAGGCCTAGTGTGCTAATTACTTCAACTTCCCTGGCGGGCTATTGGGGCATCCCGGGTTGCTTTTATAGTGTGAATCCCTATCGGCCTATTGTGCCGCTATAATCACCATATGGAGGACAAGCCCGGCTGTGTGTAGCGTGTGGGGTGTACCCTACTAGTGCTGACAATGTGCGGGTCTGTGTACCTTGTGCCCAGCAGGTGCTTGCGCTGCAGCCTGGTTTACCAGTAGCTGGGCCTGCGCCTCGTATGGCTTCACCTACTCCCCCAAGCTTAAATTTGACCCCCAATGAGCTGCATACCAGTGGGAAGTCTCAGCCTGATGTGTCTGCTAGACTGGCTAGTGTTGAAAAGTTGCTTGCTAATACTATGGCGCGTAAGGCTTCTGCCAAGAGGCGGCATTTGACGCCTGATGTCACTCTTTTCCCTATGGAGGCTGAAGAGTTCTTGGAACTGTCTGGTTATACCCCCTTGGAAGAGGGGGAACTGTTCTCTGACTCTCGAGTCATCTGATGAGAGGCCCAGGGGTCATGATGATTCTGGCTCTGATCCCTGGGCCCCAGATGATACTGATAGGCTTTTGGCTCAGATTTTTGAGGTACTGTCTATCTCTCCCCCGGTCATGGCTCCTAAGCAGCAGGGGGAATTGTTTCATATTGCTAAGCCACGTTAAGAGTTCCCTGAGCAAGCCCATTTTAACAATCTTGTGCTCAAGGAATGGGAGCGTCCTAGCAGGCTCCCCGGAGTCCCTGAGAGTTGGGATAAGAGGTATCCCTTTCCTGCTGATGTGGTAAAGCGTTGGTCATCCCCTCCAGAGGTGGATGCCCCAATCCTGGGCTTGTCTAACACCTCTGTCATGCATTCCCCTGACTCTACTACACTGAGGGATAGTGAGGACTGGCATATTGATCAGCTGGCATCCCATGCCTTTGCCTGTGTGGGGACGGCGCTGTGCCCGGTTTGTGCCTCTGCCATTACAGCTGTGGCTATTAGGACCCTGCTTAGAAGTGACTTAGATGGTGCTCCTGATGATGTGTCTAGTGAAGAGTTTAATGCACTCTCTCGTTGTAAGGTATTTGTTGCTTATGTCCTCTCTGCCTTGGATGATACCATTAGGATGTATGGGGCCCAGGCTCCTTTTCTTCCCCCTACCGTGCACCCAGACAGGGGGGGGGGGGGTCTCCTTTACTGGGACCCGAGGAGATTTCTGGAGTAGCGGCAGAGGACGTGGACGCCCTGGCTCATCCTGGGGCTCCAAGCCTAAGCCTTCCTTCAAGCCCCCTCAGGCATGAAGGGGCGCCCTCACCCATCCGGGTGGGGGGACGGCTTCAGCACTTTGCTCACGTCTGGAGGCTTCATGTCTCAGACCGGTGGATTCAGGAGGTAGTGTCCTCCGGTTACAAGATAGAGTTTGCTGCCTGGCCGCTCCCAAGATTCATCAGATCCCGGATGTCTCAGGACCCCAGCTCAGGCTCTGGTTCTGGCGGTGCAAATCCTTCTGGAGCTGGGGGTCATCTGTCAGGTCCCCTTACGAGAAAGGGGCAAGGGGTTCTATTCCAACCTTTTCACCGTGCCCAAAAGAGATGGGTCAGTCAGGCCCATCCTGGACTTGAAGATCCTCAACAAATTTGTCAGGTGCAGGTGCTTTTGCATGGAAACTTTGCTCTCTGCTATCAGTTGCCTGCGTCCAGGGGACTTCATGACCTCTGTGGACATCAAGGATGCATACCTTCATATTCCTGTTTTTCCAGGTCATCAAAAATTCCTCAGGTTCGCTCTGGAGGATCAGCACTACCAATTTGTGGCATTGCCCTTCGGTCTCACTTCAGCTCCCAGAGTGTTCACCAAGGTGCTGACAGGAGTGATGTCTCAGGTCTCGGGGCATTCGCGTGCTGCCCTATTTGGACGACATTCTCATCACTTCTCAGTCCCTCCAACAGGCAGAGTTGGATACTCAGCTAGTAGTGTCCACTCTGGGGTCATTTGGCTGGGTGATCAACCATCCCAAGTCTTCCCTGTCTCCCTCCTTGGTGACACCCTTCCTGGTAATGAATGAATACAGTTCAGGCAAGGCTTTTTCTTCCTCAGCAGAAGGTGGACAGTCTGCTAGCGCAGGTTCAGTTCCTGCTATCTTGCCCTCATCCCTCCATCAGGCAGGGAATGCAGTTGGTAGGCCAGATGGTGTCGTGCTTCGAGGCCGTCCCTTACGCCCAGTTTCACAGGAGGCCTCTGCAACTCCACCTCTTGTCAGTATGGGACAAGGATCCCGCGTCCCTGGACCAGGTCCTTGTTCTGTCCCCCCTAGCCAGGAGGTCTCTCTCGTGGTGGCTGGACTCCAGGAACCTGTTGGCGGGCAGATCCTTTCTGGCCCCCTGCTGGGAGACAGTCACCACGGATGCCAGTCTGACAGGTTGGGGGGGCTTCTGGAAGTCCCTACAGTTCCAAGGGCGCTGGGGCCCTCAGGAGGCCCACACGCCCATCAACATTCTGGAATTGAGGGCGATCAGGTTGGTTCTGGCTCACTTGACCCAACACCTTCGGGGCCGGCCTGTTCAGATACACTCGGACAACCAGACGGCGGTTGCCTACATCAATCATCAGGGAGGGACCCGGAGCAAGGGGGCCCTCAAGGAAGCGTCTCTGATCCTGTCCTGGGCGGAGGACAATGTTCCCTGCATCTCAGCTGTGTACATTCCGGGGGTGGAGAATCTGCAGGCAGACTCTCTGAGCAGGGGGACCTCTCGGCTGGGAGAGTGGTCCCTCTGCGACAGGGTGTTTCAATCTCTGTGTCACCGTTGGGGTCAACCAGATGTGGATCTGTTTGCGTCCCGTCACAATCACAAGCTCCCAGCCTTTGTCTCCCTGTCCCAGGATCCTCTGGCCTTGGCCACAGATGCTCTAGCAATGTCATGGCAGGATTTTCAGCTTCTGTATGTCTTTCCCCCATTCCCCCTATTGGGCAGGGTTCTGCGCAAGATAGCTCAGGAGGGGTTGCCAGCTATCCTGGTAGCTCCCAGGTGGCCAAGAAGAGTGTGGTTTGCAGATGTAGTGCAGCTGGCAGTAGATCAGTACGCTCTGCCCAGGGTTCCAGACCTGCTCACTCAGGGACATCTACGCCATCCCAATTTGCAAACTCTGGCTTTGACGGCCTGGCTGTTGAAACCTCCGTCTTGAGGGAAAAGGGTCTGTCTGCCTCTGTTGTTGACACCATGATCGATCAGGGCTAGGAAGAAGTCTTCTTCTTCCATTTACTATAGGTTTTGGCGTGCCTACATTGACTGGTGTGAGTCTAGGTCTCTTCCCTGTCGTGTGTTCTCTATTCCCAGGATCCTGGAGTTCCTCCAACATGGTTTGGATCTGGGGCTTCAACTCAGTACTCTGAAGGGTCATGTCTCTGCTCTGGCGGTTTTCTTCCAGAGATCTTTTGCTCAGCATTCTCTGATCAGGACCTTTTTCCAGGGGGTTACTCATGTGCGTCCTCCACGTAAGCCTATGTTGCCTGTCTGGGATTTGAACTTGGTCCTGTCTGCCTTGCAGGGTGCTCCCTTTGAACCTGTGCAGGGGGCTGCTTTGGCCATTCTTCGTTTCTGAGTTGGCGGCGCTTTCCATCCAGCCCCCCTACTTTGAGAGACACCAGGACAAGGTGGTGTTTCGCTTCAAGCCAGATTTTCTGCCTAACGTTGTGTCTGCTTTTCATCTGAATCAGGACATTGTTCTACCTTCCTTGTGCCCTAATCCTAGTAACGCTAAGGAGAGGGTTTTGCATTCCTTGGATGTGGTTAGGAGTCTGAAGTACTATCTGGTGGCTACTGCACCTTTCAGGAAAACTGATGCTCTTTTTGTGGTCCCTTCTGGTCCTAGGAAGGGTCTGGCAACTGCCAAATTCAGGCCTACACTGCTAAGGGGAAGAATCCTCCCTTCCGCCTTACTGCTCATTCTACTCGTGCTATTGGGGCCTCTTGGGCTTTTCAGCACCAGGATTCTGTTGAACAAGTTTGCAAGGCCGCTACTTGGTCTTCTGTTCATACTTTTTCAAAGTTTTACAAGGTTGATGTTAGGGCCTCAGCTGATACTGCTTTTGGCCGCAAGGTTCTGCAGGCGGTAGTGGTCTGACCTGTCTGCTGTTACCTTTTTGGGGATCCCACCCTACTTTATGGACACTGCTATTGGATGTCCCAAGAGTAAAGAATCTTATCTGGAACAGGATGTACTGTATACTAAGAATAATACAATTCTGTGATTACTCACCTGTAGAATTGTTATTATGAGTATACAGTACGTCCTGCTCCACCCCACCTTTTGTTCATTATCCTTGGTTCCCCTGTATGGTGATTGTTATCTTTGTTGATAGTTACTGGCTGGTTCTGTTATCATTCTCCCGGCTTCTTGTTAACTGCTTTTCAAAACTGGGGATTTGTGGGAGGTCCCGGGTATTTGAGGGGCCGGGAGGAGCCAATTTCGCGGTCTCTGCAGTCCAGCGCCATCTGGTGGAGTAATACCCAAGAGTAAAGAATCTTATCTGGAGCAGGACGTACTGTATACTCATAATAACAATTCTACAGGTGAGTAATCACAGAATTGTATTTTTTCTATCTGTGTGTCAGTGTCTTTTTTTTTACATTTAACCCCTTGAAAACTGGTGAGGGGTCTATAGTTCACAAGGCTGGGGGCTGGCAAGTCACCTGCGGCTAGCGGGTGACTTGCCATTAACCCCTGGCACCCCCATTACCTGCCTCCCCAAAGCCCAGGGGGGGCATAAGAGCCCGTGGCCACGGGCTATGCGGGCTTGTAGCCTGCTGGCCCCTGCGCCCTGTTTCTACAAGCCCTGCATAGCTGGTCCCGGGCTGGTTACTTTGGGTAAGGGGGACCCCATGTAATTTTTTGGGGGGATTTTTAAGGGATTTTAACCTGGGAGGGGGGACCCTATGTCATTTTTTTTAATTAACCCCTTATGTTCTGTCACCCAGCAGCTATAAAAGGCTTCCAGCAGGTGAACAGAAGCCAGTGATTGCCGAGGGACACAGTGCTCCAGGATGGATGGGAGGTAAGTATTAAAAAAAAAAAAAAAATTATAATAAAATAAAATAATAAAATATTATTATTATTATATTATTTTCTCTTTGTGTCAGTGTATTTATTTTTTACATATGGTTTTCTTTAATAAAATACATTTTTTATTTAAAATAAAGGAGGCAATTTTCTAAAAAATTTTTTTTTTTTTTTAATTACTTAATAATATTGTAAAAAACAGAATAAAATTTACAAACAAGACATTTCATGTTAAAGCCTAAACTCTGCTGCAAAAAAATATATATATATAATTTTCCTGAAAATTCCAGCAAAAATGGCGCAAGACATGGCGCAAAATGGGGAAAATGACCTGTCAACAGAGGGTGACAAAATCTCAAGTAGGCTGGCAATTAAAAAGGTTAAAAGTAGCTATGCATGTTGGGTAGTGTTCTGTTCGGGGGACCTTGCACTTTCAGACTTAGCCTGTTTTTTCTGGTTTGCATATTTATATTTTAGGAAAAGGTGTTTTTTATTCAGCTTTTTTATACATTTTTTAGGGAAACCCTGCGCAACCAAAGAATTCTTTGAGGGATTAATTGCAGAAAGATGAGCCCACTACAACAAGCTGGGTACGATTAGAAAGCTTAACATGTGTACTTTCAGGGAATATATGGTTTATGGGGGATATTCCAAATGTAAAGGGTTGTTTTGGTTGAAAAATCGCAAGGTGCTCACTTTGTCTGCAGAGCTGAAATTTTCAAGTAAAATTACCGTTACGCACATGCTTTACCTTGGGGTGTTTGGCAACTCTTCCCCTGACAGTAGCTATGCATGTTGGGTATCGTTCTGTTCGGGGGATGTTGCTTTTTCAGATTAAACTTGTTTTTTTTGGCTTTTTTTAGGAAAATGTGGCTTTGATTCTGCTTTTCTATCCTTTTTTTAGGGAAACTCTTTGCAACCAAAGAATACATTGAGGGATTACTTCCAGAAAACTATGGCCACATCAACAAGCCTGGTACACCTAGAAAGCCTGAGGTGTGTACTTCCAGAGAATATATAGTTTGTTGGGGGTATTTCAAATGTAAAGGGTTGTTTATCTGGAGAAACTGCAAGGTGCGCATAGCGCATAGCATAGTTGTATTTTTATCTCAAAATCCCCTAAAGCGCTGTTTCAGTTCGGGGATCTCCTGGGCAGGAAAGGGTGTCTACCTATACATATGTGGTACCGTTGTAACCGGGAGAAATTGGGATTTCACACGCAATAATTTATTGACAAACTTACATTTTTTGCACATATTTCACCCAAAGAAATTGAGAATACACCTAAAAAATTACAAACAAGACATTTCATGTTAAAGCTCAGACTCTACTGAAAAAAAACAATATATCATTTTCCTGGAAAATCCCTGGAAATCCCTTTAAAAATCACATTTGAACATGGGGAGCGCAAAAGTGCGCAACAAAGGGTGACAAAAACTCCAGGTAGGCTGTCACTTAAAGGGTTAAACATCCAAGATGCCGGCTCACGGAGAATCAGGCAGCCTGCACACAGGAAGTATCTTCTGACTGTCCCGCTCTGCATTCTGGGATTGCTGTCCTTTTCCTGACCCCAGCTCTGCCCTGTCTGTGCAAAGAGCAGCTATAACCCCGCCCCCTGCACTTTATCCCGCTCTCCTCTCCTCAGTATGTGATGCTTCTGAGCCAAGATGGTGGCATCCACATCCTAGATTCCTGAACAGGGTTGCAGCCCAGTGGGGACTAAAAACTTAAAATATATTAATTTTAAATGTTGGGGAATAGTTTTTTAAGGGTTTGGGCTTTTCATTAAATTATGCTGAAGGTCCGGATTAAGGTGCCCCCCCCAATGGCCTTGGCACCCAGGGCGATCGCCCTTCTCATCCTCGCCTAAAAAAATCCCCGTATGCCACGCAGACCAGCTGACATAGCTGAAGGAGAGATGGATGGTGCTATGTAAATATATTGGTCATGAAAGTTGTGTAGAGGAGTTCTGTACTTAAGACCTGTCCGGCTGAAATAGTCTTACTCTCTTCTCACTCTGTACTTGTGTTTTATTATTTAAAGGTTTATTTAAAAGCATTTTGAGGTCAGGATGAGCATTGGCAGAATTCAAAGTACCTCCTCTGCCTCTCCGGTGAGCAAAGGCTGCTGTTAAGTAAAGTCTTCCATTTTCTTTATAGATGGACAGAGACTTGCCAGGAATCCGAGCCTTCCTTAAGCTTTGACAAGCCGTAACAAGGTAAAGAAGCTCTTTTTTTGTATTTTTGTGTAGTCACGGTATGGTGCTGATGCAGGATGAGGATGTGCTGCTGTTGCTAATAGCAACCAGTAAGGTAACTATTTAATTGCTATTGATAGGCTTGTTGCTAGTGTTAGTGAGTGGGTTATTATCTTATATTATCACGACAGGATGAATACTATTTTTTTCATCCCTCGAAAAACATGTTTTTTTTTCCATTTTGAGTTGATTTAGGAGCCTTTCCTATAATAGCTTTGCGAGTATTGGTGGAGAAATATCCCCCGCCCACCACTACTGCAGTCACAGGCTCCACAGAACCATCATCCCAAATTAGACTGGAACCTATTTCTGTACAGAACATATCACCTACAGCAGAGTTCAGAGGAGTAGCTGTGCTTTCTGGCACCCGGGGCAAAGATTCAAAATGGTGCCCCTTACCTGTGCTCAGGCCCCTCTTTGGTGCCCCCCTGACCTACTGCGCCAGGGCACGTGTCCCCCCTGCCCCCCAGCTACGCCCCTGGCAGAGTTATTAGTGTCTGTTTCATGTGGCAATGCTTAGGTTACAGAACTCAGAGGAGTAGCTGGGCTTTCTGGCACCCGGGGCAAAGATTCCAAATGGCGCCCCTTACCTGTGCTCAGGCCCCTCTTTGGTGCCCCCCTGACCTGCTGCACCCCAGGCAAGTTATTAGTGTCTGTTTCATGTGGCAATGCTTAGGTTACAGAACTAAGAGGAGTAGCCGGGCTTTCTGGTATCCAGGTCAAAAATTCAGAATGGCGCGCCCCCTACCTGTGCTCAGGACCCCCTTTGGCGCCCCCTCACCTACTGCGCCCGGGGCACGTGTCCCCCCTGCTCCCCCCTAGCTACGCCTCTGTTGAACCTCTTTCATGGCAGCCATTAGGCTGGAGTCCTGTACAAGGCCCAGATAAGATGCTCCTCTGATGGTGCTAAGAAAGACTTCCCCAATGTCATAGCATTCTGACTGCTTTTGCCATGGTTCCTATTTTCAGTCCCTTATTTATTTGGCATGTTACCTTATAGGTTAGTAGTGGTGGGGGTTAGACATCAGATGAAGAGATGAACCTAGGTCAGGGATTGACTGGAGGCAAAAATCTATTTGGGAATTTACCATCCCTTAGTCAGACCACCACATTGCTTCTGAGCTTCCCAGCCACTCAATGAGTGCCGATTGAGGGAGGGACAGATCATAGGCATGAAGACATGGTACTAAAGCTTTGGTAGGGACTGATAATAAGGCAGGGGTAGTTGCGACGCTGAGGCTATAGCAATGCAGGGGCAGAACATGGGCTGCGGGGGGGTGGGCACAGAGGCTGGGTACAAGGGAGGTGGTGGACTAATGTAGGTGCAGCCCCACCAGCACCAGAGTATTACAGTCCACCAGGAGTTCTCACGGGTCTCCAGAGTCCCAATGGCCAGTCCATCCCGTACAAACTGTAAAAAAGAGACGCCCAGCGTAGCAAGAAGATTCATCACAGGAATAGATGCAGCCTAAAAGCAACTGCACTTATAAATGTTGCACCACCGTCACCGTTTAGAAAGGATGGGGGTGGGACACGGATAGGGGTAGAAAATTCTGGAGGCTGCCCTTATCACCCCTCATATTGCAATCCTGATCTCAATGCTCTGCTCGTATTGCATGTTCAGTTATCATAAAAGATTAAAAACCGGCGTAACTTGAGGGCGTGCGACGGCACCGGTGCCCAGAAAGTCAGGAGGGGGGCCCATCGTTTCCGCTCCTCCACCTTATTTTATCATATTGGTGCTCACTTGGGATCATTTAGAGGTCAGGAGAGGGGCCCATCGTCATTGCTCCTCCACCTTATTTTATCATATTGGTGCCCACTTGGGATCATTTAGAGGTCAGGAGGGGGGCCCATCGTCGTTGCTTCTCCACCTTATTTTATCATATTGGTGCTCACTTGGGATCATTTAGAGGTCAGGAGGGGGGACCATCGTCGTTGCTCCTCCACCTTATTTTAGCATATTGGTGCTCACTTGGGATCATTTAGAGGTCAGGAGGGGGGACCATCGTCGTTGCTCCTCCACCTTTTTTTATCATATTGGTGCTCACTTGGGATCATTTAGAGGTCAGGAGGGGGGCCCATCGTCATTGCTCCTCCACCTTATTTTATCATATTGGTGCTCACTTGGGATCATTTGGAGGTCAGGAGGGGGGCCCATCATCGTTGCTCCTCCACCTTATTTTATCATATTGGTGCTCACTTGGGATCATTTGGAAGTCAGGAGGGGGGGGGGCATTGTTGCTCCTCCACCTTATTTTATCATATTGGTGCTCACTTGGGATCATTTAGAGGTCAGGAGGGGGGGCCCATTGTTGCTCCTCCACCTTATTTTATCATATTGGTGCTCACTTGGGATCATTTGGAAGTCAGGAGGGGGGGGCCCATCGTCATTGCTCCTCCACCTTATTTTATCATATTGGTGCTCACTTGGGATCATTTGGAGGTCAGGAGGGGGGCCCATCATCGTTGCTCCTCCACCTTATTTTATCATATTGGTGCTCACTTGGGATCATTTGGAAGTCAGGAGGGGGGGGGGCATTGTTGCTCCTCCACCTTATTTTATCATATTGGTGCTCACTTGGGATCATTTAGAGGTCAGGAGGGGGGGCCCATTGTTGCTCCTCCACCTTATTTTATCATATTGGTGCTCACTTGGGATCATTTGGAGGTCAGGAGGGGAGCCCATTGTTGCTCCTCCACCTTATTTTATCATATTGGTGCTCACTTGGGATCATTTAGAGGTCAGGAGGGGGGCCCATCATCGTTGCTCCTCCACCTTATTTTATCATATTGGTGCTCACTTGGGATCATTTGGAGGTCAAGAGGGGGGCCCATCATCGTTGCTCCTCCACCTTATTTTATCATATTGGTGCTCACTTGGGATCATTTAGAGGTCAGGAGGGGGGCCCATCATCGTTGCTCCTCCACCTTATTTTATCATATTGGTGCTCACTTGGGATCATTTGGAGGTCAGGAGGGGAGCCCATCGTCGTTGCTCCTCCACCTTATTTTATCATATTGGTGCTCACTTGGGATCATTTAGAGGTCAGGAGGGGGGCCCATCATCGTTGCTCCTCCACCTTATTTTATCATATTGGTGCTCACTTGGGATCATTTGGAGGTCAGGAGGGGGGCCCATCGTCGTTGCTCCTTCACCTTATTTTAGCATATTGTTGCTCACTTGGGATCATTTGGAGGTCAGGAGGGGGGCCCATCATTGTTGCTCCTCCACCTTATTTTATCATATTGGTGCTCACTTGGGATCATTTAGAGGTCAGGAGGGGGGCCCATCGTTGCTGCGCCTCCACCTTATTTTATCATATTGGTGCTCACTTGGGATCATTTGGAGGTCAGGAGGGGGGCCCATCGTTGTTGCTCCTCCACCTTATTTTAGCATATTGGTGCTCACTTGGGATCATTTAGAGGTCAGGAGGGGGGCCCATCGTCATTGCTTCTCCACCTTATTTTAGCATATTGGTGCTCACTTGGGATCATTTGGAAGTCAGGAGGGGGGGCCCATCATCGTTGCTCCTCCACCTTATTTTAGCATATTGGTGCTCACTTGGGATCATTTAGAGGTCAGGAGGGGGGCCCATCGTCATTGCTTCTCCACCTTATTTTAGCATATTGGTGCTCACTTGGGATCATTTGGAGGTCAGGAGGGGGGCCCATCATCGTTGCTCCTCCACCTTATTTTATCATATTGGTGCTCACTTGGGATCATTTGGAAGTCAGGAGGGGGGGCCCATTGTTGCTCCTCCACCTTATTTTATCATATTGGTGCTCACTTGGGATCATTTAGAGGTCAGGAGGGGGGGGCCCATTGTTGCTCCTCCACCTTATTTTATCATATTGGTGCTCACTTGGGATCATTTGGAGGTCAGGAGGGGAGCCCATTGTTGCTCCTCCACCTTATTTTATCATATTGGTGCTCACTTGGGATCATTTAGAGGTCAGGAGGGGGGCCCATCATCGTTGCTCCTCCACCTTATTTTATCATATTGGTGCTCACTTGGGATCATTTGGAGGTCAAGAGGGGGGCCCATCATCGTTGCTCCTCCACCTTATTTTATCATATTGGTGCTCACTTGGGATCATTTAGAGGTCAGGAGGGGGGCCCATCATCGTTGCTCCTCCACCTTATTTTATCATATTGGTGCTCACTTGGGATCATTTGGAGGTCAGGAGGGGGGCCCATCGTCGTTGCTCCTTCACCTTATTTTAGCATATTGTTGCTCACTTGGGATCATTTGGAGGTCAGGAGGGGGGCCCATCATTGTTGCTCCTCCACCTTATTTTATCATATTGGTGCTCACTTGGGATCATTTAGAGGTCAGGAGGGGGGCCCATCGTTGCTGCTCCTCCACCTTATTTTATCATATTGGTGCTCACTTGGGATCATTTGGAAGTCAGGAGGGGGGCCCATCGTCGTTGCTCCTCCACCTTATTTTAGCATATTGGTGCTCACTTGGGATCATTTAGAGGTCAGGAGGGGGGCCCATCGTCATTGCTTCTCCACCTTATTTTAGCATATTGGTGCTCAGTTGGGATCATTTGGAAGTCAGGAGGGGGGGGGGGGCCCATCATCGTTGCTCCTCCACCTTATTTTAGCATATTGGTGCTCACTTGGGATCATTTAGAGGTCAGGAGGGGGGCCCATCGTCATTGCTTCTCCACCTTATTTTAGCATATTGGTGCTCACTTGGGATCATTTGGAGGTCAGGAGGGGGGCCCATCATCGTTGCTCCTCCACCTTATTTTATCATATTGGTGCTCACTTGGGATCATTTGGAAGTCAGGAGGGGGGGGGCCCATTGTTGCTCCTCCACCTTATTTTATCATATTGGTGCTCACTTGGGATCATTTAGAGGTCAGGAGGGGGGGGGGCCCATTGTTGCTCCTCCACCTTATTTTATCATATTGGTGCTCACTTGGGATCATTTGGAGGTCAGGAGGGGAGCCCATTGTTGCTCCTCCACCTTATTTTATCATATTGGTGCTCACTTGGGATCATTTAGAGGTCAGGAGGGGGGCCCATCATCGTTGCTCCTCCACCTTATTTTATCATATTGGTGCTCACTTGGGATCATTTAGAGGTCAGGAGGGGGGCCCATCATCGTTGCTCCTCCACCTTATTTTATCATATTGGTGCTCACTTGGGATCATTTGGAGGTCAGGAGGGGAGCCCATCGTCGTTGCTCCTCCACCTTATTTTATCATATTGGTGCTCACTTGGGATCATTTAGAGGTCAGGAGGGGGGCCCATCATCGTTGCTCCTCCACCTTATTTTATCATATTGGTGCTCACTTGGGATCATTTGGAGGTCAGGAGGGGGGCCCATCGTCGTTGCTCCTTCACCTTATTTTAGCATATTGTTGCTCACTTGGGATCATTTGGAAGTCAGGAGGGGGGGGCATTGTTGCTCCTCCACCTTATTTTATCATATTGGTGCTCACTTGGGATCATTTAGAGGTCAGGAGGGGGGCCCATCATCGTTGCTCCTCCACCTTATTTTATCATATTGGTGCTCACTTGGGATCGTTTGGAGGTCAGGAGGGGAGCCCATCGTCGTTGCTCCTCCACCTTATTTTATCATATTGGTGCTCACTTGGGATCATTTAGAGGTCAGGAGGGGGGCCCATCATCGTTGCTCCTCCACCTTATTTTATCATATTGGTGCTCACTTGGGATCATTTGGAGGTCAGGAGGGGGGCCCATCGTCGTTGCTCCTTCACCTTATTTTAGCATATTGTTGCTCACTTGGGATCATTTGGAAGTCAGGAGGGGGGGGGCATTGTTGCTCCTCCACCTTATTTTATCATATTGGTGCTCACTTGGGATCATTTAGAGGTCAGGAGGGGGGCCCATCGTTGCTGCTCCTCCACCTTATTTTATCATATTGGTGCTCACTTGGGATCATTTGGAGGTCAGGAGGGGGGCCCATCGTCGTTGCTCCTCCACCTTATTTTATCATATTGGTGCTCACTTGGGATCATTTGGAGGTCAGGAGGGGGGCCCATCGTCGTTGCTCCTCCACCTTATTTTAGCATATTGGTGCTCACTTGGGATCATTTAGAGGTCAGGAGGGGGGCCCATCGTTGCTGCTCCTCCACCTTATTTTATCATATTGGTGCTCACTTGGGATCATTTGGAGGTCAGGAGGGGGGGCCCATCGTCGTTGCTCCTCCACCTTATTTTAGCATATTGGTGCTCACTTGGGATCATTTGGAGGTCAGGAGGGGGGCCCATCATTGTTGCTCCTCCACCTTATTTTATCATATTGGTGCTCACTTGGGATCATTTAGAGGTCAGGAGGGGGGCTCATCGTCATTGCACCTCCACCTTATTTTATCATATTGGTGCTCACTTGGGATCATTTGGAGGTCAGGAGGGGGGCCCATCATCGTTGCTCCTCCACCTTATTTTATCATATTGGTGCTCACTTGGGATCATTTGGAGGTCAGGAGGGGGGCCCATCGTCGTTGCTCCTCCACCTTATTTTATCATATTGGTGCTCACTTGGGATCATTTGGAGGTCAGGAGGGGGGCCCATCGTCGTTGCTCCTCCACCTTATTTTAGCATATTGGTGCTCACTTGGGATCATTTAGAGGTCAGGAGGGGGGCCCATCGTTGCTGCTCCTCCACCTTATTTTATCATATTGGTGCTCACTTGGGATCATTTGGAGGTCAGGAGGGGGGGCCCATCGTCGTTGCTCCTCCACCTTATTTTAGCATATTGGTGCTCACTTGGGATCATTTGGAGGTCAGGAGGGGGGCCCATCATTGTTGCTCCTCCACCTTATTTTATCATATTGGTGCTCACTTGGGATCATTTAGAGGTCAGGAGGGGGGCTCATCGTCATTGCACCTCCACCTTATTTTATCATATTGGTGCTCACTTGGGATCATTTGGAGGTCAGGAGGGGGGCCCATCATCGTTGCTCCTCCACCTTATTTTATCATATTGGTGCTCACTTGGGATCATTTGGAGGTCAGGAGGGGGGCCCATCATTGTTGCTCCTCCACCTTATTTTATCATATTGGTGCTCACTTGGGATCATTTAGAGGTCAGGAGAGGGGCCCATCGTCATTGCTCCTCCACCTTATTTTATCATATTGGTGCTCACTTGGGATAATTTGAAGGTCAGGAGGGGGGCCCATCGTCATTGCACCTCCACCTTATTTTATCATATTGGTGCTCACTTGGGATCATTTGGAGGTCAGGAGGGGGGCCCATCGTCATTGCACCTCCACCTTATTTTATCATATTGGTGCTCACTTGGGATCATTTAGAGGTCAGGAGGGGGGCCCATCGTCATTGCTCCTCCACCTTATTTTAGCATATTGGTGCTCACTTGGGATCATTTAGAGAAAGGAAGCTCCATTGGTCTCTGCTGTTTCAGTCTTTAGTTGTAAAAAGTTAGTTGTGCAGTTTTAAAAAGTTTTCCATATCATGGTAAACGTATTATCATCTAATGTTCGCACTAGGGCTCCGCCACATTTATTGCCTTATTTATGTTGTGCGCCTTTTAGAATCATTTTTGTGGCTATAGAGGCAGCTTCGGAGTGTCTAATCTTGCGCTGTACGGCGTATTACATTGGCGCTAGCAGTCGCTGTGCCGAACGCTACTAATTAGCTTTGATTGTTGCACTGAGGTATTGGCCGGCCTATGGAAGCGCCTGTTGACCCTGCTGGCAAGCCGGTTACCCTGCTAGTACCAGTGAGCGCCACATTGTACTGCCGCTATTCCGGCGCTCCGCAGCATATTTATGAATTGTTTCCTCCTTGAAATCTTTGGCGCTGGTCGGCGCTGGTTTTACATTGTGTTTCAGCTGTGTTTTAGTTGTTAGTGTCCAAATTATACATTGTTAGGGTGAAGGGTGAAGGCCCACTTTATCTTGTATGTTTGCACCCCTGTACATACAGATTGCCCACATTAATCCGGACCCTCACCCTGAATAAGTGTCTATCTTGTATGTTTACCCCCTGTACATACAGATTGTTCACATTAATCCAGACCTTCACCCTGAATAAGAGCTTATTTTGTATGTTCCCCCTCCCCGGTACATACAGATTGCCCACATTAATCCAGACCTTCACCCTGAATAAGAGATTATCTTGTATGTTCCCCCTCCTCGGTACATACAGATTGCCCACATTAATCCAGACCTTCACCCTGAATAAGAGCTTATCTTGTATGTTCCCCCTCCCCGGTACATACAGATTGCTCACATTAATCCGGACCCTCACCCTGAATAATAGCCTATCTTGTATGTTTGCCCCCCCTGTAATACAGATTGTTCACATTAATCCAGACCTTCACCCTGAATAAGAGTTTATCTTGCATGTTCCCCCTCCCCAGTACATACAGATTGCCCACATTAATCCGGACCTTCGCCCCTGAATAAGAGTCTATCTTGTATGTTTCCCACACCCTGTACATACAGATTGCCCACATTAATCCGGACCCTCACCCTGAATAATAGTCTATCTTGTATGTTTGCACCCCCGTACATACAGATTGACCACATTAATCCGGGACCTTCATCCTGAATAATAGACTATCCTATATGTTTCCCTCTTGTACATACAGATTGCCCACATTAATCCGGACCCTCACCCCGAATAAGTGTCTATCTTGTATGTTTACCCCCCGGTACATACAGATTGCCCACATTAATCCAGACCTTCACCCTGATTAAGAGATTATCTTGTATGTTCCCCCTCCCCGGTACATACAGATTGCTCACATTAATCCGGACCCTCACCCTGAATAATAGCCTATCTTGTATGTTTGCACCCCTGTAATACAGATTGTTCACATTAATCCAGACCTTCACCCTGAATAAGAGTTTATCTTGCATGTTCCCCCTCCCCAGTACATACAGATTGCCCACATTAATCCGGACCTTCACCCTGAATAAGAGCCTATCTTGTATGTTTCCCCCCCCTGTACATACAGATTGCTCACATTAATCTGGACCTTCACCCTGAATAAGAGCCTATCTTGTATGTTTCCTCCCTGTACATACAGATTGCCCACATTAATCCGGACCCTCACCCTGAATAATAGTCTATCTTATATGTTTCCCACATCCTGTACATACAGATTGCCCACATTAATCCGGACCTTCACCCTAAATAAGAGCCTATCTTGTATTCCCCCCCCCCCCCCCCCGTGCATACAGATTGCCCACGTTAAATATCATCCTACCTACAACTACTGCATTTTCTGAGCCTTTAAACATTCAGGATGGGGGCACATGGAGTCTAAGGCTGCCTGCAGAGACTTCTGACTATGCTGCTCTGCAATCTGGGATTGCTGTCCTTTTCCTGATCCCCAGCTCTGCTCTGTCTGAGCAAAGCACAGCTATAACCCTGGCCCCTGCACTTTATCCCGCTCTCCTCTCCTTAGTATGTGATGCTTCTGAGGCAAGATGGTGGCGCCCGTATCCTAGAGTCCTGAACAGAGTTGTAGGTCAGTGGGGGAAAGAATAATAAGTGATAAGTAATAAGTGATTAAAAATGTAAAATGTATTAATTTTAGATGCTGGGGAATCGTTTTTTAAGGATTTGGGCTTTTCATTAAATGATGCTGAAGGTCCGGTTTAAAGGTTGGTGCATACTGTTTCACACGTGAGTGATAGATCGCACATGATTGCACACAAAGTTTAAATACTACCATTTCATTTCAATCAAGCCCAGGGATGCACCTGTAATGAGGCCACGTGAGGCAGCTGTCTCAGGTGGCAATGCCGGGGGAGGGCAGCAGTTATCGGACATGTTTTTTTTTAACTCATTTTTAATTTATTTTTATCTTATTAGTGGTTCAGCGGATATCAGGGGGCGCCACTGCATGTTTTTTATGTTTTTACAGTCAAACATAACCCCCAAGAACGCTCACATTTCTTACTTTTAGCCTTGATCCTCACCAGGAATCCACTGCTCACATGGGCAGCCAATTGCTGCGCGGGATTCCTGGTGAGGATTGCAGTAAGATATACAGGTGTCCTGGAGGATATGTGCAAGGTATATATATATATATATATACATATATGCTCCAGCATTCTGGATGCCCCACTCCAGACTGTCTTATAGCGGAGATACCAACGCACATTCCCGCGTCCTGCATTTAGATGTGCGCAGCTAAAGAGAAGCCAGGGAATCAGCGCCAGTGATTGCAGCGCCGCAGAAGCTGCCGGGGAAGGGGAGCGATCCTGCTCTATGATGCCCCGGGGGAGGCTTGCAGCCTGCCCTGGAATCTTTTAGGTTCCAGGGCCATATTTTTGGTTTTTTTCTTCACTTTAAAGATTATAGGTGTGGCTGAAAACTTTCCCTAGGGGCAACCCAAATGTGTAAAACTCACTCATTCCCAGGATCCCTCAGCGGCCATATTTGGCAAGCAGCAGAGTGCACTTTATTGCTATGGCTGGTGGGTGCACGTAAGGCAGGGGGAGCAGGGGTGCCACACGCTTTGTAGAATCCACATTCGACCAACGCACTAGGCGCGTTTCACACTGCAGGGCATTCCAATATGGGGTGTCCCCAAGGGCAGGGCCCCCCTCAAGGCCCGCCAGCAGGTCATTTTTTGAAAATTCAGGATGTGCTTTTTTGACCCCAAACTACATGACGGTATGATCGCAAAACATTGGGCACATTGGTCTAATTAAAACAAAAGCATCATAAAAGCAGAACAAAACCCAGGAATTGGGGTCAGGAAAAGGTCAGCAATCCCAGAATGCAGAGCAGCACAGTCAGAAGGCACTTCCTGTTTGCAGGCTGCCTGTTGTTCCATGAGCCGCCATCTTGGGTGTTTAAAGGTTCATAACATGCAGTAGATGCAGGTAGGATGATTTTTAATGTGAGCAATCTGTATGTACAGGGTGTGGGAAACATATAAGATAGGCTTTTATTCAGGGTGAAGGTCTGGATTAATGTGAGCAATCTGTATGTACAGGGTGTGGGAAACATATAAGATAGACTCTTATTCAGAGTGAAGGACCGCTTTAACCAACAAAAAATAGGTAGCGGCAATGTAGCCACTAGGTTGAGTCTAATTTATCACTAGCACCAAATAGTTTCCTGTGACTTTGAAGGTTCAGATTCAATAGAGCGCAATGGGCAGAACTATACAGGAGTGTTTAATGCTTAAAGCGGACCTTCACTCTAAATAAGAGTCTATCTTATATGTTTCCCACACCCTGTACATACAGATTGCTCACATTAAAAATCATCCTACCTGCATCTACTGCATTTTATAAGCCTTTAAACATCCAAGATGGCGGCTTATGGAAGCTGCCATTTTTGCAGGCAGCCTGCAAACAGGAAGTGCCTGCAAACAGGAAGTGACTGTGCTGCTCTGCATTCTGGGACTGCTGACCTTTCCCTGACCCCAGCTCTGCTCTGTCTGAGCAAAGCACAGCTATAACCCGCCCCCCTGTACCTTATCCCACTCTCCTCTCCTCAGTAAGTGTGATGCTTCTGAGTCAAGATGGCGGCGCCCGTATCCTAAATTCCCGAACAGAGTTGCAGCCCAGTGGGGGAAAGTATAATAAATTAGTGACTAAACATGTAAAATATATTAATTTTAGATGCTGAGGAATTGTTTTTTAAGAGTTTGGGCTTTTCATTAAATCATGGTGAAGGTCCGGTTTAAGCACATTTATTTGCACAGAACTTGCATCGTGACTTGTGAATAATGGAAATGCAGATGTCGCCAAATGTCATTTTCTTGTGAAAAAGTTTTTGAAGGCTTTCTCTTACCAATCTGTAATTTAGACAGCAACAACTAAAATGTAGCCCAAGCGCACTGTAAAGTTTGTCCCCAGCAATGATATCCTGTGACTGTAATGATGAAATACAGACAGTGCAGGTTATATAGTACAAAGTGGAGCTTACTGGCGCTGTTAGAATTGTTGTAAGGGTCCAACAGGTGCTGACACAGGCCAGCCAATACGGGGAGGCCGATTCAGTAATAGCGCCAGGTAGCAACAGTTGAGCGACTGTAGCAGTATTTTCACAGCGCCCGCTAGTAGTCGCTGTGCTTGGCCGTTGTTCGGTTGTTGACAGCGACTCAGTCGGTGTGCGGTAATGTTGAATATTGGGTGAGGAGTCGATATTTGACAGGTTCCGCGCTGTATGGGAGCGCATGATAGCGAATGGCCATAGCGACCGGCTCCCACCATATTCATTAACAAATCACGCTCAAAAAATTCTCGCGCTGTGAAATGCACCCCAGAGCGCTGGCGGCGATGGGTTAAAAGTAGTTTTTTAACCCCCAAACAACCATATTTTTTGAAACCAAAAAAAATAAGTTTATAAAAACATTTTGTAATATGAATACATTAATATCAGACCTTTAATATCAATTCTGCACAATTTTTTTTTTTTTTTACCTTAAAAAAAAATATCTAACATGGCAGAAGTGGTCACAGAATTTTTCACATTTAAAAAAAAAAAAAACAAAAACATTAATAACAATTAATTATGAATATTTAAAGATTGTTCCATTGAAATGCATTGGAGAGCGCCAGGTAGCGAGAGGTCATACCTGTCGCTGTTCAAGGTCGGACGCTGGCGCTGTGGGGTGAGGCTGGAATAATGATGAATGAGTGGCTATATGGCGCTATCTCAGTCGCTAAGCAGGATCGGCTTGATAAATGTGTGATTGTGGTGGGGAGCCGGCGTTCTTGTGGCGGTGCCCGTCATTACCGGTCGCTCACCAGTCGCTACCTGTCGCTATCCCTTGTTAAATAAGGGCCCTAGTGCACCTGTCGTGTACCTAGCCTTGTTGGGACCCCATAGTAGGGCCCCATCAGTACCCACCCCCCCTCCAGGGGGGACACTTACCGACACTCACCATACATGGTATACCTGCTGCGTCCGTAGCGATTGGAGAGGCACGCACGGCTGTGGCAGAAAGGAAGACAAGGCTGCGGCGGAGAGAATGAGGCGTGCGCACGGCTGGGGCGTGGAGGCAGAATGGCTGGGTAAGTATGTACCTGGAGTACATACCAAAGAAGCAGTGGCGACAGCTTGCGACAGGCCGCCTCATTCCACGGGCCCGGGGGGAAGGTGCCTGCCCTGCCCCATGGAATGTACGCCCCAATCCAAGCTGATTACTTAAAGTGACCAAAACCCATAGCGATCGCCCTGGGAATCTATCTATAAGATTCCCAGACCAATCGATTTCCTCCGCCTGAGGCATCCAAAAATCGGGATGCCCCGCTGGGTTTCACACACACTCTAACAGGGTGCTCTGGGGGCAAGGACCCAAACCCAGAATAGTCAAAATCCTGGGTTTTGGTCCACTTTAACATCAGGCGTGTGTACAAAAAGCAGCACCGAAATAGAAATAGATGCCGGCACCCAAAAACGGGCAGTATGCCAGCAAAACAATGGTGCATATCTTAAATAAAGCCCTTCATGAGTTAGAACAACATAAACTTGCAAGTATATGTGACATGTAAAGAAAATGATACAGGCTTTTTTTTTTAAATAAAAAACTAAAATGTGTGCCGTGCGTTTGGGAGCACCTTTAGCTGCAATAACAGCTGCAAAATGCCCCCGACGGTTGGTCTGCTTAAGCCTATAAGATTCCCGGGCAGATTGATTCCCTCCCCATGAAAAATCGTGATGCCCCGCTGTGTGAAACCTCCCCCCAGGTCGCCCCATACACATACCTTCTTTTTTGGGCCAACGGCGCATGCGCGAGCCGCGGCTGCATCCCTCTAGCAGGGCGCGTGCCCACGCCAGGCATCTGTGAATGACTGGGGCATGCACGCTCCCCGTTAGAGGGTAGTGGGGGATGCGCCCGTCAGCATGCTCGGAAGCCGCTCACCTTAGAAGAAGGGACGTCAGCGGATCCAAACACGCTCATGAGTCCTAGGACCGGGAAGAGGTGAGTTTGTTTCGGCGACCTGGGAGCTTTCACACAGCCCCCGATCAGGGTACCCCCAGGGAAAGGACCAAAACCCAGGATCATCAAAATCATGGGTTTTGGTCCACTTTAACATTTAGGTTTGGGAGGAACGGCCCATATCAGCTCCCGTACTGTCAAAGCGGAGCGTCCGATTGGTCGGCCAAACAACTGGCATGATGTCAGCGCCTGGCCGGGGAATGGGCGTGGTTGGTGTGTACGAGCTGCTCCAGACGCTGGGCGGGGTGAGTTAGTGTTGGCACGTGCGGGAGCCGCCGCCTCTCCTCAGCGGAGTCCCGGGTCCTCATCCTTCTTCATAGCCCAAGCCGGGCGTCCGCGCGGGCCGCGTTTGCAGGCTGCTGGGCCTGTTTTAACGTAGGGGCCTGGAGCGGCAGCTCCGTCCGCCCCTACGTTAATCCGGGCCTGGGCGTGGGAGCGCGCAAGGCTGCAGAGAAACCTGCGATGTGACACCAGCAGAAATTGTGTCTACACATGCCTGTTAAAGCCCCTGGGGCCAACGGTGCATGCGCGGGCTCTCAACCAGTGAGAGCAATTTGCTGTGAATATGTCATTCAGCAAACGGCTCCTATTCCTTACAATGGGAAACCGCATACCCTGCATCCTTGGATGTGCACATGCTCCCGCCCCAGCCATTCAGAAAGGCTGGGATGGGAGCGCACGCGCCACTCTGGATTTGGCTACTTGCACTCCCCCAAGTCAATAACCGTTTGCTTAATAACATAGTCACAGCTTCAACCCACTTCACCTAAGGGTGCAGCAGCAGGAAGCTGCTGTGACTTACCTCTGCCCGATCCTCTCTGCCAGTGGCGACGGTGGCAGCAAAGTCAAAGGCGTGCTGCCATGACTTACCTCTGCCTGCGATCCTCTTCTGTCAGTGCTGGCAGTGGCAGCAGCATTTGAATCTGGCCCCAGCAGGGGCTACAAAAAAATGGCTTCCATGAGTGAGGACACTCCCACTTAAAGCGGACCTTCACTCTGAATAAGAGTCTATCTTATATATTTCCCACACCCTGTACATACAGATTGTTCACATTAAAAATCATCCTACCTGCATCTACTGGATGTTATGAGCCTTTAAACATCCAAGATGGCGGCTTATGGAAGCCGCCATCTTATCAGGCAGCCTGCAAACAGGAAGTGCCTCCTGACTCTGCTGCTCTGCATTCTGGGATTGCTGACCGTTACCTGACCCCAGCTCTGCTCTGTCTGAGCAAAGCACAGCTATAACCCGCCCCCCTGTACCTTATCCCACTCTCCTCTCTTCAGTAAGCGTGATGCTTCTGAGTCAAGATGGCGGCACCCGTATCCTAAATTCCTGAACAGAGTTGCAGCCCAGTGGGGGAAAGAATAATAAGTTAGTGACTAAAAACTTAAAATATATTAACTTTAGATGCTGGGGAACCGTTTTTTAAGAGTTTGGGCTTTTCATTAAATCATGGTGAAGGTCCGGTTTAAGGAAACCGGAGGCCATCTTTTTGTAGCCAGATTCAAATGCTGCTGCCACCGCCAGCACTGACAGAAGAGGATAAGTCATGCCAGCACGCCTTTGCTGAACACTCTGCACCCCCCCCCCCCCCTCCACAGCCACCCCCCAAAGTTCAGGTCCCCACTGATTTCAATGGAGACCAGGTTTGGTCCCCGAACTTTGGGGGAGTTCACCTATTCCTAGTTGTAAACTGTTTACGGACCAAAGGCACCTAAGTAAATGTCAGAAAAATACAACTAGAACAGCTGAAGTTGATATGGGGTTAGCCAGAATCACTTTACATAATAGCAGCTATGTACTGATTACTATTTATTGTGAGTTTAACTGTGATTGGATAATTCTGAACACAAACACACACCCCAAATATAAAAGGGTGTTCACACTGACGCACCCGCATTATTTAAGTTGTGTTCTTTTCATTTCCCCCTCTAATGAGTTCAGTTACCGGTAGTTTTTCAATTGAATTATTCTTATGGTATTCTCGTACTTAGTAGTTATTATATATAATATACTGCTCTTCTTTTTTTTTTTATTAGGGTACAAATCTTGGGCATGTAGCTGTTTGAATGGGAGAGTCTACGAGAAGGTGCTATGGAAGCCCTTTGTAAATGGAGACTACGGGAACCCAGGAGGAACTAACAGGTGGGAGCGTGATTCACAGCAGCTTTTGGGGGTGGCCTCTCTAGAGCAATATAGAAAACGCATTTAAATATGTTAGAGAAGCTGCTCTGCCCCCCACCGCATATTGACTGACCTGGAAGGAAGTTTGCAAAGGTTAAAGTGGATTTGGACTATCCTTGGTACAGGGGCATCACAAATTGAGATGCTCTGCTCTGTCAAACCCTCCAGATCGCCCACTCCACTTGCGCGTGCGCGGACGCTCGTCCGACCAGCGCTTTATACTGTGCATACTAATGCAAGGCATGTATCTGATGTTTTGGACTGCGCATCGGCATAGGGGGCGCCACTGGCTCCCCTGCTACCTGCATGGCTGGGCACAGTAGCGCACACAGCTAAAAGGAAGCCAGGAATGCGGTGGCAGCCCATCATTGCATGGGTGGATGAGGGTGGGCGGGTCACACAGTGGAGCATCCCGAATCAGGATGCTCCATGGGCACCTAGTTTTTTAGACTCCAGGGCTGTCGTCGATGATGATTGGTCCACTTTGATATGCTTTATTGCGTGCCTTTTCTATGTTCTGCATTTTCACCTCTCGGCTGGCAAAGAAAAAGCTGGGGAAACCCCGATAATTAGGATGCCTCCCAGCCTGGACCAACATCCATTTTATTCAAAGTGGACCAAAACCCAAGATATTGACTGTCCTGGGTTTTGGCCTTTTGCCCTACTGTGTGAAACCCCCCAGATCGCCGCAGCCAACTCACCTCTTCCAGGTCCCACGGCGCATCTAAGAGCAGCGCATCCTCCGCTTCCCTCTAACAGGTATCCTCCCCACTACGCCCATTCACAAATGAGCTGGCGCCGGCACGCTCTCTGTTAGAGGGAGGCGGAGGTTGCGGCTGTCAGAGCCACTGCTCTTAGACGCGCCGTGGAAAGAGAAGAAGTGAGCTGGGCTTGGTGTCCTGGGGGGTTTCACACAGCGGGACACCCCATTCGGGGATCGGGGTGCCCCCCGAGGAAGGGATCAAAACCCAGGATAGTCAAAACTATTGACTATCCGTTTCGCACCCTCCCAGTCAGACAGGTGCTGGAGATGACAGCGGTGGGCAACATGACCCACATTTGGTGGGAATGTCCTGTGGTCAAAGCCCTGTGGGAACTTATCCTAACCATCTACCAACAAGTGTCTGGTACTAGGATAAACAATACGCCACAGGTGGCCCTCCTGTCTCTCATCCCTGGCCCCCTGTCTGCCCTTAAGAAGCTTGAGTTTGACGCCACTTTATATCGGCCATAAGAGTAATTATCCCCAGACATTGGAAGACACAGGATGTGCCCACACTTATGGAGTGGGTGCAGAAATTAGAATCAATTCACCGCATTGAGGACCTGATCTCAGACATGAGGGCTCCAATGAACTATACCTGCAGTCTTGGCCGGACTGGATCGTGTACTGTGACTCCCAGGTAGGAACATTGCTCAATCACTTAGACCACTTTATGACATGCCTGCTCCCACTGTGCCCTCCCTCTTTCTTCCCCCTTACTTCCCCCCCCCCCCTTTTCCTTCCTATACCCTGTCTAGTCCCTAAAGCCAGCCATCTTTTAGATTCCATTGAGGCTGCTGGTGGGTTTTGTTCTGCTTTAAAGGCAGGGAATGTGTGCAGGAACGGGGGAGATGGTGCTAGGGGCTAGGTTTGTAAGTGGTTCTTGGTGCAAGGAATTAAAATGGACCAAAATCGACCCTGGAGTCTATGAGACTTCAGGGCTGGCTGATGTCCTCTCCCGGGGGAATCCTGAACTAAGATGTCCTGCTCTATGAAACCCCCTGTTCGCCGGCTGTTTTTCCAGCAAGTCATTTTCTTTAGCTCGCCTCAGGCAGCAGAGAGGTTAGGTTCACCCCTGGGCCCGCCCCACTGCACAGCCCCCCGATAACAGTGGGAAGGACATGGACCAGGGCAGGTAGGTGAGGTTTTTTTTTCCTTTTTTCTTTAAACATTTCAGGGATGAATTTGATTGTCAGGAATTCAAGACATTTTAATTGGAGGCTGCTGATTTAGTTCCGCTTTAAAAGCAGGGAATGTGTGCAGGGAGGGGGGAGATGGTGCTAGGGGCTAATGGTGGGTTAGTGTGTAGGCTAGGTTCACCCATGGGAAGGATATGCACCAGGGCAGGTTGGTGAGTTTTTTTTCCTTTTTCCTTTAAGCATTTCAGGGAAGAATTTGGATTAGCGCGGATTCAGTTTTTGATTGAACTCCGATTTGGACGATTTGGCTCCGTTCATCTCTATAAACTAAGAGGCCGATTCATTAATAGCGCCAGGTAGCGACAGATGAGCGACTGTAGCGTGATTTTTTCAGCGCCAGCCAGTATTCGCTGTGCTTGGCCGGCGTTTGCTTGATGACAGCGACTCAGTCGGTGTGCGGTAATGTTGAATACGGGCTGGGGGGTCGCTGTTTCACAGGTCCAGCGTTGTATGTGAGCGCCTGACAACGAATGGCCAGAGCGAACGGCTAGCTTCATATTCATCAACAAATCACGCTCCGAATGTGCTGTCGCTGTCCATTCCTTGTTTAAACCCCAGAGCGCTGGCGGCGATGTGTATTAACTAGTTTTTAACCCCTAAACAACCATATTTTTTGAATGTAACATTATACATGTTTTTAGAATCATTTTGTAATATGAATACATTAATCTCAGACCTGTTAGATCAATTCTGCACATATTTTTTTTAATTTTGTTTTTGACTTAAAAATAAATCCTAACATTGCAGAAGTGTTCTCCGATTTTTTGACATTAAAAAAATAAAAAAAATAATAAATACAAACTAATTATGAATAATAATAGATTGCTCCATTGAAATGCATTGGACATCGCCAGGGAGCGACAGCTCATACCTGGCGCTGTGAGGGAATTTGCAGCGGCGCTGTTCGGTCCAGGCGGCTTCATGATGAATGCCGCGCTAGCCGTCGCTCTCGCCGGCGCTAGCCTCATTTTGCTTGATAAATGCGTCATTGTGACCGCCGCCGGGCGTACTTGAGTCGGTAGTCGCCGTTAGCTGCCGCTACCTGGCGCTCGTCAGACACTACCTGGCGCTATCGCTTGATGAATAAGGGCCTAAATGTTGAGCAGCTTTGTCCCCAAAACAAATTCCTATTCTCATCCTTACTTTATGAAATAATGACATTCAGGTTTCCTGAATCAGGGCTGCGTCTTATATTTGAATATACATCCTTTTTTTTGTTTTTTTTTTTTGTTTTGTTTTGTTTTTGTTGGTTGTTTTTATAAATTATACATTTTCTATGTTATTTTACTTTGATAAGCCATTTGAGAAGCTATCAAAATGTGTTTATCATAAGTTTTTTTGAACCTTAATGTTGGTTAACAGATGTGAAATAATATATTATTGATAATTAGATTGATAATTTTCATGAGTGGTTGGAACATTGATGTATAAACCCTTATTATCCAATAATAAAAATTATCGAACAAGAATATACATCCTTAGCCAACAATAAATGGAGTCTGGGATTTTTTAATGGACCCAGCCTGCGATCGCGAGTGCGCGGTGCGCTGCCTGCTCGTGTGACAGCAGGGGGGTAGGTGAGGAACGAGATGGAATAGCAGTGTGAATTGTCGAGGGAGCAGTGTGAATATGAGGCCATAGAGATCAATAGAAATCCTTCCCTCGCCTCGCAGGCACCTCCCCTCCAACTATCCTAAGGACCGCTCAGTCCCTGGCTTTCCTTTGACCAGTCTGGACACTCAGGTGAGTCTCTTGTCATCTCTTACTAGAAAAATCCATATTTTCAAAATATAAAATAAAAAAACAAGTGACCGGCCTTGCTGGGGGACCAAGCTTGACGACTTCCATTTCTACAGGCGTTCAGGATGTCTCTTCCATTGTGACCTGACAGCGTTTCTGCCAAATAATGGCCAATGAACTACTGTGCGGGCTCGTCTTCCGATTCATCCTCCCACTTTGTTTACTGGCAGGTAAGTGACAATGGTCTTATTGCTTAGAAAGTCATCGCCCCCCTTTAGCTGCTGTGTCACTTTACTTGCCTATGTCCATCATTAAGATGCTGCCTGTTATAGATGTCACATAGGTAGATGTAGATATAAGCAGTCGTGTGTTGTTACAATATAGTGAGTGTATGACTGAGAATATAGTAATAACAGTCAGGCTTCGAGGATTCTTAGTCCTTTACATCAGTGGTGTAGCTAGAGGGGAGCATGTGCCCCGGGTGCCAGAAGAGTAGCTAGACTTTCTGGCACCTGGGGCAAAGATTCAGTATGGTACCCCCTGACCTGCAGCACCCAGGGTAAGTGCCCCCCCTGACCTGCAGCACCCGGGTGCAAGTGCCCCCCCTGCTTCCCTCTATCTATGCTCCTGCTGGGTGCAGCCCAAATCAGGGACACTTGGGAGGTATGTCCTAGTTCATAGGGAGTAGCTTGGCTTTCTGGCACCCGGGGCAAAGATTCGAAATAGTGCCCCCTGACCTGCAGCACCCAGGGCAAGTGCCCCCCCTGACCTGCAGCACCCAGGGCAAGTGCCCCCCCTGCTTCCCTCTATCTATGCTCCTGCTGGGTGCAGCCCAAATCAGGGACACTTGGGAGGTATGTCCTAGTGCATAGGAGTAGCTTGGCTTTCTGGCACCCGAGGCAAAGATTCAGTATGGTGCCCCCTGACCTGCAGCACCCAGGGCAAGTGCCCCCCTGACCTGCAGCACCCAGGGCAAGTGCCCCCCCTGACCTGCAGCACCCAGGGAAAGTGCCTCCCCTGACCTGCAGAACCCAGGGCAAGTGCCCCCCCTGACCTACAGCACCCAGGGCAAGTGCCCCCTCTGACCTGCAGCACCCAGGGCAAGTGCCCCCTCTGACCTGCAGCACCCAGGGCAAGTGCCCCCTCTGACCTGCAGCACCCAGGGCAAGTGCCCCCCCTGCTCCCCTACGCTCCTGCCGGGTGCAGCCTATGCTCAGGGGAGCCTGAGCACAGGTGGGGGGGGGGGGGGGGGGCATTTTTATGTTTGCCCCGGGTGCCAGAAAACCTTACCACTCCTCTGCTCTACATCAAGGGGTTCTCAACCATTTTATGCCAAGTACCCCCTGGCAAAACTACCGACTTTTCTGGGACATTTGTTAAATTAGGCCACACCCCCTCATTGAGGGATGGATAGGTGATAGGTAATCACTATTAAAATAATAGAAACACTTTAAATAGGCAAATGTGTCATTTATTGCTGCAGATCTGCATGTTACACCTCAAAGGGGGGCAAAGAAGAACAACAAGGGGAAGAGGGACTCAAAAGAGGGACAGTGCCTCCAAATCAGGGACGCTTGGGAGGTATGACCTGCAGCACCTAGGGCAAGTGCCCCCCTGCTCCCCTCTAGCTATACCCCTGCCCTAGCATCAAGAGGTTCCAACCAATTATACCAAAATAAGAAGTCCACAGGCCTTGTACATACCTCCCAAGTCTCCCTGATTTGGAGGGACTGTCCCTCTTTTGAGTCTGTCCCCCTGTCCCTCATTGTTCTCCTTTGTCCCTCTTTGAGGTGTTGCATGTGGATTTGGAAGGACTGTCCCTCTTTTGAGTCCATGTCCCCCTCTCCCTTGTTGTTATATTTTGTCCCTCTTTGAGGCGTAGCATGCAGATTTGGAGGGACTGTCCCTCTGTTGAGTCCATGTCCCCCTCTCCCTTGTTGTTATATTTTGTCCCTCTTTGAGGGGTAGCATGCAGATTTGGGGGGACTGGCCCTCTGTTGAGTCCATCTCCCCCTGTCCCTCGTTGTTCTCCTTTGTCCCTCTTTGAGCTGTAGCATGCAGATTTGGAGGGACTGTCCCTCTGTTGAGTCCATGTCCCCTGTCCCTTGTTGTTCTCATTTGTCCCTCTTTGAGGTGTAACACGCAGATCTGCAGCAATAACTGATTCATTCAATCACACATTTATCAAGCCGATCCTGCTTAGCGACTGAGATAGCGCCAGATAGCGACTCATTCATCATTATTCCAGCCTCAGCCCACAGCGCCAGCGTCCGACCTTGAACAGCGACAGGTATGACCTCTCGCTACCTGGCGCTCTCCAATGCATTTCAATGGAACAACCTTTAAATATTCATAATTAATTGTTATTAAGGTTTTTTTTTATTTTTTTAAATGTGAAAAATTCTGTGACCACTTCTGCAATGTTAGATATTTTTTTTAAGGGAAAAAAAAAAAAAAAATGTGCAGAATTGATATTACAGGTCTGATATTAATGTATTCATATTCCAAAATGTTTTTATAAACTTGTTTTTTTTTGTTTCAAAAAATATGGTTGTTTGGGGGTTAAAAAACGACTTTTAACCCATCGCCGCCAGCGCTCTGGGGTTTAAACATGCATTTCACAGTGCAAGAATTTATTGAGCGTGATTTTTTGATGAATATGGTGGAAGCCGGTCGCTCTGACCAGTCGCTATCATGCGCTCCCATACAGCGCGGAACCTGTCAAATAGCGACTCCTCACCCAATATTCAACATTACTGCAAACCGACTGAGTCGCTATCAACAACCGAACAACGGCCAAGCACAGCGAATACTAGCGGGCGCTGTGAAAATACTGCTACAGTCACTCAACTGTCGCTACCTGGCGCTATTAATGTATCGGCCTCCCTGTCTCTCTCGTCTCATCTTTTCTATGTCTTGCTTTGTTTTTCCTATGTTCCACCCTACTTTCCCTCCCTCTTCTCCACATCCCCCCTTCTCCTTCTCTTTCATGCTTTCCCTCTATCTCGCTCTCTTTCCTGCATCTCTTCCTTGTCTCACCTTTTCTATGTGTAGCTTTCTTTTTTCCATTCTAATCGTTCTCTCTCTCCTCCACATCCTTCTCTTTTATACTTTATCTTGATCTCTCTTCCTCATTCTATCTCTTAGGTAACATTTAGTTCATCTCTCTATTGTTTCACATTTTTTTATGTCTTCCTTTTTTTCATGTTCCATCCTACTCTCTTCTCCCCCCCCCCCCCCTCCCCTTCTCCTTCTCTTTTACGCTTTCCCTCTATCGCTCTTTTGTGTAATCTTTCTTTCATCTTTCTCTTGTCTTACTTTGTCTTGCTTTCTTTTTTCATATTCCATCCCATTCTCTCCTCCACCCCCTCCTTTAACATTTTCCCTTTACCTCTGTCGGTCTTGTAATTTTTCTTTAATCTCTCTCTTGTTAAATTTTCTATGTCTTCCTTTCTTTTTCCATGTTCCATGTTCCCTTTATCTCTTCCACATTTTCTCTCTCTTTCTTGTAACCTTTCTTTAGTCTCTTTCTTGTTTCGCCTTTTCTTTTTTTCATATTCCATCCTACTCCTTCACAACCCCCTTATTCTTCTGTCTTACACTTCCCCTTTATCTCTCTCTTTCACGTGCTCTCTATCTCTGTCTTGTAAACTTTCTTTCATCTCTCTCTTGTTTCTTTTCCATGTCTTGCTGTCATTTTGCATGTTCCCTCCTTCTCTGTCTCTCCCCCTCTCCTCCACATCCCCCATTCTTCCTATCTTTTACACTTTCCCTCCCTATCTCTATCTCTCGTAAATTTTCTTTCATCTCTCCGTGTCACCTTTTCTATGTCTTGCTTTCGTTGTACATGTTCCATCCTTCTCTCTCTCCTCCTCTTCCTCTCATCTACATTCCCCATTCTCCTTCTAGTTTCCTCTCTCATTCTATGTTACTTCTCTTTCTCTACATTCCATCCTTCTCCTTTATTTTTACATCACTCATGTCTTTCATGTCTGTCAATGTCTCTCATTTCAGCATACTGTCTATATCTTCTCTTTTGCACTTTTCCTCCCAATCTCTACTTCTCTTGTAACCTTACTTTCATCTTTCTGTTTCACCTTTTCGGGGAGGCTGATTCATTAATAGCGCCAGGTAGCGACAGATGAGCGACAGTAGCGTTATTTCCACAGCGCCCACTAGTATTCGCTGTGCTTGGCCGTTGTTCGGCTGTTGACAGCGACTCAGTCGGTGTGCGGTAATGTTGAATACGGGGTTAGGAGTCGCTGTTTGACAGGTTCCGCGCTGTATGGGAGCGCATGACAGCGAATGGCCATAGCGAACGGCTCCCACCATATTCATTAACAAATCACGCTCAAAAAATTCTCGCGCTGTGAAATGCTTGTTTAAACCCCAGAGCGCTGGCGGCGATGGGTTAAAAGTATGATTAAGAGCCTCCGCTCGAAACGCGTAGACGCGGGGTCTACCTTTTACATGTGCTTTATGTCTTGCCTGCTGTAATGGCTTTTTATCACGGAACGAAATAAAGGATTAATGATTTTACTCTCCAAACTATGTGGCTGGCGCTCCTTTACTACGATGGGTTACAAGTAGTTTTTTAACCCCCAAACAACCTTATTTTTCGGGAAAAAAAAACAAGTTTATAAAAACATTTTGAAATATGAATACATTAATATCAGACCTGTAATATCAATCCTGCACAATTTTTTTTTTTTTTTTTACCTTAAAAAAAAAATCTAACATTGCAGAAGTGGTCACAGAATTTTTCACATTTAAAAAAAATAAATAAATAAATAAATAATAGCAATGAATTATGAATATTTAAAGATTGCTCCATTGAAATGCATTGGAGAGCGCCAGGTAGCGAGAGGTCATACCTGTCGCTATTCAAGGTCGGACGCAGGCGCTGTGAGGTGAGGCTGGAATAATGATGAATGAGTCGCTATCTGGCGCTGTCTCAGTCGCTAAGCAGGATTGGCTTCATAAATGTGTGATTGCGGAGGGGAGCCGGCGTTTTCATGGCGGTGACCGTCATTACCGTTCGCTCACCATTCGCTACCTGGCGCTATCCCTTGTTAAATAAGGGCATATGTCTTGCTTTCGTTTTACATGTTCCATCCTTCTCTCTCTCCCCCCCTTCTCCACATCCTCACTCTCCTTCTATTTTACACTTTCCCTATCTCCTGTAACCTTTCTTTCATCTCTTTGTGTCCTTTTTCTATGTCTTTCTTTCTTTTTCCACATTCCATCCTTCTCTCTCTCTCCTCTCCCCTACATCCCCCATTCTCCTTTTCTTTTACACTTTCCCTCCCTATCTCTATCTCTCTCGTAACCTTTCGTCACATTTCTATGTCCTGCTTTCGTTTTCCATGTTCCATCCTTCTCTCTCCTCCTCCTCTCTCCCACATCCCCTATTCTCCTACTATTTTACACTTTCCTCCCTATCTCTCTTTCTCTTAACCTTTCTTTTATCTCTCTGTGTCACCTTTTTTATGTCTTGCTTTCGTTTTCCATGTTCCATCCTATTCTGGCTCTCTCTCCTCCTTCTCCTCTCCTCCACATTCCCCATTCTCCTTCTCTTTGACACTTTCCCTCTCTATCTCTCTCGTAACCTTTTTTTCATCTCTCTTAGTCACCTTTTCTACCCGTCTTGCTTTCTTTTTCCATGTTCCATTCCACTTTCCTTCTCCTTCACCCCCCCATTTTCTCGTTCTTCTTTTACACTTTACCTCCATCTCTTCTTCCTTTTTACCTTTACTATGGTTTTCTCTCTCGTTCTACGTTCCTCCGATTCTCCACATTCCATCCTTCTTCTTTTTCTTTACACCATCCCTTTGTCTCTCATTTCAGCATTCTGTCCATATCTTCTCTCTTGCACTTATTCGTCTGATTTTCTTGTTCTCTGTGCCCCATCTCTCTTTTATGTTTCTCCTCTGTCTCTTTCTTTTCCCCATGAATATATGAGGCCGATTCATTAATAGCGCCAGGTAGCGACAGATGAGCGACAGTAGCGTTTTTTTCACAGCGCCCGCTAGTAGTCGCTGTGCTTGGCCGTTGTTCGGTTGTTGATAGCGACTCAGTCGGTGTGCGGTAATGTTGAATATTGGGTGATGAGTCGCTATTTGACAGGTTCCGCGCTGTATGGGAGCGCATGATAGCGAATGGCCATAGCGAACGGCTCCCAGCATATTCATTAACAAATCACGCTCAAAAAATTCTCGCGCTGTGAAATGCATGTTTAAACCCCAGAGCGCTGGCGGCGATGTGTTAAAAGTAGTTTTTTAACCCCCAAACAACCATATTTTTTGAAAAAAATAATAAACAAGTTTTTATAAACATTTTGTAATATGAACACATTAATATCAGACCTGTAATATCAATTCTGCACAATTTTTTTTTTTTTTTACCTTAAAAAAAATATCTAACATTGCAGAAGTGGTCACAGAATTTTTCACATTTAAAAAAAAAAAAAAAAAAAAAAAAAACATTAATAGCAATTAATTATGAATATTTAAAGATTGTTCCATTTAAATGCATTGGAGAGCGCAAGGTAGCGAGAGGTCATACCTGTCGCTGTTCAAGGTCAGACGCAGGCGCTGTGAGGTGAGGCTGGAATAATGGTGAATGAGTCGCTATATGGCGCTATCTCAGTTGCTAAGCAGGATTGGCTTGATAAATGTGTGATTGTGGTGGGGAGCCGGCGTTCTCGTGGCGGTGACCGTCATTACCGTTCGCTCACCAGTCGCTACCTGGCGCTATCCCTTGTTAAATAAAGGCCTATGTGTGGAGACACCATTTTTTAAATCTTGCCCATAGTGACATTTCACCTACGGCCAGCCCTGCTCGTCACATGGAGGCTGATTCACTACTAACGCCAGGTATCGGCAGATGAGCGTCTCTATAGCGGTGCTTAGACTGGCTGCTAGTAGACGCTGTAAGCGGGTATCGGGCGCTGTAACAGAGCGCCTCAGTCGCTTCAGTAATCTGACCTGGGGGGTTTCACACAGTGGGGCATCCTGATTCTGGATGCCCTGGGGGGAGGGAATTTCAGGGCCATTGGGGAGTGGGTTTTGAGTCACTTTAAAGGGGTGACAGGGAATACCATTTACACACTTCAGCTTGCCTCTTGTTTCGGGGTTTCCCTATTTCTCCCACTCATTTCTCTATTACCGCATATACTCGAGTATAGGTCGACCCGAATATAAGCCGAGGCACCTAATTTTACCACAAAAAACTGGAAAAAAGTTATTGACTCGAGTATAAGCCTAGGGTGGGAAATGCAGGCTGTGGATGTGATGACAGCAGCCATTAGGGACTCAGGTATAGGGGTCCAAGGGATGAAAAGGGGGCCCGGCTAGGTGGCCCTAATAATGGCCACTCTGACCTGAGACATGCAGGTTGCCACACTATTACTGCTGGTGTTGCTTATAAATGAGAGTGCCTGCCCCCCCCCCCCCCAGGCTGGTTTGCGCTGGGGCCCAATTCAAACTAGGGGCCAAGCCGTCACACATAGGTTTCTGTCATCTTCTCTTCCTTCATGTTTCCTCATTACCCCTCTCTCCCTTTTCTAAATTCACTCTTTACTACTTTACTACTTTTTAAATTCTCTTTTCCACATTCTGTCCATCTCTTGTTCCAACTTCTGGAAGTATTACTCTTTTTCCCATCTTTTCTTCTCCTCAGGTTGGCCCTGGATATCATATGTGTGCTCACTTGGCATCATTAACAGTTAACAACAATTAAAAAGAAAAAAAACCCAGTGGTCCCCCCCACACTTACCTGTTGTTGCGCGCCGGCCACCTCCGTTCCCTCTGCCGCCGCCACTGCCTCCACCGCCGCTCTCACAAACGCGTGCTGGCCACCTCCGTTCCCTCTGCCGCCGCCACTGCCTCCACCGCCGCTCTCACAAACGCGCGCTGGCCACCTCCATTCCCTCTGCCGCCGCCACTGCCGCCACTGCCTCCACCGCCGCTCTCACAAACGCGCGCTGGCCACCTCCGTTCCCTCTGCCACCGCCACTGCCTCCGCCGCAGCTCTCACAAACGCGCGCTGGCCACCTCCGTTCCCTCTGCCGCCGTCACTGCCTCCACCGCCGCTCTCACAAACGCGCGCTGGCCACCTCCGTTCCCTCTGCCGCCGCCACTGCCTCCGCCGCCGCTCTCACAAACGCGCGCTGGCCACCTCCGTTCCCTCTGCCGCCGTCACTGCCTCCGCCGCCGCTCTCACAAACGCGCGCTGGCCACCTCCGTTCCCTCTGCCGCCGCCACTGCCTCCGCCGCCGCTCTCACAAACGCGCGCTGGCCACCTCCGTTCCCTCTGCCGCCGCCACTGCCTCCGCCGCCGCTCTCACAAACGCGCGCTGGCCACCTCCGTTCCCTCTGCCGCCGCCACTGCCTCCGCTCTCACAAACGCGCGCTGGCCACCTCCGTTCCCTCTGCCGCCGCCACTGCCTCCGCTCTCACAAACGCGCGCCGGCCACCTCCGTTCCCTCTGCCGCCGCCACTGCCTCCGCCGCCGCTCTCACAAACGCGCGCTGGCCACCTCCGTTCCCTCTGCCGCCGCCACTGCCTCCACCGCCGCTCTCACAAACGCGCGCTGGCCACCTCCGTTCTCTCTGCCGCCGCCACTGCCTCCGCCGCCGCTCTCACAAACGCGCGCTGGCCACCTCCGTTCCCTCTGCCGCCGCCACTGCCTCCGCCGCCGCTCTCACAAACGCGCGCTGGCCACCTCCGTTCCCTCTGCCGCCGTCACTGCCTCCGCCGCCGCTCTCACAAACGCGCGCTGGCCACCTCCGTTCCCTCTGCCGCCGCCACTGCCTCCGCCGCCGCTCTCACAAACGCGCGCTGGCCACCTCCGTTCCCTCTGCCGCCGCCACTGCCTCCGCCGCCGCTCTCACAAACGCGCGCTGGCCACCTCCGTTCCCTCTGCCGCCGCCACTGCCTCCGCTCTCACAAACGCGCGCCGGCCACCTCCGTTCCCTCTGCCGCCGCCACTGCCTCCGCCGCCGCTCTCACAAACGCGTGCTGGCCACCTCCGTTCCCTCTGCCTCGGCTTATACTCGAGTATATACGGTATTCTTTGGCTCCAGCATTTTCTTTTTATATCTGTTTTTTCTTCTTTTTTTTCTTCTTCCTGCCTTTCCATGTCTCAATCTTTTTTGTTTTTAACTGCCCCTGTCCCTCATTTCCATCTTCTTCCTTTATCTCTTTTTTCCACATTCCTTCCATTTTTTTTTCTTGTCACATTCCATTCATCTCCCTCTCTTTTCAGCTTCTTTACATCAACCTCACCTTTAACTTCCCCCATCACCCTATTACCTCTCTCTCAACTCTGTCTGTGTTCTTTATTTTATTCTTTCTCTTTTTTCCACATTCCTTCCATCTTTCTTATATCACATCCAATCTATCCCCCTTTTATTTTCTCCTTATTTGCAACATCCTCCCCTTTACCTTCTTTCATCTATCCATTTCCTCATTTCCACCTTCTTTCATTCTTTCTTGTTTCCTTTCTACTGTGCCTTCCATCTTTATCTTGTCACATTCCCTCCACCCCTTCTCTTTTTACCCTCTTAACATCATCATATCCTTTACCTTACTTCCATATCTGTATTTTACTCATTTCCATGTCCTTCATTTCCATCCTCCTTCTTTTTCTTTCTATGTATGTATTGTGTGTGCTATGTCTGGGAGATTAGGGGGTTAATTCAGAGCCAGGTGAGAATTCTCACTTCTTCTTTAGGAGTAAAAACTGCCATTGACTTTCATTGTCTATCTTGGGGCTGATTCAGAGCCAGATGAAAATTTACACCCGGTAGACAATGGGGTTGATTCAGGGCCTGGTGAGAAAACTCTTTTTAAAGGAAAAACTGCCATTCACTTTCATTGTCTGCCAGGTGTTTATTTTCACCTGGCTCTGTATCAGCCCCAAGGTAGACAATGAAAGTGAATGGCAATTTTCTCTCCTAAAAAATAATTGAGAGGCTGATTTATTAATAGCGACAGTTGAGCGACTGTAGCGGTATTTTCACAGCGCCCGCTAGTAGTCGCTGTGCTTGGCCGTTGTTCGGTTGTTGACAGCGACTCAGTCGGTGTGGCGTAATGTTGAATACAAGGTGATGAGTCGCTATTTGACAGGTTCCGCGATGTATGGGTGCGCATGATAGCGACTGGTCAGAGCGACCGGCTCCCTCCATATTCATCAAAAATTCAAGCACTGTGGAATGCATGTTAAAACCCCAGAGCGCTGGAGGCGATGTGTTAACCCCCAAACCACCATATTTTTGGAAACCAAAAAAAAAAAAGTTTTTTAAATAATTTAGTAATATGAATACATTAATATCAGACCTGTAATATCAATTCTGCACAATTTTTTATTTTTTTTTCCCTTTATCTAACAACAAAAAAACAGTAATAACAATTAATTATTAATATTTAAAGATTGTTCCATTGAAATGCATAGGAGAGCGCCAGGTAGCGAGAGGTCATACCTGGCGCTGTTCAAGGTCGGACGCTGGCGCTGTGGGCTGAGGCTGGAATAATGATGAATGAGTCGCTATATGGCGCTATCTCAGTCGCTAAGCAGGATTGGCTTGATAAATCATCATTATTCCAGCCTCACCCCACAGCGCCAGCGAGTGACCTTGAACAGCGACAGGTATGACCTCTCGCTACCTGGCGCTCTCCAATGCATTTCAATGGAACAATCTTCAAATATTCATAATTAATTGTTAATAATTTTTTTTTTTTTTTTTTTAATGTGAAAATTTCTGTTACCACTTCTGCCCTGTTAGATATTTTTTTTAAGGTTAAAAAAAAAATTGTGCAGAATTGATATTAATGTATTCATATTACAAAATGTTTTTATAAACTTGTTTTTTTTGGTTTCAAAAAATATGGTTGTTTGGGGGTTAAAAAACTACTTTTAACCCATCGCCGCCAGCGCTCTGGGGTTTAAACATGCATTTCACAGCGCGAGAATTTTTTGAGCGTGATTTGTTAATGAATATGGTGGGAGCCGTTCGCTATGGCCATTCGCTGTCATGCGCTCCCATACAACACGGAACCTGTCAAATAGCAACTCCTCACCCAATATTCAACATTACCGCACACCGACTGAGTCGCTGTCAACAACCGAACAACGGTCAAGCACAGCGACTACTAGCGGGCGCTGTGAAAATACTGCTACAGTCGCTCATCTGTCGCTACCTGGCGCTATTAATGAATCGGCCTCGTAGTTTTTTCTCCTAAAAACAAGGTTGGTTATCTCACCAGTTTTTGAATCGACCTTTAGATTGTAGCCAGACGCTATTATTATCAATGGCAGTTGGATTATGAAATATCCCTGAAATGGAGTTTACAATCTACTTTAAAGTGTAACCAAAGTGGCCAAGTAATTTATAGATCTTGTGTGCTTTGACTGTGACACTGGTTGTTGTTACACTCTGATCATCAATGGCAGGTAAATTATGACTGAAAAATTACACGATTTATTTCTATGGGAGTTAAAAAAATAGCAATAAATTCAAATCGACTCCAAAAACACACAGCAGCCCTGTCAGAGCCATCAACTGTGTCTGTGTATGTTTAGCGTTTCAGGCCGCAGAAAGATGGAAAAAATAAGATAAAGGAGAAGACACCTTGTAACCAGATAAACCTGGGTTTTGTATCTTGCCATGGGGCACTGCCTCAGTTACAGGGAGGCTGGGGATGCCGGGGAGCATGGCATGGGCTCCCTTGCGAGGTGAGTGATTCCTGGTGGTCTTTGGGGGACTTGCATAGCGTGGCCTCCTAAATAAGGATGTCCAAAGGTCACTTGATCAGCCAGCTAAATGGTGGTTGGTCCACTTTAAAGTAACTTGCTTCTGAAATCGTGATGCCCGGCTGTTTGAAACCCCCAGGGTTCGCCATTAAAGTGGACCAAAACCCAGCAGGATCGGCCCGGGAATCTCCCTCCCCGCAGGTCGTCCAAAATCGGGATGCCCCACTGTGTGAAACCCCCCAGGACGCCGCAAACCTTACCTGAATCCTAGTCCGGCGCATGCGCATGCCACGGCTGCATCTCGCACTTCTCTCTAGCAGGGCGTGTGCCTGCGCTGGCCATTTGTGAATGGCCGGCACGGGCGCGCTCCCTGTTAGAGGGAAGCGCGAGATGCGGCCGCCAGCGTGCTCGGAGCCGCTGAGCTTTGATGCGCATAACTCAGCGGCTCCGAGCGCGCTGATTGGACGAGCGGCCGCGTAATCGCCATAGGAGTGGGGTGAGGTGAGTTGATCTGGGCGTTCTGGGGGGGTTTCACATAGCGGGGCACCCCAGATCGGAGTGCCCGGGGGAAGTGAACCAAAACCCAGGGTAGTCAAAATCCTTGGTTTTGGTCCAATTTAAACTGACCTTTTCCCGGGGGCTCCCACAGCGCTGTTTTTTGGGGAGATGTGAAAATCGGGCTGGGTCACATCTGCCGGAGGTCAGCTAATTTGTGATCTCCCCCAAATGCCAGGTGACCGTAGACTCACAAAAAACTGGTCACCGCTGAGCTGGCTACATCGACCAAGGCATTCTGGTGGGTGGGGAGCGCAGTAGAAATAGGTTTCGTGCCAATTGAAATGCGTTTTTTGTCTCCTCCCCCAGTACTTCAGGTGCTGCTGTCGTTTTTGTTCCATGGTTTACCAGGGTTTAGGAGGACAAAAATAAGAAAGAAAGAGAAGGGCATCCCACTTTACAGCCTTAATTTAACAACTGTCCCTATTTCCCACACCAAAAAGTTAGAAGGTATGCATTTGGGCACAGATGAGTCAGTAGTGGATAAAGCTGGGGCACAGAACAGTTAGCAGCACAATTTAGTTTAGTATATAGATCAGTTGGTGGCAGAGTAGATTCAGGCACAGATCAGCTTTGGACACAGATCAGGAGCAGATCAGCTTTGGACACAGATCAGGAGCAGATCAGCTTTGGACACAGATCAGGAGCAGATCAGATTTGGACACAGATCAGGAGCAGATCAGATTTGGACACAGATCAGGAGCAGATCAGATTTGGAGACACAGATCAGGAGCAGATCAGATTTGGAGACACAGATCAGGAGCATATCAGATTTGGACACAGATCAGGAGCAGATCAGATTTGGACACAGATCAGGAGCAGATCAGATTTGGAGACACAGATCAGGAGAAGATCGGATTTGGAGACACAGATCAGGAGAAGATCGGATTTGGAGACACAGATCAGGAGCAGATCGGATTTGGAGACACAGATCAGGAGAAGATCGGATTTGGAGACACAGATCAGGAGAAGATCGGATTTGGAGACACAGGTCAGGAGCAGATCAGATTTGGAGACACAGATCAGGAGCAGATCAGATTTGGAGACACAGATCAGGAGCAGATCAGATTTGGAGACACAGATCAGGAGCAGATCAGATTTGGAGACACAGATCAGGAGCTGATCAGATTTGGAGACACAGATCAGGAGCAGATCAGATTTGGAGACACAGATCAGGAGCTGATCAGATTTGGAGACACAGATCAGGAGCAGATCAGATTTGGAGACACAGATCAGGAGCAGATCAGATTTGGAGACACAGATCAGGAGCAGATCAGATTTGGACACAGATCAGGAGCAGATCAGATTTGGAGACACAGATGTGAGGTGGCTTTGTAGAAGTTTTCTCATTGGTCACACTGGCCACCGGCCTCTCTCCTGTTACAGGGCTGTGAGAGGCTCCATTTAAGCAGACATATAGTATATGAAGGACAGGCAACATGGAGCTCTGCACAGCCGAGTCTATGGACAGCACATGGGACACTGTTTGTATTGTAAAAGGGGGTAGAACATCTAAACTTTCCTAAATAAGCTGCCAGGAGGGAGGACACACAAAGGAAAGGCTTTACCTTGTGGCAGAAGCAGCAGCACTTCCCTGCAGCCGAGTTACAAATGGCAGAACCTAGTGTGAAGCATCCACTGACCTCCAGCTCCTGGGACAGGCTATCACTAGGGGGCAGCAGCGTGCGCACATATCCTGCTCTGTCACATGGCACAGCTCCTCTGCTTCCCCGTCCTGTAAGTGTAATTGCTGATGCCGAGCCTGCGCGGAGCCAATGTTCTAACAGCGGCCGATGAGCAGAGCAGTGTAATGGGTGGAGGCCGCTCTGCCCACCGCTGCTCTCACACACACACTAATGTTTACACGCAGATAATCTGGGTGTGTCTGTGAGTGTGACAGCGGCGGTTCAGCCACGTGCCACGTCCTGTGCCTTTTTGCATGGCTGGGTGCGGGAGAGCACACAGCTACAGAGAAGCCAGGGAGGTGGCGTCGCTGAACGCTGGTTCGCAGGAGCAGCCTGGTAAAGGTCAGTTTACCAGTGAACCCGGGCAGTTTCACACAGCACCTAAGATCTAAAAGATTCCAGGGACAGCCGCTAACCTCCCCCCGAGGTATCCTATAGCAGGATGCCCCGGGGGGGGGGGGGGGGGAAATTAGTGGCTGGCCCTGGAATCTTTAAGAGCCTAGGTGCACGTCTGCAGGGGTTTTAATCTCCTTTAATGCACTTCTCTCTTCCTCTTTCATCGGAATGCAGATTTTTGTTATCTTAAACCCAATTAAAATGAAGGGTTTTTAAATATCTTTGGGCCTTATTTATGTGCGCCATTTAGCATAATTTTGTGGCTATAATGGCAGCTTCGGAACACCTACATTCTCGTCTTATCTGGCGCTGTGCTGGGCACTACATTGGCGCAAGCAGGCCCTGTGGAGAACGCTACTAATTGGCTTTGATTGTTGCACTAGATATTGGCCGACCTATGTCAGCGTCTGTTGCAACCGCCAGCCAGTTATCACAGCGTCAGTGCGTCGTTATTCTGGCGCTCCCCCATGTATTTATGTTTTTTTCCCACCTTTGGTGCTGTATTTTTTCAGTGTTTTTTCATTACAGTTACTCATACCTCCAAAGTGTCCCTGATTTGGAGGGACTGTCCCTATTTGGAGGCCGTGTCCCCCTGTCCCTCATTGTTCTCCTTTGTCACTTTTTGAGGTGTAACATGCAGATCTGCATCAATAAATGATTCATTTGCCCATTCAAAGTGTTTATATTATTGTAACTGTTACAATGTATCTCCTATCCATCAATCAACGAGGGGGTGTGGCTTAATTTACATATTGTCCCGATTTCCCATTCTGAAAAGTTGGGAGGTATGCAGTTACTGCTGGGGACAAAGGGGACATAATTTACAGTGTGTTTAGGCTGCATTTTAGTTGTTGATGTCCAAATTACACATTGGCTTCAATTTTAATAACCCCCCCAAAAAACATTTTGGCCCATCTAGGTCCTGCGTTTCCATTACTGGCAAGTCCCAATGCAAGTTCTGTACTAATAAATGTGTGTAATATTAATTATCAGCATTAAGCACTACAACCCAGTTCTGCCCATTGTGCTCTATGGGATCTTGAGCTACAGTGGCAGGTCTCATCTGCTTCAACCAGAGCGCCTGGGGCTGCATCATTTTCAGCGCTAGTGTTAAATAAGACGCTAGCTGGCAGCCATATCTGCGCTTTTTCTTCCTTAAATGGCGCTGTGTGTCTTAAGTAAGGCTCTATATCTTGATTTATTAATGATTAGTGCTTGGAAAGCAAGAACTATTCTATCATTTGATTCCAATTTCTTCTTGTTATTATTATAATTCTCCATTTTTGTGCCCCATGTGATTCAGCAGGCATCTACACACATCTTTTTTATTGTGTAAATTTGAGCATGAGCACTATCACAAGCGATTAGTCTCGTTTTAAAGTGGACCAAAACCCACCGAACTTGACTGTGCCAATACATCCTTCTTAGGGTGTAAAACTAGAAATTATTTTTCGAATCATTCTGGAACATTGTTATCTTGCTGTCCCTCTCTGTAAGATGACAGGTGATCAGTCATTACATAGGTGCGACGATGACATCATTGTCACACACCACAATGGCAATGAATAGGAGGCCAAGCTCTACAGCTAAAACAAGGGCCGTTATCTTATCTGGAGTAAAGCACTAAAAATTGGTAAAGGTAAGTGAACAGCCAATTGATCTGCTCATGTAAACCCAGCATAAATTTAATTGTGGGCCCCTGAATCATGCGAGTGCGAATGCATTTGCAAGCGTTTACGCACGCCTAAAAACTTAAAGCGGACCAATGACTGACTGACTGAGCAAAAAACAGTTTTCCCGGATGATTCGGATGACACGGGATCCCTGAGCTGTTTGAAATTGTTTTTGTATGGATTTTTAGCACTTTTGTGTTGCGCTGCAATCTTGTGATTTGGGCTGTGATTTTCTCTTTTTGGTGTGTTAGTACTCTCAGTGGTGGCATCCCGAATTGGGATTCAGGATACCCCAAGGAGTGGAACTCGGATGGCCCTTTTAGACTCCAGGGCCTCTGATGTTTTTACACAGCGGGGCATCCCAATTCAGAATGTCACAAGGAGTGCAACTCCGATGTTCCTCTTTAAATAGGGAATGGTGCAAAAGATCCTGAACGTCAAATTCTTGCTTGTGAGTTTACTCACAGGCAAGTTTTTTTTTTTACGACCTGTGCTGAATCGACCCCGTCATGTATATTTCCCCGCATTATACACATGGATTGCTGTAACAAGGTTTACAAACATTTTCACTGCTCAGTGTCTCCCCTGAGCCTATCGAGCTGAATTATAAATCATAACCGGGAGAGCTTAGTTCCTGCCTGAGAACATCTGTTGTGATACACACTATCGATAAGCTTGTCTCGTGTCTTTCAGCAATATGTATCCGTTTCAATGGATTCTCCGTCCTCTATTTTGTCTACCTGATGCTCATCCCGCTATTGTCAAAGCCGACTTACGCAACAATGAAAGGTAGGTGCTTGTAAACAAAACCACTGGGCTGAATGGATTCGCATTATAAACTTTTTTGTAAAATATCTATAAAAAAAAGTTTTACCTTTTGAGAACAGAAAAGGCTGCCAGATCAGCCAATTATGGCTCTAAAGATAAGTAGCCGCACAACCAGGAATTTTATATGAAAATAGTAATCATTTTATTTTCCACCAAAATCAATTAAATACAAACAAATAACACACAAACAAACAAGATTAAAACAATTAAAAATATATGCAAGGGTGGCCTAGATACATGGGACTCTATATATTATCAAATGTTACTACAGCTATACAGCCCTTATCAGAAAATCCTAAAAATGACCAGAACCTGTACAAGACAGTAGTGAAATTTAAGTGCAACATACAATAAAACCTCATCAAAATATACGTGCAAACCTATGTAATAATAATGTACTTGAACCCTACATATAAAAATGCTACCAAAAAACTATATAAAAATTATTTTCAATACAATTATAAAGTGCTTAGTGCTACAAATATACAAGAAAACTTATATAGAAACCTCATGTGCAAACTGTGTCATGTGCAGATAATGCTAATATAAAAGATACCGTATATACTCGAGTATAGGTCGACCCGAATATAAGCCGAGGCACCTAATTTTACCACAAAAAACTGGAAAAGTTATTGACTCGAGTATAAGCCTAGGGTGGGAAATGCAGCAGCTACCGGTAAATTTCAAAAATAAAAATAGATACCAATAATGTTTTTGAATACCGTATTTATTTCAAAGAAAAGACTTTTACGGGTACCGTACGGTATCTTTTGAGGCCTAATGCAGGCTGATATTACAGAAAGTGATGACATGACTGTTTGCATGTGATGACAAGACTGTTTGCATAGAGCAGCCTGTGTTAGGGCTCATAATATACATTCTACCAGTGTCCTGCCTGTGCCCATTAAATATACAGCCTGCCTGTGTCCATGAAATATACCGTACAGCCTGCCTGTGTCCATTAAATATAATGCCTGTCTGTGTCCATTAAAGGAAAACTGTCACATACGGTAAGCATAACTGCACTAACCAGTGGCCCAGGCTGATAGCGCGGTTTATGCTGAGTAAATACCTGGCTCCTGCCGTTTGATTGCCCGATCCGTTCTGCCGTTATACCGGTAGTTGATTGCCGCCTTCCTCTTCAGCGCGCTGGCTCCCTCTATACACCCGGAAGCGGCCGCTCGCCAGGCTGGACTGAAGCTGCACCGGCCGCTTCTGGGTGTACGCAGGAAGCGGCCGCGCACGCGCAGTCCAGAGCTGGCGCGCTGAAGAGGAAGGGGCTGCACGGGACATCAGCATCATGAGGCATCATGAGGGAAGGGGAGGACGGCGGATCACTGTACCAGAGGAGGATCACTGTACCAGAGGAGGGGGGACATCCCTCCCGCGGCTGCACGGGACATCAGCATCATTAGGCCATTCACGAGCGTCACCCAGCGGTATGGCCCTGCCCCTTTTTCTCCTCCATTTTGGGCAAAATTTTCACTGACTCGAGTATAAGCCGAGGCGGCTTTTTTCAGCCCAAAAAGTGGGCTGAAAAACTCGGCTTATACTCGAGTATATACGGTAGTAGATGAGAGGGCAAAAACTAAACAATTAGTTTAAATCACCATGTAATCAAGGTCCCATCCAGGTTCACGCGTTGCGTGGGTTCTAACCGACCCACTTCATCAGATGACTATTTATATAGTTTTTTGGTAGCATTTTTATATGTAGGGTTCAAGTACATTATTATTATATATAGGTTTGCACATATATTTTGATGAGGTTTTATTGTATGTTGCACTTAAATTTCACTACTGTCTTGTACAGTATTTGTACTTCATTTTTTAGGATTTTCTGATAAGGGCTGTATAGCTGTAGTAACCTTTGATAATATATAGAGTCCCATGTATCTACGCCACCCTTGCATATATTTTTTATTGTTTTTAATCTTGTTTGTTTGTGTGTTATTTGTTTGTATTTAATTGATTTTGGGGGAAAATAAAATGATTACTATTCTCATATAAAATTCCTGGTTGTGCGGCTACTTATCTTTGGAGCCATAATTGGCTGATCTGGCAGCCTTTTCTGTTCTCAAATTGTCTGCATGACACCTGTGTGTCTGGGCTCTTTTGTGGCTAGCACCCATTATTCTTAGAAGTGTATTAGCTGTGCATAGTCCCAAGTGTTTTGTTTTACCTTGTAAGCAAAACTACTGGGGTGAATGGATTCACATTATAAACTTTTTGTAAAATATATATATAAAAAAGATCTTACCTTGTAAGCAAAACCACTGGGGTGAATGGATTCACATTATATAATTTTTGTAAACTATGTATTAAAAAAGGTCTTACCATGTTAGCAAAACCACTGGAGTGAATGGATTTCCATTATAAACCTTTTGTAAAATATATATAAAAAAATATTTTACTTTGTAAGCAAAACCACTGGGGTGAATGGATTCGTGTTAGAAACTTTTTGTAAAATATATTTTAAAAAAAGGTTTTACCTTATCAGCAAAACCGCTGGGGTGAATGGATTTGCATTATAAACTCTTTGTACAAGACAAATAAACGTTACTTTACTTTACTTATAACTGGACACTTTTTTGAGTTTGTTGGTATTTCGTTTGTGCTCATTTAGACTATAAAGCCTCCTCAGCTAGTAACAAGTCCCTCTTGTAAATCATCTTTAAAATGACTGGCGGGCTTAAAGCGGATCAAAACCCACATTTTTAACTAGCATCCCCTGAATTGCTCCCCCCATGAAGAGTAGTTTTGCCTATTTTTACTGCTCTTACTTCACTCTAATCCCAGATAATGGAGCCTGTTTTAGCTGTAAAGCTCCGCCTCCTCCATTTATTTCCACTGCTGTGTGTGGCAATGATGCAATCACCACACCTATGCAATAACTGATCACCTGTCATCTTACAGAGAGTAGCAAAAACTGTGCCCTAGGACCATTTGAAAAGCGAAAATATCTGTTTCTAGTTCTACACCTTAAAAAGGGAGTATCGGCATGGGCTTTGGCCAAATGTATCTTACAATGGGTTTTGGTCCACTTTAAATGAAATAAAATTCTGCATGCCCCATGGGGTGCTGTTAATTCCCAAATCCTAAAAAAAATCTAGCCTTACCTTTTCCAGTGGAAAAAATATTTATCTCCTCTTTAAAAATGCCTCATCACAGGTTTTTGAAAAATGGACTGGAACAAACCTATTTGATTGCACTTTGTTGTGGTACTGGCCATTTATTTATTTAAAGCAGAACAAAACCCAGCAGCACCCGGCTTGGAATCTAAAATATTCCAGGGCCGACCACTGGCTTTCCCTGGGGGCATCCCAAATTGGTCGACTATAAACACTCACCTTTCCCCTGTCCAACAGCGCAAGTGCGAGCTCCCGTCCAATCAGAGCCACTTGCCAAAATGACGTGATTTGGCAAATGACTCTGATCTTCTACACTCTCTTCTTTCCCACATTCTCCCCATCTTGCTCTGTTTTTCACATTCTTTCCATCTTTCTCTTGTCACATTACGGTACTTCAGTCTCCTTCTCTCCTTCTATGTCATCCCATTTTTAAATCTTCTCTCCTCTTTCTCTCCACATTCCCTCCATCCTCTCTCTTCGCACCCTATCTTCATGTTACATTCCTTTTTCCTTCTTTCTTTTATTCCTTTCTTTTCTACCTTCAGTCTTTCCTTCTCTGCGTTCCTTTAGTTTTTCTTGCCCCATCTCTTTGCCTCCCTCTTTTCTGTGTTTCTCTGTTACCTGGGGGGGGGGCGGAGCTCCATTCTGATATCTTGCATAGGGTAACACTGACCCTAATGCCATCCCTGGATGCTTGGACACCTTTTTCTTTTCTTTCATTCTTGTCTTTCATTTTTTTGAGTCAGTCTGAAGCTTCGGTTCGTGGTGTCTTGTCATGGTGGCTAATTTTAGTTTTCTGGCAGTAATGAAGGGGTGGAGTAAATAATGTGTGTGCTGTGGTATTAAAGTGGAAAACAACCCAGGAATTTCACATTCCTGGGTTTTGTTCCGTGCCACTGGAGCATCCCGAAGAGGGATGCCCTGCTGTGTAAACCCCCCAGGAAGCCCCAAAAAACTCACCTTGCTAAGCTCCTACAGGGCATGCGCAGGTTCTCATCCAATAAGAGCTTCCTGCTATAACAGTTGTCAGACAGCTCTCATTCTAATCATTGAGGAGCACGTGTTGCCACATCCCCGGCCTTGCACGCTCTTCTGTCTCAGCCAATCAAAATGCCTGGGGAGGGAATACACACGACGTTGGGGATGCGGCGGTGCACGCTCCTCATTGTAAACAATGAGAGTTACCTGCCCAATGACTTTGTCATAGCAAGCACTTCCCATTGGAGGAGAGCCTGTGCATGCACCATTGGAGCGTGGCAAGTTTCTTGGGGCTTCCTGGGGGATTTCACACAGCGGAGCATGCCCCACAGAAAATCCAGGGGCTGACCCTGGTTTCCGGCCAGACACTGGTGGTTTTTTCCCCGTTTTAAAGTGGACCAAAACCCAGGATTTTGGTCCTTTCCCCCAGGCCACCCTGAACGAAACTCACCTCTTCCCGTCCTACGGAGCATGCGCGGACGCTCGTCCAATCAACGCTTGGAGCCGCTGACGCCACGTCGTCTAAGCTTCGTCTAAGGCCAGCGGCTCCCAGCGCTCTGATGGCCACATCACCCGCTTCCCTCTAACAGCGTGAGCGGCCATTCACAAATGCATGGCGTGGGCATGTGCCCTGCTAGAGGGTTGGCGGGGATGCAGGCACAGCTCACGCATGCGCGGTTAAACCGGGAAACAAGGTAAGTGTATGGGGCGACCTGGTTTCACACAGGGGGGCATTTTTGGATGCCCCAGGGAGAGGGAATCAATCGGCCCAGGACTCTTATAGATTCCCGGGTCGATCGGCATGGGTTTTGGTCCACTTTCAAGAGAGACATGATAGAGTTGACGTGAACCCCATTAGTCCCTATAACCCATTTTCTTACCTGTCAGCATTGTTTATCCTCATTGTATTTAATTTTTAGGGCACACTGGACGATTCTTGAAGATGATATACTATACCAGTCTCCTCCTTCTCATTACACAGTCCTCTTTCCAAATCGCATTCAGCTATGTGCCACCAAAAGGTAACCAACAAACTAATCAACAACATGAATCAGAGCTGGCAAAACAAAGTGGAAAGGAGGCTACAAGGGTGGGGGGTGGTTATGCGGTAGGTCAGCAATATGTAAAAAAAACTATTGTTTTTTTTTTATCCGCTGATGACTAGATAAGCAGCATTAGTCAGGGTGTAAAATCTCTTATTATGGGCATCGATAGACACATTTGCTGCCTTGGGGAATGATCACTAAGTTTACTAGTATTGTGTGTAATAGTATTCAGACACCAATGTACTACATTCCCTCATGTACCATGGCTTAGTGCCGCTTCGTCAGGGAAAGAACAGATACACAGATACAGGCTGTTGTAAATGCATTCCTGTATTTAAACCGGACCTTCAGCATCATTTAATAAAAGCCCCTTAAAAAACTATTTCCCAGCATCTAAAATTAATATACTTTACGTCTGTAGTCACTTAAAATGCAGTAGATGCAGGTAGGATGATTTTTAATTTGGACAATCTGTATGTACAGGGTGGGGGAAAGGTCCGGTTTAAGTTATTTGTAAGCACTGGAGATGCAGTGAAAAAATAATGAGAAATGGTGGGTGCGACAACAACGATGTGATGTACGCACACTGTGTGCTTTACATATATCATAGTGAAAAAAAAAGCTCATTGTTATGCCGCTAGTTATTACTGCCAGTGTGACCAGAAATAGGGGTGAGGGATGCTGCAGGCTAAGAGCGTCTCCAGCCTGCCAGCACATAGTGTGACCAGAGACGAGGGACGACAGCGGGGTTCCATAGCTGCAGAGAGAGGCAGCCAATCAGGACGTCTGGGGAGGGAGTCGTGATTGGCTGCTTTGTAGGTGGCATCATAAAATTATTTGTATGGGCTTATGTGCAGCTTATTTATTTATATAGTGCTTATGTTTTAGAGCTGTTTGTTTAGGACTTTTTTGGGACCTCTCATCAGACTCTCGTCAGTACCACGAGTATGATTTGCTCATTTGTATTACAGAGCCACATTAGTCTAGCTGTCACGCTGTTCTTCCAGCTTGATTAATTAGTAAACCAATTACTGGAACACACACAGCCCAGACCTCTTGTGATTTTTCCACAGCATCCTTGTTTTATGTCGTATTCCGAGGCGATTATGCTGCAGTTAATTTTACATAAGTTTACTAAAACATTTATGCATCCGAGTTGTTTGGGCTGCTAATTGCTTCTATGAAGTAAAACGTGTTTCCACTCGAAGACTGTTTGGAAAATAAGAGACGTTTTTATTTCTGTAGGAAAGTCTGAAGAGTGTAGTCAGATAATTTTTCAAGAGCTCATTAATAATGATCTGCTGTTTTTAGATTACCTCTGGGAGGAGATCCTGGAACACTTTGGCATCGTAAGGTGAGAAGGATATATTTAGTGAATGTATAAAACCATTCTCTCGTTGTCATTTGTAAAGGAAAGGGAGCCTTGCTTATCCTATGAGGTGCTATGTACAGGTACAGGTATATACTGATACTTCCAAAAAACAAGCAAATGTTTAACTCGAGCAGGCTGATTCATTACTAGCGGCAGGTAATAGCAGATGAGCGTCTGTACTGCGGCACTTAGAGCGACCGCTAGTGGTCGCTCTGATCGGTCGTCAGTCGCTATTACAGAGCGCCTCAGTCGCTATAGTAACCTGGCCGCCATTGATGAATCTGATGTTTGTCAGTCGCTATAAAGCCACTGTACAGTCGCTCACCCAAATCTAATGGTGTCTGGGCGTTTTTATGCTGCTTTAACGCTGAAATTTAATTTAATGTTATATTGTCAATGATCACATTGACAATATAAGTTAAATTGTTTTTTTTATTTTTTTGTGTGTGTTGATTGAATCTTAAATTATTGGAATAATAATCAAAAATACATTTTTTTTTATAACGATTAAAAAAAAGGCCCAACATGGGCATGGGCAGAAAACTATGCCGCACAGCGGCAACCCTAATTCCCCCCACCCTATGGCTTTTTCTTCTTCTCCAGCAGCATTTGTCCTTTTTTTCTGACATGCTGCCACAGTCTGCGATGTTCCATTGTGCAAGCTGTAGGGGGAAAAAAATAAAAATAAGTTCTGCAGGTCCAAAAAGACAGTATATACCTATGAAAGGGGTAAACATACTTGTGTGTAAATAATATGAAAGCACACTATTTAAAGCCTTAAACAAGAGGCAAGTTTGGCTACATAATAGATGCCATAATAATGAAACGTGGCCCACCACTCTATATGATCCACCCTAGTCTCACATCAGAAACTACCTTAACTAACCAAATAAGGCCTACTTAACCAGCGGAAGACTGTACTTCCATCTTCCTATCAATGTCCTGGAACTCAGGGCGGTCAGATTGGTGCTGGAACGATTGACCCAGCACCTGAAGGGTCTGGCGGTTCAGGTACACTCAGACAACAGGACGGCGGTAGCCTACATCAATCATCAGGGAGGAACCCGGAGCATGGGTGCTCTCCAGGAGGTGTCTCTGATTCTAACATGGGCAGAGACCAATGTACAATGCATCTCGGCTGTCTACATTCCGGGGGCGGAGAATCTGGTAGCAGATGCTCTGAGCAGGGGGTCGTCCCGTCAGGGGGAATGGTCCCTCTGCGACAGGGTATTTCAGTCCCTGTGTCACCGTTGGGGTGTGCCAGACGTGTATCTCTTTGCGTCACGTCACAGTCACAAGCTACCGAGCTTTGTATCCCTGTCTCAGGATCCTCTGGCTCTGGCCACGGATGCCCTGTCAATGTCTTGGAGGGAGTTTCGGCTCCTGGATGTGTTTCTACCAATTCCCCTTCTGGGCAGAGTGCTGCGCAAGATCGCTCTGGAAGGGGTACCCGCGATTCTGGTGGCCCCAAGGTGGCCAAGAAGAGTGTGGTTCGCAGATGTGGCTCAAATGGCAGTAGATCAGTACGATCTGCCAAGGTTGCCAGATCTTCTAACACAGGGGTCTCTACGCCATCCCAATTTACTAACTCTGGCTTTGATGGCTTGGCTATTGAAACCTCCATCTTAATGGAAAAGGGTTTGTCTGCATCTGTTGTGGCTACTATGGTGCAAGCCAGGAAGAAGACTTCTGCTGCTATCTATTATAGAGTATGGCGTGCTTACATTGACTGGTGTGAATCCAAGTCTCTTCCCTGCCGGGAATTCTTAGTCTCCAGGGTGCTGGAGTTTTTACAACATGGTCTAGACTTAGGTCTTAAGCTTAGTACCTTGAAGGGCCAGCTCTCGGCCCTGTCTATCTTCTTTCAGAAGACCTTTGCCCAGCACCCTCTTATCAAGACCTTCTTTCAGGGGGTCACTCATGTGCGTCCTCCTCGGAAACCTATGCTTCCTGTTTGGGATCTGAACTTGGTGTTGTCGGCCCTGCAGGGGGCGCCTTTTGAGCCAATTCATGAGGGCGCTCTCGCTGTGCTCACGCTCAAGGTTGTCTTCCTGGTAGCTATCACTTCGGTTAGACGTGTGTCTGAGTTGGCTGCCTTGTCTATTCAGCCTCCCTACTTTGAGTGACACCGGGATAAGGTGGTGTTTCGCTTCAAGCCAACTTTCTGCCTAAGGTTGTGTCTGCATTTCATTTGAATCAAGATATTGTACTTCCTTCCTTGTGCCCTAATCCTAGTAACCCTAAGGAAAGGGTTTTGCATTCCTTGGATGTGGTTAGGTGTGTCAAGTCTTACCTGGTTACCACTCAGGCTTTTAGAAAGACAGATGCTCTCTTCGTTGTGCCTCATGGGCCTAGGAAGGGTTTGGCTCCCGCCAAGTCTACCATCAGTAAATGGATTCGTCAGGCTGTTGTTCGAGCCTATACTACTAAGGGGAAAACTCCCCCCTTTCGTCTTACTGCTCATTCTACCAGAGCTGTTGGGGCTTCTTGGGCTTTTCAGCACCAGGCCTCTGTGGAGCAAGTTTGTAAGGCCGCTACTTGGTCATCTGTACATACCTTTACAAAGTTTTACAAGGTTGATGTTCGGGCCTCAGCTGACACTGTGTTTGGCCGCAAGGTTCTGCAGGCGGCAGTAGTTTAGACTGCTTGCTGTTGCCTTCTGTTGGGGATCCCACCCTTCTTTATGGACACTGCTGTTGGATGTTCCACATGTTATTACTATTACTGGAGCAGGACGTGCTGTATGCTTAGAATAATACAACTCTGTGAAGTACTAACCTGTAGAGTTGATATTATATGCATACAGCACGTCCTGCTCCACCGCACCCTGTTTTCACCTTGTTGGTGATTGTTATCTTTGATATTTTTGCCAGTTTTGGGTGGTTGTTTCTCCTGGCCTCTCTTTCTCACTGCTTTTCAATGCTGGGGATTTGTGGTAGGTCCCTCGGTATATGTAGGGCCGGGAGGAGCTTGTTTTCTACATGTCTGCAGTGCACGGCGCTGGAGGCGGAGGATTACCCACATGTTATTACTATTACTGGAGCAGCACGTGCTGTATGCATATAATATCAACTCTACAGGTGAGTACTTCACAGAGTTGTATTATTTGGTTGCATAGGGTTTCCCTAAAAAAGGCACTTTTTCCTAAAAAAGCGATATGCAAACAAGAAAAAACAAGTTAAATCTGAAAAAGCAACACCCCTGAACAGGACAATACTCAACATGCATAGCTACTGTCAAGGGAAGAGTTGTCAAGCACCCCAAAGTAAAGCATGTGCGTAAGAATAATTTTACTTGAATATTTCAGCTCTGCAGACAAAGTGCTCACCTTGAGCTTTTTCTACTAAAACAACCCTTTACATTTGGAATGCCCCCCACAAACCATATATTCCCTGAAAGTACACCTGTTAAGCTTTCTAAGTGTACACAGCTTGTTGTAGTGGGCTGATCTTTAGTAACCCCTCAAAGAATTCTTTGGTTGCACAGGATTTCCCTAAAAAATGTATACAAAAGCAGAATAAAAAACATCTTTTCTTAAAATATCAATATACAAACAGGAAAGAACAAGGTAAATCTGAAAGCACAAGGTCCCCCGAGCAGAACATTACCCAACATGCATAGGTACTTTCAATCCTTTTTTTTCCCAGCTTACTTGAAATTTTGTCACTGTCAGGGAACCGCGGGTCACGTGATCCCACTATCAACCAGGGACCTCCGGACACACAGACCGCGTTCCCCAAAACCATTGTCCGAGTCCTCCTACCAGGAATACCAGGCCTGAAGCCTGCGGACACACAGATTCTTGGATTAAGGCAAACAGATCAAGTTAAAATTTAAGTTTTAATGCTATAAGCACACTAGGCAGTGATAACAAACATTTGGCTATGATGGAATATGAAATGATACAAATGCTGTTCTGCGAAGTTACAGGATAGAGTTACACAGAGAAACAATAGTCAGTTACCTTAATATGCAGTTACAGAGTAGTGGTGATGAGAGCTCCCACAAGTGGTAAGTAAAGAGGTTGTGGATGGACACCTCCAGCACGTGTGAACCGTGACCTCTCAAGATAAGTGACGAAAACCTGGCCCAGGGTCATCCCTTTATCCCTTTTATGTGGTGAGACCCTTTCACTCCCCTCCCTTCGTGGGACAGGTTGTCACCTCCCACTGTCCTGGAGCATGCTTTAGCCCCTAAACCCCTTTAGGGGTTATAACTTTGGGCAGGGGAGTCGTATGGCTTTGGAAACGGCACCAAACAATTGGGATGGATGCCTAGGTTTCCTAGGTTTCACCGGGCTTGGCGACAAGGAAAAACTATCTCCACGTGCGGTTTTGGTGGCGCAGCTATGGTCCGATTTGTGTTGGTACCGAATGTCTGCAGTCAGGGGTCCAGCTAGCTGCAGACCAACTGGAGTCTTCTCAGGCTGAAGGTGTCAGCAGGGGGGGGGTCTGTGATCTGCGCTGTTCAACCCATAAATGCTAATTCCCCTTCCTGAGGAGATAAGGACCTGTGCATTTATAACAGGGGGAAATAAAGGGGAACTCCAGACTTGTATATGTGAGTTTTCTGCGCTTAAGCTGGCTCGTTCCTTCACAGTCACCCTCTGTTGACAGGTCATTTTTCCCCATTTTTCCCCATGTTTAACCGGGATTTTTTCAGGAATTTCCAGGAAAATTCTATATATTTTTTGTGGCAGAGTTTAGGCTTTAACATGAAATGTCTTGTTTGTATTTTTTTTTTACTGTTTTTTAAAATATTTCAAAAAACTAAAAAACTAAAAAAAATTAAATTAATTATTATTTCTTTTAACATTTACAAATAAAATACAACTACTATCCACACTATAAAGGGTTACATTTTTTAAAAATGTTGTGGGGTCCCCCTTCCCGGCGGAGGGGGACCCATTTTTTGGGAGGGGTGGATTTTAAGGGTTAAAAACCCTTAAAAATCCCCCTCCCCCATCCAGCATTACTAGCCCTAGGACCAGCTATGGGGGCTTGTACAAGGTGCAGGGGCCAACTTTGGTGGCCCCTGGCCCTGCAGGCTACAAGCTCCGTGGGCCGGGCTCTTCTGCCCCCCCGGGCTTTGGGGAGGCAGGCAATGGGGGGGCTCAGAGCTAGCCGCAGGTGACTTGCCAGACCCAGAGCCTTGTGAACTGGTATAGGGGTCACATTGATCCCTTACAGTTCCCAAAGGGTTAAATGTAAACAAAACACACACACACAGAGTGAAAAAAAATATTTTTTTAAGGCTTACCTCTCATCCATCCCGGAGCACTGTGTCCCACGCTGATCACTTTGGCTTCAGCGCTCCTGCTGCTGCTGGAAGCCTTTTTTACCTGCTGGGCAACAGGTAAGCTATGAGGACTTGTACAACAGGGTGCAGGGGCCAGCTTTGGTGGTACCTGGCCCTGCAGGCTACAAGCCCACATAGCCTCTGTGAGGCCCGGGCCCTTCTGCCCCCCCCCCTGGCCTTTGGGGAGGCAAGTAATTTGGGGTGCCCGGGGTTAATGGCAAGTCACCCGCTAGCTGCAGGTGACTTGCCAGCCCCCAGCCTTGTGAACTAGTATAGGGATCTCATGGATCCCTTACCAGTTCACAAAGGGTTAACAGTAAAAAAACACACCACACACATAATTATGCTATTTCGGGCACTCCCCTGCAGCCGGGGGTGGGGGGGCTGGGGGGGGATCGAAGCCCCCCCGGATGAAGAGGAGACCCGGCCGGATCGAACTTTTGTACTTTAGTTGTGCTGTAGCAGGGGGGAAAGTCAGGCACGTAGATTCTACGTGCTTGGCACTTAAACCGGACCTTCACCATGATTTAGTGAAAAACCCAAACCCTTATAAAACGATTCCCCAGCACCTAAAATTAATATATTTTAAGTTCTTAGTCACTTACTTATTATTCTTTCCCTCACTGGGCTGCAACTCTGTTCAGGACTCTAGGATACGGGGCGCCGCTATCTTGACTCAGAAGCATCACACTTACTGAGGAGAAGAGAGTGGGATAAAGTACAGGGGGGCGGGTTATAGCTGTGCTTTGCTCAGCCTGTGCAGAGCTGGGGTCAGGAAAAGGTCAGCAATCCCAGAATGCAGAGCAGCACAGTCGGAGGGCACTTCCTGTTTGCAGGCTGCCTGATGTCCCATGAGCCACCATCTTGGATGTTTAAAGACTCATAACATGCAGTATATGCAGGTAGGATGATTTTTAATGTGAGCAATCTGTATGTACAGGGTGGGGGAAACATATAAGATATGCTCTTATTCAGAGTGAAGGACCGCTTAAAGTGGAGTAGAAGCGAGCATGTAGAATCTACGTGCTTGGCACTGAATCCCCCCCCCAAAAAATTCAAAAATAATATTTTGTGGGCCAGGATCCATATCATACATATTTGAGTTAAAAAAAAAATGGGATCAGGAAGGGATTATAAGGAATCTCCATTGAAATGTATGGGAGAGCGGCAGCTAGTGACAGGCAAGATGTGGCGCTCTGCAAGGCTGAACGCTGTACGGTGAGCCTGGGATAATGATGAATTGTACGCTACATGGCGTTGTTCCAGTCGTTCACCATAATCGGCTTACATAAATGTGGAATTGTGTGCCATGCCTGGCATTCACCTGACGCTACCTGCAGGTACTTGTCACTTACAAGGCACTACCTGTCTCTAACCTCATGAATAAAGCCCTAGATGTACTGGTTGGCGTCTGCTTGTCCAAGTGGTGCTTATATACTCTGGAGGGGAAACATCAGCATGTTCTATCACCCTACAACCGTGGCAGAGTGCAGCAACAGCCAGCTAACTCCTCCCCTCAAATTCAGTAGCTTGATGCTGGGTCGCTTCAACTGGACCAACACCCTTTATTACTTTAACGGGTGTTGGCCCTGCTTTCTGCAGATAGCAGGAAGCTAGGGGGGGCATCCAGAACGCTGGAGCCCCCTCGCACCTAACTGAAGAGAATACTCACCTTAATTTCAAGCCAGCATCAGGAAAGGAGCCCCATGATTGGCCATCGGGCGGTTATTAGTTTAACGGGTGTTGGTCCTGTTTAATATGGACCAAAACCCAGGATTTTGACTATTCTGTGTTTTGGTTCTTGCCCCCGGGGCACCCCAATCGGGAGTGCCTCACTGTGTCAAACTCCCCAGGTAGCCCAAACAAACTCACCTCTTCCCGGTCCTACAACGCATACGTGGCTGCTCGTCCAATGGCCAGCACGGGCTTGGAGGGTAGTGGTGGGTGCGGCCGCCAGCACGCTCCTGGACGAAGGGGCTTGAGAGGATCCGAATGCGCTGGCGGCTGCATCCCCCACTACCCTCTAACAATGAGCGTGCCGGCACCGGCTATTCACAAATGCCTGGAGCAAGCACGCACCCTGTTAAAGGGATAGTGGAGATGTGGGCACGGCTCGTGCATGCGCCGTTGGTCCGGGAACAAATGTGAGTTTTTGGGCGAGTTTTCACATAGCGGGGCACCCCCGATCGGTGAGTCTCATAGGCTCCAGGGTGGGTTTTAGTCCTCTTTAAAGAGGAACATTACAAGTCATGGAGAGTTAATAAAGACTCACCTGACCTGGCTTGCCCGGCCCCCCTGCCCCTCCGGTTTACGATTTGAAATTACCTCTTTGGATGTATCGTGCTTGGCATCCCCCTGCTCCCTCCATTGTCCCCTGTAGGGCAGTGCCATCATGGAAGCCTTTAGCTTCTCGACAGACACTGTGTCACCCCTCAGATCTCGCACATGCATAGGCTGCATTGACACTCAGCGCAGATGGGCCATTGGACCGGGAAGCAAGGTAAGTGTATGGGGCGACCTGGGGGGTTTCACACAGCGAGGCATCCGGATAGATTCCCGAGATGATCGCATTGGGTTTTGGTCCACTTTAAGTGGGTGCAGGAGCAAATGTGAGTGCTGACAATGATTCATGCATTCAGATGGGACAAGGAAGTTTGAGGGATATTTTTTCCAACTGTGCCAGGATGTTGGTCTGGTTTAAGCAGAATTCCTTTAATTGGCTCCCATTGCAACCTAATTATCACAGACGTTTCAGATTAATTTCTGTGATCCAAAGAGCCCAGAGACACAACACCACCCATAGGTTTCATTGGAAAACAAAAAATGACACCTATAATGCACTTACATCCAATTTGCATAATACATTGGAATGCGGAATAATAACTCTTCCTACACCAATAACGAAGAAAACCACAAATCAGGGACCTAACCAATACAAGACATTTCAGCCTTTTATAATTATTCCTAATGCAGGGAAGAGCAAGTGTCATAATAATAAAAAGACCGCTAATAGATGTTCAACACCCGCAGAGCAGTTAAATAACTGGTCCTATGTGAGTAGTAAAGAAGTGTAATCTTCTACTTAACGGAGATGGAAACCCATTTCTGGGTCCTCCGCTCACCGCCACCCGAGCTGCTGGCCGATGCTGCTGTGGCCCCGTTTTCGAGGAACTACAGGTTTTTCCATCGCCAAAGGAACGTCCCGTGGCACCACTGAGATTGGCTGATGTCAATGGTGCTGCTTGATGGGCGCCAGAGGACTGGCCGCATCCCCAGCTCAATGCTTGAGCGCGCGCCCCCACTCCCATTCAGATAGGCTGGGCGCGGGAGGCACGCACAGCTACAGGGAAGCCAGTGATGCCGGCGCCCCTGGGGGGTTTCACACAGTGGGGCATCCGTTGTAGGTGTTGAACCACGTGGGTTTTGACCAGCTTTAAAGAGGAACTAGGGTCAGAAATTACCATAGTCCTTCTCAAATATGCAGCAGGGGAGCAGGTAGGCAGCGCAACCCGGGATGCCCCACTGTGAATCACAACAAAAAACGAACGCCCTGGTAGTTGCTGCTTCTGGGACCCCTTTCTACGGCCGCCATTAAGCAGCCTATCAGCTTCCACAGCCAGGGCCAGCTGCACCGATAGGCTTGGCCGCTACTCACGCTGATAGGGTGGTCATGTGGGCGCAAGCAGCCTATCAATGCTGCAGGCGACCATAGTCCCTCTTTAATATGTGTCAGCGCCCAAACCGGCCCTTGCTGCCACGCCGTGCATCACACCATTAAAAGAAAGAACCATGCCATCTGGCTACTCACGGTCACGTAGTAGCGCAACGCAGAAGAGGAGTATGCGAGCGGCCTGTTCTTTGTTTTAGCGGTGTGATGCACAGCCCATCCGGGCTGCCCCACTGCTGCATATTAAAGAGAGACTGTGGTCATTTCTGACCATAATTTCTCTTTAAGTAGTGTGAAGGAGATCTGTTAGGCGTTTAACACTTCTTTACTACTCATATAAGTAGACTATAGAGCTCAACATTAATATGTGCCCATCAGCGAGCCTGGTTTCTCACAGGCAAGTGTAATGCAGAAAGCACACTGGGCGGGAGCTCAGAGAGTGGGGTTGCTGGTAGGGCAAGCTTCATTTGCTTTAATGTTTAAATTTAGTTCATTGGGGGGGCATCGGCGGTGCTAGGGATGCCAACCTTAAACATCTGATGATATGTTCTATATTCGGCGGCTTGTTTGATCGCAAATGTAAACAAATTTTTTGCTATTCTTTATTAGAATTATATTTAAAAAATACACCGTGGCAATAAAGTCAGGGTACTTACTTTTATCTTTACTCCAGATTCGCCAACGTCGATCCTTGGAACATCGTCCGCCTTCTTGCTTCAGATATTGGAATGTTTATTTCGGGGATTTTCATCCGCAGAACCTGCAAGAAGCTGGTAAGGTCGGATGCCCCCAAAGTAAATGTTCGTGTAAACAGCCTGGAGGAAGAAGAGGAGGAGGATGAGGTAAGGAATGGACTAAACTCTTTTTTTAGATGGTTTTATGTAGTTCTATACATGAGTTTTGTTCTAACTTGCAATTCTTGTATTTTTTAATATTTTTATTTTATACTGTATTTATAATACTTGGGAAATGGATGAGAGGTTGCAGTGGTTCATTCTACCAGTTCAGAGAGCAATGGGGCCACATCCTACCTGCGAGGTAGTGCCTCATAAAATACAGTTCATCAGTTAGAATTGTGATTCGGATTATGGCTTGTTTAGGAGGAAATGCCACATAGGATGGTAGAATTCTGGCTACGTGCTGGGGTCTCTAAGGGTTGTCTGGCCTCCCTCGCCCAAGGTCTGTCAGTGTTCGGTCAGCAGCTGCTTGAGATAGCTCCCAAGAACCATGACATGCACACACACACGAGCTGCGGTACAGAGAGCCATCTGAGTTTATTGAGAAATCATCACATTACTTATAGTGCATGTCGTACGCAGATGAGCACCCTGGTCCCCACACTTGCAACGTGATTAACACAACCTTATTGGCAAACTTCACAGCTCCTCTTATCAGCACGTAGTCTCACAAACTATGCAAAGTTCTAGAATTTCTCAAGGGAACATTTGCTAGCGCTTTAGAGCTTAACCTTTAACATTTCCCGGGAGTGAATAACATGGAAACACTGGCCAGACCTTGTGGTTTCCGCTACAAAAAGTAACAAATTTCAGTTATTCTAAAGAACTCTTTACCAACTTCACAAGATGGATGTGTAATGGCTGCACAAATGTCAAGCGTATCCCTTCATTTCGTGTCAAAATACATCTTGACAACCTCCTTAGAATTGGCATATAAGGTGCTACTCTGATGGTACTTAATCCTGACTGACAATAGCTAATGCGGTGCCGGGATATTTCAGCAGTTACTTTAGAGGCTGCATGTACAGGGTGTGGGAAACATATAAGATAGGCTCTTATTCAGGGTGAGGGTCCTGATTAATGTGAGCAATCTGTATGTACAGGGTGGGGGAAACATACAAGATAGGCTCTTATTCAGGGCGAAGGTCCGGATAAATGTAGGCAATCTGCATGTACAGGAGGGAAACATACAAGATAGGCTCTTATTCAGGGTGAAAGTCCAGATTAATGTGGGCAATCTGTATGTACAGGGGGGAAACATACAAGATAGGCTCTCATTCAGGGTGAAGGTCCAGATTAATGTGGGCAATCTGTATGTACAGGGCGGGGAAACATTCAAGATAGGCTCTTATTCAGGGTGAAGGTTCAGATTAATGTAGGCAATCTGTATGTACAGGGGGGAAACATATAAGATAGATTCCTATTCAGGGTGAAGGTCCGAATTAATGTGGGCAATCTGTATGTACAGGGGGGAAACATATAAGATAGATTCCTATTCAGGGTGAAGGTCCGAATTAATGTGGGCAATCTGTATGTACAGGGTGAGGGAAACATATAAAATAGATTCTTATTCTGGGTGAAGGTCCGAATTAATGTGGGCAATCTGTATGTACAGGGTGAGGTAAACATATAAAATAGACTCTTATTCAGGGTGAAGGTCCAGATTAATTTGGGCAATCTGTATGTACAGGGTGAGGTAAACATATAAAATAGACTCTTATTCAGGGTGAAGGTCCAGATTAATTTGGGCAATCTGTATGTACAGGGTGAGGGAAACATATAAAATAGATTCTTATTCTGGGTGAAGGTCCGAATTAATGTGGGCAATCTGTATGTACAGGGTGAGGTAAACATATAAGATAGATTCCTATTCAGGGTGAAGGTCCGGATTAATATGGGCAATCTGTATGTACAGGGTGAGGTAAACATATAAAATAGACTCTTATTCAGGGTGAAGGTCCAGATTAATTTGGGCAATCTGTATGTACAGGGTGAGGGAAACATATAAAATAGATTCTTATTCTGGGTGAAGGTCCGAATTAATGTGGGCAATCTGTATGTACAGGGTGAGGTAAACATATAAGATAGATTCCTATTCAGGGTGAAGGTCCGGATTAATATGGGCAATCTGTATGTACAGGGTGAGGTAAACATATAAAATAGACTCTTATTCAGGGTGAAGGTCCAGATTAATTTGGGCAATCTGTATGTACAGGGTGAGGTAAACATATAAAATAGACTCTTATTCAGGGTGAAGGTCCAGATTAATTTGGGCAATCTGTATGTACAGGGTGAGGGAAACATATAAAATAGATTCTTATTCTGGGTGAAGGTCCGGATTAATGTGGGCAATCTGTATGTACAGGGGGGAAACATACAAGATAGGCTCTTATTCAGGTTGAGGGTCTGGATTAATGTGAGCAATCTGTATGTACAGGGGGGAAACATGCAAGATAGGCTCTTATTCAGGTTGAGGGTCTGGATTAATGTGGGCAATCTGTATGTACAGGGGGGAAACATGCAAGATAGGCTCTTATTCAGGGTGAAGGTCCGGAATATTGTGGGCAATCTGTATGTACAGGGTGGGGGAAACATATAAGATAGGCTCTTATTCAGGGTGAAGGTCCGGATTAATGTAGGCAATCTGTATGTACATGGCGCGGGTGACATATAAAATATCAGATCAGGATGCCCTATAAAGAAGGCGATCACCAGCCCTGGAGTCTTATAGACACTGTTTGTTATGTTAATGAAATGAACAATTGTAATAAAAATGAATGATGGCATTTTAGTAAGTGCACATAAACCTAACACAGAGCAAATAATAAAGGAAGGATTGTGATGCACAGATTTGACTTCCTGAGCTTGGTTATCATTATTTTATTTTGCAACAGGAATCCGAGACTGAAAGTATGACGGAAGAGAGCGAAAATGAAACCGATCTCTCCACAGATGACGAAACCCTGGAGAAGGAGACCAATGACACTCGGGCAAAGTTAATTGAGAAGATAACAGCTGTAACTGCTGCACTGAAGCTTCTGTTTGAGGCTCTCTTCACCACCGCGGGAAAGGTGGTGGCCACGCTCCTACTGGGTTTATCTGGTGAGAATGTAAAAAATGTGATTTACAGAGAAACTCGTTCTCAACGGATAAAACAAAAGTTTAGTATCCCTAGAAGATATGGTTATCCAAACAGTTTTACTTAACAATTTTTATCTACTTAAAGAGAAACGTGGGGGGAGGTTAAAACCTTGTCCAAACCTCACCGATCTGCTGTCCACCCCCGCTGGTTTACCTTTGGGCAATTTCTACTCACCTAGCCAGGGCATCCATATTCTGGGTCCCTTGGATTCCAGGCGACCTCCCGACAGGTAGCGCCAACTTGCATCCCCGAGCTCCGCTGTGCCTATGAATGGGATGCAATGGAGCTGCTCGAAATCCCGCAAGACTTTGCGGAGCTTCGAGATCGCAGTGGGACATTGACGATCACGGCTAAGGTTATGCTTGTCAGTTAGGGACGGCTAAGTGGACGGTGGAGTGAGGATCGGGCCCTGAAGCAGCCACATGTCGCCACAGCAGGCAACAGCGATATCCAAAAGGTAATTAGGGCCGAAGTGGTTGGAGAATCGACCACTTTTCATTTTAGGTCCGATGTTCCTCTTTAAAGTGGATCAAAACACACCAGCAGGGGCGTACATACCAAAGAGGTAGTGCAGGCACGTGCCCCTGGGCCCATGGAACAAGCTGCCTCCACTGCCTCTGTAGTATGTAACTAAGCATACTTTACCCTGCTATGTCATCTCCTTTCAGCTGGCTGCACTGCCCGGGCCTACGTCTCACAAATGCCTGGTGCGGGCACGCTCCCTGTTAGAAGGAAGAGGAGGATGCAGCCGCCAGAGCTGGTCCTGGCATCCTTTGGGGTTACATGCAGTGGGGCATGCCCGAATGAGGTGCTCCCAGGGAAAGGACCAAAACCCAGGATTGTCAAAATCCTGGGTTTTGGTCCACTTTAAACTGGAACCTGGAGGTGGGGAGGGGGGTTGGTCCGGGGAACACAAAGGGATCTTTTGCAGTCAACAAGGCTTTAATAAAATAAACAAGAATACAGGAGAGGGATGTATGAGCCATGTTTCTTGGTGTTAGTCTGCTACTGCAGGCAAAGGCATTTGTTACACCATTGTGTGGAGCTACATTTGGTGCTGTCCTAAACTGTTTTCCGTTTTTAAATTGAAGAAGAAATGGCCGAGATATCAGGGTTTACAGGTTCAAAGTGGGTGTGGCCCTTGGATCTGTGTTGCTGCATAATAATCAGCATAATGGGCGTGGTCGGTAAGATTCCCAGACCTTGCATAAGACACCCTGGCTTTGCTTCTGCCCTCTTCCCCTGTTGCTAGGCGACATTGGAGCCTAGACCAGCACTCTCAGACGCACTCCTAAAGTGCACGTTCACTCCCAAAAGCCCGTGCATGCACTCTCAAAAGCCCATGTGCACACTCCCAAAAGCCCATGTGCACACTCTCAAAAGCCAATGTGCACACTCCCAAAAGCCCATGTGCACACTTCCAATAGCCCATGCACCCACTCCAAAAAGCCCATGCGCGCACTCGAAAAAGCCCATCTGTGCACTCCCAAAGTGCATGGGCTCACTCCCAAATGTACATGTGCGCACGTGCGCATTCGCAATGCGCATGGGTGGATGCCTAAAGCGCATGGGCACACTCCCAAAGCGCATGGCCGCACTCCCAAACATACATGTGTGCACGCACGGATTCTGAAAGAGCATGGGCTGAATACCACAGAATGTGGCAACACTCCCAAAGGGCGTGTGCGCACTCCCAAACATACATGTGCGCACTCCCAATGCGCGTGCACACACTCCCAAAGCTCATGCCCAGCAAAGCACATGTGCGCACTCCCAAAGTGCTGTGGGAGAAAGGAGGTGGTGGGCCGGCATGTACCGCAATTCTCTTCGCCGACATAGGCCGGGGAGAGAGGAGGAGGTGGGAGCGGCAGCCGCTGCGATGGGATGAGAGGAGAAAGATTGGTTGGCAGGTGCCTCTCATGTTTCTTCTGCCCCAGCTGTATGAGTGAGTGCAGGTGGTACAGCTCCTGGCCGGCAGGGAGGATAGCTGCGTGTCCCCGCTCAGCAGCCGCTGAGGGGGGTTCATATTTTTTTCTCCCCCTGCTGCAGAACACTGTGAAACTGTGTCTACCTGATGTTGCTGTTTTCAGTCTTTTTACCTGTTTTAGTTTGATTACCAGTCACACGATGTGCCCTAAGTTTTGTGACTATACCTTTGCTGTTTATTCACCAATCCAATCATTTTTCCTTTAGGTATAATTGTACCATCTATTACCTCTGCCCTGTACTTCTGCGTCTTCATGTTTTTGTGTTCATGGTGGGCGTGTAACCGCAGTGTTAGCCTTGTCGTCTTCAGCAGCCTCTGTGTCATGGCCGCTGTCTTCAGTGCCGGTCACCTAACCACAGTTTACCTCTACCAGCTACCGTACTTTCAAGAAATCATCCCACCTCAGGATATCTTTGCTAGGTGAAGAGTGTGATTATTTTACTTGCCAGCATTTTGAAAGGTTAGTATGTATTATCAACTATTGACCTGTATTTGTCTCATCAGGCTCTTTGGGATGACAGCAATTATCAGGACAAATCAGACTGAATCGTGGGTCATCCACCTTCACCAGGGGGTCCACTGGCCTGTGTTTGCCAATCCATTCATGCTGCTCATTTTGTACTATACACTGGTCATGCTTTTGCAGAAATGGGCTCAGCTGCCAGTGGTAAGTAATAGAAGGTCTACAATGTTTCCTTCTATCCTTCCTTTTTTTCATATCTTATGTCCTACATTTCATTCTTCTGCTTTCCTGCTTCCTTTTTCCTTCCTTTCTCCAATCAGGGAACACAGTGGTTTATGTTGTCTGCACCATTGAGTCCAAAGAGATAAAGTATATGTGGTTAAAGTGGCCAAAAGACTGAGACTCCAGGGAAGGCATACTCGCTTCCCCTGGGGCACCTCGGATTGGATGGGGAAGAGTAAATGAGATAGGGCGACCTGGGGGGTTTCACACAGTCAAAACCCTAGATAGTCAAAATCCTGGGTTTTGATCCACTTTAAGTATTACCTCAAGGGTTACAGGAAGACACCGGGATGGGTTTATAGTCTCACTACTCACTTGAATCTATATTGACCAAATTTAATTCCAAGCCTTAGAACGGACCTTAAAAAAATAGTTTAGTAAATTGCTCACCTAAAGCCTGATGATCAGTTGCGTAAGCTGTTTGAGAGAGATTAAAGTGGACCAAAACCCAGCTCGATCGATTCCCTCCCCCCGGGTCGTCATGTACCTTACTTTCCGGTCCAACGGCAAAGTCGCGGGCCGTGGCCGCATCCCCGCTATCCCTCCAGCTGGGGCGCCAGCCATTCGCGAATGGCCAACGCGGGCACGCTCCCTGTTAGAGGGAAGCGGGGCATGCGGTTGTCAGCTCGCTTGGAGCTGCTGGCCTTAGATGCTGTCTTAGATGGTGTGATGTCAGCAGCTCCGAGCGCGCTGATTGGACGAGCGGCTGCGCATGCGCCGTAGGACCGGGAAGAGGTGAGTATCTTCGGGTAATCTGGGGGGGCCCTGGGGAAAGGACAAAAACCAAGGATATTCAAAATCCTTGCATGCAGATGTTGTGGAATAGTATGCAAATGTTGTGCTCCTGAACTACATGGAAGTGGCCATCTTGCTAGACACCCGAGAGTACTTTGGGGGCATAGATGCCCATTGTATGCTTGCGCACACATAGGAATTCTTCCACCAAATTTAACCCATCCATGCAGTGCAGGACTGGAACGGTTGCCCTAATTACGCCGCCCGGGGAGCAGTTTGGTTCGATTGATTGAGAGCACTTCTGTCATGTCCCATGGCCAGGATTCTAACCTGCAACCCTCAAGTCCGCTTCCTTACCTACCCCCCCTTTTCTTTTAACTGTTAACACATGAGCATGGAGTGCTGTGCCTCAGAAACCACACACACACACACACACACACACACACACACTCTATAAACAGCTGCTGGAAAAATGATTTGTGAGGGAAGCTGTTACTGTGTAACAGCATGTTACCTCAAGCCTGTGGAAGCAATATATCTACAATGTAAATAGAAGATCTCAGCTGTGAGCAGAGCAATGATGAGTCATTACAGCTGATGGCTTAATACTTGGCTAGAAACAAGGGATGATTTCACAGAAATCTGAGGCAATTTTGACTGTGGGACTGAGTTTTTCTTTTCAAAAGCAGCGCTAAGTAAGCAAAATGGAGTTAAGCACCCTCAAATAACTAAGGCTGCATCGCTACTGACCAGCCCTATTCTTTAGCCACATAATAGACATTCAGGGCCAGATCAAGTGTGGTGGAGGCCCCTGGGCCCCAGATACAGTATTTTGTTGTTTTTCTATTTTGGTTGTTGTCGGGCACCCGCCTACTTACTTGAACGTCATATCGAGTCCCTTGTGCCACCCTTGTGTGGGTGCGTGCTGCTCTGGAACTCCTGCTTTGCTATTCTGGGAAATGGGGTAGTGTAGTCGCCCAGCTGGTCCAGCCGATAGCTTTGTTGCTGGCCCCGCGGCCCATCAGACCTAAGACTAAAAAACCTCCTGGACCAGACCATAACCCAAAGGCTGGTGAAGGCCCCTTTTGCAGGGCAAGTGGTGGAGGCCCTGGGGCATGTGCCCCTTGCACCCCCTCATAATCCAGCCCTGTAGACAGTTAGCAACTATACTAGCAACATACTAGTAACCAACAGCATCACAGACCAAAAGCTAGAGCGGGATTTTGACTGTCCTTGCCCCTGGGGCACCCTGCTTTGGGATGTTCTGCTGTGTGAAACCACCGAGGTCGCCTGATCTGTCTCACCCTTCTCCGATCCCACTGTGCATGTACAGCCTCTCGTCCAATCAGCGTGCTCGGATCTGCACCCAACCCTTTGTTTAAGAGCTTGTCTAAGGTGAGAGCATCCGATCGTGCTGGCGGCCGCATCCCCCACTACCCTCTAACAGGGAGCAGGCCCGCATCAGCCATTTATAAATGCCTGGCGAGGGCACGCACCCTGCCAAAGGGATAGCAGGGATGCAGACATTGCTCACACATGCACCATGGGACCAGGTTTGAAGGTGAGTTTCTGGTTGACAGGGATTCACACACTCTGGATGCCCCCGGTGGGAAGGGAATCTTTTCCCAAAAACAAACCCCTACATGCCATGGGACATTTTACCAGATAGGGGCCACAATTTTTCCAATGAGGTAAGCCTATTTCTGTATAGCAATATAGAAATAACAATGTTACAGAAGAGCGAATCGATCTGTTAGAACTGAAATTCAATCCAAATTCCATTGATTGGTCCCGAAAGGTCTTGCCAATTCGTGGTTATGAATTGATTCTTCTCTGAAACACCCGCCGGGTCTTCCCTTGGCTCCGGTGGCTTTGGTATCCTCCTTCATCCAGTCAGTCGGCTCCACTTCTTTCCTGACCTGCCGTAGTTTGTCATGCGACGACCAGTGCTGTCCCTGATAGACGCTCGCCAGCTGATTAGCTACCAGACTCCTCTAGCCTGTGACCTACTGCAGGGTACTGGCACGGGTATCAAGGATGGGATGGTGCCATGAAGAGGACACGGAGCTTCTGCTGCAATCAGAGCCAGGGCGAGAGAGGAAGTAGGAGATTTTTGTTTTTACTTTTGGGGTGTTTCAGGTTACATATTGTCTTGCTTGGGCGTAATTTACATTCACAAGTATATTTGCAGCCCTTAAATGTATAAGGCAAATTTAAAAGCTCAAATACATGTGAACCTCTAAAATTACACCGTTTGTCTAATAAGTTAATTTGTCAGTAATCCTCAAGGAAAAGTTAAGAGTTATTTTTATACCTGTGTAAAAATACAAAAATGCTACAAGCACTGTTACAGATACAGAAAGCCTAACAGGGCAAAAGCGAAACATATATTAAAACGGATTACTCATCTGTTTTAATCGGGTCCAGGCAGAAAACAGCAGGCCTCATACAATTTCCGAACAAGATGGCTGCTGTATCGAAGTCCACAACGTAGGTCTCTCTATCCCAAAGCAAATCTCATAGTTCGCCTGTGTCCATCTCCATCCAAGAGACAAGTCCGTGTGTGTCCTTTGGCTGTCTATATATCTGTCATATATAGATGTCTATATGTATAATCTCTAAAATTACACCTCGTTTGCCTAAAAGTTTGTTTAAAACTGAGTTCTGAGGAAAAATTCACTATAAGAAAATGTATTACTCCACAAGCAAGCAGGTAAGACCCAAGCAAAAAAAAAAACAGGTCTGACTAGTTTGCGAAAACAATTGGAAGGTTTCTTTATAAGGTGAGAAAGGAAAAAAATGCAATAAAACCAAGTAAATATAAAGTACAAAATACAAAAATGCAGTTCACAGTAGCTTGACAGTAGTTTTACAAACGTATCTTAGTTAAGTGATCCTGGTTCCAGGGTCATTCCGGTCCTTCGAGTTTCAACACCAGCAAAAAGGTCCATGAAGTGTTTCCGGGTGGGGGGGGAGGGAGTCAATCTAAAGCAGTGGAATGCCTAGGACCACACCTCTTGACCAATCACAAGTCCCCAAAATTGTCCAATGGGTGAATGCCCTGTAGGCAACCTATTAACCTTTATCCTAATATCCAATCCCAGATTGACACATATACCCAAAGGAAACAAGCCGCATGGTTTCAGCCATCTTGGAACACAGTCACAGCCATTTTGTAAAATTCCAACTCTTAAACAATTGTATTGCATTTACTATACTAGATCAAACCAATCATGTGTAGCACAACACATATTATTTTGTTATCATGAATAGGCAAGAAATTCTGATTTGAATGTGTAGCCCTCACGCACCAGGTGTTTGGTGAGGACGGCAGGAAGCAGGTTCTTCTGGGCCCAGGGTGCCTTTACGTGTGGGTGTGAGTAGGTAAGGGTTAAGGTACAGTTACAGGGGTGGTTAGTACTCACTGTTATAGTACTCACTGTTGCTTGAAAGGATGAACACTAGTCCTGGAGATGAAAGCAGAGTTCCTCTTTAAGTCCACAGGCAAACAGAAAACGTGCCACAGGTACATTTCATCCATCCAGTTACAGTTCTGGGTTCTGTCCATAGTCACAGGTACAATTAGAAAGTCAGGCTTCCCCAAGGAGAACTCTTCCCTCGCTGGATCTCTCCCCCTTCTCTCTCTGTCACAGTCTGTATTTACTCCTGCTCCATTACAATTCAAGATTGGTCAATCACACGGCTTTTAGACCCTTCTAGCAACCCTCCAGAACATTCTATTACATGTTCGGCCTCATGTCCAACATCTGATAGGTTGCTCTCTAAACCCTCTAACCAATGACTCCCTTTCAAGTTATAACTATGTTCCACTCTGCATCCTGTTATGACTAACAACCCTTCATACCTTCACCTTCTAGAACAATCCCCACTCTAGTTTATGGCTCAATACTAGTCTATGGCCTTAACCCACTATTGCTACCATCTACCATCTTGAGTCTAATTTAGGGTAGTGCACTGTCTATTCACTTCCATGGGTAGAATTCATAAAAGAGTTTAATGTCTTATTACTCTATGGGGGTTATTTAAGAAGGGATAGCGCCAGGTAGTGCCTCGTAGCGTCAGGCAGCGTCTGGTGAACGCGGGGCGCTGTACGCAAAACCACATTTATTAAAGCGATTCTGGTGAGTGACTCTAACAGCGCCATGTAGCATCAAATGTATTTTTACAGGAGGCTCAGCGTGTAGCGCCGGCGCTCTAGCTTCCAGAGCCCCATGTCGCACCAGTCGCTCAGTGTCGCTCTCCTATACATTTCAATGGCCATTCATTTGCTTGTGTATAAACAGCGTGTTTGACATTTTGTTTTGCTCCAATTATTGTGTGACCTCTCCTGGCTGCAAACAAACACTTTTAGAAACTTTTTTGACTTTTTATATTTTTATGCAGAATTGTCATTACAGGTCTGACATGACAATGTCATTCCATGTGTTTTCGCTTTGTTACTGGTGGATATGTGTTCAAAAACAGACTTTAATCACACAGCGTCTGGCGCTCTATGCTACAGCAACCTGCTTTATTTTTATGCATACAATTCTGCATAAAAAATAAAAAAAATAAAATCACAATAAAAGTGTTTGGTTGCCGGGCAGGAGAGGCCACACAATGATTTGAGCCAAAAATGTAGAACATTACTTTAGAAAAACTATTTATTTATTATTACTATTTATACACAACCAAATAAAACACTATTAAAATGTATGGGAGAGCGACACTGAGCGACAGGTATTACATGGTGCTGCTGAACATAGAGCGCCGACGCTAGTGATACATGTGACGCTACATGGCGCTATTAGAGGCGCTCACCAGATTCACTTTCTTATATATATATATTTTACATACTGCGCCCAGCGTTTACCTGTGTTTCTTAAATAACCCCCATAATTATCTAGTAAACATATATGGCACATAGGATGCATGTTCTCATGTGTAGGTAAAGGTTCATCTTATTATTTTTTAATGCCATTATTAGGAAGAATCCACCAGTAAAAAAGAGAAGGCCCAGAAAGATGAAAACCATATTGATGGAATATTGTGGACATCTAACGCTGAGCTAATTCAAGTAAGGCCATATTGTCACTGGAATACCATTATCTAGTTGCTTTCCTATGAAGACATTTACAGCTCTTTAATGCATGCTTGGCGCCTTCATACATTAGCAATATATGAAGTTGTAATAGTGGGTAACGGTTCATGCATGGCTGTTTGGTAATTTTCTAATGCAAATAATAACAGACCCATTTGGAAATGGCTGTAATCTGATTAGCTGCTTTAAGTGTAAGTATTTAACACATTGAGATGTAAAATATATATATATATATATATATATATATATATATATATATATATAAAACACTTTCTGCAATGCTTTTAATGGTGTGATTCTTGTTTTTTTTACCGTAATCCGACATTAGATTTATAAGATTTAGAAAAGTGCCTTTAATGCTTAGGAATATAGATTGATTGTTTGTTTCCCATCTATAGCCTGGTTATCTGATGCCTAATGGGTGGCAAGAACTGCCCCTTCTAAAATGTGAATTGCAGCAAGCACAAACCGACTTCTCTGTTCCCATTTACCCTGAAGAGTTGGCAATCCCCGAGGAGACAGGTCTGTAACAGATATGCTGGTAACACTGAAAGACATAAATCTAGATTGGACTGTTGCTCTTTGGGAAACACAGAGTGCAGGGGTGGAAGACCAGGGAAAATTCCTGGTGGGCTGCTCTATATTCAGGCTTGGAAGATCTGAATCCAATCCCTGTCTCCCCCAGCCCTCTATACTTGGACTACTGTAGCCTTAGTCTTTGCTTAGCTTATTGTAGCTTTAGTCTTAGCATCATGGCTGTGGGGGCCATAGGGCACCCACAATTGCCACATTATCTGCCCCAACAATACCAAAGCATTGGTACCAGTGCATGAAAGTGGACCTCTAGTCAAGCTTAGTAAATTGCTCCCCTAACCCCGATTACCCCCCTGGCAATCAGTGCCAAAAGCTGTTTGATACCACCCCCCTGGCAATCAGAGCATACAGCAACCCCGTGCAGATGTGAAATAGCATGCAGATTCTATACTCCTGAACCAGAGGAGTAGCTAGGCTTTCTGCCACCCGGGTCAGAGATTCGAAATGCCCCCCCCCCCCACATGTTCTCAGGCTCCCCTTTGGCGCTCCCCTGACCTGCTGCACCCCGGGCAAGTGCCCCCTGCTGCCCCCTAGCTACGCCCCTGTGCTGAACTACATGGGAGCTGTCATCTTGCTACACTCCTGACAGCCTTGCTTCTGAAAGACCCAGTCCCACAGTCAGAATTGCCTTAAATCTCTGTGCAATTATCCCTTTTCACCAGCCAGGAGTGGATGTCCAATCATTTTAATAAATCACCATTGCTCAGAAAGCTCTGAGAAACATTGTAACATCTGTTTCAATGCTGGGCAACTGGTGCCTCATAGAGTTACATAGCTCCCTCCACACACACGGCATTCCTCTCCTGTAATTTCTTTCGACTGGAGGTCAACTTTAAGAATGGCCAGATCTACACCTGCCCATGATTTGATCCAATTTTTGGTCCCAGTCATCCACTAACTGAGTGGCAGCTAAGTTTACAGCAGCTAAGTTTACAGACTGATGAACAGAGAGGCTCAGGACAGCTTGGAGGTAACATCTGAGAACACAGACATTGTTTTAATCAAATGCTTGACCAGTAGAGTTGTGTCTTATGAACATAAGGCTTTGTTTTTTGATGAAGATGTAATGGACGGAAGATCAGTTGTACTCCTAGTTATTATCGCTCAACTGATTACCAGAAGTTTCATGTTAATTATGTGCATCAGTATATTCTAAGTATGTCACACACCCCGCTTCAAGATATTCATTACCTGTGGGTAGTATGGTCCTGTAGAGGGCTTCTGCAGAGATGACTGGAGGAAAGAAAGCCCCTCCCAGTCCATAAGTACCTGGGACCTCCCACTCATTACCCAGTCTTCATCTCTGCAGACGGCGAGCAAGCAGCAGATGATATCTCCTCCTTGCACAGGGGGACTTTAAGGTAGCCGGGTCTACTCCCGGCCTATATATATTTTTATTTCCGTTCGGACTCTTTATTCCCTTTATTAATATATAGCTATTTAAATGCCTCCCAGTCTTGGCTGCTGTCCGAGCGAGGGTATAACAGCACCTCAGGTGCTCAGGAGCTATGCTCCACCGCGAGACCCTATAAAGAGGGTAGGCGGTTATACCGGGTTGGTGACTCCGGTTTGGGATGCCCTGTCCAAGAGTTTAATTTTCCCCTTAAATGGCCTATTCCCCTTTTTTAGTTGTGTGGAGGCCTCTTATTCAGCTTCTGGTGTTTTTCTATGGGGGCGCCTGGAAAATAGATTTATTTGAAATGTTTGTTTAAAATGTTTACTTTTCTGGTATGAATAGTTATAATGTAAACTTGTTGCAATCTTTTTTGCTGACAGACAGACTGGATTTTTACCTCAGAGCTGAGGGGAGGATTTCTCCCCTCACGCTCTTCAGTGAGGGGGCGGGGCCGGGCCTTCGGTATGAGGCCGCAGCCCGCGCCCTTTAGGAGTTTGGAGCTGGTAGCGTGACCGAGCGGGGAGCAGCTCCGCTTGTTATGCGGGCTGCTACCGGCTCTATTATGCGCCCGGTGCCGCGGCTGCCTGCGGCACCGGTGCGCGAGTGTTAATGGAGGGGAGCTTCCCCTCACGTCTGACAGACACTGTGCTGGATTTTTACCTCAGAGCTGAGACAGGTGCTGGATTTTACCTCAGAGCTGAGACAGGTGCTGGATTTTACCTCAGAGCTGAGACAGGTGCTGGATTTTACCTCAGAGCTGAGGGGAGGATTTCTCCCCTCACACTCTTCAGTGAGGGGGCGGGGCCGGGCCTTCGGTATGAGGCCGCAGCCCGCACCCTTTAGGAGTTTGGAGCTGCTGGGCGGAGCCTTGCAGCGCGCGATCCACGCTGGCCACGCCCCCCTGCTGCATCTCCCGCTCTGATCTGTGTTACCTCAGGCAGAGGACACAGTGTATTGGCGCCCAAAGACTCAGTGAGTGGCCCTGCGGCCGTTGCTTATCTGTACATATTTGCATATATATATATGTATATATATAGGTATAATAGATATAGGTTTATATAGGGAGAACCTCTTACTGTCTTTTTCTATGTTTTTCAGGCTGAACTGCCAGGAATTTTTTTCAGGTTTCTCCTGGTCCTAGAGTACCTGGGTACTTTTGCTATTTATTACAAAACCTCCCACTTGGACAATATAAGGGCATCCCGGGTTGCTTAATAGCGTAATTCCCTCACTCATAGCGACTATTCAAGTTCACCTTATGGAGGCATCCCAAGATTCCGGGCTTCCCTCGGGACAATCCCGGAAGTGTATGGGTTGTGGGGTATCCCTAACAGGGGATGATTTTTTCCTATGTATATCATGTGCACAGCAGACTATTACACGGCAGTCCGGTCCCCAGGCATCTGGGTCAGCGCAGCCGGCTTCATCCTCTCCCCCTCCCACTTTGACCCGTGCCCCGTGTGAGATTGCCACGGGGGGGCAGTCGCAATCTGATGTGTGTGCCAGGTTGGCCAGTATTGAAAAATTCATTTCCTCCACGGTTGCCAAGAAAGCACCGGCTAAGAGGAAGCATTTATCACCGGTTAATCATTTTGAATATGATGATGACGAGGACGGCCTGGATTGGTCAGATTATTCCCCTCTAGAAGAAGGGGAATTATTTGAGGATTCAGATATTTCTGATGATCAGCAATTTGTTGGTGCTGATTCCGATCGGAGCTCAGGGACTTCCTTGGATACTCCTAATGTTCTGACTCAGATGTTTGAGGTGCTTGCTATCTCGCCTCCAGCGGAGGTTCCTCAACAGCAAGGGGAGTTTTATGACGAATCCAAGCCGCGGTTGGAATTCCCTAATCAAAAGCATTTTGATAATATTATTTCTAAGGAATGGGAAAGGCCTGCCCGGCTCCCAGGCATTCCCCAAAGTTGGGATAAGAGGTATCCTTTTCCAGTGGATACGGTTAAGCGCTGGGCGTCTCCCCCCGAGGTGGACGCCCCTATTTTGGGGTTATCCAACTCAGCCGTATTGAACAACCCTGATTGTTCCTCTCTTAAGGATGGTGAGGATAAACGCATTGACCAGATGGCTTGTCATGGTTTTGCCAGTATTGGGGCAGCAATAAGGCCTGTTTGTGCCTCATCGCTGTTGGCGGTGGCTACGAGAAAGGTGGTCAGGCACTTGTTATCCTCCTCCGGTTTGAATCCGGACAGTGAGGAATTTCGTGAACTAAAACAAGGTGAGGGGTTTTTGTCCTTCATGGTGGCCGCTTTGGATGATTCCTTGATGATGAGTAGTAGAGCCTCTGCTCTAATGGTTACTATCAGGCGTTCAATTTGGTTACGCCAGTGGGCGGCTGACTTTGGGTCAAAAAAGTCACTAACAGCTCTTCCCTTCGTTGGGTTACGGCTCTTTGGAAACAAGCTGGATGCCGTGGCCAAGGGGGGCAAACTACCTCAACGCAAGAAGCAACGTCGCCCCTTTCGAGGAGCGTCTTCCTTCACTCCTTCCTTTCGGGGATCTAGAGCAGGAAGAGGTTTCGCCTTCCCTTCTACAAGGGGAAATTCCTGGAATAGGGGCAGAGGACGTGCCCGTTCAGGATACAGTTGGGGCTCAAAACCCAAACCCGTGGCCAAGCCCGGTCAACAATGAGGGGGCGCCCTCACCCGTGCGGGTGGGGGGACGGCTACAGCACTTCTCCCAGGTCTGGAACCGAGAGGTCTCGGACAGGTGGATCAGGGAAGTGGTGTCTTCCGGCTACAAGCTGGAGTTCGAGTCCTACCCTCCCCCGCGTTTCCTCAGGTCTCGGGTGTCCCCGGAGGCACTGGCTGCGCAACAGCTCCGGGCGGCAGTATCGAGTCTTCTGGAAATGGCAGTCATTTGCCCAGTTCCCTCATTAGACCGGGGTCGGGGTTTTTACTCAAATCTGTTCACGGTCCCCAAAAAGGATGGCTCCGTCCGGCCCATACTGGACCTAAAGATTCTCAACAAGTTCGTCAGACTGCGAAGGTTTTGCATGGAAACGTTGCGCTCGGCTATTCATTCTCTTCGTCAGGGGGACTTCATGACGTCCATAGACATTCAGGACGCTTACCTCCATGTTCCCATTTTTCCCGCACACCAGAGGTTTCTGAGGTTCGTGGTGGAGGATCGGCACTTTCAGTTTGTAGCTCTTCCCTTCGGTCTCACCACAGCTCCAAGAGTTTTCACCAAGGTGCTTGCTGGGGTGATGGCTCTCCTCAGAGCGCAGGGGATTCGCATTGTGCCATATCTGGACGATCTCCTCATCATGGCACCGTCATTCAGCCAGGCAGAATTGGACACCAGGATGGTAATATCCACTCTGGAGAGGTTCGGCTGGGTGATCAACTACCCCAAGTCCTCCCTACACCCGTCCAGGACAGTATCCTTTCTGGGAATGTCTCTGGATACAGATCTGGCCAGAGTTTTCCTTTCTCAGTCCAAGGTTCTTCTGATTCAGGAGTTGGTTCGGTCGCTCATGTCCATGCCTCGACCGTCCATCCGTCTAGGAATGAGACTGGTGGGTTTGATGGTGGCCTCATTCGAGGCGGTTCCCTTTGCTCAGTTTCACACAAGGACACTTCAGCTCCATCTGTTATCGGTCTGGAACAGGTCTCCTCAGTCGCTGGATCATCTTTTTCAGATGTCTCCCCGGGTTCGCCGCTCGCTTCGGTGGTGGCTGAACTCAACCAACCTACTGAGGGGCAGATCCTTTCGGACTCCTCAGTGAGAGATAGTCACTACGGATGCCAGCCTCTCAGGATGGGGGGGCTTTTGGAAGGATCTGCAAGTTCAGGGTTTGTGGAGTCCCCTGGAAGCTCACGAGTCTATCAATGTTCTGGAATTGAGGGCCATCAGGTTGGTTCTTTGTCATTTGACTCATCAACTGCGAGACTTGCCGGTCCAGGTCAGGTCGGACAATCGGACGGCGGTGGCCTACATCAATCACCAGGGAGGAACCCGCAGCAGGAATGCCCTCAAGGAAGTGTCTCTGATCCTGGACTGGGCAGAGAGACATGTCCCGTGTATCTCAGCAGTTTACATCCCAGGTGTGGAGAACACGGAGGCGGACTCTCTGAGCAGGATGTCAGCCCGCAAGGGGGAATGGTCTCTCAATCCCAGGGTCTTTCACTCAATTTGTCTCAGGTGGGGGTCACCGGCGGTGGACCTATTTGCCTCCCGTCACAATCAAACTTCCGGCTTTTGTGTCTCTGGCGAAGGACCCACTGGCTCTCGCGACGGACGCCATGTCCCTGAACTGGAGGGATCTGGGGTTTCTGTACCTGTTCCCTCCGTTTCCCATGGTGGCCAGAGTAGTGCGCAAGCTTGCTCTGGAGAGAGCAACAGCAATTCTGGTAGCTCCAAGGTGGCCAAGACAGGTCTGGTTCGCAGACGTGGTAAGGTTGGCAGAAGATCAGTTCGTTCTGCCCCTGCTGCCAGATCTGCTCACACAGGGTCATCTTTGTTACCCCAATTTACCAACGCTGGCTTTGACGGCGTGGCTGCTGAAACCTCCATCTTGAAGGAGGAAGGTCTTTCTGACGCTGTTATTCAGACTCTCATTCGTGCTAGAAAGAAGTCTTCTTCATCCGTGTACTATAGGACTTAGAGGTCTTATATTGATTGGTGTGAGGCTAGGGCCTTCCCTTGTAGGGAATTCTCTGTTTCTAGAATTTTGGAGTTCTTGCAACATGGTCTGGACTTAGGGCTCCAACTCAGTACTCTGAAGGGGCAGGTGTCTGCCCTGGCGGTATTTTTCCAAAAGTCTTTTGCGCTTCATCCTTTGGTTAAGACTTTTTTCCAGGGGGTTACGCATGTGCGGCCTCCTAGGAAGCCTTTGATTCCGGTTTGGGATTTGAATTTGGTTCTTTCTGCGCTACAGGGTCCCCCCTTTGAGCCCTTGCATGATAGTCCTTTGTCTTCCCTTACGCAGAAGGTGGCATTTTTGGTAGCTATCACTTCAGTTAGACGTGTTTCTGAGTTGGCGGCTCTGTCTATTCAAGCTCCATATTTTGAAAGACATCAGGATAAAGTGGTTTTCCGTTTTAAGACGGACTTTCTTCCTAAGGTGGTTTCGTCCTTTCATTTAAATCAGGATATTGTTCTGCCCTCTCTCTGTCCTAACCCCAGCAATGACAAGGAGAGGGTCCTGCATTCTTTGGATGTGGTTCGTGTTGTGAAGTATTATTTGGTGGTAACGTCTGCCTTTCGCAAGACTGATGCATTCTTCGTGGTGCCTTTTGGGCCCAAGAAGGGTCTAGCACCCACAAAGTCTACCATCAGCAGATGGATCCGTCAGGCCATTGTAGGGGCCTATTCTGCTAAGGGGAGAGATCCTCCCTTTCGTGTTACTGCTCATTCTACTCGTGCGGTTGGGGCCTCCTGGGCTTTTCAGCACCAGGCCTCTGTTGAGCAAGTTTGCAAGGCCGCTACCTGGTCTTCTGTTCACACTTTTTCAAAGTTTTACAAGGTTGATGTGCGGGCCTCAGCGGATGCTGTTTTTGGCCGCAAAGTTCTGCAGGCTGCAGTAGTTTGAGTTGTGCTTTATACCTTGTTTTTGGATCCCCACCCTTTATGGACACTGCTATTGGATGTCCCACAGGTAATGAATATCTTGAAGCGGGGTGTGTGACATACTTAGAATAATACCATTTTGTGAATACTCACCTTGTAAAATGGGTATTATAAGTATGTCACACACCCCGCTTCAACCCGCCCTTTAGATTCTGCATCCTTCATATGGTGAACTTTGCGTTGTTATGACTGATATTTGGCTCTTCCTGGTCCTTTACCTTACTGCTTTCTTTATACTGGGTAATGAGTGGGAGGTCCCAGGTACTTATGGACTGGGAGGGGCTTTCTTTCCTCCAGTCATCTCTGCAGAAGCCCTCTACAGGACCATACTACCCACAGGTAATGAATATCTTGAAGCGGGGTGTGTGACATACTTATAATACCCATTTTACAAGGTGAGTATTCACAAAATGGTATTTTCTAACATCATCTATAAGCTGCAACGGGTCTAAAGGCTGGCTAAACAAACGGTGGAAGGACTTAAGCTTAAAACTTACCAGGAAAGACCTAAGGAACTTCATTTGTACAGAGGAAAGAAGGCAGAGAGGGGACATGATGGAGACCTGTGAAAGGATAAGGTTCAGGAAGGAAGTGTTTTTAAGAAGAAACCTAGTGATAGAACAAGGGGCCCAACCTGAAGCTAGTCGAAGGGAAGATCAGGAGCAACGTTAGAAAATATTATTTTACAGACAGCGTAGTAGATGGTGGGAACAAACTTCCTGCAGAGGTAGAGGTAGTTGAAAAATCAACAGTAAGTGAATGAGCACATGCCTGGGATAAGCATCCATCTATCCTAAGATAAAGAGAACATACAGTATACAGATAGGGGCAGACTAGATGGACCATATGTCTTTTTTTGCCGTCACTCTTCTATGTTTCTATGTTTTCATTGTTTAAATTCTCTTTAGAAATTGAGGAACCCGAAGAGACCACATCACCAGAACAGAAGCCCGGTGGACTGGCTGTGCTGGGTCAGTTTATCATGCGACAGAGCTATGTTAGTGCACTGATAGTAATGATGGTAAGACGCTGTCACTTAAAGGGACCAAAAACCTCTAGGACTTACCTGTTAAATATACGGCCTAAAATGACAGAAGGAAATGTGGAAAAGAAAAAAAGATGAAGGGAAATCGTTCTTCTTTCTCTCTTTTCCACATTTACTTGTCCTCTCTTTTCCTTACTCCATGCATCCCTCTGTCTCCCCTTTTTCCGTGTTCCATCTCGCTTTACAGGTATCCCCTATCTCGCTCTTTCACATTCTCTCCATCCCTTTACCATCTCGCCTGCATCGTTCTTCTCGCCATATGTTTTTATGATCGTTGAATGTCAGTGTATGTTTGCGGGAGACATGCAATTTTTAAAAAAAAATTATTATGCAGCAGGTTTTAGTAGTATTAATAGTAGTAGTAGTAGTTAGTTGTGACTCTAACCATGACGTGTGTTACAAAGCGTGTAATAAAGGTAGCATGAGCAGGATACACATCTTATATCTAGTCTAAGGTCTTATATTACTAAAGAATCAAATTTCAGTTTTAAAATTTTTATTGCATTTTTTATAACGTTACAGACATAGTAAATTACAAAGTGAACACTGCCATCCGGCGCAGGGGAGGCATGAAGTATCTGTTTCGAACCGGATTATAAATCCAAACTAATTGCGATTACACAAGCGAATAAAATTGCAAAAGTACAAGTGCAGTTGATGTTGTATCTTCCTTTGCTTCCTATTATTACGCATAAGTTATAATAAGTGTTAATTCGTGTGAGATGTCCTATCTCCACACCTTTGCTTTGTGACCTTTAATAATCGTAGGTTGAGGTGTGCTTTGGACTGGGAATCATAACCAGATACAAAAATGGAAGTATAACCAATAGAAAGTTAGAAAGGAGAGCATATAAAGAGTAAAGGAACGAGTAAGATGTTAGGAAGAGCAGGAGAGAAAAGGGAGGATAGGGGAGGCCAGAGAAGGGTGGGAACAAGGAGAGCATACATTTCCTCACACACCATCCGCCATCGCGCGTGGTTAGTTCAGCGCCTGCAGGGGGTCGCCAGGCCAAGCACAAAAAATTTAATTGAGTTAAAACAGACCTCCAGTCAAAAAACGAATCAGTTTAGTCAATTGCTCCCTTTACCCCCCCCCCCCCCCCCTCTGGAAATCAGGGAGCTATTTGTGAGGCCTTAACCACATGAAGATTTTCCGGAATAGCATTCAGATGTGCTCCTTAAAGTGGACCAAAACCCAGGATTTTGACTATCCTGAGTTTTGGTCCTTTTCCCCGGGGCACCCCGATCGGGGTTGCCCAGCTGTATGAAACCCCCAGATCGCCTAAGCCAACTCATGCATGGCCCTTCGTCCAATCAGCACGCTTGGAGCCTCTGATGTCACATCATCTAAGCCTTCGTCTAAGGCCAGCGGCGCAAATGCCTGGCACGGGCACGCGCCCTGCTAGAGGGATAGCTGGGATGCAGCTGCGGCTCGCGCATGCGCCGTTGGACCGGGAATCAAGGTAAGTGTATGGGGCGACCAGGAGGGGTTTCACACAGTGGGGTATCCCGATTTTAGATGCCCCAGGGGAGGGAATGGATCAATAAGATTCCTGGGCCAATCGTGGTGGGTTTTGGCCGGATTTAAAGTGAAACATCAGACTGAAAATAAAAAGGGGACGTCCCCCCCCATCGACCTATACTTACCCTTTAGATGTCACCGTGGCCTGCTTCAGGGCCTGATCGCTGCCCGGCGCCTGTTAGTGATAGCACAGCTTTAGCCATGCTCGTCAAAGTCACCCATCAATGAAGTCTTGCGGGATTTAGGACAGCCCCATTGCATCCCATTCATGGGCACTGCGCAGGTGCGAGATTGAGGGTCGATTGGGATGCAAGATGGCGCCTGCCCATCAAAACTTCGCCGAAAATCGAGGGACCAAGAAGATGGATCCCTTGGGGAGGTTAGTACATACTTCCCAAAGGTAAAACCGGAGGGGAGGGGAGCAGATTGGTAAGACTTGGGGGAGGTTTTACCCTCCCCAATGTTCTTCTTTAAACCGGACCTTCACCCTGAGTAAGAGCGTCCAGCGTCGCTGGAGCTCCAGGATCAGGTAAGATTACCGGTGCCCCAGGGGGTCTCACTATACCGGATGCCCCAGGGGCGGGCTGTCGGACGATTCAGGCATCTTTTAGATTCGAGGCCGGCTGCAGAAGGTCCAACTTAAGATATTGAGAATATGGGAAGCGGTTCTTGATGAAAAAAGGTTGGGACATCTGATCTGCGGAGCATCTGTGTCCTACCGATTTCCACTGGCTCTTTTACAATTTCACCTTTGTGTTGCTTTACTTTCAGCCTAAGCTGGGTTTCTATTTAATTATTTTCCTTCTCTAGATCTGGAGCATCACTCATAACAGCTGGCTGACGTTTGTATTGTTAATATGGTCGTGCATTATATGGATGATGAGGGACCGTCGGCACTACGCCATGCTAAGCGCTCCCTTCTTGGCTGCCTATGCTAACCTTTTGGTCATTCAGAATTTCTTTGTCGGACTGAATATCAGCCAAGAGGAGCTGTTCCCTGGTATTCCCACGGCTGTCCTCATTGACTTTGATTTGAAGCCCTATTCTATGCCATGCACGCATCTGGGACTAAAGGTGAGTCAAACAATCCTCTTTAGAATTAGCTTTACTGTTCTTGTTGTTTAGGATGTAAAATAGCAATGTATTAGCAGTGAATCATTTCCTTTCCAGATCTTCTATGCCCTTATCTTCTGGACACTGCTGCGGCAGCATTTGAAAGAGAAGCAAATAGAAGCAGATCAGGAATCACTCAAAGAGGTTGTGGTCGATGAGGATGGTGGTAAGTAACAGCAATTTCATTTGACATCCTTTTAACTTTGTTTTGAGTTTTTTTTATTACATTGATTTTAGGCCTTAGATTTGTTTTACACAAAGATGAGGAAAAACTAGCAATAAAATATTTGTAAGAATTCTTTACCTAAATAATTCATTTTTCAGCCAGCTATCTACAGAGGTACAGAGATACTGTATGTCTTATTCTTACTGTACCTCTAATCTTTTTCACAAAACTAATGGCCACATGTATAATGTTACTTAAACCAGACCTTCAGCATCATTTAATGAAAAGCCCAAACCCTTAAAAAACTATTCCCCAGCATCTAAAATGAATATATTTTACGTTTTTAGTCACTTACTGTTAAAGGAGAAATTAAGTGTACTAATTATCTATATATTTTATTATTTATTGTTATACCTTATATGATTATAGATATCCCAAAATTATGCACCTGAATTCTTAAGTAACACTCACATAGGGTGTGAGCCTGAAATCCTGCCATGTCTCTGGAAAACAGACCATGACAATAGACTATATTCACACCTAGCTGCCAACTACCTCAATAGTGGAGGTGTTTTCTGAGCTGCAGCTCATTTCCCCTTGAAAATGAATCCTTGAATTCCTAATTAGGTTGGCCCCCACCTCAGATACTCAAATACACATTAGACACAGGCATTGTATGTTATTTTTGGAGAGCAGTGTAACTTCTGAAATATGTCATTTATGACTATATTAATGAGAGAGTCTTATTCGGTATTATAGGACCTTTCATTTGATATCAAACATGGCATATATATATATATATTGGCCAAAGACTGATAATCCACACAGTATCAGACTCTGTATGATATGTATTTGATGTTTAGAATATTTATCTAGTCAGGGCAACGACACACACAGGAGGCTGGGAATGCTGGCCACACCCCCTAGTGTTCAGTAGTTTAGAATAATGTTTAAGGGGTATTGAGTTGATGGATGGCCCCGCTACCCAAATGAAGCAGCCATAATGGCTAAGTATCTCTCGCCCTCCATCTTTCCCTCTCCATAACATTTATTGTACTGTAACTAACAAATAACTTACTTTATCTTATCATGTAACAACTGCCTGTAATATCTAAGGTTATCTGGGGAAACTTTATGAACATATTGGGTTATTAAAGTTTATTTACTGTGCTATTATTCTTGGGCTGCAACTCTGTTCAGGACTCTAGGATACGGGCGCCACCATCTTGCCTCAGAAGCATCACATACTGAGGAGAGGGGGCAAAAGTGTAGGGGGTGGGGTTATAGCTTTGCTTTGCTCAGACAGAGCAGAGCTGGGGTCAGGAAAAGGACAGCAATCCCAGAATGCATAGCCAGAGGTCTGCAGGCAGCCTGAAACTCCCTGGGCCGCAATCTTGGATGTTTTAAAGGCTCAGAAAATGCAGTAGATGCAGATAGGATTAATGTGAGCAATCTGTATGTACAGGGGGGGGGTAAGATAGGCTCTTATTCAGGGTGAAGGTCCGGATTAATGTGGGCAATCTGTATGTACGAGGGGGAAACCTATAAGATAGGCTCTTATTCAGGGTGAGGCTCTGGATTAATGTGGCAATCTGTATGTACAGGGTGTGGGAAACATATAAGATAGGCTCTTATTCAGGGTGAAGGTCTGGATTAATGTGGGCAATCTGTATGTACAGGGGGGGCATACAAGATAGGCTCTTATTCAGGGTGAGGGTCCGGATTAATGTGGGCAATCTGTATGTACGGGGGGGGGGACATACAAGATAGGCTCTTATTCAGGGTGAGGGTCCGGATTAATGTGGGCAATCTGTATGTACAGGGTGTGGGAAACATATAAGATAGGCTCTTATTCAGGGTGAAGGTCCGGATTAATGTGAGCAATCTGTATGTACAGGGTGGGGGAATATATAAGACATTTAGGGTAAAGGTCCGGTTTCACGTCAATTTCGAGTCTAATTGACACTCTGTGTTTGAGCTCTGCCACCACTTTGCCTGGCACCGCTCACTTCTCACATTGCAAACTGTGTGTTGGGGGGGGAGGGGGGTTAATTCTAAATTCTAAAAGTGTATTAATAAAAAAAATGATATCAAGGTCCAGGCAATCACAAATTAAAAAAGAAAACAGACTTTTTAATAGCACTTGTCCTTTAAAGGGACAATGACAACAATAAGGCAGCGCGGAGCCTACTTGAAGCCTTTCCTCCATTTCCAAGTTTGCCGTTCGTTTCCATTCACTTTTCCACATGATCACCTCCAAATGTGGCTGGACAGCTAATGCATGCGGATCCGAGCACGCTGGAGGCCGCATCCCTTGCTACCCTCGAGGAGGCGAAGGGAGCCGAGTGACAGCGAGTGCGCTGATTGGCTGAGCATGCCACTCAGCCAATCAGTGCACTTGCTTTCGCCTGAGTCAGCGTCATGGGAGCGAATGGAAGGCGAGTTAAATGAGGTGACCTGGGGGGGCACACACAGCGGGCATCCCAATTGCAAAGTGAATTTCCTGTGTGTTGTTCCTCATTAAATGTTTGGGTCCGGTCGGTAGGTATAGTAGGAGTAAAAACCCTTAGCGATGTTGATGATGATTGTTTATAATAAGTTGATGAGTTTTTAAGTCATGGTTGAACTTAATGGACATATGTCTTATTCTAAGTATACAGCACGTCCTGTTCCAGAATATTCCTTACACATGGGTAATACATCCACAAGATGGCGCTGGTCTACAGAAAACAGCTTGTGGCTCCTCCCGGCCCCATATAAGTCAGGGACCTCCCACAAATTCCCCAGTTCTTTTCTGCAGTCTGCGCTGAGAAGATTGAAGATGGCTCTCTTGTGGCGCAGGTGAGCGGGGCTTATTGCCTGCGGCCCTGCAGGACTATTCCCACCCGTTCCGTTCCAGTTACTGCCTCCCAGCCTCGGCTCATAAGGTTCGGGTGAAGGTAGGCTATTAAAGCACTATGGTGCTGAGGAGCTAGGCTCCTACCGCAGTCCCTGCTCTAACAGGGTAGGCGGTTTAGGCTAATGGTGAGCCTGTTGGGATGCCCCCACTGCCTCATGGGTTTTGCCAGGTTTATCCTGTGCAGTTAAACCCTATGCCCATTTTTCCCCTCCACCCTCACTCCTCATCTTAGTCCCTGGGCGCTGTTTCTCCCTGGGAATTTTGCCGTTATCCTCCCTCACTCTCCCCTTGGGAGATCTCCGGGCGGGGGGGGGGGGGGGGGGCCTTGGGCTTTGTCTAGTGGTTTAAGACTGTATACATATGTTGTGCTTTGTACTGCGCTCCGCAAATGGCAGCCCCATTCACCTCAGAGATGCCGGGCCACTACTGGCCGGCCGGATCACGTGGGCACGCTTCGCGCTCTTCGAGGGGGGGGGGGCGGGCTCTGTGGATGATGCATTTTACCTCATATCTCCACGGCATGCCGATCGAGGTCTGTGGACGCCATTTTGTCTCCTGCTGCGTGCTGCTGGCTCTCTGCGGTCCGTGAGTAACCCCGGTGGGGTGATTTTTTTCTGTTTTTTTCTTATGCCTTATTCTCATGGGAATGTTTGATTATATTTTTCAGGCAGGTTAAAGCTTCGGTCCTGTGGTTCTCCCGGTCTTCTCCCCTCATTATCTCCTACTTCCCTAGCGGTTTATTGGGGGCATCCCGGGTAGCTCTTTAGCGTTAACCCTTATTGGCCTGGCCTGTGCCATTCAAATCACCATATGGAGGCTTCTGGGGATAATGGGCCTGGGGTTCCTTCGGGGCAAGCCCGGCTATGTGTTGCGTGTGGGGTGTCCCCAAATTGGTGATGATGTCAGGATATGTGTATCCTGCGCCCAGCAGGTACTTGCACTGCAGTCTGGGTTACCTGTTGCTGGGCCTGCGCCCCCTCGGGCTTCGCCTACCCCCCCACGCTTACATCTGACCCCCCTATGAGGAGCATACCAGTGGGGAGTCTCAGCCTGATTTGGCTGAACGCGTGGCCAGCATTGAGAAACATATTGCTGGGTCTGCCTCGCCTAAGGCTTCTGCTAAGAAGCGGCATTTATCTCCCGCCGTTTCCCTCTTTCCTGTGGAAGCTGAGGGAATTTTTTACACTACTGGTTATTCCCCCCTGGAGGAGGGGGAATTGTTCTCTGATTCGGGAAACATCTGAGGAGCAGCCTAGGGGTTATGGTGGTACAGGGTCTCCCTTTGGGGAAGATCCATGGTCCTCAGAGGACAATGACAGACTTTTGGCTCATATTTTTGAAGTGCTCTGTATATCCCCTCCTGCCGTGACTCCGCAGCAGCAGGGTGAGCTTTTTCATAAGGTTAAACCGCGTTTGGAATTCCCGGAGCAGTCGAACTTTAAAGTGGACCAACACCCAGGATTTTGACTATCCTGGGTTTTGGTCCACTTCGGTGGGGCACCCAAAAACTCACCTCTCCCCGCTCCCACGTGACCGCTGCAGCCAATCCCCGCTGGCAGACAAGCGGGGGGGCAGTGACGGAAAGAGAGCGCTCCCGCCGCCGCCTCCCGCGCGTCACTCTTACAGGGCGCGCCCTGCTAGAGGGATGCGTGGGAGGCGGCGGCGGGTGCCACTGGATCGAGGAGCAGGTAGGGATTTAGGGGTTTCTGGGGGGTGCCCCGCAGTCAGGGAGCTGATCTGGAGGAAAGAAGGGGGAGGGGGGCATGATTGAGACCTTTAAATATGTGAAGGGATTGAATAAGGTTCAGGAGGGAAGTGTTTTTAAGAAGAAACTTAATGATAGAACAAGGGGGCACAACCTGAAGCTAGTTGGGGGGAAGATCAGGAGCAATGTTAGAAAATATTATTTTACAGAAAGAGTAGTAGATGCTTGGAACAAACTTCCAGCAGAGGTATTTGAAAAATCAACAGTCACTGAATTTAAACATGCCTGGGATAAGCACACATCTATCCTAAGATAAAGAGAACATACAGTATATACATAAGGGCAGACTAGATGGACCGTATGGTCTCCTTCTGCCGTCAACCTTCTATGTTTCTATGATCGGTCCGGGAATCTTATAGATTCATACTTTTTCTACGTTTTACAAGGTTGATGTTAGGGCCTCAGCTGATGCTGCTTTTGGTCGCAAGTGGCGGCAGTGGTTTAAACTGCCCGCTGGTACTTTTTGGGGATCCCACCCTACCTTACGGACACTGCTATTGGATGTCCCATGTGTAAGGAATATTCTGGAACAGGACTTGCTGTATACTTAGAATACAATTCTGTGATTACTCACCTGTAGAATTGGTATTACACGTATACAGCACATCCTGTTCCACCCACCCTTGTTATGATTATTCCTAGTTACCTCTGTATGCTGATTGTTCATATGTTCATTTTTGAATTCTGGTTATTATTGTTCTCCTGGCTTCTTGTTAACTGCTTGTCAATACTGGGGAATTTGTGGGAGGTCCCTGACTTATATAGGGCCGGGAGGAGCCACAAGCTGTTTTCTGCAGTCCAGCGCCATCTTGTGGATGTATTACCCGTGTGTAAGGAATATTCTGGAACAGGACGTGCTGTATACGTATAATACCAATTCTACAGGTGAGTAATCACAGAATTGTTTTTTTTCAACCGTATTAACTATGTAACTATGTAAATTATTCACGACATGTATTGTTTGCAATCCGCAGAGACTACAGAGGAGCAGCCCAATGCCTTTCTGGAGATGGTGGGCTCACTGGTGCGGGGAATGCTAGTGAAATACTGGATTTACTTCTGCGGTGCTATGTTTTTTATTGTCAGTTTCAGCGGAAAAGTTGTGGTGTACAAGATCCTTTATATTGTACTGTTCCTCTTCTGCGTCTCATTGTATAAGGTAAGACTTTCTGCCCTGATGAAGTGACGGGTCGGCCGTCACGCAACGTGTCGGCTAGGCCCAGGGGGATATAGCCTCTTTGTTCAAGCCTAATGAATCATGGATTTGTAAGATAAAGTATATGGTTTTGCACTATTGGCCCTCTTCTCACTTGGTTTATCCTTATTTTTCCAATTATCAGTTTAGCACTTTTTTGCATATATTTGCACATAGACAATTACTTAAATTTATTCTTATATGTATTGAATTTTTTTTATAGGGACATTTATAGTGCATAGGACAGCAGCCCGTTTAGATTATCCATTTAATATAACATGATATAAATAATAGGTGGCTTGACAACAGCGCCCTTTGGTGTTTGTTTGTGTTTCATGTTTTTATAGGTATTTTAAGTGGACCAACACCCAGGATTTTGACTATCCTGGGTTTTGGTCCACTTCCTTGGGGCACCGACCGATGGTGCCCCGCTATGTGAAACCCCCCGGAACGCACGATTCAACTCACTTCACCCGCTCCTACGGCGCATGCGGGGCCACGCAGCCAATCAGCGCGCTCGGAGCCTCTGAGGAATGCGCGTCAAACCTCAGCGGCTCCGAGCACGCTGGCGGCCGCATCTCACGCTTCCCTCTAACAGAGAGCACGCACGCGCCGGCCATTCACAAATGGCCCGGTGTGGGTACGCACCCTGCTAGAGAGAAGCGCGATGCGCCGTTGGACCGGGATTAAGGTAAGGTTAGTGGACGTCCTGGGGGGGTTTCACACAGCGGGCATCCCGCGCGGAGGGATTGGAAAGGCCCAGGAATCTATCATGCAGGGTGTTGTTCCACTTTAAAGTGTCTTTGTATGTGACTTATGGCTTAATAAAAATTACTTCGATTTGCATTAATTTTTTCAGTGGTGCCTTGTTTCTGGGTATTCTGAGGGGTTGGTGGGACCCCTCCTTGTGTTTTTGGCTTTATAAGGTAAGACAAGTCATTAAATAAGTAGTGGGGTCAACCCACTGTATCTGTACCTCCAGCCTAAATATCTCTCTTCTACCCAAATCCATATACAATTGAACCTGTAGTGATCCTAGCAGTCAGAAGAGGGGTCAGGGGGCGTACATACTAGGCAGGGCAGGCAGCTGCTACCGGCCCGTTGCAGAAGGGAACCCAGTGTAAATTGCCTTTGTCCACTTTGCAGGGCCAGTGGTAACGGCACTAAACTAGTGTCACTGCAGCAGGGCCGCTATCTGTGGGGGGGGGGGGCTGGCACGAGTGCTCCAAGGGGGGGGGGGGGCGGCTCACCAGAAAAACTCTGACCACAGCCATGCCCACAGCGTGGCCCGCTGCGCTGCTGACAAAAAAGAACTCTAGCAGAAAAAAATAGCGCTCCCGTCTGCCCATCTCCTGCCAAGAGGAGGCCGTGTCAGTAGCTCCCCATGTCTCTTCCTCGAATCTGTAATGATGCATGCATGGAGGGCAGCGGCATCACTTGCATCCTTCTTCTGTGCGGGGCCATGCCAGCCATTCAGGTACAGCGCACAGCCGGAGGCTGCAGGTGATGTTGCCGCCCTCCACGCATGAAAGGTAAGAAAAGAGGGATATTCGGGGCGTTTCACACAGTTTTGGTCTACTTTAAAATCTTTAGGGCAAAGTTTTTGGTTTTGTCTTTTTTTTTAACAACAAAAAAATGTATTTATATATTTGTGTAGGATCAAAATGGGGGAGAGGGAGACATTGCATACCTACCAACCTTTTAGGGTGGGAAAGAGGGATATTTGTTGAATTAGTCCACACCCTCTCATTGAGGGATAGGTGAAGCCACGTCCCCTCATTGATGGATGAATATGAGATACATTGTAACAATAGAAACACTTTGAATAGGCAAATGAAACATTTATTGATGCCTCAAAGAGGGACACATGGGAACAACCAGGGACAGGGGGACATGGACTTCAAGGAGAGACAGTCCCTCCAAATCAGGGACACCCCCTGGGAGGTATAGAATCGTGGCTGTTTGGGTCCCCAAATTTCCTAGTGGCGACCCTGCACCATAGTATGCAGTGTTGGTGCGATGTTGTAGGTGACACAGGACAGAACTGAGATGTCAGTGCATTGTTCCTCCCCCCCACGACATCTTAGTTCTACCCTGCAGAACCCATATCTTGGGCCCCCAGTTCTCCCTGTAGACAGCATGTCAACACTGCATACTGCAGGAAGAAACTGACTTCCCTGGACCCGACTATCACCCATACAGGACCCACAGCAGACCAACACCCAGTGGCGGACTGGGGCCAAAAATCAAGCCTGGATTTTACCAGCCCCTGGCCGCCCGAGACATCCCTGCTGAGGCCCTCCAACCATGATGCTGGGGCTATAGCATTGGAGTCTTGGGTTCCCTGGCTTGTGGGTACAGTGGGGCTGGGTACAGGGGGCTAAGAGGGAGACTAAGGGGGCAAGGAATGAATGTGGGTGTTATAAGCAGCAGCCCAACTGGCCCTAAAGCAGTGTGGCCCATCGGACATAGATCTCCCTATGGCCAGTCCGCCCCTGCCCACACTGCCTGAATATCCAATCAGTTTTGACTGACTGATCTGCTCACTAGCTAAGGCTGCAGTCACGATAAAGTGCTTGATGTTGGGGGTCAGGTCTGGTGTAATTATACATAGAACCTCTTTATTCCATGCCCCGCCTCTCATTGAATGTTCATACTGTTTGCTTACCAATAATTCTACCTTACTTTGTAGATTCACTATGAGTGGTGGAGAAGAATCCTTAAGTATTACTGGATTGCTGTGGTTTCCTATTCCATGGTGGTCCTCATTGTTGTCTATGTCTATCAGTTCAAGACGATTTCTGGATTTTTCCTCCAGATTCTGGGAATGTCAGAGGAGGGGTAAGAAATATCATCTCAGCACAAAAAAAGGTTGTCACTTAAAGCGGACCAAAACCCTCATTTTTAACTAGCATCCCCTGAATTGCTCCCCCCATGAGGAGTAACTTTTGCCAATTTTCAGTGCTCCTGCTTAACCCTAATCCCAGATAATGGCGTCTGTTTTAGCTGTAAAGCTCCACCTCTTTTACTGCCACTATTGTGTGTGGAAACGATGTCATTGCCACACCAATGCAATGACTGATTACCTACAATCTTACAGAGGGGGACAGCAAAAACAAGTGTTCCAAGACGATTCGAAAAACGAAAATATTAATTTCTAGTTCAACCCTCCAAGAAGGGAGTATCGTCAGGGGCTATGGCCAAATGTATTTCACAAGTTCGGTGGGTTTTGGTCCGCTTTAAAGCATACCTGAATTGAAACACAGAGCGATCTTATTAGTGATGGGTATATGATGAATCCATCTTATTTAAAGGTTAATCCGAACTTTCAGCCTGAATAAGAGCAAATCTTATTTGCTTCCCCCCTGTACATACAGATTGCCCACAAAAATCATCCTACCTGCACCTACTGCATTTTCTGAGTCTTTAAACATCTAAGAGGCCGGCACATGTAGTCTCAGGCTGTCTGCGGACAGGAAGTGACTTCTGACTATGCCGCTCTGCATTCTGGGATTGCTGTCTTTTCCTGACCATAGCTCTGCTCTGTCTGTGCAAAGCACAGTTATAACCCCGTCCCCGGCACTTTTCACCCCTCTCCTCTCAGTATGTGTGATGCTTCTGAGGCAAGATGGCAGCGCCCGTATCCTAGAGTCCTGAACAGAGTTGCAGCCCAGTGGGGAAAAGAATAATAAGTAAGCAACTAAAAACTTAAAATATATTCATTTTAGATGCTGGGGAATCAATTTTTAAGGGATTGGACTTTTCATTAAATCATGCTGTAGGTCCGGTTTAAGTTTACTTTCAATTACATTTTTAAAAGTGTCAAATTTTTTTGAGTTAAAAGCATGTGCTCAGGGTTCTTAGCTGATCTTGTTTTTTCCCCAGCAAATGTGTGTTTTTTTAAAGCAGCTTACACTACCTGCAGGTGCTATTGGCAACATGCACCCAAGTCAGTCCTGTACACACAGAACCCATACCACCCAAGTGTAATGATTTGGAGGGACTGTCCTTCTTTTGAGTCTATTAACTCCTATCCCTGGTTGTTCTCATTTGTCCATGTAAATAGAAAATGAAGTGAACACCCACTCAAAATAGCTATGCATCAATCAAAAGTGATTTAATTTGTGAAACAAACATATATATATATATATATATATATATATACAAAGTATGTCCAGTAACTAGTTTAAACACTATGTAGATACTAATGCGACCACCAGGGGTCAATATATGAAGCAAATCAGATACAGCAAAATCATGCCAGGGTACAATGATTGAACCTCACAGTATACATAAGCAAATAAATGACAATACATACCAGGTAAGGACGTTATCATATGCATGGTCCATAATTGTACCCAAAAGTAGCAGTCACAAATATCAAGCAGAGAGATGGCATAGCGAGATATACATAGCATACAAAGAAAGATTGCGCTTACAGGCTGACCGCTGAGAATGACAACTCGACGTTTCGATCCGAAGATCTTTATCAAGAGATCAAAATACTATTAAAAAATGCTAAATCAGCTCCATACCTTTAAGACATAATTTTACCATTCAACAAAAAAAAGACCTACTGACAGTTGCTTTGATAAAATTAATGTTGCCTATAGCGCCATTCATTTTATCATTATAAACTTGTAATCATTTTTTTTAAATGATCGTGCATTTTTCCGTTACATAACTATTATATCTAACGATAAATACCATAATTATTAATGCAGGCTGTCATTTAAAGGAGACCAAAACCCAAGATTTTCACTATCCCGGGTTTCGGTCCTTCCACCTGGGGCACTCTGGTTTGGAATGCCCCCGCTTTGTGAAACCCTCCAGAACACCAAGCTCACTCACCTCTCCTCGAGCCCATGGCACAGAAGCAGCCTCTCGTCCAATCAGCTTATCTCACCGTGCATATTAATGTGCAGCTAGAGAAGCTGAATGGAATCCCAGGCCGAACGATTCCCTCTCCCGGGGCATCCAAAATCGGCATGCCCCACTGTGTGAAACCTCCCAGGTCGCCCCATTCACTTACCTTGTTTCCCCGTCCAACGGCGCATGCTATCCCTCTAGCAGGGCACGTGCCCGCGCTATTTATTTGTGAATGGTGGTGCGGGCAAGCTGCCTGTTAGAGGGAAGCAGGGGATGTGCCCACTAGCGTGCTCGGAGCTGCTGGCTTTAGACGCTGTCAGTGGCTCCGAGCGTGCTGATTGGAAGAGTGTCCGTGCATGCGCCATAGGACCAAAACCCAGGATAGTCAAAATCCTGGGTTTTGGCCCACTTTAAACAACCCAGTTCATAAATAAGGCCAATAATATCAATAAAATACATTTAGGTTTGTGGCTGTAACATTTAAAAATGTTGAAATTAATACTTTTTCAAGCGACAACATAGGCATGATACAGGTTCTAAGTTATGACATGAGGCTGGCAATTGTACTAGCCCTTTAAATACAGTGAAGCTGATGGTGTATAGTAATTTTTTCTCTTGTCACAATTGATTTCTAGGCTTCGGGACATTGGCTTGGAGCAGTTCAGCACCGTGGAGCTGTTTGCTGGCATTCTGCTGCCTGCTTCCTTCCTTCTGGCCTGCATCCTCCAGCTCTACTACTTCCATGAGGACTTTCTGAAGCTGACAGACCTTAATAACATTCCTGTTAATGAAGGAGGCATCAATGACAGGTCTGTGCTCTCAAAATGCTTTAGAGATGGTGAAAAAATAAAACAAAGACACAACATGGACATTTAGTAACTTATTTCCTTATTTGGTTTCCTAAACAGCAAGAATAAGATGGAGAATCGGGTCCTTATTCTTTCCAACTTGTAAGTAAAATGCAAACTACTAACACACAAGCATTATCCTTGAAGCCAAACAAATCCCAAAAGAGATTCCAGGGCCGTCTTCTGGCTTTCCCGAATCGGGATGCCTCGCTGTTTAAAACCCCAGGGCGGCCAGAAACACTCACAGTCTCCTGCTCCAACGGCGCAAGTGCGGGCTCTTGTCCAGTGAGATCTGATTGTTTTAACTGATATGAGCGCACATGCTCATCCTTTTGTAGCGGGCGTGTGCCTGGCCGAGGGCACATGCTCTGGGGAGTGAGGGGGGTTCTGAGACCTAGGGTAGGGCATCCCATGTTGGTGTGGCATGTGTGGGTGGAGGTGCACTTACTGGCTTCAGTCGTCGCTGGTCTCCAGAGATGACTCTTAGGTGAACTCAACATTGTCTTTATTGATTGGCTTCCATCCATGATAAAACAGCAAAGTTCAGTACAGGCATAATCCAAAGGTTACAGCAAACAGTCTATTCCAATGGTTTCCTTCATGGTTGTCTCTCAGCTCCTCCACTACATTGAAACGCTTCCCCTCATGACAAGCTCCAGACGTAGAACACTCTAGAAGGGTTGGTCTCTACCTTATATAACCTCTGTATTGTTGCTATTCCAACTTAGTTACGAGTCCCAACCAATGGCAGGGCAGTTCATGTTGCCAATGCCACCTGGCTAAGTCTATATTTACCAAACTAAATGGGAACGCCAGACCATTAAAGTACTGGTTAGGTCCATTCCTTAGGCAACACTGCCATCATGTGGTTTCATGATGCAATGATCCCAAGAGATGCATCTAACAAGGTTTAGCTAAAACTATTTAAGGTTTCTATCACTATCAGGGGCCTATTCCACTGACAGGGCTCTAATGGTTCCTACTTGTGGTGTTGCCCATGGTTTCCACCCGTCACACTTTTGCCAATGGATATAAACACAGCAAAGGGATCTGAATGGACGACAGTACGTGCATGCGCCGTTGGAGCAAGGAAAGGTGAGATTGGGGTAGGAGCGCACATGCTCAGCCCTTTGCCAAAGGATATAAACACATAATAGGGCTCTAATTGGACGATATACTGTGCATGCGCCGTAGGAGTAAGGAGAGGTAAGATCCCAGGTTTTGATCCGCTTTAATTGTTGTATCTGTACAGTTGTCAGATGTCAGATCAATACTCGAATACTAGTCCCTTGGATCCCCTAACGGTTCAGAAATATATAATATTAAACAAAAAATAACTTACCTGTCTTTCCCCAGCCTTTTTCTGGTCTGCCAGGTTCTTCATGCCGGGGAGCGACTATTGCAGCTGATCCATTGGCATCTGTAGTGAGGGGGGGCGTGAGCACCCTTCTTGGCAGACGGCTAAGCTAGTGCCAGGCCGGCCTCGGAAGTAACTTTTTGTACCTCAGAGGAGGAATTATGCCCTTGGCAAATGAGTCTTAGTGGACCCCAAAGTAGTGAGTCACATGATGTCACCCTTCAGTTCCGCTGCCACAAATAGGTAATCTCCTGCTGCTGATCGCCCTCCAGTCCTTGTCAGCTGTCACCTGGTTCTCGACACCTTATGCGCTTCCTGGGCAATTGCCCAGGTTTGCCCTGTGCTGTTGCCGGCCCTGACTGTAACAGTAGCCCCCCCCCCCCTTTCCAGGGCCGTATTTAGGATTTGTGCTGCCCTAGGCACTTTTTGGTCACCGCCCCCCGCCCCCGATATTTAAAGCGAAACAAAACCCGGGAACTAGATTTTCCCGGGTTTTGTTCTGGTCCCTCAGGGGAACCCCAAATTCATATGCCCCATTGTGTGAAACCCCCAAGAAAGACATTTTCCACTCACCTCTTCCTCGATGCACATGTGCGGGGTCTTGTACAATGAGAGCCGCCTGTTATGACTATGTCATTTGCCAAGCTGCTGTGGATGGGCAGCATGCGCACGCTCCCCATTCTACTCAATAAGAGCTGTTTGCAGAATGACATAGTCACGGCTGGCGCCACACAATGGACGAGAGCCCGCGCATGCACTGTTGGACCGGCAAGAGATGAGTGTATATGGGTGTTGTGGTGGCTGGCTTCTGACCTGTGATCTCTAGATTCTCTGAGTGTTTTGTTCCACTTTAAAGTGGACCACAACCCAGGATTTTTACTATCCGGGTTTTGGTCCACTCCCCCAGGGCACCCTGATTGGGGGTACCCCACTGTGTGAAACTCCCCCCCTGCCACCCGCCACAGCGAACTCACCTCACTGCGGTCCTACGGCGCATGCGCGGCCGCTCCTCCAATCAGCGCGCTCAGAACCGCTGAGCTATGGGCGTCTAAGCGTCGTCTAAGCTCAGCGGCTCTGAGCCCACGGGCGGCTGCATCTCGCGATTCCCTCTAAGAGGGAGCGTGCCTGCGCCAGCCATTCACAAATGGGTACACACACTGCTAGAGGGATAGCGCATGCGCCGTTGGACCGGGAAAGAAGGTGAGTTTATGGGCGACCTGGGGGGTTTAACACAGCGCTGCATCCCGATTCTGGATGCCCCGCGGAGGACTTTAAAAAAAAAATCAACTGGATGGGTGAGCCCCCATTGGTCAAATGTCACGATCAGACCACTAATCCCCATTCATTCAAACGCACACACACACAGTCACACTCACAGACACACTCACACAGACACACACACACACTCACACAGACACACATTCACAGACACACAGACACACATTCACAGACACACACACTCACACAGACACACACACTCACACAGACACACACTCACACAGACACACATTCACAGACAGACACACACTCACACAGACACACACACACTCACACAGACACACATTCACAGACACACATTCACAGACACACACACTCACACAGACACACATTCACAGACAGACACACACTCACACAGACACACACACACTCACACAGACACACATTCACAGACACACATTCACAGACACACACACTCACACAGACACACATTCACAGACAGACACACACTCACACAGACACACATTCACAGACACACACACAGACACACAGACACACACACTCACACAGACACACATTCACAGACACACACACAGACACACACACACACACTCACACAGACACACATTCACAGACACACACACAGACACACACACACACACTCACACACATTCACAGACACACACACAGACACACACACACACTCACACAGACACACATTCACAGACACTCACACAGACACACATTCACAGACAGACACACACTCACACAGACACAAATTCACAGACACTCACACAGACACACATTCACAGACACACACACACACTCACACAGACACACATTCACAGACACACAGACAGACAGACACACACAGACACACATTCACAGACAGACACACACTCACACAGACACACATTCACAGACACTCACACAGACACACATTCACAGACAGACACACACTCACACAGACACACATTCACAGACAGACACACACTCACACAGACACACATTCACAGACACTCACACAGACGCACATTCACAGACACTCACACAGACACACATTCACAGACACTCACACAGACACACATTCACAGACACTCACACAGACACACATTCACAGACAGACACACACTCACACAGACACACATTCACAGACACTCACACAGACACACATTCACAGACAGACACACACTCACACAGACACACATTCACAGACAGACACACACTCACACAGACACACATTCACAGACACTCACACAGACACACATTCACAGACAGACACACACTCACACAGACACACATTCACAGACACTCACACAGACACACATTCACAGACACTCACACAGACACACATTCACAGACACTCACACAGACACACATTCACAGACACACACACTCACACAGACACACATTCACAGACACACACACACTCACACAGACACACATTCACAGACACACACACTCACACAGACACACATTCACAGACACACACACACTCACACAGACACACATTCACAGACACTCACACACTCACACAGACACACATTCACAGACACTCACACAGACACACATTCACAGACACTCACACAGACACACATTCACAGACAGACACACACTCACACAGACACACATTCACAGACACTCACACAGACACACATTCACAGACACTCACACAGACACACATTCACAGACACACACACTCACACAGACACACATTCACAGACACACACACTCACACAGACACACATTCACAGACACACACACAGACAGACACACACAGACACACATTCACAGACAGACACACACTCACACAGACACACATTCACAGACAGACACACACTCACACAGACACTCACCGGAGCCTCTGAGACGCGGCTGCTGCGGGTGGCAGAGCATCCGAGATGGGGGGGGGCTGCGGGCGCCAGAGGCAAGCCTCGCCAGGCGGGTGCGGGATCCTCCGAGGCGGGTGCAAGTGCTGGAGCCGCCTCCCCAGGGCAGGTGCGGGCGGGATCCTAAGAGGCAGGGGGGGGGGGTGCGGGCACCGGAGCCGCCATGCCAGGGCGGGAGAGGCTGGTGCGGTATCCTTCGAGGCGGGGAAAGGGGGTGCGGGCACCGGGCGCTCCTAGGTTTCCAGAGGTAGCGAGCAGGCCTGCAGCCCCCACGGGGCTTCTCCTGCGCTTAGATGATGATGTCACGGCAGGAAGGCGGAGCCAGCCGGCCTGGTAGCTCTCATATGCACTGAGGCGGCCCACAGCATAACGGGGCATAGCAGATGGCGGGGCGGATAGGCCGAGAGCTGACAGGGAGGGGGGTAATGCGTGCGATGCGGCGCGCTGCGGTGCATTGCAGTGCAAACCGGCGATCAAGGGGGAGCGTGGCTCGGGGACTCAGACAGGAACTAAATCATTATTCTAAGTATGTCACACACCCCACTTCAGACTTAATAATTACACTAGGGGTTAACGCACCTCTAGGTGGCAGCATTGCAGAGGACTTCTCCAAAAAACTTCAACAGGCCCCTCCCGGTCTATACATACCTGGTACCTCCCAAGAACCTCCCAGTGTTGTTCTCTGCAAGGTGGCGACAAGACAGAAGAAAGAAGTCTCCTGCTTGCAGGTAGCCGGGGTATCCCCCCGCCCCCCCCCCCCCGTGGTCTATTTCTGCCCGGCTTTTGTTTGAATGTGTTCTATGTAATGGCAGCCTCCCAGCTTCGGCTGTAGGCCGGGCAATAAGGTAGCCGGCACCATTGGTGCCTAGGAGATTAGCTCCTCCGCTCGACCCTTCATTGCGGGGCATAGCGGGATTCCCGGAGTGGTGATCCGGATGTGGGATGCCCCTTTTTTTTATAGGAGTTAGTGGTCAGGTTGTCCTTGCCCTGGGGTGTTTGTGTCTCTTCCGGGGTGTGGGACGCGCTGGGGACAGTGTCATGCTTTTACTATGTACATGCTGTGTGAGTGTGCTGCTGCGCTTTCCCTTTGTGATTTTACTTTGTGATTTTACTTTGCGGTTTTACGTCTGATTTCACTGTCTGTTCCCATGGCTGTGTGTGTGTGTGCTTCTCCCCTCAGGAGCCGGGGGGGGCGGGGCCTCGCGGCGTGCTGCGCCGCGGTCCCGCTGGTGGCCGGGCGCCGTATTCGGCGCCTGTAGCCTGTTTGCCCGGCTGCTCAGGGGGGGACTTTTGATCAGTGTGTGGGTCTGCGTTACTCCGGCGCTGTTCTCCGGGAGCCGGCGGGTGGCGCCGCCGGCCCCGTGATCGAGGTCTGACTGCGGTCCCCGCAGGCAGACGTTGACGCTGCCTGGGGGCGGGGTCGCGCGCGCGCGGGCCGCGCACGGATTGGACGCCCGGAGGGGCGGGGCCTTCTCGGCTCCCGCGCTCACGGAGCCTCTCTCTTCCTCCGTCCTCGGTGTGCTGGCCGCCATCTTCTGCTGGCTGCGCGGTTCCTCTTCTCTCCAGGTAGGCTGTTCTTTGGCTATGTCAGTGACCCCTCGGATCCTTCCTTCTCCCTTGCCTCCCTCCTCGCCCCGGCGCAGCTTGATGGGCTGGCTGGCATTAACCATTTCCGTGGCTCTGGTTGATGAGGAGGGGGGGGGGTGGTGTAAGGGGGGTTGTTGTATATATGCGGTGTTTTTTGGCATGGTGCTGATTGACGCCTGTCTCTCTCTCCCTTTGTGTTTTTCAGATCCTGGGATCCCGTCTGGCAGGGCTCTCCCGGTCATATATACCTGGCTCGTGGGGGGTGTTTGTTTGTCCTTGCAATATATTTATATATATATATATACACTTATTTGTATTTTTATAAGGGTCTTATGCTATTCCCCTGGGTCAGGATCTTGTGACTGTCCTTAGACAAGTGTTAGGTTATTCAGGGGCATCCCGGGTCGCGTACCGCATAAATCCCTGGGTTCTGCAAATACCATAATTTCACCACATGGAGGTTGCCACAGATACCGGGAATGGTTCTTCGGGACAATCCAAGGTGTGCGGGGGTTGTGGGGCTCCGCTCCAGGGAGATGATGTCATCTTGTGTATCCCTTGTGCACAGCAGAATATTGCACGGCAGTCCAGTACTCCGGTGCCTAGCACTTCGTCAGCCGCGCCATCTCCCTCTCCCCCTCGCTTATTCCGAACCCCGTGTGACGTTGTCCTGGGCGGGGATTCGCAGGCTGAGGTATGTGCCCGTTTGACCAGCCTTGAGAAGCGGTTTTCTGCTATAGCCGCTCAGAAGGCTTCAGCTAAGCGGAAGCATCTGTCTCCGCCTCCGCCGGATTCAGATGAGGAAGTTGTGGGAGATCTGGATTGGTCGGATCGTCCCCGTGAAGAAGGTGAGCTCATTGAGGATGAAGATTCTGATGTTCAGCAGTTGCTGGGTTCTGAGGGAGATCAGGATGATGGCCTCCCTCTCGATTCATCTACCATTTTGAGCCAGATGTTTGAGGTTTTGGATTTGGAGCCTCCGGTGGTTGCTCCCAGGCCCAAGGGTCAGCTTTTTGGGGTGTCCAAGCAGCGTCTGGAATTTCCCAGCCAACAGCATTTTGAAGAAATTGTCTTCAAGCAATGGGAGCAACCTACACGTCTTGTTGGTGTGCCGTCTAGCTGGGATAGGAAGTATCCCTTTCCGGCGGAATTGATGAAGCGTTGGTCTGTCCCCCCTGAGGTAGATACTCCGGTTTTGGGACTGTCCAACGCGGCGGTAGTGCATTCCCCTGACACGACTTCGCTCAGGGACGGTGAGGATCGCCGGGTTGATCAGCTTGCCCGTCATGGTTTTGTATGTGCGGGTTCGGTGTTACGGCCTGTCTGTGCTTCGGCTCTTTTGACTTTTGCTGTCAGGTCTATTGTCACGGACTTGGGGGTGGATCTCGAGCCCACCAGTGATGAGTCCCTTGGGCTTAAGCGCTGTGATGCTTTTTTGTCCTTTATCCTGGCCGCTCAGGAGGATGCCATGCTGATGTGTGGCAGGGCTACTGCCTTGCTGGTAGCTATCCGGCGCTGTGTGTGGTTGAGACAGTGGACGGCCGATTTTAATTCTAAAAGATCGCTCACGGCTCTGCCCTTTCTGGGTTTGAGGCTTTTTGGTGAGAGGTTGGACTCTGTTGCCAAGGGAGGTAAGTTACCTCAGCGCAAGAAATTTCGTCGTTCCTTTCGGGGGATGGTCTCGTTCAATCCGTCCTTTCGGGGAGTTGGCGCCGGTAGAGGTGCGGGCTCCTCGGCCCCCAGGGGCGGCAGTTGGAATAGGGGCAGAGGCCGTGGCCGTCCCACCCGTGTCTGGGGTGCCAAGCCCAAGCCGGCTGCCAAGCCCATCCAGCAATGAGGGGGCGCCCTCACCCGTTCGGGTGGGGGGACGGTTGCAACTTTTCTCCCGGGTGTGGGACCAGGAGGTCCCGGACAGATGGATCCGGGAGGTGGTTTCGGCCGGTTACAAGTTGGAGTTCGAGTCCCTTCCTCCTCCAAGGTTCTTCAGGTCTCAGGTGTCTTTGGATCCTTTGGCCGCGCAGGGGCTCCTGGCGGCAGTAAGGAATCTTCTGGATTTGGCCGTCATTTGCCCGGTTCCTCCTTCAGAGGTGGGACGCGGGTTTTATTCCAATCTCTTCACGGTCCCCAAAAAGGACGGGTCCTTCCGTCCTATTCTGGATTTGAAGTTTCTCAACAGGTTTATACATCCTCGGAAGTTTCGCATGGAGACCCTGCGGTCGGCGATCGGTTCGCTTCGGCAGGGGGACTTTATGACGTCCATAGACATCAAGGATGCGTACCTGCACGTGCCAATTTTTCCTGCTCATCAGCGGTTCCTCCGTTTCGTGGTGGGGGATCGGCATTTTCAGTTTGTGGCTCTTCCATTCGGTCTCACCTCTGCTCCGAGAGTGTTCACCAAGGTGTTGGCAGGGGTGGTGGCCCTGCTCAGAGCTCAGGGGATTCGCATTGTGCCTTACCTGGACGATCTTCTCATCATGGCTCCTTCCTTCAGTCAGGCAGAAAGGGACACCAGCACGGTGGTGTCCATGTTGGAGAGGTTCGGCTGGGTGATCAATTACCCCAAGTCCTCGCTGGTTCCGGCCAGGGTGGTGACCTTTCTGGGGATGTCGTTGGACTCCTGTCAGCACAGAGTGTTTCTCCCTCAGGCCAAGGTGCTGATGATTCAGGAATTGGCCCGGCTGCTCCTCTCCCATCCTCATCCGTCCATTCGTCTGGGGATGAGACTGGTGGGGTTGATGGTGGCCTCGTTCGAGGCAGTTCCCTTTGCTCAGTTTCATACGAGGACTCTTCAACTTCATCTTTTGGCGTCTTGGAACCGGTGTCCGGGGTCTTTGGATCGGTCCTTCCGGTTGTCCCCTCGGGTTCGGCAGTCCCTTCTGTGGTGGTTGGTCTCGGACAACCTTCTGAAGGGCAGGTCGTTTCTGACTCCACTTTGGGAAACTGTCACCACGGATGCCAGTCTGTCAGGCTGGGGAGGTTATTGGAAGGATCTTCGGTTTCAGGGGCAGTGGGACCCACAGGAGGCCCACTTGCCCATCAATGTTCTGGAATTGCGAGCCATCAGGTTGGTTCTGTCTCACTTGACGCATCATTTACTAGGTCTGCCGGTTCAGGTTCGCTCAGACAATCAGACGGCGGTTGCTTACATCAATCACCAAGGAGGGACTCGCAGTCTGGGTGCCCACAGGGAAGTGTCTCTGATTTTGGTCTGGGCGGAGACTCATGTCCCTTGCATCTCGGCAGTTTACATTCCGGGTGTGGAAAACACAGAGGCAGATTTTCTGAGCCGGTGTGCGTCCCGTCGGGGGGAGTGGTCTCTCCATCCCCAGGTGTTTCGGTCACTTTGTCTCCGGTGGGGGACGCCGGAGGTGGATCTGTTTGCCTCTCGTCACAACCACAAGCTTCCGTCCTTTGTGTCCCTGTCCCGGGACCCTCTGGCTCTGGCGGTGGATGCCATGTCCCTGAGCTGGAGGGACCTGGGGTTTCTTTATCTGTTTCCTCCGATTCCCATGCTAGGCAGGGTTCTGCGAAAGTTGGTTCTGGAAGGAGTTCCCGCCATTCTCGTGGCTCCAAGGTGGCCAAGGCGGGTGTGGTTCGCGGACATCGTCCGTCTGGCCGTAGATCAGTTCGATCTGCCTCTTCGGCCAGATCTCCTCACTCAGGGTCATCTCTGTTACCCCAGTTTACAAACGCTGGCTTTGACGGCTTGGCTGCTGAAACCTCCATCTTGAAGGAGGAGGGTCTTTCGGATGCGGTCATTCAGACTCTTATTAGTGCTAGGAAGAGATCTTCTTCTTCCATCTATTACAGGTATTGGAGAGCTTATATTGATTGGTGTGAGGCTAGGTCTTTGCCCTGCCGGGTTTTTTCTGTGTCTAGGATTTTGGAGTTCCTTCAGACGGGTCTGGACTCTGGTCTTCAGTTGAGTACCTTGAAGGGGCAGGTTTCTGCTTTGTCAATTTTTTTCCAGAAATCTTTTGCTAGTCATTCCTTGGTCAAGACTTTTTTCCAGGGGGTCTCACATGTGCGGCCTCCTAGGAAGCCTTTGCTCCCAGTTTGGGACTTGAATTTGGTTCTTTCTGCTCTTATGGCTCCTCCTTTTGAGCCCTTGCGGGATGTTGCTTTGTCCATTCTTACTCAGAAGGTTGCCTTTCTGGTGGCCATTACTTCGGTTAGGCGTGTTTCTGGCTGCTTTGTCTATTCAGGCTCCTTATTTTGAGGATCATCAGGACAAAGTGGTTTTTCGTTACAAGTCAGATTTTCTCCCTAAAGTGGTTTCTGCTTTTCATCTTAACCAGGACATTGTTCTTCCTTCTTTGTGTCCTAAGCCTAAGAATGTCAAGGAGAGTGCTTTGCACTGCTTGGATGTGGTTCGTTGTGTCAGGTTCTATCTTCGTGCGACGTCCTCTTTTCGTAAGACTGATGCCTTTTTCGTTGTGCCATGTGGGCCTAGGAAGGGTTTGGCTCCGGCCAAATCTTCCATTAGTAAATGGATTCGTCAGGCCATTATTGGTGCTTATTCGGCCAAGGGGAAGGATCCTCCTTTCCGAGTTACTGCTCATTCTACTCGTGCGGTTGGTGCGTCCTGGGCTTTTCAGCACCAGGCTTCTGTTGAACAAGTGTGTAAGGCTGCAACTTGGTCTTCTGTTCATACCTTTTCTAAGTTCTATAAGGTTGATGTGCGGGCTTCAGCGGATGCTGTTTTTGGCCGCAAGGTTTTGCAGGCTGCAGTGGTTTGAATTTTTTCTGCGTTATTGCCTGTTCGGATACCCACCCTTTTCTGGACACTGCTGTTGGATGTCCCTAGTGTAATTATTAAGTCTGAAGTGGGGTGTGTGACATACTTAGAATAATACCATTTTGTGAATACTCACCTGTAAAATGGGTATTATAAGTATGTCACACACCCCACTTCACCCGCCCTTTTTGGTATCTTGGCTCTCTATTTGGTGAAGTTTGGTTCTTTACGTTGAGGGTTACATTGTTTGGTTCTGGTACCTTGTCTTACTGCTGTTCTAACACTGGGAGGTTCTTGGGAGGTACCAGGTATGTATAGACCGGGAGGGGCCTGTTGAAGTTTTTTGGAGAAGTCCTCTGCAATGCTGCCACCTAGAGGTGCGTTAACCCCTAGTGTAATTATTAAGTCTGAAGTGGGGTGTGTGACATACTTATAATACCCATTTTACAGGTGAGTATTCACAAAATGGTATTTTTTTTTCTGCTGCGGTCACAGACAGGCCGCCCCCTCCCACACAGGCGCCCTAGGCACAGGCCTAGGTACATCTGGTCTTTACAGTATAACGAATATAAAAGAGGAATAATTCTGCTGCATTTATATGCAGCAATGAAATATCTATCTGATAAATCCCAGATTATTTATTGGAAAACAGGTTAGCCCAGAATATAAATGTCTGTATGTTATGCAATTAGATGGTTGGCATTAATTCTTAAAAAAATTATTTCTTTTTTTAGGCTTAAGGAAAACATTGGCAATCTACATAAAAAGTAAGGAATAACAGACTCCTAATTTTTGAACAATATTTTTTCCAAAGACACTGTAGTAATTTAATCTTAAATGTTTATGCTTGATTAAAGTGGACCAAAACTGGAAAAAAAACTGTAAACAGGATTTAAAAAGAATGGCAGCAGAAACAACCGGGGCATTGGGTCTGTGTAGGCCTTTGGCCAATAGAGTCTCTGTCTCAGTCATAACACTGCATGTGGTATTATTGAACCCATAAAAAAATCTATAACATGAAAAACTTCTGGGCCCTATAGAAGCCCCCACATGGGAGCCCCCAGGGGCAGACTGGCCATAGGAAGCCCAGGGTGAAATCCTGGTGGGCCGTGCTACTATTGGTGTATCACCCAGTACTCAGCACGCCTTATGCTTGAATTCACTCCTTCCTCTTCCGACATCCACTTCCTGCCCTCGCCCTGTACCTAGCAACCAGGACAGCTTAGCTTATGTACTGCCCCTGCAATGTCCTCAGCATGAGTGGCATGCTTTGCCATCATTCAATCCATGAAATTGCATGGGGCCCCCACCTCTCAGGGGCCCCCCAGAACTCAGATGAGTGAGCAGTGGAAGCTTCTGGCTTGTAATACTAGTGTAATACCGGTGATGCTGTCAGTGCCAAGGCTACGTAAAAAATAAAGCTGCATCTCTCATTTCTTGTCATTTGTTCCTCTTTATTATTGTATTTTGTTGTATAAAGATGCCTTTGATTATGGTCCCCAGACACAACTTTGCATGGGCCCCCAGAAATTATAAGCCCGCCCCTGCTCAGCATCATGGCTGTTGGGAGCCAATAACAATCCTGCCGCAGTACAGTATCTTCCCTGCAGTACTAAAGTTTCATTACCATCACTTTAAGGGTGACCATAGCCAACCCTGACCATGGTCTGTCCCTGCAATGCTATAGCCTCAGCTGACAAATGCGCTCCTTGACTAGACCACATTGGGTACAGGGCTCAGCAGCTGGTGTGCTGGTATTGGGCTGTTACAGGCCTGGTAAATCCTGGGCTAATGTTTGGCCCCAGTTAACCCATAGGAGCCTATACTAAATCATTTGTTACGGTAACAGCATGGTTATTCCTTACACTTGGGATATACATCCAGTAGATGGCGCTGGACTGCAGAGACAGAAAAGTGGCTCCTCCCGGCCCCATATATACCAGGGACCTCCCACAAAATCTCCAGTTCTTCTCTGCAGTCCTGGCTGCGATGACTAGAAGATGGCTCTCTCTACTCACAGGAGAGCGGGGCTATTAGCCTGCAGCCCTGTAGGACTATTCCCACCCGTTTCCTTTTATTGCCTCCCAGCTTAGGCTGCTCTGGTTCGGGTGAAGGTAGGCAGCACCGCTGTCAGGTGCTAAGGAGCGCTGCTCCAACCGCAGTCCCCCACCAAAGGGTAGGCGGTATAGGCCCATGGTGAGCCATATGGGATGCCCCCGCATTTTATGCTCCTCGCCCCCTGTCCCTGCAGTTGGCTCCCTTTAGACTGGTCGTCGCTTCCCCTTCGCTCTCCCTTGTAGATCTCGGGGGGGGGGGGGGGGGTGTGCATGTCTATACTATATGTAGTGTGTTGTGTTTGATCCCTTATGAATTGATTGCGCTGGTTTCTTTTGCCGCCGCCGCACGCTTGTACTACGTTCCGCGGTCGGCGGCGCCATCGCCTCAGGCGCTGCTGCGCCATCATTGGCTGGCCTTGTCAGGTGGGCGCGTTTTTCGCGCTCTTCAGGGGGGGGGCCTTGCGGCTGACGTGTTCTGCATCACTATCTCCACGGCCCGCCCCTCGAGGTATATGCGGGCACCATTTTAGTTCTCTGCTGCATGTGCCTTGCGTCTCCCTATCGTGGTCCATAAGTGCCCCTGCGGGCTGATTTATTTATATATTTCTCTGTATTGCATATTGCTTATGGGTTCTTTTGCTTATGTCTTGCAGGCGGGTCAAACGTTGTGGTTTCTCCCAGTCCTATCCCCTCTATTTAGTGTTAACTCTTACTGGAGGGCTATTATATTTCATTACTCCCACTTCCCCAGCGGGTTATTGGGGCATCCCCGGTTGCTATTATTATCGTTAATCCCTATTGGCCTGTTGTGCCGTGATAATCACCATATGGAGGCTTCTCAGGATAATGTGCTCGGGGTTCCTTCGGGACAAGCCCGGCTGTGTGTGGCGTGTGGGGTATCCCCTATAAGGGATGATGTCAGGGTGTGTGTACCCTGCGCCCGGCAGGTACTTGCGCTGCAGTCTGGGTTACCTGCGGCTGGGCCTAGTGCTGGGCCTCTGGCTTCGCCTACCCCCCCATGCTTACATCTGACTCCCAGTGAGATGCATACCAGTGGGGAGTCTCAACCTGATTTGGCTGCCCGGGTGGCCAGCATTGAGAGACATATTGCTGGTTCTGGTCCGCGTAAGGCTCCTGCTAAGCGGCGGCATCTGGCACCTGGTGTTACTCTCTTTCCTGTGGAAGCTGAGGAGTTTTTTGATATTACTGGATATACCCCCCTGGAAGAAGGGGAATTATTCTCTGATTCAGAATCATCTAAGGATCAGCCTAGGAGTTATGCTGAGTCTGGGTCTGACCCATGGGCTTCAGATGATACTGACAGACTTTTGGCTCACATTTTTGAAGTGCTATGTATCTCTCCTCCTGCCGTGGCCCCGCGGCAGCAGGGGGAGCTGTTTCATACTGTTAAGCCATGTTTAGAGTTTCCTGAACAAACTCACTTTAACTATCTGACTCTCAAGGAGTGGGAACGGCCTAGCCGGCTTCCCGGGGTACCAAAGAGTTGGGATAAGAGGTATCCCTTTCCTGCTGAGATGGTTAAACGTTGGTCATGTCCTCCAGAGGTGGATGCACCAGTTCTGGCGTTGTCTAACACATCTGTCATGCAATCTCCTGACTCTACTACACTGAGGGATGGGGAGGACAGGCGCATGGATCAGTTGGCTTGCATTGCCTTTGCCTGTGTTGGGACCGCGCTCCGTCCGGTCTGTGCCTCTGCTATCACGGCTGTTGCTATTTAAAGCCTGCTCAGGGGTCTCTTAGATGGGGCCCCTGATGATGCTGGCAGTGAAGAGTATAGAGCTCTTCTGCGTTGTGAGGAATTTGTTGCATATGTTCTCTCTGCCCTGGATGATACCATTAGAATGATACCATTAGAAGGGGCTGCGCCTCTTTGGAGAACGTCTGGACTTTTTTGCTGAAGGTGGCAAGTTACCTCAGCGTAGAAGGCATCCTTTCAGGGTTCAGGTGCCTTTCTCCTTCCTTCAGGGGCTCCAGAATTGGATGGGGAGCTTCCTTTGCTGGAGCCCGTGGAGATTTTTGGGGCAGGGGCAGAGGACGTGGCCGCCCTGGCCCCACCTGGGGTCCCAAGACAAAGTCCTCCCCCAAGCCCCCTCAGGCATGAAGGGGTGCCCTCACCCATCCAGGTGGGGGTACAGCTTCGGCTCTTGGCTCACGTCTGGAGGCATCATGTCTCAGACCGGTGGATTCAGGAGGTAGTATCCTCCGGTTACAAGATAAGAGTTTGCAGCCTGGCCGCCCCCAAGATTCATCAAATCTCAGTTAGCTCAAAACCCCTTGTCAGCTCAGTGTCTCTCCCTGGCTGTCCAAGGCCTTCTAGACCTAGGTGTCATCTGCCGGGTGCCCTTGAAGGAAAGGGGCAAAGGCTATTATTCCAATCTTTTCATTGTACCCAAAAAGGATGGGTCCATCAGACCTATCCTGGATTTAAAGCTTCTCAACAAGTTTGTCAGATTCAGACACTTTCGCGTGGAGACTCTGCACTCAGCTGTGACTTTCCTGACCTCTGTAGACATCAAGGATGCTTACTTTCATGTACCTATCTTTCCAGGTCATCAGAGGTTCCTCAGGTTCGCTCTGGAGGATCAGCACTACCAATTTGTGGCCTTGCCCTTCGGCCTCACCTTGGCTCCCAGGGTATTCACTAAGGTGCTGGCAGGAGTGATGGCCCTACTGAGATCTCAGGGCATTCGCATTCTTCCCTACCTGGACGACATGCTTATTGCTTCTCAGTCTTTCCATCAGGCAGAGCTGGACACTCAGAGGGTGGTGTCCACACTGGAATCATTCGGCTGGGTGATCAATCACCCCAAATCTTCCCTGTCTCCTTCCATGGTGAAGAATTTTCTGGGCATGATTCTGGATTCAGCTCAGGTCAAGATCTTTCTTCCTCAACAGAAGGTGGAGGTCCTTCAGGAGAAAGTTCAGCTCCTGCTGTCTTGTCCTCATCCACCCATCAGGCAGGGAATGCAGCTGGTGGGCCTGATGGTGTCCTGCTTCAAGGCGGTTCCATATGCTCAGTTCGACATGAGGCCTCTTCAGCTTCACCTCTTGTCAGTATGGGATCGGGACTCTGTGTCCCTGGATCAGGTGTTTGTCTTGTCCCCTCAGGTCAGGCGGTCTCTAGTGTGGTGGCTGGACTCAAGGAACCTGCTGGGGGGCAGGTCTTTTCTGGCCCCCTGCTGGGAGACTGTCACCACGGATGCCAGTCTGACAGGTTGGGGGGGATTCTGGAAGTCCCTGAAGTTCCAGGGTCAATGGGGCCCTCAGGAGGCCCATGCCCCTATCAACATTCTGGAATTGAGGGCAATCAGGTTGGTTCTTGCCCACTTAACCCCACACCTGAGGGGTCAGGCTGTTCACCAGACGGTGGTTGCCTACATCAATCATCAGGGAGGGACCCGGAGCAAGAGGGCCCTCAAGGAAGTGTTACTGATACTGTCCTGGGCGGAGGAAAATGTTCCCTGCATCTCAGCTGTGTACATCCCGGGGGGTGGAGAATCTGGAGGCAGACTTTCTGAGCAGGGGGACCTCAGCAGCAGGGTGTTTCGCTCCCTGTGCCACCACTGGGGTCAGCCGGATGTGGATCTGTTTGCGTCCCGTCACAATCACAAGCTTCCAGTCTTTGTCTCTCTGTCCCAGGATCCTCTGGCCTTGGTCACGGATGCCCTGGCAATGTCTTGGACGAGGTTCCAGCTCCTGTATGTTTTTCCCCCGTTTCCACTGCTGGGCAGGGTGCTGCGCAAGATAGTTCAGGAGGGGGTGCCAACCATCCTGGTGGCCCCCTGTTGGCCAAGAAGAGTGTGGTTCGCAGACATCGTGCATTTGGCAGTAGGTCAGTACGCCCTGCCATGGGTTCCAGATCTGCTCACTCAGGGACACCTACGCCACCCCAATTAACAATTGCTGGCTTTGACGGCCTGGCTGTTGAAACCTCCATCTTGATGGAAAAAGGGCTGCCTGCCTGGGTGGTGAATACCATGATCAGGGCTAGGAAGAGGTCCTCTTCTTCCATCTATTATAGGATTTGGCGTACTTACATTGACTGGTGTGAGTCCCACTCGATTCCCTGTCGTGTGTTTTCTATTCCTAGGATTCTGGAGTTTCTCCAACATGGTTTGGATATGGGTCTTCAGCTCAGTACTCTGAAAGGCCATGTGTCTGCTTTGGCTATTTTTTTCCAAAGATCCTTTGCTCAGCATCCCCTGGTCAAGACCTTTTTCCTGGGAGGTAAGCCTGGTTTGGATATGGGTCTTCAGCTCAATACTCTGAAAGGCCATGTGTCTGCTTTGGCTATTTTTTTCCAAAGATCCTTTGCTCAGCATCCCCTGGTCAAGACCTTTTTCCCACGTTAGCCTATATTACCAGTCTGGGACTGGAACTTAACCTTATATGCCCTGCAGGGGTCTCCCTTTGAGCCCTTGCAAGGGGCTCCTTTGTCCATTCTCACGCTTAAGGTGGTCTTTTTGGTGGCTATCACTTCTGTTAGGCGTGTTTCTGAGTTGGCAGCGCTTTCCATCAAGACTCCTTATTTTGAGAGACACCAGGACAAGGTGGTGTTTCGTTTTAAGCCAGATTTTCTGCCTTTCATCTCAATCAGGACATTGTTTTGCCTTCTCTGTGTCCTAATCCCAGTAACCCTAAGGGAAGGGTTTGGCATTCTTTGGACGTAGTCAGAATTCTGACGTTCTATTTGGTGGCTACTGAATCCTTCAGGAAGACTGATGCTTTTTTTGTGCTTCCGTCTGGACCTAAGAAAGGTCTGGCTCCAGCTAAGTCCACTATCAGCAAGTGGATCCGTCAGGCTGTGATACAGGCCTACTCTGCTAAGGGGAAGGAGCCTCCCTTCCGCCTTACAGCTCATTCTACTCATGCTATCGGTGCCTCTTGGGCTTTTCAGCACCAAGCTTCTGTTCATAGTTTTTCAAAGTTTTACAAGGCTGATGTTAGGGCCTCAGCTGATGCTGCTTTTGGCCTCGAAGTTCTGCAGGCGGCTGTGGTTTAAACTGTCTGCTGTTACTTTTAGGGATCCCACCCTACCTTACGGACACTGCTATTGGATGTCCCAAGTGTAAGGAATATCTTCTGGAACAGGACGTGCTGTATACTTAGAATAATACAATTCTGTGATTACTCACCTGTAGAATTGGTATTATATGTATACAGCACGTCCTGTTCCACCCCACCCTTGTTATCATTATCTTTAGTTACCTCTTCATGGTGATTGTTCTTATGTTCAAATTTTCATATAATGGTTATAGTTCTCCCGGTCTCATTTTAACTGCTTTTCAATACTGGGGATTTTGTGGGAGGTCCCTGGTATATATGGGGCCGGGCGGAGCCACTTTTCTGTCTCTGCAGTCCAGAGCCATCTACTGGATGTATATCCCAAGTGTAAGGAATATCTTCTGGAACAGGACGTGCTGTATACATATAATACCAATTCTACAGGTGAGTAATCACAGAATTGTATTTTTAATCTTCATAATTTAAATCACAATTAAGCCATCCAAGCAATAAAAAGGTGCTCCTGAACATTTAAAATAAACAGACTCCAGACTGAAAAATGATGTATGATTAAGGACTTTTGCTCGAAACGCGTCACAGGTCCCATCTGTGGGATATTTTTCAGTCTGGACTCTGTTTATTTTTAATGTTCTGGAGCACCTTTCTATTGCTTGGATGGCTTAATTGTGATTAAAATTATGAAGATTAAAAGTAAAATTTTATAATAAGAAGAAGCTGTACAATCTACTTCCTGCCTTCCTTCGTTCTAAGGAAGGGTCTCCTGCTCCGTGCTTCTGTGCTGTGGGTGAGCTGGTTAACATTTTGCTTTCAGATTGAGGAGGGCCTCACCATACAGAGAAGAGATTTGGTCTAAAAGTGAATGGAATGCCATTGTACATGGCTCTAGTAAAGGTTTGAGGAGCCAAAGCACCCGAACCTTGGCCTTGCTTTTTTTCACCATGCATAGAATATGTTCATTATTACATGAGATAGAGGAATAATGAAAACCTTTCTTATTGTATATTTTTTAATTACTGTGAATATGTGCATTCAGGCTGGACTCTGGGAAGCAGAACAGTGCCAGTCAGAGCACCCTGGAGAAGATTGATAACATCACAGAGGATGAAAATGTCACATCAGAGAACACACCGCCTGCAGGTAAGTGAGGCTTTTCTCAGTATGAGCAGCGTGCAGCCATCTATTCCCCACTTTTATCACGTCATTCTTTTTTCAGACACAAACCCTTGGATTCTTGTGGTTGACAAATTAATGTCCATATTGCTGACTCTGCTGAATTTCATCCATGATACCCAAGTGCTCCTGTGGAGGCTACTAGAGCTGCACATCATCAAGATTGTGTCCACCATTGTCATCTGGATCTCCCTTAAAGAGGTTTTTTAAGCACTGTGTTCATTAGGATCTTTGTTGAGCATTAGATTATTAATTATATGAAAGAGTTACAAGGTGGGGGGTGCTTTCTTTGAGTGCTTAGAACAAAACCATTGTTGCCAATTACAGTAGCTCCAGTAAATAAAAACAAATTTTTCTCATTTTTTAATGTTTCTTTTTAATTATCTTAAAGCTGAACAAAACCCGGGAAATTGACTTTCCGGGGTTTTGTTTCATTCTCCCGAAGCGGGATGCACGCTGTGTGAAACTCCCCAGGAAGCCCCAAAAAACTGAGACGACGCATGTGCAGGCTTTTGTCTAACGAGAGCCGCCTTGCTATGACAGCGTTATTTGGCAGACGACTATCATTCTAATAAATGGAGAGTGGGTGCTGCACCCCCTGCATCCCCTGTATCCCGACCATGCTCATGCTTCCACCAGGACCTGTGCTCCCCATTGTAAACAATGAGAGCCATCTGCTGAATGCTGTCATAGCAGACGGCTTTCTTTAGCCCACGCATGCACCATTGGAGCTTGGCAAGCTTTTTGGGGCTTCCTGGGTGGTTTCACACAGTGGCACATCCCAATTCAGGATGTTCCCGGAGAAAATCCAGTGACTGGCCCTGAAATCTTTTACATTCCAAACTGGCCGCTGGCGGGTTGTGTTCCGTCTTTAAAAAGGAACAATAGACCTCCTTAGCCTCCCTCTCTCATATAGAATTTTGGATGTCAGCGTCTTCCAGTTTCCCGACATTCTGCTGTTTTTTCCTTCCCCCCTGGCATCCGTGCTGCACCCCCTGTATCCCGACCATGCTCATGCTTCCACCAGGACCTGTGCTCCCCATTGTAAACAGTGAGAGCCATCTGCTGGATGCTGTCATAGCAGACGGCTTTCTTTAGCTCACGCATGCACCATTGGAGCGTGGCAAGCTTTTGGGGGCTTCCTGGGTGGTTTCACACTGCGATGCATCCCAATTCAGGATGTTCCAGGAGAAAATCCAGTGGCTGGCCCTGGAATCTTTTAGATTCCAAACTGGCCGCTAGTGGGTTGTGTTCCGCTTTAAAAAGGAACAATAGTCAGCGTCTTCCAGTTTCCCGACATTCTGCTGTTTTTTCCTTCCCCCCTGGCATCTGGCAGCTGTGACAGACGCCAGGGAGCTAAGCCGGGGTCTCTGCTGTGCTGTCCCCCGCCCTCGCTAGGTGCAAGGAAATCTTGAGGCTTTTGCCTGTATTTCCTGGCCAGAGATGAGCAGCGCAGATAATACACTGTGCAGACGTGAGATCTTGGGGACAATGCAATGCATCCTGGGATTGAAGACTGAAGAAAAGATGGCGCCGCACTAAGGATAGCGCCAGGAGAAGAACAGATTTAAACTGCCAATTGTTTACTCAGATCTTTAAAGGGAACGGAGGGCGGAGTTTGGGGAGTTTTTGAGAACTCTCCCAGACTGTCCAATGTTCCTCTTTAAATTTTACCTAAACTTTTAGGTTATTTTGGGTTTTCCCGCCTGGTCGCCCCTCAAACTTACCTTACCGATGTTCTTGTCCAATCAGCGACATATGCTGTGTATACTAATGTGCGTTATACGGCCCTGTTTCTTACAAAGCTCACATCCCCGGCCGAAGGGAGCCGAGTGCACTACCAGCCGCAAACCCCACCTCAGCTTCTAGTTGTGGCTTGCCCGTGTCTCTCACTCAGAAAGGCCAGACGTAGATACACACACGGCTAAAGGTGAGTGGGGATGTGGCTGCGACGCAGAGAGGCGGCAAGGGCTTCGGTAGAATGTGAGTGTATCAGGACTTCAGAGGCTATCACACATGCCAAAGCACATGTAATAAAAAGTATTGCGGGCGGGAGTGCGTGTGATGCATAGAGCGCCAGCGCCAGGTGCCCGGCAAGGAAAATGGCGGCAAGCGATTACTGTGGCATCTGCGGCAATTCCGGGTGAAGGTAAGTCTCTTATTTTATTTGCTTTATTACATGTGCTTTAACGCTAATAAGAGGGATATATTGATATTTAACACAGGGGTTGGAGTGGCCCTTTAAAATACAGTGCCTTGAAAAAGTATTCACACCTTATTTCTAAAAGTTACAACTACAAACCTAAATGTATTTTTTTTTTAGATTTGATGAGAGCAACACAAAGTAGCAAGTGTCTGTGCAGTGTAAAGAATATGATACATCCTTTTTCTCAGTTGAAACAAAATATAAAACTAGATAGATATAAAGTGTGGCGTGCATGTCTTCACCCCCCGAGTCAGTACTTTGTAATTTCAATTACAGTGGTAAGCCTATTGTGATATGTCTCCAGCAGCTTTACACATCTAGAGGATATTTGTGCCCATTCTTCATTGAATATCACTAGCTCAGTCACATTGGATGGAGAGTGTTTGTGAGCAGCAGTTTCTGAGTCTCTCTGGGATTTAGGTCTGCACTGTGACTGGGCCAGCACATGAATAGACTCCGAATGTAGCTTTGGCTGTATGTTTGGGGTGGTTGTTCTGTTGGTAGGTGAACCTACACCCCCAGTCTCAAGTCTTTTGAAGCCTCTAAAAGGTTTTACTCCAGGATTGCCCTGTATTTATCTCCATCCATCTTCCCATCAACTCTGACCCAGTCTTTGCTGGGGGAAAAGCCTCCCCAAAGCATGCTGCTGCCACCACCATGTGGGAATGGTGTGTTTAGGTGTGTATGCGCAGTGTTAGATTTCCTCCACACATAGCATTTGGAATTCAGGCCAGAAATGTCAATATTTGTCTCATCTGAACAGAGCTCCTTCTTCCACATAGTTGCTGTTTCCTCTACATAGCCTGAGGCAAGCTGCAAACAGGCCTTCTTATGATTTGCTCTTAAAAATAGCCTTTGTCTTGCCACTCTTCCATAAAGGCCAGATTTGTGGAGTAATGAGTAAGGACCCGCAGGTGTGAAATGCATAGACGTTTCTGATGTAAATACTTTGCATTAACTTTTTATAGATGTATTTATAGATGTATGTGTAAGTGATAGACAAGTCAAAAAATTAATACCAGTAACTTACCTTACATTGAGTGGCTGCAGCATTGTGCTTCCTCTTGTCTTTTTAGTGAGGAAAGTCACTTCCTCATTCAGCTTTCAGTCCCCACCCCGCTGACCTGATCCATCAACCTTCAGTGGATCAAGAATGGAAACACCTCCCCCTCCTCTCACACTCATCAGTGTGCTTACATCACATCGCTGTCGCCACGCCCACTGTCTTCATTTTTTCTCTGCATCTCTGTCACGATAGCACTCTATCAGCCCAACCAAGATGCTAGAGAGAGTGTGATGGTGAAAGGGTTAAAGCCACCAGACTCATGGGTATTCACTACTAGTCCCAGCAAGTCACCAAATTAACCCTTTGATAAACGTGTTTCACCAGAGCTTCCTTCAGAAAGGTGAGCTCATATATTTAGAGATCAAAGGCCAGAGCTGATTAATTAAACATTTAATCTGATAAATAGGTATCACAGTGCTAGATGTAATATACAGCAACAAATGACATACAGGTACAAAAATACATTAAAGAGTACAGCAAAGATCAGTTCAGCAAATAAAAAGAAAGTCCTTACAGTATAATGGCGTAGCAGTCCTTGTGAGTGAGTCTCCAGCTGTTGCTTAAAGGAGCAGTATCGCGAAATTTGCATTAAAAAAGATAAATAATTAAATAGCCACACAATAGCTTATAACATGTGTATGAATAATCTGGCGATAGAAAAAGAAAAAAATATATGCCTCTCTTTTAAATTGTATAATTAAAATGGATCAGTCCATTTGCTGAATAGGGGGATCTGCTGGCTTGTATTTAGTGAGCTGCTTCATTTAGCCCACTGGTCTCCTAGCAACACTTTACCTCAGAGGCTGACACTGTAATCAGTGGTAACGGCTGTGTGTGTGTGAGGTGCTGCTTTTGTTATGAGACCAGGTGACTCAAATGTGTAAAATCTATACAAAATAAACCAAACTGACTGAAAATAACTGAAATTCTTCTTTGAATAACTGTGCAGGAAAATCTAAAGGTATTAAAGTGGAACAAAACCCCATTCTAAATCGGGATGCCCCACTGTGTGAAACGACCCCTGGATAACCACAGATCCCCCCATTTTTCTGGCGCGCTCACGCAGATAGTCATTTAGACAGGCCGGGCGGCCAGGAAGGTTACTGCTCAGGCTCCCCATCTGCGTGCAAACAGAGCTGATTGGATGAGAGCCCGCGCATGCGCTGTGGGACAGGGAAAGGTACGTTTTCACAGGCAAACTTGGGGATTTCACATATCAGGGCATCCCAAGTCAGGATGCCCCTAGGGGCACAAAACAAAACTCCAGATAGTGAAAATCCTGGGTTGGGCTTTGCTCAAAACACACAAAGCTGAAAGAAAGATCATATGGAAAAAAGAAAAATAAGAATATGAAAGAAAATGGTAAACTGAAAGATTCTGCAGCAGAGCCAACATGACGGGAAAACTGTCAAAATCAGCTAAATGACTTCTAGAGCTTTTCTCTTTGTTTTAGATATATAAGTTCTGGCCAGGCAATGTTGCAATGTGATGCTGGATGGCTGCCAGCACTGAACAGCTGAGACTTTGATACATTCTCCTCAGCATGGAACTGATACATTGTTTCCCCCTCTCCTCAGCATGGAACAGGCCAGAGTGTCGGCTGCCGACACTGACAAGACATAAACATGAGCTATTAGCCTCCAGCTGTTCAACACACACATCATTTTTTTCTACATTTGTAATTCTTACTCCAACACCTACCTACATTCCAAGTACCATTTAAATATAAGTCACCAAGAAAAATTCGCGATACTGCTCCTTTAAGGTCTTATGTCCAGCGTTTGCCAAAGGCTTGTGACCTAGGTTTCTGATTTAGGTTTCTGCCTTAGACTGTCCTTAGCATTAGGTTTTATTAGCTAAATTTAGGAGGGAAAAGCCTCATCCCCCCTTCCCCCTGACCCCAGCTGGTGAGGGCATTTCTCTCCCAGGTCCCTTATCTCAGTTTTATGGTGGGTCCAGAGAACCTCCCATAAAACTGGAATACACAAAACAAAAGTCTGAGTGACCCCTCACCCAGGTCTTGGACTATACATTATACACAAATACAATCATAATACACATGCCTATTCTATAATCAGGCCTTGGGCCTGACACTTCCCCCTTAGGATGGGGACAGAGAGATCTAGCCTCTCCAGGCTGATAGATCTGTCTCCATTAACGTCTATTTCCCCCTGACGTGATAGTCCATCTTCATTTTGATGCAGGCTTCCTTTCCTGTGTTGGACAGTTAAATTATATTGTTGGAGGATAAGACTCCAGCGAAGCAGTTTGCCATTGTTACCTGACACTCTGTCTAACCAATGTAGAGGATTGTGATCAGTTATGACAGTAAAATCCCTTCCATACAGGTAGGGCTGTAATTTTTGCAAAGCCCAGACCACAGCTAGACATTCTTTCTCTATGACAGCATAGGCCACTTCTCTAGGCAATAGCTTCCTACTAAGATATAGTATGGGGTGTTCTTCTTCATTGGAGTTCACTTGGCTAAGAACAGCCCCCAGCCCAACATTGGAAGCATCTGTTTGTACCACGAACCTCCTACTGTAATCAGGGGCCTGGAGGACCGGAGAGTTGGACAAATCTGTCAATAAAGGCCTTATTACAGTCCTCAGTCCAGGTAATTTGCTTGTACACTTTCTTTTTAGTCAAATCTGTGAGGGGTTTGGCTATCTTACTATAGTCTGGGACAAATCTACGATAATAACCTGCTGTCCCCAGAAAAGACATGACCTGTTTTTTGGTCTTAGGAATTGGCCAGGCCATAATAGATTCCACCTTACTGGGCTCAGGGCATAGAGTCCCTCCTCCTACCCGATGTCCCAGATACTGCACTTCTGTCATGCCAACTTGACTCTTCTCTCGTTTGATGGTAAGCCTTGCCTCAGCTATTTATTTTACCACCTTGCCCAGGTGAATCAGGTGCTCCTCCCAGGTCTTGCCAAATATGGCAATATCATCCAAGTAAGCCACTGCATATTCCTTGTGGCCCTCTAGCAGCTGATCGACTAGTCGCTGGAAAGTGGCTGGGGCATTTTTCATCCCAAATGGCATGACACAGCACTCAAACAACCCAAAGGGAGTGATAAAGGCTGACCGCTCCTAGGCCTCTGGGGTCATAGGGATCTGCCAGTATCCTCGGCTCAAATCCATGATAGTGACATATTGGGAACCTGCTAGATGATCAAGCAGTTCATCTATTCTGGGCATGGGGTAGGCATCAAATGTAGTCACTGCTTTTAATCTTCGGTAATCCACACAAAACCTGGTGGATTTATCCTTTTTGGGCACCAGGGCTACTGGGGAGGCCCAGGGGCTTTTAGACTTCTTAATTACCCCTAGCTTTAACATGTCCTTGATCTCCTTCTGTATGTAGGCCTTTATTTCTGGGGATACCCGGTAGGCTACCTGTCTAAGCGGTGGTTGGTCCCCCGTATCAACATGGTGGGTGGCTAATGTAGTTCGCCCTGGCTTCCCGGTAAAGGTGGCACTGAAGGGGCCCAATACCTGATTTAGCTGCCTCTTCCTTTCATCTGAGAGCTGTGGAATGATCTGCACATTCTGAAGGGATCCCTGGCTCTTAGCTTCCTCCACTAGGTCTAGTAAGAGATCAATAATCACCTCTTCCTCTGGGGAAGACACTGAGTACCACCTCCTCAGGGTCATAGTAGGCCTTTAACATATTAATGTGGTACTGTCTCTGCCTCTGACCTTTCTCATCAAGGGCTACTACGTATGTGGTTGGTTCTGGGCACTGTAAAATGGTGAAAGGACCCTCCCAGGCAGCCTGTAACTTATTCTGCCTAATGGGGTTTACAACCATTACCTTCTGTCCCACCTCATAGACTTGGTCCCTTGCATTGCGGTCATACCAGTACTTCTGCCTGGACTGTGCTGCTCTGAGGTTGTCATGTACTAGCCCAGTCAATGCCTGCATCCTGTCCCTGAACTTTAGAACATACTCTACCACAGAAGTCTCAGGGGTATGTTGCACCCCTTCCCACTCCCCTCTAACTAAATCTAGGGGTCCCTGCACTTTGCGGCCATACAATAATTCAAAAAGCGAGAAACCTGAAGTCTCTTGGGGTACCTCCCTGTAAGCAAATAACAAATAGGGTAAGTACTTTTCCCAGTCCCTACCTTCTGATTCTACAAAGGTTTTTAACATTTGTTTCAAGGTCCCATTGAACCTCTCCCAGAGACCATTTGGGGGTGGTATGGGCTTGCTACATTCACCTTCTTACAGAGACTTTGCATTAGATTGGACATGAACTGTGTGCTCTGATTAGCTGGCATTTCTCTGGGGAACCCCACCCTGCAGAATATACTGATCAGCGCATCTGCCACCTTATCTGGCCGGACAGAAGATAAGGCAACAGCCTCAGGGTACCTAGTTACATAATCCACCACAGTAAGAATAAATTGTTTTCCTGTGCTGCTGGGTATAGCTAGAGGCCTCACAATATCCACTGCCATTCGTTCAAAGGGTACAGATATGACTGGTAGGGGCATTAGGGGATCACGAGTAACATCCCCAGACTTACCCACCCTCTGGCAGACATGACAGGATCTACAGTAACTAGCAACAGCAGTACCCAAACATGGCCAGTAGAAATTGTGTGGCAACCTGGACTTTGTCTTGGCCACTCCCAAATGTCCTGCCAGGGGGGTCTCATGGGCTAACCTCAGCAGCTCTTTCATAAACTGCCTAGGAACCACTAACTGCCTTTCTCTCTCCTGGGGCCCTAGCATGCCTTTGGTAAGGGACTCCCAATACAAGATATTGTATTCCCAATATATCCGATGCCCATCGGTGGTAGCACCTGGCTGTTCAGTACGTTGTCTCAGCCCTTCAAGGGAAGGATCACTATGCAGGGCTTCCCGGAACTGTTCATTGCCCTCCCCCCATCTTGTGGCATCAGGGGGCACATTTCTCTCAGGGGAACTAGCATCTCCACCCTCCTCTGCGTTGGCTTGCAAGTCACACAACTTTCCCCTTGCATCACGATGCTTCCTTCTTTTTACAGCTACAGCCCTGGTACACTTCTGACTTGTAACCACTGCCACCATTGGTATGCCTCCCTGGGGTTTACCTTCCTCCCCCTCAGTCCCGGACATAACAATGTTACAGGCATCATACACATGCACATCACTCCTTCCCTCCTCCTTCTCCTCAGCCATCTCAGGCTCACAGGATGGGGACATATCACTCACTTCTGGTCCCTCATCCTTACACGTCACCAGGGGCACACCAACCCCTCCCCTTAGCCCATCTCCACTAGGTTTTGACATTGGCAATTCATTGGCATTACATTTTTCAATACACCCCGCTTCACCTTTTGGAAGACATAACTGGTTCAGTCACAGGTAAACATTTATCAGCCCCCTGCACTCCCAGTTATCACATTTCACAGTGTCCCCCAAAGTCTTGTACAGTACCTTAGAACGATCAGGGCTGTCTCCTAGCCCCTCTGGTGTGCAGGCAGTGTCCTCCGGAGCATAATGGCAGAGCATCCGACCCAAATCATTCCCCAGCAGAACACTAACAGGGATGTCCTCAGAGACCCCCACCTCCCGCAAACCTTTGCCTGTACCCCAATCCAGGTACACACGGGCCATGGGCACAGCAGGTCACACACCTCCAATTCCTTTTAAAGCCATGGTTTTTCCAGGGATGATGTCCTCGGTATCCACCACTAAGGTAAAGGAGGCCCCTGAATCACGTAGACCCATGGTCACCTGGTTACCCACAGTTACACTCTGCAGGTTATCCGCTCTTTTCTCCACCATTCCGGACACCAGAAAAACGGCTTGGTGTCCTCCAACTGCCAAAGGAGAATTCTTCTTTTTGTTGGGGCAAGTGGCACTCAGTGCCCAATCTTGTTGCATCTGTAACATCAGCGGGTGTCCCCCTGACCCAATGTGGTTCCTGTTGCTTTTGGTGTGGATGGCAGGAATCTCCCAGTTGACATAGGGGCACTCTGTGGGTGTGCAGCTCCTTTCCAGGTATTTGATCCAGCTTGTGCAGAACCATGCTTCACTGTTGGTGCACGGTTATTAGCAAAGTCATCTCCTAGTTCTGCTGCTTCTGCGACTGTCTTGGGCTTGCGGTCCAAAATCCACTCTTTGGCTTCAAAGCTCCATGTTTGGAGGAACTGATCCAGGACCATCAAGTCCTCCCGGGCCTCATAAGTGGTGACTTGTAGGGCCCCAGTCCATTGCCTGAATGCAGTCCTTAGCTGACCTGCATGTTCAGTGCAGCTTTCTGTGGCGCTTTGATGTAAAGTCCCAAACCTCTTCCGATAGGCCTCCGGAGTCAGATTAGAACTTTTTAGCAGGGCAGATTTTATTGCCCCGTAGTCCTGGTCTCTTTCAGAGGGAAGAGAAGCAAACACATCCAGAGCTTTCCCTCGTCCCCACTGTTCTTTAGGAAGATGGAACTGCCAGCAAACCTTTTCAAATCCTCTCAGGAACATGTCCAGATCTCCATCTTTCTCCATCATGGGGAAATGTTCCAAGCGGGGTTTGTGGTCACCTTCACCCTGCACATCACTGCGTGCAGATAAAGCATCCCCTCTCAGCTTCAGAACCTCCAGTTCATGTCTGCGCTGGGCCTCTCTTTCTGCCGCCTCTCTCCCTCTTTCTGCAGCTCGTGCCTGGGCCTCTCTTTCTGCAGTTTGGTACTGGAGAAGCAACTGGAGTTTAATATTAGCATCCACATCTCCAAGGTGTTGTAAAGCAGTCCGCATATAAGAGTCCAAGGCCTCATGTGGAGTACTGTCCTGATGAGGAGTAATGTTGTGTCACCCAGTCCCAGCTGTAGGTCTTAGCAATAAGTTGCTCCTTGTTCTTTCCCCCTGTAGGGATCTCCTTTTCTTGGCACATTAGCTCCAGTGCGGGCTTGGACTGCTTGCGATATGCCTCCATATTTTCGATATGAAGCAGAGGAAGTAAAACAATAGATGGGGAGAACAGAACTGTCTTGCGCTCTTTTTGGTATGTCTTTTAGATCAGCAATGAGCTCTGTCTTTGGAATTTACACACAATAAGATGTATGCAATTTCTTTTAGTGCTAAGATTTTCTGGTAAAATCCAGCAAGCACTAAAAATCTCTAAATATGTCCCGATGCTGCCACCAGTTGTCACGATCGCACTCTATCAGCACAGCCAAGACGCTAGAGAGAGTGTGATAGTGCAAGGGTTAAAGCCACCAGACCCTTGGGTATGCACTACTAGTCCCAGCAAGTCACCAAATTAACCCTTTGATAAACCTGTTTCACCAGAGCTTCCTTCAGAAAGGTGAGCTCATATATTTAGAGATCAAAGGCCAGAGCTGATTAATTAAACATTTAATCTGATGAAAAGTTATCACAGTGCCAGATGTAATATATAGAAACAAATGACATACAGGTACGAAAATACAAGAGTACAGCAAATAAAAAGAAAGTCCTTACAGTATAATGGCGTAGCAGTCCTTGTGAGTGAGTCTCCAGCTGTTGCTTAAGGTCTTATGTCCAGCATTTACCACAGGCTTGTGACCCAGCTTTCTGCCTTCGGTTTCTGACTTTCTAAATTTAGGAGGGAAAAGCTTCCTCCCCCCTCCCCTCTGACCCCAGCTGGTGAGGACATTTCTCTCCCAGGTCCCTTATCTTAATTTGGTTTTACGGTGGGTCCAGAGCCAGCACATCCTGCTTCTTCAAAGGCTTTTGACTTCAAAGAAGGAAGTACCACAAACAGACCCCCCCCCATAAAACTGGAATACACAAAACACAGTCTGAGTTACCCCTCACCCAGGTCTTGGACTATACATTATACAATCATAATACACATGCTTATTCTATAATCAGGCCTTGTGCCTGACACATATAATCAGAGATTTTGAGATGTTTTGACATGTTTCACTGTTCCCATGGAGAATAGGGGTGGGGAAAGTGGACAGGGCCTTTAAGTAAATGTCACTTTGTATGATCAGTGGATCTTTATAGCTCCCTATAGTGAAAGATTTAGGTGTTAATAACCAACGTCCTTTTGTATTTCTATCGTGTCTTACATATGTGCTGTTACATCCTTAGGTGTCTCTGATGAACTGCCTTTTCTTCATGCCCTGGGTGTTTGCCCTGCCGTATTCTCACCTCCGCCCATATGCATCCAACATCTCTACTGTCTGGTCCTGCGTGATGGTCATCTGCAAGATGATGTATCAGCTGAAATTTGTGAAACCTCTTGAATTTTCCTCCAACTGCACAGAGGTTAGTACATACCCTGTAGGTGCTAGCTCAGCAGAATTATCAGAAATCTTTGGCAATGGTTTGCCTGCATCACCTGGGGGGTAAGGGTTATTAAAGACTTTAGGGTCACTTTAAAGAGGAACTTTCTGGGAGGTTAAAACCTCCCCCAATCCTCGCTTGATTGCTTCTTCCACTCTGGTTCCATAATTGGGGAGTGTTTACTCACTTTGCTGGGGGATCCATCTTCTGGGTCTCTCGGATTCAGGGCGACGCCATCTTGCATTCCCATCAGGCACTGCGCAGTGGGATGCAATGGATCCTGAATAAAGGTTGAGAGAGTTGCCCCATTACTATTATTTATACAGAATCTTTCATGGCCTGGGAACCAATTCACCACCCAGTTTAACCCTATCATCACTGTATAATATTTAGCAAACAACCATATGAATCCTGTACAGAAACTAGGGGCCTTGGTTTGCATACAATTGCAATCTCATGTATTAAACCCCACGTCAAGATGCCCCTATTGGTGGGGTCCCTACTTCCATTTTTAAGGGCCCAAAGTTGGGGACATGCAATGCAATCAAATATTTCAGAGCTACTCACTTGGGAAGCTGCCAGCCTGCCTTTAGAACACTCCACAGAGAGAGATCCATATTGACTGAATTGATTGTCAGTTAGCGAACAGCTTAGCGCATGGTAGGGTGAGTATCGGGCCCTGAAGCAGGCAGCGGTGACATCAAAGAGGTAAGAAGGGGCCAATGGGGGGGGGAGTGGGGTCAGACCCTTTTTATTTTAGGTCTTTAAGCCTATTTTAAATTCTGAAACTTAAATTTTTTGGGTGAAACTGGGCAGCGCTCCTCTGGATCGTGTCATATTGTGTCTATGTATGTGGTTTTTGCCTTTGATAATAAAAGTATATGGATTTTTGAATTGTTCAGTGGTGTGGTTGTTTTTTTTGTCATAGATATGTATATATGTAAATGGTCTACCCCCATACTCTTTGTTTTGTCCTTGTGGTCATTGCCAGATTACTGCACACTCTATTGGTTATAATGATTGGCTAGTGTGGTGGGCGCATATTTGTTAGATTCATGAATAATATTACATGGAGAAAGTGGAATAACCCACTTGTCCCTCACTAGATCACTCTCAGCCTCCTACTACCACCTTAACATTTAATTACAACTGAGATCTGAACAACAATATATTTTTAACATTAATACATACAATACAAAATTTCTTTAAAAATCTTCAAGTCTCCAAAATTAGTGATGTAAAGCATAGCTGGTGTCTTATTTAGATGATGTTTCATAAACCGTGCTAGAATTCTCCAATGCGTTACGCATAGATAAGCTTCCTCAGGGAAGAATGTGTCCAGCTAGATTTTTTTGTACATTTTCATCTGCTTTTGGAAATCGGCTTCAATGAAATTCTTTTGTTGTCATCATAATTTTTATATATGAGATTCTGAGTATCAGTCAGTAGAGCACAGTAGGAGGGGGGGGGGGCTGACACACATAATATTAGAGGACGGGAGGCCAGCGTGCTTAGACAATGGGTAATTTAACAACAAAGCCGGCTCCCCTCCCTCTCATATAAAATTTTGGATGACAACAAAGGAATTTCATTGAAGCTGATTTCCAAAAGCAGATGAAAATGTACAGCAAAATTTTAACTGGACTCCCTGAGGAAGCTTATTGGAGATTGTGTAGCTTAAAAAATTTTAGAAGAATTTTTGTATACGAGATTTTTTTCTAGTAAAAACTAATGTAAAAATAAAATAATACATTTTTGTTCAGATCTCAGTTGTAATTAAGTTTTAAGGGGGTAGTAGGAGGCTGGCACCGATCTAGTGAGGGATAAGTGGGTTAACCCATTTTAACCCATTTTCAACCACTCCCACAGGGTGAAATTGATTTACAGAGGAGGTTTGCAGGGTGGGGCCAGTAAGATAAGGAGATTTGTGTTTTCCTTTTAATTATCATGAATAAGATTATAATGTTCTCCTTCCCAGGGTTTATATCGCAACGGAAGTCTCTATATCACGATCCCAGATGAGCTGTTACAGAAATCTTTATTATACGTAGCACCTGTAGACCCTGCTTTGTGGTGTGGAGCTCTGCGCAAATGTGCAGATAGTGTGTTGCCCTGCATCAAGGTATGAGTCCTTTTCGTTTAGATCAGCATTACACCTGGTCCTCTTACTTTTATTACACATTTGGAGTGTCTTCACTATTTCGCCATTGTACATTGTGTCATTGTACCTTTAAGCCCCAGAACCTGCTCTTGATTATGGTTTGGACCCATTGCTTAGGTAGGTTAGGATTTATCTGGGTGCTATTCCTGGCTTGCCTTCCTGCATTCCCTACAACTGTTAAAACGGAACAAAACCCAGCGTGGCCAGCCCTGGAATATAAAAGATTTTTCAGATAGATTTTTCAGCACGTCTACTCACCAGGGCATTTTGGAGCTGAAACTCCACTATTGCCTGCTGCTTACACACCCTTTCCAACATATGCGATGCCACAAACAGAGCTGTTTGCTGAACATTACATATGCATGGCAAATGGTTCTGATTGGAAAGGAGCCAGCGCATGTGCCATAGGACTGTGAACAGTTGAGTTTTACTGGGCATTCTGGGGGGTTTTACACAGCAGGTCACCCCAAATCGGGATGCCTGGGGGCAAGGAACAAAACTCAGGTCTAAAAAGGGAAGGTTAAATGTAAAAACAACCTAATGTTTGACTACCTACCACGCAGAAAATGTACCCTGGTTAGCTGCCAAAAAAAGCGATTATTGTTGAGATTCAGCCCCTTTTCTGTAGCCCTGGATTATATTTTTTTTCATAGTCCTGAAAAGTTGACCTATACAAGGAAACAGGAAGACAAACAAGCAAAGAAAGAAAAAGCTATCCTCCCCTGTCCATGCAAGAATTGCTGTGTCCCACACAATTTGAGGAAATATATGTCCACTTCTTAATGCTAAAAAAAAAAAAGGTGGTCATAAATAAATTAAATCTAGGGGGTGGCTCCATAAATGGGTCTAATGGCCCACATCAATTAACCACAATCAGACAAGAATGGATCAGTGGAAATGCCCGCTGTGTGAAGAATTAGAATTTGTTTGTTGGCTGAGTGACGGTCGTATTGTTTAGTCTAACATCAAATTTATTGTTCAGCACATGACAAATCTCCTGCATATATTTTTGGGAAAAATTAGAACAATCCTCCCTTGATGCCGGCAGGCAGGGGCACACTGCCCATAGGGAGACCCAGGCAAATGCCGGGGTGGGCTGCAATGCTTTGGGGCAGTCTGGGCTTCTACCTTTACTAACATTCCCATCCAATCCCAGCCCCATCATGCCCTTCACCACTCTATTCCCTCACCCAAGCAACCCCAGCCCATGCCCTTGTCCTAATGATATAGCCTCAGTCTTGGAGCACACTGGATGACTGGGCAGGAAGCAGCAGGGATGCCATTGGCTGGTCTTGGGCAGGCCAGGTGCTGGTAAAATCCCGGGCAGATTATTGGCCCCAGTCCACCACTGCTGGCAGGGGAGGGGGTGGCTGGGCTCTGGTAGCCGTGGCCTTATAGTGGAACAAATCTCAGATTAATTTGATTAATTATCACTCAGCCTTCCTCACTAAAGTTTTTTTTGTTTTTCTGTTGTTTCTTTTTGTAGAACAACCTCACCATTCTGGCTCTGATGGCTATTGAAGAGACAGTCTATCGCCACCAACTCTACTACCGTGTTCACAACAAGCTCACCACCCCTATTACCGGGAGCATCTTTGACAACATCACTCGAAGACATCTGGATGACGGCATGGTCAACTGTTTTAAGTACTTTGTTAACTACTTTTTCTACAAGTTTGGTCTGGAGGTGAGAGATGTTTGAACAGTTTGTTCATTATAAAAACTACTGTACACAGGGTCGGCTCCAAATTTAGTTGGGCCACTGGCAGTGGCGTGCTTAACCACCACGCAAACCATGCAAATGCATGGGGGCCCTCCGGGGCAGAGTCCGATCCGTGGCAATTTTTTGTTTAAAAAAATAAATAAATAACGGCACTCGAGTGTGGAGCAGATAGGAAGTCACTGTACACTTACATGATCCAACTGCTGCAGAATCGGCGTGCTCAGCTTCATCCAGTTAAGCAGGATGCTGTGACATCACATCACATGACATCACAGTAGCTAGCGAGCTGAATGGTGCAGAGCGGGCCACTCGTTGCGTCCCCGCTCACCCCTAGCAGTGGGCCTGCCTGGGCCAGCCAATCACTAATGGCTGCCCCGGGTATGCATCTAGCTAAAGGTAAAGCAAGGCCATGACCTGCGCATGTTTCATTGGAACGAGGTTAGGTAAGTGGGTGCAGCGATTTAATGGGGTTTCGCACAATAGGGGTCCTAGTTTGGGATGCTAGAGGGAGTAGACATTGGACGGTCATATGGGCAATTCTCAGACAATTCCCTATGTCATGGACAGACAATTCCGGGATGCCCCTCTGTTGGGCATTCGCTCAACCTTTTGACAAGCGAAGGCCACTTTCAGTAAGGGATTTGGAAACTTGGGCCACAATGAATAGGTTTAGAGTTGTTCATTTTAAATATTATAACAGGCTACTCAGTCTCCACAGACTCCATTATTTTTTGCTACCAATACACATGCCAATTGGCTTACCTCTCTGAATATATGGGTCTCTTATTATCAGGGCCGGATTAAGTGTGGTGGAGGCCCCTGGGCACAAAATCTGGTGGAGACCTCAGATACAGTATATTCTCAGTGTGTCACACACCCCGCTTCCCCTTTAATTCCGACGAAAGGGTTATCCTCCAGCAGGAGGCAACGTTGCAGAGAGAAGTCTTGAAAAACGAGCCCCTCCTGGCCTACATATACCTGGGACCTCCCACTTAACACCCAGTGTTTTCTCTCTGCAAGATGCGACAAGACAGAAGAAAGAAGTCTCCTGCTTGCAGGTAGCAAACCCGGGGCAAACCCCGGCACCCCCTCATGGTCTATTTCTGCCCAGCTACTTGTTTTGTTTACTTAGTAAGATATTGGAAGCCTCACAGCCTAGGCTGCTGGCTGGGCAATGGTAGACGGCACCTCATGGTGCCTAGGAGCTTATCTCCTCCGCTCGTCCCCACGCGTGGGGCAACGCGGTTAGCCGGCCGGTGATCCGGATTTGGGATGCCCCGTCCCGGTCCCCCCTTTTAGCCTGCCTTCTCCCGCTTGGTCCCTTCTCCCTTAGCGTGGGGAGGGGGGGTGGCGTTTCTGGGGTGCCTATTATGGTTTTTATTTTTGTCCAGGATGTGTGCATTTTTTTTTTTTTTTGTGAGGGCAGCTAGATAGACGCCGCTGCGGTCTGGCTGATTATGCCCCTGGGTGCGGGGGCTCCGTGTGAGTGGCGTGCTGAGTGTGTTTTTTTTTGCGGGCGGGGTGCCTGTTTCTGGCACCCGCCTCGCTCGTACGTGCGGCCGCGGTGCTCGTTTCTAGGGGGCGGGGCCGCGTTGCTTCGCGGCCCGCGCTGTGCTGGTGTGAGCGGGGGGCGGGGCCGGAGCGCTTCGCGCGCTTTGTCCGGCCCGCACTTCCCCTTCCTCGCTCCGGAGTTGTCTGTCTGCTGTCTGAGGTCTGCTCGAGGTGTGCGCACGAGGAGTGCTCTGTCTGGCAAGTTTTACTTTCTTTTCTGTGCTGTGCGGTGCCAGTTTAGGACATGCATATAAAGTATATTATTTCTATGTTGATGTGGCCAATTTGGAATTTTTCCTCTATGATTGTTTGTACTGATTCATTACTGTGCTGGTGCACTTTTGATAATGCCCGTTGGGAGTATAGAGGGCTGCATATTGATTTCTATATATTTAGATATATATATTTATATATACACATATATGTATGTGATTGCCAGTATACCTTTTGTATTTAATGTTTAGTGACTGTTTGTGTGTGTGTGCCTGTGTACGCTTGCTGCATACCTTTTTTATTTTCTGGAGGTTGATTGTGGTCTCTTTCTTACAGATCTGGGGATTCCCGCGCTGCGGTGGGTCTCCCGGTCTGATATACCTGGCTAGTCTTATTGGTTAAAATCCTCCCACTCCCGGGACTTTAATTATAAAAGGGGCATCCCGGGTTGCTTAATGCATAAATCCCTGGGTTATTGCGAATGCCATAATTTCACCATATGGAGGCCTCCGACATTACCGGAAACGGCTCTTTGGGGCTATCCAGGCTGTGTGGGGGTTGTGGGGCTCCGCTCCCAGGCGATGATGTCATAATATGTATTCCATGTGCACAGCGGAATATTGCGCGCCAGTCCGGCACTCTGGCTTCTGGCTCCTCGCAACCTCCGTCATCTCCTACACCCCCCCACCTATTCCGGACCCCGTGTGACGTTGTCAAAGGTGGGGATTCGCAATCCAAGGTGTGTGCACGGTTGGCCAGCCTCGAGAAAATGTTTTCCGCCGCGGTGGCTCAGAAGGCTACGGCTAAGCGGAGGCACCTTTCTCCGGAGTCGCCTGTTCCGGAGGATGAGGTGTTGGAAGTGTTGGATTGGTCCGATGGTCCCCCGGCTGAGGAGGGGGAGCTCTTAGAGGAGTCGGACGAGCCTGCAGACCAGCAATTGTTTGGTACCGCTGGCGATCAGGGGGTGTTCCTTGACACTCCTTCCATTTTGACTCAAATGTTTGAGATTTTGGCTTTGGGTCCGCCTGAGGCGGCCCCCCCGCCAAAGGGTGAGTTGTTTGATGTGCCCAAGCCACGTTTGGTGTTTCCCAGACAATAACACTTTGTGAGGGTTGTCCTTAAGGAATGGGAACAACCTACGCGCCTTGTTGTTCCTCCTAGTTGGGATAAGCGTTATCCCTTTCCGGAGGATTTGGTGAAGCTTTGGTCTGTTCAACCCTAATGTCGATGCCCCCGTGTTGGGGCTGTCTAACACGGCTGTGTTGCACTCCCCTGACACTACTACCATTAAGGATGGTGAGGATCGTCGGATTGATCAATTGGCTCGCCATGGTTTTATCAGTGCTGGATCGGCACTGCGGCCGGTTTGTGCTTCGGCGCTTCTTTTGATGGCTGTCAGGTCCATTGTTAGAGATTTGTACACAGATCTTGATCCCACTTGTGATGAGTTCTTTTCTCTCAAGCAGTGTGAGTCGTTTATTTCCTTTGTCATGACCGCCCAGGACGATGTGTAGCAGGACCGCGGCCCTGTTGGTTGCTATTCGTCGGTCGGTGTGGCTGCATCAGTGGACGGCGGACTTTAGCTCTAAGAAGTCGCTTACAGCTCTTCCTTTTGTGGGTTTGCGCCTGTTTGGCGACAAATTTGATTCGGTTACCAAGGGTGGTAAGTTGCCTCAACGCAAGAGGCCGCGTCGTTCCATTCGGGGAGCGGCTTCTTTTAGTCCCTCCTTTCGGGGAGCCAGAGCGGGCAGAGGGGCCTCCTTTCCCGCTACCAGGGGTGCAGGTTGGACCCGGGGGAGGGGCCATGGCTGTCCCGGTCAGTCCTGGGGCGCCAAGCCCAGGCCTGATGGCAAGCCCGCTCAGCAATGAGGGGGTGCCCTCACCCGTACGGGTGGGGGGACGGTTGCGACACTTCTCCCAGGTTTGGGACCAGGCGGTTCCGGACAGATGGATCCGGGAGGTGGTGTCGTCCGGTTACAAGCTGGAGTTCGAGTCTCGCCCTCCTTCACGGTTTTTCCGGTCTCGGGTGCCCACCGACCCTTTGGCCGCGCAGGGGCTCCTGGCGTCAGTGAAGAATCTTCTGGAAATGGCGGTCATCCGGCCGGTGCCGCACTTGGAAGTGGGCCTCGGGTATTACCCCAATCTTTTCACAGTCCCCAAGAAGGACGGGTCGGTTCGCCCCGTTCTGGATCTGAAGTTCCTCAACAGGTTCATCCGTACATGGAAACTCTGCGATCGGCCATCAGTTCTCTTCGGCAGGGGGACTTCATGACGTCCATAGACATCAAGGATGCTTACCTTCATGTTCCCATCTGCCAAGCTCATCAACGTTTTCTTCGGTTCGTGATGGAGGATCGGCATTTTCAATTCGTGGCACTTCCGTTTGGCCTTACCTCGGCTCCAAGAGTGTTCACCAAGGTGCTGGCAGGGGTGATGGCCATTCTCAGAACTCAAGGCATTCGCATCGTACCTTATCTGGACGACCTTCTCATCATGGCTCCTTCTCTTAATCAATCGGAGACGGACACCAGGACGGTGGTCTCCACGCTGGAAAGCTTCGGTTGGGTGATCAACTATCCCAAGTCCTCCCTCGCCCCGGCCAGGGTGGTGCCCTTTCTGGGAATGCGGTTGGATTCTTGTCAACACAGGGTGTTTCTGCCCCAATCCAAGATTTTTCTGATTCAGGAATTGGCTCGGTTCCTTCTTTCCAATCCTCGACCGTCCATCCGTCTGGGGATGAGACTGGTAGGGTTGATGGTTGCCTCTTTCGAGGCAGTTCCTTTTGCTCAATTTCACACAAAGACGCTTCAGCTTCATCTGTTGGCGTCTTGGGACCGGCGGCCACGGTCGTTGGATCGGCCCTTCCAGTTGTCTTCCCGGGTCCGGCAGTCCCTTCAATGGTGGTTGGTCTCGACCAATATCTTGAGGGGCAGGTCTTTTCTGACTCCTCTTTGGGAAATCGTCACCATGGACGCCAGTCTTTCGGGATGGGGGGGATTCTGGAAGGATCTTCAGTTTCGGGGGCAGTGGGGGCCTCGAGAGGCCCACTTGCCCATCAATGTTCTGGAACTGAGAGCCATCCGTCTATTTGACTCAGCATGTTCTGGGCCTTCCGGTTCAGGTTCGCTCGGACAATCGGACAGCGGTTGCTTACATCAATCATCAGGGAGGGACTCGCAGTCTGGGTGCCCTCAGAGAGGTGTCCCTGATCCTGACCTGGGCGGAGGCCCATGTTCCTTGTCTCTCGTCAGTTTACATTCCGGGTGTGGAAAACAGGGAAGCGGATCTGTTGAGCAGGTGCTCTGCCCGTCTGGGGGAATGGTCTCTCCATCCTCAAGTTTTTCAGTCTCTGTGTCTCCGGTGGGGGACAGCGGAGGTGGACCTGTTTGCCTCTCGTCACAATTGCAGGCTTCCGACCTTCGTGTCGTTCTCTCAGTATCCTCTGGCTCTGGCGGTGGACGCCATGTCTCTGAGCTGGGGGGAACTGGGGTTTCTGTACCTTTTTCCTCTGATACCCATGCTAGGCAAGGTGGTACGGAAGCTGGCTCTGGAAAGAGTGTCCGCCATTCTCATGGCTCCAAGGTGGCCAAGGCGAGTATGGTTCGCAGACATCGTTCGGCTGGCGGTGGATCAGGTCGTTCTGCCTCTTCGGCCCGATCTGCTCACTCAGGGTCGGCTGTGTTACCCCAATTTACCAACGCTGGGTTTGACGGCTTGGCTGCTGAAACCTTCATCTTGAAGGAGGAGGGTCTTTCTGACTCGGTTGTTAAGACTCTTATCTGTGCCCGGAAGAGGTCTTCTTCTACCATCTACTATAGGACTTGGAGAGCTTATATCGCTTGGTGTGAGGTTAGATCTTTGCCTTGTAGGGTCTTTTCAGTTTCCAGGATTTTGGATTTTCTGCAATCAGGGCTGGACTCTGGTCTCTTGAAAGGGTACTTTGAAAGGGCAGTTTCTGCCTTGTCTATCTTTTTTCAGAAGCCTTTTGCGCTTCATCCTTTAGTCAAAACTTTTTTCCAGGGGGTTATGCATGTGCGGCCTCCCAGGAAGCCATTGCTCCCTGTTTGGGACTTGAACTTGGTTCTTTCTGCTCTTCAGGCTCCTCCTTTTGAGCCCTTGCAGGATATTGCTCTTTCTACCTTGACTCAGAAGATTGCCTTCTTGGTGGCTATCACTTCCGTTCGGCGTGTCTCGGAGTTGGCGGCCTTGTCGATTCAGGCGCCCTACTTTGAGAGGCATCAGGACAAGGTGGTTTTTCGTTTCAAACCGGACTTTCTTCCTAAGGTTGTTTCTGCTTTTCATTTGAATCAGGATATTGTTCTTCCCTCCTTGTGTCCTAAGCCTAAGAATGACAAGGAGAGGGTTTTGCATTGTTTGGATGTGGTACGCTGTGTTAAGTACTATTTGCTTACTACTTCTCCTTTTCGTAAGACTGATGCCTTTTTTGTTGTGCCCTGTGGGCCTAGGAAGGGTTTGGCTCCGGCTAAGTCTTCCATTAGCAAATGGATTCGTCAGGCGGTTGTTGGGGCCTATTCGGCCAAGGGGAAGGTTCCCCCTTTTCGTACCACTGCTCATTCTACTTGTGCTGTTGGAGCGTCTTGGGCTTTTCAGCACCAGGCTTCTGTTGAACAAGTTTGTAAGGCTGCTACTTGGTCTTACAAGGTTGATGTGCGGGCTTCAGCGGATGCTGTGTTTGGCCGCAAGGTTCTGCAGACTGCAGTCGTTTGAGTTATGCTTCATTTTGCTGTCGGATACCCACCCCTTGTGGACACTGCTTTTGGATGTCCCTATCGTCAGAATTAAAGGGGAAGCGGGGTGTGTGACACACTGAGAATACCATTTTGTGAGTACTCACCTGTAAAATGGATATTGTCAGTGTGTCACACACCCCGCTTCACCCGCCCTTTTTTGGTATCCTGGATCCTCTATATGGTGAAGCTTTCCTTTATTTTATTTTATTTTGAGGTTACCGTTGGATTTCCTGGTACCTTGTCTTACTGCTGTTTGAATTCACTGGGTGTTAAGTGGGAGGTCCCAGGTATATGTAGGCCGGGAGGGGCTCGTTTTTCAAGACTTCTCTCTGCAATGTCGCCTCCTGCTGGAGGATAACCCTATCGTCAGAATTAAAGGGGAAGCGGGGTGTGTGACACACTGACAATATCCATTTTACAGGTGAGTACTCACAAAATGGTATTTTTTTTTTCTTTAAAATAATAATAGTCCAGCCAAGTAACTGATTGGTGGTTGTCTGGCACCCTCCTACTTACTGGAACGTCAGATCGAGTCCCTTGTGCCACCCTTGTGTGGGTGCATGCTGCTCGGGAACTCCTGCTTTGCCATTCTGGGTGGGGGGTAGTGTAGTCGCTCGGCTGGTCAAGCAGAAAACAGTTGCCTTCATTGAGCTGCCAGTGGCTGTGCTTGGTGGCTTATGTGCAGTGACAGGTCTGCACGGCCCCATCACTGTAGCGTTGCTGGCAGTGTCTTTGATGCTCTAGACTCTCCGTCCTGCCCTGTGGTGGCTTTGGCTGCAGGTTTGCAAAAACAAAAAACACTTGCCCAGGCGCGCCCCGACTGCTGCTGATAGCTTTGTTGCCAGCCCTACGGCCCGTCAGACTGAAAAGCCTCCTGGACCAGACCATAACCCGAAGGTTGGTGGAGGCCCCTTTTGCAGGGCAAGTGGTGGAGGCCCCGGGGCTCTAGCCCCTTGCGCCCCTCTCATAATCCCGCTCTGCTTATTATGCATATATAGCCCTTCCCCATCAGTCCAACATCTTAACCATGTTCCTAATACTCAACCCATCTAAACTCCCACCAATACTGAGCAAACAATGAATATAGAAAAACTATTACCGAATGATTGTGGCAAAGATTTTGCACCAGGGGTGGTGTTGTACAATCAATGTCACTGTGTTCCTCCAAGCCACCTCTGTTTCCCGTTGCACCCATTAAACTTCAAGTCCATGCCCAAGTTTGGCCCAACCTGGAAAGCTGGTTGATTCCCTGATTAGCAGCCATTCATCCCAGCCAATCGAGCTGAGTTTTGAGCCACTTTAGGTGCACAATACTGGTTGGATAGCGTACCTCGGCTTTTGTAGCCACTTTCCTCAGCCTTTATCCTCCAAGTGGCATCAGTAATCAGCTTATGTCACTTTCCTGAGCCTCATTTTAGTCTACATTTCAATCTCACCCAGGCCACCCAATGGCTGCTGCTATTCCCACCCATGTATGTCTCTAGAGTGCTGGCTGATTAACCAAGTGAAGTGAGCACTCCAAGATGCTGTGGGCCCTGCACCTGCCAAAGTTTGGATGGTGCTGGGGTGGTTTATATATTTGTTTTTCTTAAGAAAACTATCTAGATTCAGTAAACTTGCATTAACAAATCTCATAAAAATAAGGAATGTTTCATGAATAAGTGTAACTAATATGCAGTTAAAAAGAGTGGAAGTTAGAGCATGATGTGCACATAAAATTTTCACTGAACATGGTTGCACCTTATTTCATTGTTCTTCTTCATTTTTTATTCCGGGTTTTTTTTCCAGGGCAGCCGGGAGCACAGCATTTCGGGATGCTCCCAGGGAAGGCCAGCAGACGGCTTCTAGATTAAATTGAATAAACATGAAATTTTACTTTTTTGGAGAGATATTTTAAAAGTTTACTGAATCACGGTCTACATCTTAGGTCACACATTTTCGTTATTACATTCAGTCAAATAACTAACCCCCTGCCCCCTAATGATCAGTGCTGTATAGCGGTCCGCATCAAACTAAGAGAGATATGCCTCATAAAAATGGGGCAGCATCCCCGTCATGCTACACACACACTCAATCAACAGCTGCTGGAAGAAAGGAATGCTACAACGTATCTCTATGGGTCAGCAGCAGCAGAGCATTTAAATAGTTGAAACGTTTCCAGGAGCTCTCTGTTCTGATTAATCATTACAACTGATAGCTTTATGGATTTGGCCTGAGATAAGTTTAAACAGATTGATTGCACAGAGATTTAAAGTGGACCAAGCACCAGGATTTTCACTTTCCAGGTGATTAGTTTGTTTTTCTGGGGCATATTGGTTTGGGATGCCCACTGTGTGACCCCCCCCCCCCCCCAATTGTTCTCAGAACAAACCTTTTCTTAGTGATCTCATGGAGCATGCCCCAGGGCTAGGTAATTAGCCCCCCCTGGAGTCTTTTAGACTTCATGGTCAATCAAAACGTTGTTCTCGTCTGAGGGCCTATATAAATCAAAAATGACTGAGAATCCACTCACACCTCCCATCCCAAAAACAAGTGAAAAACTCAGTTGCTTATTTTTTTCTGTGGCCTGCACCTCCTTCTGCACACTGCTTTGGGACATTCTGCATGTAATAAAGAAAAGGCGTGTAACCAGAATTACAACAAGAAAAGTAGATCTTAGTGTAGTTGCTGTAAACAGCTTTACATGGGGAAGATCTAGGGGGCACAGCCCCACACTGCTAGGGTTCTTCCTCATAGTACTGGTCAGGGCTGGATTATGAGAGGGGCACAAGGGGCACGTGTCCCAGGGCCTCCACTACTTCACATTTGCGTTATGGTCTGGTGCAGGAGGCTTTTCAGTCCTTGGTCTGACAGGCTGCAAGGTCAGCAACAAAGCTATCGGTGGCAGTGGGGGCGCGCCTGGGCAAGCCTTTTTTTGTTTTAACAAACCTGCAGCCAAAGCCACCGCAGGGCAGGATGGAGAGTCTAGAAAAGCAAAGCCCGCACAAGGGACTCGATCTGACGATCCAGTAAGTAGGTGGGTGCCAGACAACCACCAATCAGTTACTTAGCTGGACTTTTATTTTAAAGGAAAGAAAATACTGTATCTGTGGCCTCCACCAGATTTTGTGCCCAGGGGCCTCCACCACGCTTAATCCAGCCCTGGTATTGGTATATGTTTTGTACAGTGCTCGTCTTTCAGACTTGAGTGAAAGTAGGGATAGTAGATTAGGAGAATCTAATGGTTCTGTATTTTTTAAGTAGTATTAACTAAAAGAGAAACATCGGGGGGGGTTAAAACCTCCCTCAAACCTCACCGATCTGCTGCCCCCTCCCCCCCTCAGATTTTACCTTTGGACAATTTCTACTCACCTCGCTAGGGCATCCACCTTCTGGGTCCCTCAGATTTCGGGTGACCACCCGACGGGCGGCACCATCTTGCATCCGATCAGGCACGGTGCACTGCTCCAATCTCACGCATGTGCATGAGATTCAATGGAGCCACCTGAAATCCTGCGAGAGTTCGCTGAGCTGCGAGATCACTGTGGGACGTTGATGAGCACGGCTAAGGCCATGCTTGTCAGTTAGAGATGGTTAAGTGGACGACGGGGTGAGGATCGGGACCTGGAACAACCGGATGTCACCACAGCAGACAGTGGCGACATTCAAAAGATAAGTAGGGGCCAATGGGGGGGGGGGGGGGGGGGGGGGTCAGCCCCTTTTTATTTTATAAGTCCGATGTTCCTCTTTAAAAGAATACAGAACCATTAGATTACCCTAATTAAACTGGACCAACAGCCTGGCACAGTTGGAAAAGAAAGGTAGCGGCCACTTCCTCTCCCAGCATCTCAGCCATGCTGCTGCCTGGATTCAACTGACATACAGAAAGACCAGCAGCACCTCCTGTCTGCAGGTGGCCTGCACATCTATAACCCGCCATTTTGTTTCTAAAACATACCACAGCAGGAGTTAGAAAAAGGTAAATTAATTTTTATGTGTAGCAATTTAAATTGCCCCGGGGAGGGATGCATGTGAGCACTGCTTGATGTGTTGGTCTGGTTTAAGTCATTTTTGACTGTTGGTCCACTTTAAATACTAACAAATGCAAAACTATTGTGTGTAAACTAAAGTACATCTAGCTACTATCCAGCCAAAAAGTCTTCAAAAGATAAAATAAAATTGTAATCTTCCAAAAACATAAATTGAGATTTGTTGCACTTATGTATTGTGTAATATTAAAAATCCATATAAACACATTGGTTAATGAGAGGAGGGGTCACTTATACACCTCAAGTGAATAAAACTCCAGCCTCATGCTTTTCTTCTGCTGGTAGGAATAAAGGGGGTAACAGGTTGGAGTGTATCAGGGCAGGCAGAACCTGTCCCTCCTGATTTCCTCTTCTTTCCATTAATAAAAATTAAAAACAATCCTGGCTGGATATTTCCTGATGTGTATAAGTGACCCCTCCTCCCACCATCCAGCATATTTATGTTTTTTTTTTATCAATGGGCCAATTTTTCACAATGCTCTTTAAGCAACTAAGCAACTAAATATTTATTTAAAAAAAAATCTTGATGTTTCAGGTTTGTTTTGTGATTGCAACAAATGTAATCGGACAGCGAATGGATTTCTATGCTGCTCTGCACGCTGGTTGGCTGCTTTACTTGCTTTACCTTCGTCGTCGAAAAACCATCGCCGAGGTCTGGCCGAAATATTGTTGCTTTATCGCCAGTATAATGACTGTCCAGTACCTGATCTGCATTGGCATTCCTCCAGCGTTCTGCGCAGGTAAGATTACTGCTAAACAAGTGTATCATCAACAACTCTAATAATAATAATAATGCATTGGCGTTCTTCCAGCGTTCTGCGCAGGTAAGATTGCTGCTAAACAAGTGCACATGTATCATTAACAGATTAACAAGATTGAACCTCCAATAAGTTTGCATTAAAATCAGAACAAAACTCAGCGCGATCGCCCATGGAGTCTAAAAGATTCTAGGGCTGGGCGCTCGTCTTCCACCGGGGCATCATAAATTGGGATGCCCCACTGTGTGAAACTCCCCGGGGCTCCGGCAATTACTCACCTTTCCCAGTCCAACGGTGGATTCGCAGGCTCTTGTCCAATCAGAGAGCTGCCGCATCCCCTGCATCTTTGAGCTGTGCACTCACACCCCAGCCATGTAGAAAGGCTGGGGTGGCGGCGGCCACTCTTGCTCCCTCTTTAAGTCACTGAGAGCCTTTTGCTGAACAATATAATTTAAACACGGCAAAGGGCTCTGATTGGACAAGAGCCAGTGCATATGCCAATATACCAAAGGGAGGTGCGTTTTACAGGGCGAACTTAGGGGTTTCACTCAGCATGCCCTGGGGGCACAGAACAAAACACAGGACGGTCAAAATCCCAGGATTTTTGTTCCACTTTAACGTGGACCAAAACCCAGCATGATTGAGATGCCCCTTTGTCAGGTCGCCACATACATTTACCTTGCTTCCCAGTCCAACGGCGCATAGGTGAGCCGCGACCACATCCCCACTATCCCTCTAGCAGGGCACGTGCCCGCACCAGGCATTTGTGAATGGCTGGTGCGGGCACGCTCCCTTTTTGACTTTTGGTCTGCTTTAATAGTGGAACGCAGCATTACTCGCTCCTTTCGACTGGGTGCGGCACACACAGCCATTCAGTTGCAGTGGGGAGTACCACGCACAGTTGAGAACGGAGGCAAGTGATGCCGGCACCCGCTGTGCCTGTATCGTGGACATGGGGAAAAAGGTGAGTTTACTGGGCACCCTGGGGTGCATAGCAGGGCATCTCAATTCAGGATGCTCCAGGGGTAGGGAGTATGCCTGTCCTGGAATCTCATAGATTCCAGGGTGGGGTTCAACCCACTTTAAGAGAAAGGCCTCCTTGCTACACAGGGGTTAATTGGAGTACAGTCCAGAGGGTAAAGGGGGACCCAAAGGGGCGTGGAACTAGAGAGTTCCAGTGAGTCTGAGTTGAGATCTATGAGGAGAAGGATCCCTGGCAGCCAGACATAATAAGTAGGTCCTGGTGAGACAGCTTTATGTAGAGGGGCAGAAACTGAGCTAGGTACCCAGAAGGGGGTGCAGGTGTGGAATCTGCCACCAATCAACAAGCAGTTGGAGATAGGACCTAAACTATTCTGACTCACCAGATGGCAGTAATGTTAATCCTGAAGACAGCTCCATGTTCCACGTTTCCACATGGCTGGTCATAAGTCACATAGATTAAGTTTCAGAATCTTTATTTCAGTATATAATCTTGCAATAAACACTTCTTACAGCAGGAATCTTGACATGTACATTCAAAACAGCAGGAAACTTGTGATGTAAACCCATAACAGCAGCAGGTAAAAAGACTGTAGACTGCAGAAGGGAGCAGCAGGTGTGCACTGATTGGATTCAAACTAGAAATGGCCAAGGGAGAGTGGAAGAAGGGAGGAGCTACTTGCATCACAGCTAGACTAAGAGAGCCAGGAAGAGACAAAAGCAGTTGAAGGCACACTGCTCATCCTATGTAAATAAACACTATATAAAGCAGTTACCCCAGGTAAAATGAAACACATGTCGTGGGAAATGACAGAAACTAACTCTCTAACTTCTTCTCATCTGTGCCACGCCTCACAAAGGTGTCCAGTAACAGTTTAATTTCACAACACCAGAGGGACCAGTGGCCAGGATTGGCCAGGGTAGAGCACCAGGCCCCACCGCCATTGGCAGTTAACATTTAGGACTATCATACAGTAACTGCACAGCAAATTGTCAGACATTGTAGAAACTTAATAACAGCTGAGACTTGTTTCTTGATTGAGGCCCCTAAAGCCTTTCCGTCCCTTTAATTAATAGAAGCTAACCCATTGGCTGGTAGTTGAGATCTCCTGTATTTTCTCAGTATGGAAATGTATGTATTAGATCCTAGTCTGGGTTTAGGATCTGGGCGAGATTAGTTAAACCTGCATGTCCCAGAGGAGTAGCTAGGCTTTCTGGCACTGGGGGCAAACCCCCACCTGTTCTCAGGCCCCCCTTTGGCACCCCCCTGACCTGCTGCACCGGGGGCACATGCCTCCCCCCAACCCCCTCTAGCTATGCCCCTGGCGTGTCCATTTTTATCCTGAAAAAAATAACGCAAACATTGTCTACCTTTTTTATACAGACTATCCCTGGAGAACTTTACCACTCAAGCCAAGCTCCAACCTTATCAAGTGGCTCTACCTACCTGACTTTGCCAGGAGGCCCGATCCAGTGTTTATCTTTTGTAAGTCAGCTTTATTATGTTTGCTTTGCTAAAAGAAAAACTATTTCATCTCTTGTTTTACTAGAGAAGGATGGAAAGTAAGCCATCGGTTGTTCTGAGTGGCACAATATTTTTATTTTAGTTTTGATAGGGTAAGGAAGGGGAATTAATAGATTGCATTTGTCACACCATAAGATGCACCTAAGGTTTGGAGGAGGAAAATGAGGAAAATAAGGAAAAATATTCTGAACCAAATGGTGGGCTAAAATATGCCCTTCTCCACACACGAACCTCATCACAAAACATGGCAGAAACCCCACTAATCACCCCATAAAATTCAGTGTGCAGAACAGCCCCAACCCTCCTATAACAAGCAGCCTGCAGAATACCCCCAACAACTGAGCAGTGTGGCAGCCCCCCCCCCCTTACCAAGATAAGGCAGGGTGGGTGGGTTACAAACAAAAAACTCACCATGGCCAGTATTCAGATCCATCAATGTCACCGGCACACAGGCGGCTGCACTGCAACTCCCTTACCACTGTGAACTATGTAGTGTTAAACCGCGCCTCCCCGTCTATTCATCTTAACAGTGTTCTGCATGTGATCATTCTCCTGCAGCCCACCAGAGCTGGTAAGGTGAGTGCTGGTAAGGTGAATGGACCACATTCACTCCATAAGACGCACAGGTGTCTTATGGAATAAAAAACACTGTATTGAAAGAGGACCAAAACCCACTGAGATCAACCCAGCTATTTATAAGATTCCCAGGCCGATTTATTCCCCCCCTCCGGGGCATCCACACTCAGATCTCCCCAGATCGCCCATCTTATCCGGACCAACGGCACATGCGTGAGCTGCAGCCGCATCCCTGCTATCCCTCTAGCAGGGCGCGTGCCACGCCAGGCATTTGTGGATGGCCAGTGCGGGCACGCTCCCTGTTAGAGGGTAGCGGGGGATGCAGCCACCAGTGCACTCAAAGCCGCTCGCCTTAGACGAAGAGATGTGAGTGGACCTGAGCGTGCTGATTGGACGAGCAGCCATGCATGCACTGTAGGACTGGGAAGAGGTACGTTTGTTTCGTTGACCTGGAGGGTTTCGCACAGCTGGGCATCCTCGATCGCGTTGCCTTGGGGGCAAGAACCAAAGCACAGGATAGTCAAAATCCTTGGTTTTGGTCCATTTTGATATGTATCATTCTGCACCAGCATGTTGTACTGATAACACCCATCGCTTTTCTGTGAAGAGGACTGTGCAGGCAACAAAAAAATGTACTCACCTTTTGGCCCCCACAGCTGATCCTAGCCTGATAGTATAACACCCGGTCCTGAGATAAAGTTCATCCATGCATGATCACCACTCACTGGCACTCCATGTCAAAGGCTGTGCTCCCTCCTCCTGCATCAGTCACAGTGACTTCAGCAGGTGTGGCCAGTCACTGGGGAAGTGGGGGGTCACCAGTGAGCAGAAACTGTTGAGTCGGTAAGTTTCATACTACCGGACTAGGTCCGGATGAGCTGCAGGGGGGCAAAAAGTGGCAAGTGTTTTGGATCAGCTGCAGGGGGGCAAGAAGGGGCGAGTGTTCCGGGGGGAGTGTTCCAGGACATCCTAATTCGAGATGTTCCAAGGCCTTCTTTAAGTCTATACAGCTCTTGTTGTGGAGGTTGGTCTACCTCTTTATGGGGCATCTGGAATTAAAATACCCCACTGTGTTATTCCCCACTCACCTTTTCCATGACCCCTCATGGGATTTTGCACCATGATGGCACCCCCAACATACATCTAAGCTAAACACATACCCATGCCAGATGGTGGCCAGCAGAGCTCGGTCCATTCAGATTTCCTTGCCTTGATGATGTCAGGAATTTGTATTGGAACGAGCGTCGCTAAGTGACCTGTGCCTGCACTGTGGGAGCAAGAAAAGGTGAGTTTACAGGTGATCCTGGGGGATAACACCCAGCTGGGCATCCCAAATTCGGATGCCCTGCCAGAGAGAAACAACACACAAGAAAGTCAAATTCTTTGGTTTTGTTCCTCTTTAATCTCAGAAATAGTTTATCGGAAACAAAATGTTAAGATGCTTTAGAAAAAAATGATAATTGGTGGATTTAAGCTGTGTTGAAAGTTTTTGATGCGCATTGCATCAGGTTTTTCATCTTGTTTTGTTCAGATGATACAACGCTGCTGCTCTTGGCCTCCCTGCAGTGGCAAGTGTTTGAAGATGAGAACTTGGCCTGTGTCCGCATGCTGGCTGGAGACAACATTGAGATTAGTAAAGAGCTGGATCCGGGAGACCTCTGCCAGTACAGCCCTGTGCCTAACTTTTTACACTGCAGGTAAGCCAGACATGGCCTTCGTTAAGGAGTTATTTGCTTTCTCAATTATGCCTTACTAAAAATGGTTTCCTTCCTACACCACAAACTATAGCTGCTTTAGTTTGCATATGCCTAAGATGTCACAAAATAAAGCAGCATCACCTCCGTACAGCCTGAGCGCTGTCCATTCCAGCTGGGCTGGACCATGTACAGTAGGCCTCTCTTTTGACCTTTTAAACTGGACCTTCAGCATGATTCATTGAAAAGCCCAAACTATTCCCCAGCATCTAAAATTAATATATTTTAAAGTTTATAGTCACTTACTTATTATTCTTTCCCCCACTGGGCTGCAACTCTGTTCAGGACTCTAGGATACGGGTGCCGCCATCTTGCCTCAGAAGCATCACATACTGAGGAGAGCAGGATAAAGTACAGGGGTTATAGCGGGGTTATAGCTGTGCTTTGCACAAACAAAGCAGAGCTAGAGCCAGGAAAAGACAGCAATCCCAGAATGCAGAGCGGCACAGTCAGAAGACACTTCCTGTTTGCAGGCTGCCTGATGCTCCATGAGCCGCCAAAGGTTCATAATATGCAGTAGATGCAAACTTATATTAAAGGGGTGGCACCAACGATAACCTTTTTATTTTGATGGCAGGTGCACTGCTCTGTGGTTTATTTCTATAGAATTAAGAAAAATACTTAGGGGGTGCCTCTATGTCCCCCTTACTCCTCAACCAACAGAGTCTCACACTTGCACTCGGAATAATATAATCAAATATAATATAATTTGTTATCATTGTAACATGATGAACATTAAAACCATTTAAAAACTAAATACCATGCTGTAGGTCATTTACATCACAAGGGGATGCTGTCCCTCTATTTCATTAAGGTGCTGCAATTATCACATATGTGTTAATCATAAAAAAAGCAGAAAAAGTGGCCCCTCCCGGCCCATATATACCAAGGCACCTCCCACAGAACCCCAGATTTTCTCTGCAGTCGCGGACTGCCAGGACGAGAAAGTGTCTCTCTCTTTTCAGGCAGGTGAGCGGGGTCTTTGAACCTATGGACCTGTTGAGCTCTTCCCCACCCGATTCTGTCCTTGTTTTACTGCCTCCCAGCCTCAGCTGTAGCATCCGGGTGACGGTAGACAGCACCATATTTAGGTGCCAAGGAGTTAGGGTAGACGGTTCAGGACATGGTGAGCCTTATGGGATGCCCTGCCCAAATTTGTGCCTGTCACCCCCTTTCCCTCTATAGTGGTTCCCGGACCGCTGTCTCCCCTCGTTCCTCTTCCCAAATCTTCCCTGTCTCCTTCCAGAGTAAAGATTTTTCTGGGCATGATTCTGGATACCTCTCAGGTCAAGGTCTTTCTCCCTCAGCTGAAGATAGAGGGTCTTCAAGCACAAACACAGCTCCTTCTGTCTTGCCCTCATCCGTCCATCAGACAGGCTATGCAGCTGGTGGGTCTGATGGTGTCCAGCTTCGAGGCTGTTCCTTACGCTCAGTTTCAAATGAGGCCTCTCCAGGTTAATCTCTCAGTATGGGATCAGGACCCAGGGTCCCTGGATCAGGTATTTGTTCTGTCCCCTCTGGTCCGGAGGTCTCTGTCATGGTGGCTGGACCCAAGGAATCTGGTAGTGGGCAGATCTTTTCTGACTCTCTGCTGGGAGGTGGTCACCACGAATGCCAGCCTGACATGTTGGGGGGACTTTTGGAGATCCTTGAAATTCCAGGGGCAGTGGGGTCCTCAGGAGGCCCATGCCCCAATCAACATTATGGAACTGAGGGTAGTGAGGTTAGTGCTTTACCAGCTGACCATGCATCGGGGTGGAGCGGTTCAGATCCGCTCAGACAACAAGACAACGGTTGCTTACATCAATCATCAGGGAGGAACCAGGAGCAAGAGGGCTCTCAAGGAAGTATCCCTGATTCTGTCCTGGACAGAGGACAATGTTCCCTGCATATGAGCGGTGTACATTCAGGGAGTGGAGAATCTGGAAGCATGGAAGCAGACTCTCTGAGCAGGGGGGCCTCTCGCATGGGCGAGTGGTCCCTCAGCAACAGGGTGTTTCACTCTCTGTGTCTCCGTTGGGGCCAGCCGGATGTAGCGTCACGCCACAATCACAAGCTTCCAGCCTTTGTATCCCTGTCACAGGATCCACTGGCCCTGGCAGTGGATGCTCTGACAATGTCCTGGGAGAGCTTTCAGCTCCTTTATGTTTTTCCTCCGTTTCCTCTGCCGGGCAAGGTGTTGTGCAAAATAGCCCAGGAGGGAGTGCCAGCCATTCTGATGGCCCCGTGTTGGCCAAGAAGAATTTGGTTCACAGAAATCGTACAGTTGGCAGTAGATCAGTTTGTCCTGCCCCTGGTGCCAGACCTGCTCACTCAGGGGCGGCTCCGTCACCCCAATTTACAAACACTGGCTTTGACGGCCTGGCTGCTGAAACCTACATCTTGATGGAAAAGGGATTGCAGGCCTCTGTAGTTAATACCATGATCAGAGCTAGAAAGAAGTCTTCCTCTACCATTTACTACAGGGTTTGTCGTGCTTACATTGACTGGTGTGAGACTAGGTCACTACGAGTGTTCTCTATTCCCAGATATTTCTTACAAAATGGCTTGGATATGGGTTTTCAGCTTAGTACTCTGAAAGGTCATGTTTCTGCTCTGGCTGTTTTCTTCCAGAGATCTTTTGCTCAGCATCATCTGGTTAAGACTTTCTTTCAAGGTGTTACTCATTTGCGTCCTCCGCGCAAGCCCATGTTACCTGTTTGGGAATTGAACCTGGTTTTGTCTGCCATGCAAGGGTCTCCCTTTGAACCCTTGCAGGAGGCGGCTTTGTCCACTCTCACTGTCAAGGTAGCTTTTTTTTGGTGGCTATTACCTCAGTCAGGCGTGTTTCTGAATTGGCTGCGCTTTCCATCAAGCCTCCATATTTTGAAAGACACCAGGACAAGGTGGTGTTTCGCTTTATAACTGATTTTCTGCCTAAGGTTGTGTCTGCTTTTCATCTCAATCAGGACATTGTGTTTCCTTCTTTGTGCCCTAGCCCTAATAACCCCAAGGCCACAAAGTTCTGCAGACGGCAGTGGTTTAGACTGCTTGCTGTTGCTTTTGGGGATCCCACCCTACCTTACGGACACTGCTATTGGATGTCCCATGTGTAAGGATATCTTTCGGAACGGGATGGGATGTACACTAATAATAACACAATTCTGTGATTACTCACCTGTAGAATTGATATTATGAGTGTACATCCCGTCCCGTTCTGCCCACCCTTGTTGTTCTTGTTACCTCTTTATGGTGATTGTTGATTATTTCTTCCGGCTTCTGTTAACTGCTTTTTTAAATACTGGGGTTCTGTGGTAGGTGCCTCGGTATATATGGGCCGGGAGGGGCCACTTTTTCTGCTCTGCAGTCACGTGACATCTGAAGATGAATAACCCATGTGTAAGGATATCTTTCGGGACGGGACGGGATGTACACTCATAATACCAATTCTACAGGTGAGTAATCACAGAATTGTATTATATATATCTAATTCAAAACATTTTATATTTATACATAAAGTGCATCAGAAAACAGTATTTCATGTTTTCTGATCCACTTTATTGCACTGGCACTTTATATATGAGTTGCGCTCAGCGATCTGGGGGGGTTTCAGACAGCGGGGCATCCCCGACCAGGGTGCCCCAGGGGAAAGGACCAAAACCCAGGATAGTCAAAATCCTGGGTTTTGGTCCATTTTAAGGCATAAGCGTTTGTCAAAAGAGTAGTTGTCAGTTGATTGTCTTTTTCTTCTCTGTCGCTCCCAGGTCCTACCTAGACATGGCAAAGGTGGTGGTGTTCAGCTTCCACTTCTGGTTTGTGCTCTGCCTGATCTTCATCGCGGGAACGACCCGGATCAACATCCTGTGCATGGGATACCTGATGGCCTGTTTCCACTTCATGCTGTTTGGAGGTAGCCTTCTGATGAAGCCTGTCAGTCACGTGCTGAAGCTGTGGGACTATCTGATCATCTACACCGCCTTTGTCATGACCATGAAGAACTTGCTCTCTGTAGGAATATATCCTATTTATTATTAATTGTTATTATGGCCTATTATGGGCTATTATTTATTATTTGGCCCATCCAGTCTTTTTATATTCCTGCCGACTGTAACCAATCCTTTTATTTTGCAGATCGGGGCGTGTGCGTATTTGAATAAACTGGTGAAGAATAACTGCTGGCTCATTCAGACGTTTAGTATGGTTTGCACAATCAAAAACTATGACTTGAGTGAGTTAATAATAATGCACAAGCTTCAGGGCCAGATTAAGTGTGGTGGAGGCCCCTGGGCACAAAATCTGGTGGAGGCCCCAGATACAGTATAAAATAATAGTCCAGCCAAGTAACTTATTGGTGGTTGTCTGGCAGCCGTCTACTTACTGGAACATCAGATTGAGTCCCTTGTGCCACCCTTGTGCGGGTGCGTGCTGCTCTGGAGTTCCTGCTTTGCCATTCTGGGTGGAGGCATGTAGTTACCCAGCTGGTCCAGCAGAAGACAGTTCCCTGAGCTGATAGCGGCTGTGGTGTCACGGATTTCTCAACAGAGAAATCCCGATTGTAGAGAATGACCAGAAATTGAGGCTGGGAGACAAAGGCAGATATGTGGCAACCATGTTTAAAGTGGATCAAAACCCATGATAGTCAAAAGTTTTGACCATCCTGGGTTTTGGTCCTTTCCATGGGGCACCCTGATTGTGGGTGCCCAGCTGTGTGAAACCCCCCAGGTCGCCGCAGCAACTCACCTTATCCTGGTCCCACTGCGCGTCTAACAGCAGCGCCTCCCTATAACAGGGAGCACAAATGCCTGGCGCGGGCACGCGCACTGCTAGAAGGGAGCGGAGGATGCGGCCGTCAGAGCTGCTCTTAGACGCGACGTGGGGCTGGCATAAGGTGAGTTGGCTACAGCGATCTGGTGGGGTTTCACTCAGCGGGGCTCCCTCAAGGAAAGGGCCAAAACCCAGGATAGTCAAAATCCTGGGTTTTGGTCCACTTTAATAGTGCCAAACAGTGCACACATCAAGTAGACTGCTGTACAGATATACAAGTGTACATATAACAAACACGTGCTGCAATAACTGTACAAGAATAAAGAGATCCAATGAAAGTCCAAAGACAGATTCAAGGCTGAGACAGGGAAGGAAAACACAATGGTTGTGACAGGAGTCCTGGGATCGGGGTTCAGAGTTCTGGGATCGGGTTCAGAGTTCTGGGATCGGAGTTCAGAGTTCTGGGATCGGGGTTCAGAGTTCTGGTATCGGAGTTCAGAGTTCTGGTATCGGAGTTCAGAGTTCTGGGATCGGGGTTCAGAGTTCTGGGATCGGGGTTCAGAGTTCTGGGATCGGGGTTCAGAGTTCTGGGATCGGGGTTCAGAGTTCTGGGATCGGGGTTCAGAGTTCTGGGATCGGGGTTCAGAGTTCTGGGATCGGGGTTCGGGGTTCAGAGTTCTGGGATCAGGGTTCAGAGTTCTGGGTTCAAGGAGACAATTCAATGCTGATCAATGGCTCAATGGGTGGATCAGCTTACATAGAGCAGGAACATGTGAGCAATGTATTATTATTATTATTGTTTATGTATATAGCGCCATCATCTGACATAGTGCTTTACAAGATATAATTACCAACAAGGTAAAACATATAATACAGGGAACAATACAAACTTAGATGCCACAATGTTTAAACCAAGTGTTGTGAGCACAGGAGACAATAGGAAGGAGAGTCCTGCCCTTGCGAGTTTACAGTCTAAAGGATGGGGGTGGAGACAAAAGGTAGGGATCACAAGTGGTAGAGCTTGCGTTGGGCTGCATGTGCCATTTGAAGGATATAGGAATTGCTTAAGCCAGGTCATATGCTTGTCTGAAGAAGTGAGTTTAGAGGGCACTTTTAACGGCATGGAGTGATGGAGAGTGGTGGATTGAGCGGGGAAGTGCATTCCAGAGAAGTGGGGAGACATGGGAGAAGTCTTGAAGGCAGGAGTGCAAGGAGGTAACCAAGGAGCAAGACAGGAGAATGTCAGAGGTTGCGCTTGGGTTGGTAACGCTGGATCAGAGATGAAATGTAGGAAGGGGCCTGGTTAGAGAGAGCTTTGTAGGTAAGTGTTATAAGTTTGAACTGAACTCTATGGGAGACAGGTAACCAGTGGAGGGATTGACAGAGGGGGGCAGCACTGGAGAAGCGAGAGGAGAGGTGGATGAGGCAATCAGCAAGGTTTAGAACAGATTGGAGGGGTGCCAGTCTGTTGGTAAACCACATGTAGAGGCTCATCTAAGCCCCACAATAGTTGACCGCACTCCAAAAATGAAAATGTAATTTTAATCTTATTCATATAAAAAATGTATTACATACAGACCAAAAACTCACAGTTTCCCCAATAACATGTAAGACATTAAAAAACATATAAGGACACGAACTGAGGTGAATCCAAAAACAAGGCTCTTAATTCCATAAATCTTAAACCCATTTGATATTGGGAAGTAAATATTATAGTATATTGCCAGCGCTGCTGATTGTATACAATAGGTGCCTGTTAAGAGTAAATAGTAAGATCTATAAAGCCAGTATAGATATATGCAGTGTAAAGATAAATAAAGTGCAAGTGCTATAATCAGTGCTTTCCTAACTCTAATACAACAAACAATCATAAGTGTACTCAATATCAAAACACAATAAGGACAATGAATGCTCAGCCATAATCTCACTATAGAAGTGTAATAGAAAAAGTTATAACATCACCAGTATAGTAGAGCCGGGTCCACCTACAGCAGCCGACTACCGACACGTTGCGTGGCCCACTGCCAGTTCGCCAGGGTAGGTGTGCTGCTCTATTGCCCCCTCCTCTCATTTTTACTCACCTTGGTAAACTGCTGCCCAACCTGCGGACGCGCAGCCCACACGCCCCGCCCAGTCCCCTGATTGGAGACCGTAAGGGCAACACCCCCAATGCTGCATCATGTATATAGAGCAGGAAGTCACACGGGTGCTGTCTGATTAGAGACAGAGCCATCTGCTGGTGGAGCCGCATATAGCAGGAGAAAGTCCCATAAAGGGAGCCAGCCAAAAGGGGAACTGAAGACCAGACATGTGGCTTACGTGCAGTGAGTGTTCGCTGATTGACAGCTCTGCAAACACCCATTACTGCAGAGCTGCTGATGGCACTTTGCTGCTCTAGACTCTCTGTCCTGCCCTGTGGTGGCTTTGGCTGCAGGTTTGGCCAGGCGCGGCAGGGGGGCATACTGCTGCCAATAACTTTGTTGACCAAAGACTGAAAAGGCTCCTAGACCAGACCATACCCCAAAGGTTGGTGGAGGTCCCCTTTGCAGGGCAGGTGGTGAAGACCCCAGGGCGCTCGCCCCCCTCATAATCTGGCCCTGGTGGGTTAGTAGCTGTGTGTGGTCCTAATGTGGTAATAATAATGCAAACTTCTCTGCAGCTATTCCCTCTGATGAGACCTGCGAGCTGCCTAAAAATGAAGCGGGGATTCTATGGGACGCGATCTGTTTTACCTTCCTGCTGATACAGCGCCGTGTCTTCTGCAGTTACTACTTCCTTTATGTGGTGGCCGATCTCAAAGCTTCCAAACTCCTGGCTTCCAGGTATTGCCTCTTTCTCTCTTTTTCCCAGAGCCTAACATGGAGACTCTATACAGTATATTGATATTAAATCTGAACAAAACCCTAAGCGGCCTGCCCTGGAATTTAAATGATTCCAGGGATGGCTGCTGTTCTTCCCCCCGGGACAGAGGGCATAACTTGAGGGGGTGTGACCGCATCGGTGCCCGGTAGTGACCCCCTAGTGCCAGCTAGGAGCACCGGAATCCCAAGATATTAAAGCGGACCAAATCCCACATTTTTAAGTAGCATCCCCTGAATTGCTCCCCCTATGAATATTACCTTTTTCCAATTTTCACTGCTCCTGCTTCACTCTAATCCCACATAATGGCGTCTGTTTTATCTGTAAAGCTCCGCCTCCTCCATTCATTGCCACTGTTGTGTGTGGCAATTATGTCACTGCCACACCTATGTGATGACTGATCTCCTGCCATAGTACAGTAAGGGACAGCAAAAAAAAAACAGTGTTCCAGGCTGATATAAATATATAATTCTAGTTCTACACTTGAACTAATGAGTATAGGCAGGGGCTTTTTCCAAAGTTCCACAAGTTCAGTGGGTTTTGGTCCGCTTTAATGTGCAGCGTCCTTTTAGGGATCAAAGCGCGCCTGCGTGATCATATTGCCTTTGTTTCCCAAACTCAACACAAACTGGATTTTAGTTAGGGTAGTGAAAAACTTGCACACACACTCCATTGTGAAAAAATAAGAAAGCTTATTATATCTTATAAACTATATTATAAACTGTAAAATGATTCTAAATTCTAAAATATACTGAAGATGTGTTTTTATTGAATCACACAGAGGAGCAGAGCTCTTTGAAGAGAAGATCAAGAAGGTGGTGGCCGTGCGTCTGGAAGAAGAGAAGAAATGTGCACAGGCAATGAAGAAGCAGTGAGTAATATGTATAACTCGCAAGTGGTTCTGATTTGGAGGAACTGTCCCTCTTTTGAGTTCATGTCCTCCTGTTCCTCGTTCTTATTTGTCCCTCTTTGAGGTGTAACATGCAGATCTATAGCAATAAATGATTCATTTGCCTATTTAAAGTGTTTCTATTGTTGTAACTGTTACACCCTATCTCCTATCCATCCCTCAGTGAGGGGACGTGGCTTCATCCATCCCTCAGTGAGGGGACGTGGCTTCATCCATCCCTCAGTGAGGGGGTGTGGCTTTATTTATATATTGTCCCTCTTTGAGGTGTAACATGCAGATCTACAGCAATAAATTATTCATTTGCTTATTTAAGGTGTTTCTATTGTTGTAACTGTTACAATGTATCTCCTATCCATCCCTCAATGAGGGGACATGGCCTAATTTAACAAATGTCCCTCTTTCCCTCCCTGAAAGGTTGGTAGGTATGAATATGAGACCCATTATTTTCATTTCTAGTTTGACTTACGATAACCTAATTATTTCATTTTTCATTTATCCTTTGATATTGACAGGATGGAGCAGATTAAACTGAAACAGAAGGCGACCGATGAGGCCAAGGCAAAAAAAGGAAGCGTAAGCTCAGAGTCTGCCAAAGGTAAACAAATAACTGTCCTTAAAGCGTAAAAAAACCAGAGGGTCAGCCTGCCCTTGAGGCATCCCAAATTTCGGATGCCCCACTGTGTGAAACCCACTCCTTGCTACCTCGTTGATGTAAGTATCGGTGGCCTGCATCTTTGGGCTGTGCACGCGCTCTTGTTCCCAGCCATTCAGATAGGCTGGGGGTAGAAGCACGCCTGTTGCTGGGGATGCGGCCACTTTAGCTCACGATTGCTGTAAACAGAGCCAATAGCTGAGCTTTAAATATGCACGGCAATCAGCTCTGATTGGGCGAGAGCCCATACATGCGCCATGGGCCTGGGGAAAGGTGAGTATGTATGGGCAATCTGGTTGGTTTCACACAGCAGGGCAGGAATGCCCTGGTGGCAAGGAACATAACCCGGGATAGTCCATGTCCCCCTGTCCCTTGTTGGCCTCATTTGTCCCTCTGTGAGGTGTAACATGCAGATCTGCATCAATAAATGATTCATTTGCCTATTCAAAGTGTTGTTGTAAATGCAACAACCTATCCATCCCTCAATGAGGGGCGTGTCTTCATTTACTTATCGTCCCTCTTTGAGGTGTAACATGCAGATCTGCAGCAACAAATTATGAATTTGCCTGTTCAAAATCTATTGCTGTAACTGTTACACCCGATCTCCTGTCCATCCCTCAATGAGGAACGTGGCTTCATCTATCCCTCAATGAGGGACGTGGCTTCATCTATCCCTCAATGAGGGACGTGGCTTCATCTATCCCTCAATGAGGGACGTGGCTTCATCTATCCCTCAATGAGGGGACGTGGCTTCATCCCTCAATGAGGGACATGGCTTAATCTATCCCTCAATGAGGGGCGTGGCTTCATCCTTCAATAAGGGGCTTGGCTTCACCCATCCCACAATGTGGGACATGGCTTAATTTACATATTGTCCCTCATATTGTAACATGCAGATATGCATCAATAAATTATTATTTTCTCTATTCAAAGTGTTTCTATTGTAACTTTTACACCCTATCTCCTATCGACCCATCAATGAGGGGGCGTGGCTTAACGTAACCACACTAGTAAACAACACCAGTTAACACACAAAGGGGCAATAAATGCAAACATGTTCCCGGAACAGTGGGCGGCCCTAGCCATGGCACCCGGGGAGCAGTTGGAGGTTAGGGGCTTTGCTCAGCAGCTTTTCAGTCAAGCCCCATACGGGAACCAAACCTACAACCCTCTGGTCACAAGAGGAGTTCCCTAACCACTAGAGCATGACTGCCCCACAAGCGGCATCCTACAGGGACCCTGCCCTTGTAAGCTTACAGTTTTGGGGACTCTAAGCTAGAATTTGCTTCTCCATTCCCGGGTAGCTGAAAGAACTGTTACCCTGCAATGTGCTTATGTTTGATTGTTTAGTTTATCAGGTTTAATTAAATGATTTCCTTCTTGGAAATGGCTTTAAACTGGACCAAAACCCAGGCTTTTTACTCTCTTGGGCTTTGATCCACTTTAAAGTAACATTCCAATTGGGGATGCCCCTGTGTGTGAAACCTCCTGGCAAATTTACTTCATCGAGGATCTGTTTTCCGTATATTCCAGAGGAAAGTGATCAAAAGGAAAAAGATGGAAAAAAGAAATGGTGGCAACCATGGGTGACCCACACAACAGGTAAGGCCCACGGGCGTTAGAGACCTACAAAAAGGAAAGCAAAAAGATCCCTTCCCTAGCACAGAGCCGGCCGGCAGCGGGGGGATTCGGCCATGTGCCTGGCATGGCGGCAGGCTGGGGTACAGACATTTCACTCCCGACAGACAAGCTTAGCTGTGTGACTTGATGTGTCCTCGCCCTCCTTTACAGCCGTGATGTGTCCTCACCCTCCTTTACAGCCGTGATGTGTTTTCACCCTCCTATACAACCTTGATGTGCCCTCACCCTCCTTTACAGCTGGGATGTGTCCTTACCCTCCTTTACAGCCATAATATCCTCCCCCTCCTTTACAGCAGTGATGTGTCCTCACCCTCCTTTACAGCCATGATGTGTCCCCACCCTCTTTACATTCGTGATGTGTCCTCACCCTCCTTTACATTCGTGATGTGTCCTCACCCTCCTTTACAGTCGTGATGTGTCCTCACCCTCCTTTACAGCCGTGATGTGTCCTCACCCTGCTTTACAGACTTTATGTGTCCTCACCCTCCTTTACAGTCATGATGTGTCCTCACCCTCCTTTACAGTCGTGATGTGTCCTCACCCTCCTTTACAGTCGTGATGTGTCCTCACCCTCCTTTACAGTCGTGATGTGTCCTCACCCTCCTTTACAGTCGTGATGTGTCCTCACCCTCCTTTACAGTCGTGATGTGTCCTCACCCTCCTTTACAGCCGTGATGTGTTTTCACCCTCCTTTACAGCCGTGATGTGTCCTCACCCTGCTTTAGAGACTTTATCCCCTCGATTCAAAGAGCAAAAGTTAATTGATTTCGGATCGAGAATCGTACGTTTGGGTGGGTGTTAGTCATTTTTTCCTGTTTTTTTGGCCATTTCCGACTCGCACGAGCCTACGTACGAATGCGTATATGCTCTTACGATCATCGCAAGTTCGTTCCTAAATTTTAGGATCAAAACGTAAAACTTAGGATCAAATCCTAAAACTTAGGATCAAAACGTAAAACTTAGGATAATCGGATGTGTTTAGGTGTGATTCAGAGAGCAGTTTTCCAACCTCTAAAGACGTTTTAAAAGAAAGCCACTGCCGACACCTTTTAGCAGTCGGATTGCTGTTCTTGAACAGGTTTTTTGGCTATGTGGAGGAGTCTGCGCGTCTTGAGCTCCAATGAACTGCATGTATCAGCATGGCCGAGGCCATAAATTGTATGGCAATGCATACCTGATTCATGTATGCCTTATAAAAGCATTTTAATGTGGACCTTAATTAGTCCTTTGCATGTAAACCTTTATTTTGCAATATATTTGCGTTAATTAAAGAACCTTATGTCCTTTGGTATTTATTTTTAAATTGATGTACTAGAATAATATTTTTAGATTGCATTTATTGGTGTAGTTGTTTACCTTTGCTTTGTTTAATTATTTAAGCACATCTTTGGTCAGATGCATCACACTTACTGAGGAGAGGAGAGCGGGATAAAGTGCAGGATGTGGGTTACTGCTGTATTTTGCACAGACACAGCAGAGCTGGGGGCACGGAAAGGTCAGAAATCAAAGAATGCAGAGCAACACAGTCACAAGGCCCTTTCTGTTTGCAGGCTGCCCGAGAATACCTGAGCCGCCATCTTGGCTGTTTCTAGACTCATAACATGCAGAAGTTGCTGGGTGTTTTTTTATATTTGAGAGCAATCTGTATGTAGAGGGTGTGGGTAACCACACACAAAATTTTAAGTTGTACCATTTGAAGCCAAAATATTAAAATTAAATCCACAAGTAAAAAATGCAAGTTAACTAAAAATTAAACAAAGTAAGATTTACTTATGCAAATGCATTCATTAATGGTTGGTTACTACAAAATGAATGAAATAAAGAAAAATAAAAGACCAAATATTTAGAATGCACTTTAATGAGGTAAGTTTGTGCAGGCGCAAGATCAGAAGGATTTACGTCCAGACAAAAAAGGAAAAAGGGCAAAACCAATGTTGCAACCTGAGAAATGAAACGGAAAATTCAGGATGGAAACTGACATAGGTCTGATTCGCGAACTGCCATACGAACGGACGTACATTTTAGGATAGAAACGTATTAGCTTATAGAATCACTCGCAAGTTCATACGAATGCACGAGCGGACGTGAAAAATAGGATGATCGGCACCCAAATCAAAGCTGTTACATGTTTCTTTGAATCGACCCTTATGTGTCCTCACCCTGCTTTACAGACTTTATGTGTCCTCACCCTCCTTTACAGACTTTATGTGTCCTCACCCTCCTTTACAGCCGTGATGTGTTTTCACCCTCCTATACAGCCGTGATGTGTCCTCACCCTCCTATACAGCCGTGATGTGTCCTCACCCTCCTATACAGCCGTGTTGTGTCCTCGACCCTCCTATACAGCCGTGATGTGTCCTCACCCTCCTATATAGCCGTGTTGTGTCCTCGACCCTCCTATACAACCGTGATGTGTCCTCACCCTCCTTTACAGCTGGGATGTGTCCTTACCCTTCATTACAGCCTTTATGTGTCCTCACCGTGTCCTCGCCCTGCTTTGCAGCATCTCCCATCCTTCTGCTGAAGACCTGCAGCTGGATTATGAATTGTAACTAGGGCTTATTTTCGAGGTCGAACACATTCACGCATTAGCAAGAAATAATGAAGAATCTTATTAGGGCTTATTTTCAGAGAAACAGGGTAGTAGAGCACTATGTGCTAAACCACAATGGATACATTTCAGTATCATATTGCTGGGCATCTGCTTAGAAAGTTAATGTGTGATTATGTACTTTGTTGCACATTAGTGTTAGTTTATACTGCTGCAAGTTTGTACCTTGACATGCCCCTTAAAGTGGAGGAAATTGTGACTACTTACCAAATCGCTAGGTTAATTTTCAGTTCATGTCGGGTGACGCATGTGGTTTTCTTCTTGTACTTAGTGGTCCGCGGTGGAAATTACAGCTTGTTTGATACAGACAGCGAGGATGAGGAGGAAGAGACACGGGAAGAAAAGAGAGAAGAGCCACCCCCTAAAAAGAAAACTGCATTTCAGGTAGGTCATTCGCCTACAAGTCTTTAACCCACTGGCTATAACAACCATTACTCTCTGCAAAGGAACATATAATAGCAGATGGCTAGAAGTAGACAATCCCTTTAAGCTAGTTAATTGTGATTGAATGACTAACATTCACACACAAACCCTGCACCAGCTTCACAGGCAGCAGCAGCCGCCGATCCAGGGAGACTGGTGCAGAGTAGGTGAGGGTTCTTTTTAACCCCTTGTATTGGACTTAGCGAAAGGGGTGAGGGGATGTGAGGGGGTGGGTTTAATTAAGGCTGGAAATCCGCATTGGAGCAAACCTAATGCGTCAAGCGACTTTAGATCTGCTTAAAGAAGAACAAAACCCAGCACAGTCTGTTCTGGTATCTAACAGATTCTGGGCATCACAAATTGGGATGTCCCGCTTTGTTAAATACCCCAGTTTGCCTGTAACAGATTACCTTTTCCCCGTCCAACAGCGCATGTGTAAGCTCTCATCCAATCACAGCTGTTTGCCATGCCATTGTCATTAGGAAAGCGGCTCTGATTAGCAATGGGGAGTACAAACTGCTGCATCTTCAGCGATAAATGGCAGCGCCGAGTGTGTGCGCACAGCCCAAAGATGCGGGATGCAGCAGCTCTCGCTCCTCATTGCAGAACATCAGAGCTGTTTGCTGAATGACATAGGCACGGCAAACGGCTCTGATTGGGCGAGAGCCCGCACATGTGCCATTGGACCGGGAAGAGGGGGATTTTACTGAGTGAACTGGGCCCCAGCCCGGGCTACAGAAAGATGGCCACCGGATCCCATGAGTGAGGACACTTCTAGTGCCAGCTGCAGTGCTTTGCGGTTTGGCTTCGCCCCATCACTAATTACTTGCTTTGGTGCTGAGCATTTGTTGACCTATGTGGACAGCCTACCATGACAGCCTACCTTGAAGTAGCATGCAGTAGTCCACTACATATTTATAATACACAAATTGTAAGTCTCTTAAAAACAAAACCTGTAATTTTGACCTTAGATTCCACAGGGGCATCCCGATTGGGGATGCTCTGCTATTTGAAACCCCCCAGATTGCCCTGTTAAACGTACCTCTCCAGGGTCCAGTGGCGCAAGCGCTGGCTCTCAGCCATTGAGAGCCGTTTGCTATGTTCAGTGGCCTGCTTTGCCACCACACAACCCATGCAATTGCATGGGGCCCCCCCAGAACTCTGCTGAGTGAACACTGGAAGCAGCTGGCGTGTAATACTGGTGATGCTGTCAGTGCCGAGGCTACATGAGAAAGAAAGCTGCTTCTCTCCATCACTTGTTCCTATTTAATATTCTGTTTTGTTATATAAAAATGCCTTTGATTAGGGCCCCCAGATACAAACTTTGCATGGGGCCCCAGAAGGTATAAGCCCAGCCCTGGCTATGTTTACATCTTTTGGCAAACAGCTCTCATTGACTATAATGGGGAGTGTGTGCGCTGCCGCATCCCCTGCATCCCTGACAGTGCGCGCAATCCTGACCCAGCCTATGTGAATAGGGGATGCAGGGGATGCGGCAGCGGGCACTCCCATTGACAACAATGAGAGCCGCCTGCCGCATTCTGACAGTGCAGCAGATGGCCCTCACTAGATGAGAGCATGCATGCGCCGTTAGACCGGAAAAATACAATTCTGTGAGTACTCACCTGTAGAATAGATTTTGTCGGTGTTTGGTCCAGGCTGTCCCAGTTATCCATATACGTGTGGGGGGTCCGCCACAAGGTGGCACCAGTTACTGCAAGATACAAAGCTGTAACTCCTCCTGGCCTCCTATAAAAGGGATCAGTCTCCATAGAAACCCCAGAAAGTTAAAAAGCAGTAAATGAGACAGGCCGGGAAGCCAAGAAAAAACATGTTAACTAACATGCTACAGCATGAACTCTCTCCAAAAAATATAAAGACAAAGGTCCAATACAAACGACAATAATCACCATAAAAGGCAAACGAGGAAATGAACCAAGGGCGGGGTGGGACAGCCCGGACCAAACACCGGCAAAATCAATTCTACAAGTGAGTACTCACAGAATTGTATTTTTCCCTGTGTTCCAGTTATCCATATACGTGTGGGACATTCAAAAGCAGTGTCCAAATAGGGCAGGATCCCCAGAGCGGAAAAGCATGTAGTTCATTTCACTACCGCCTGAAGCACCTTTCGGCCAAAAGCAGCATCTGCTGATGCCAAAACATCAACCTTGTAAAACTTAGTAAAGGTATGAACCGAAGATCAGGTAGCGGCCTTACAAACTTGTTCAACAGAGGCCTGGTGCTGAAAGGAAGCACCAATAGCTCTAGTAGAGTGAGCAGTAACACGAAAAGGGGGATCCTTCCCCTTGGCAGAGTGGGCTTGCACCACCGCCTGTCTAATCCACCTACTAAGAGTGGACTTAGCCGGAGACAAACCCTTCCTAACACCTTCAGAGAGGACAAAAAGAGAATCCGACTTCCTGAAGGATTAATTCGCAACCAGCTAGTACTTAATGGCTCTGACCACATCCAAGGAACGAAGAGCCCTTTCCTTAGAGTTAGACGGATCCACAGAAAAGGTAAAATAACCTCCTCATTAAGATGAAAGGGAGACACGACCTTAGGTAAAAAAAATCAGGTTTAAAGCAAAAAACCACCTTATCCTTATGCCACTCAAAGTAAGGGGACTTCATTCAAAATGCAGCCAGTTCTGACACCCGGCGTGCCGAGATGATGGCTACAAAAAAGACCACCTTTAGAGTCAGAATAGACAAGGCAGCATCGTACAAAAGCTCAAAGGGGGGACCCTGGAGAGCAGAAAGCACCAAGTTTAAATCCCACACCGGTAATACAGGCTTACGCGGTGGACGTACATGGGTAACTCCTTGGAAAATAGACCAAAGCTGTCTATGATTGGCAAAGGGTCTTTGGAAAAAGACGGCCAAGGCTGAGACCTAACCCTTGGGGGTGCCCAGCTGTAGACCCAAGGCTAAGCCGTGTTGTAAAAATTCCAAAATCCTAAAAAAGAGAATGTGCGACAAGGGAAACTCTCAGATTCATACCAAGCAATGTAGGCAAACCTTAGCAGACAACCCCTTCTCCGTAGGATTGAGCCAATAGCCAGGCCATCAAAGCCAGCATCTGTAAATTGGGGTGCCGCAGCGACCCCTGTGTGAGAAGCCCTGGGAGCTTGTGATTGTGTCTGGACGCAAACAGGTCCACAGCCGGTAGACCCCAGCGGAGACACAGAGCGTGAAAGCTCTTGTTGCTGAGAGACCATTCCCCCAGATGAGAGGCCCCCCTGCTCAGGGAGTCTGCCTCTACCCCGGGGATGTAAACCGCTGAGATGCAGGGAACATTCTCATCTGCCTAAGTCAGGATCTGGGTCACTTGCTCGTTTGCTCCGAGTCCCACCCGGCGATCACCGTCTGATTGTCCGAGCAGATCTGGATCGCACGACCCCTTAGATGGGGAGTCAAGTGAAGCATAACCAACCGGATCACTCTCAGCTCCAGGAGATTGATGGGCAAGTGGGCCTCCTGCGGTCCCCACTGGCCCTGGAACTTCAGCGTTTGCCAAAAACCTCCCCAGCCAGTCATACTGGCGTCCGTGGTGACAATCTCCCAACGGGGAGTCAGAAAGGACTTGCCCACCGACAGATTTCTGGGGTCCAACAACCACAAGAGGGACTGTCTGGCCAGGGGGGACAGTGAAAATTCCTGTTCCAGGGACTCCAGCGTCCGGTCCCAACCAGTCAACAGATTCAACAGATTCAATTAAAGAGGTCTCATGAGGAACTGAGCAAAGGGCACTGCCTCGAAGCATGACACCATTAGGCCCACCAGTTTCATCCCCAGACGGATCGATGACCGGTGACAAGACAGTAAGGCCTGCACCTACGTCTGGAGGCCCGCCACCTTCTGCTGGGGCAGGAATACCTTGACCTGAGAGGTGTCCAACGTCATGCCCAGAAAGGACCTCACCATTGAGGGAGTGATAGAAGACTTGGGGTAAATGATTACCCATCTGAAATCCTCGAGAGTGGATAACACCGTCCGGGTGTCGTTCTCGGCCTACTGAAGGGACTGAGCTGCAATCAGCAAATCGTCCAGGAAGAACACGATTGCCCTGGTTCCGCAGGATAGCCATGATGCCCGCAAGCACCTTGGTGAACACACGGGGGGCTGAGGATATTCCGAATGGCAGTGCCACAAACTGGTAATGCTGATCCATCAACGCAAACCTCAGGAACTTCTGATGTCCCTGAAAAATCGGGATGTGCAGATAAGCATCCTTGATGTCCACTGTCACACATGAAGTCGCCAGACCGAAGCAAGCTCACCACGGACTGTAAGGTCTCCATGCGGAAATGTCTGACTCTGAGAAACGTGTTGAGACCCTTCAGATCCAGGATAGGTCTCAGCGTTCCGTCCTTCTTGGGCACCGTGAAAAGATTGTAGTAGAACCCTAGACCCCGTTCCTGGCGAGGCATGGGACAAATCACAACTGATAGCAGAAGGCGTTGAACGGCCATTCTTAGGCCCTGCACCGTCAATGTGTTCTGGGAAATCCGCAACAGAAGAAATCTTGAGGGCGGCCAAACTGCCAGCTCTATTTTGTACCAGGAGGAAAACCTCCTGAATCCACCGATCCGAGACGTGCTGTCTCCAGATGTGAGCAAATAGCAGAAGCCGTCCCCCCACCCAGGTGGGTGAGGGCGTCCCCTCATGCCTGAGAGGGCTTGGAAGGGGGTATGGATTTAGCTCCCCAGGAGGGATTGGGTCCCCAGGAATATCTGCGGCCACCAGAAAATGAAGAGCCTCTTCCTCCTCGACAGGAGCGATAGGCAGATGAACCCCGAAAGGGCCGCGCAGGCTTCCGTCGCTGAGGGAGTCTTCCATCTTTGGCCAGAAGGTCCAGCCGCTCCCCGAATAACCTGAGCCCCAGGAAGGAGATACTAGTGACAAAGCGTAACAAGCAGGGCCGAAGCCCTGGCGCCAAGCCGGACACTATCGTCCATGGTCGAGATTACAAAAGCAATAAAATCCACACAGGCTTTGAGGTCTTTATACTCCTCCGCCCGCTTGCGAGACTTGGCAAAATCAACAAGGCGTCTCACCTTCTTCCTGATGGTCAAAGAGACAATGGCCGCGGCACAGACAGCGCGAAGCCCAGCACCCACAAAGTTGAACGCATGACAAGCCAGCTGATCCATGCGCAAGGAAGCAGTATCGGGTGACGGCATAACCGTAGTGTTGGATAACCCCGACACAGGGGCATCCACATCAGGGGGATGGGACCAGAGGCAGATCAGCTCCTCAGGGAAGGGATACCGCCTGTCCAGGCCCTTAGGCACCGATGGCAATTTGTTAGGTCCTTCCATTCCTTAGACACCATATTGGAAAAGTGGGCCTGCTCCGGAAAACAAGCCTCTGTCTCTCAGGCCCCCCCATAGGCTCACCATGGCCGCCTATGGCCGGCTACCCTTTAGGGAGGGTCTGCGGCCCAGAGCCTAGCTCTGACAACGCCTGACCCTCGGCGTTCACCCTACCTTATACCCGTCCCGTCAGCCACAGCTGGGAGGCCGAAGTGGGTCCACGGGGACGGTGGTAATAGGGGAGCAGCGACCGACAGGCTTAAAATTCCCCGCTCAGCTGAAATATCCAGAGAGAGTATTCCAGACGATCCTAGCAGCAGCTTACTGCAAGAGAACTCTGGTGTTTCTATGGAGACTGGTCCCTTTTATAGGAGGCCGGGAGGAGTTACAGCTTTGTATCTTGCAGTAACTGGCGCCACCTTGTGGCGGACCCCCCCCCCCCCCCCACACGTATATGGATAACTGAGACAGCCCGGACCGAAGAAAGGAGAAAAAGGTGAGTGTGTAGTGGTGCCCTAGGCGGTTTCTGAATCAGGAAGCCCCTGGGTAAAGCCAGCTGCCAGCCTTGGACCGGGGAAAGGTGAGTGTGTACGGGCGCCCTGGGGGGTTTCCGAATCTGGATGCCCCTGAGGAAAGCCAGCTGCCGACCCTGGACCAGAGAAAGATGAGTGTGTACTGGTGCCCTGCGGGCTTCCAAATCAGGATGCCCCCAGGGAAAGCCAGCTGCTGGCTCTGGACTGGGAAAAGTTGAGTTTGTACGGGCGCCCTGGGGGGTTTCTGAATCGGGTGTCCCGGGGGAAATCCAGCTGCTGGCCCTGAACTAGGAAAAGGTGAGTGTGTACGGGCGCCCTGGGGGGTTCCCAAATTGGGGTGTCCTGGGGGAAAGCCAGCTGCTGGCCCTGGACTGGGAAAATGTGAGTGTGTACGGGTGCCCTGGGGGGTTTTCGAATTGGGATGCCTCAGGGGAAAACCAGTTGCCGGACCTGGAATCTTTTCGATTCCAGGCTTGCCGATGGTAGGTTTTGCTCCGCTTTAACGTAAAAAAACCTTCAAAAACATATAAGACTTCTCTGTGTTTTTTTTCAGCTAGCATATGAAGCCTGGACCACTGGTTCTAAGTCTGCACTAAACCTACGGAAGAACGATGAGATTACCATCCGCAAAGAGATGGAAAAGCAACAACTGGAAGGTATGTCTCTGAAGGATTCAGGCCATGGTATATGATCCATACCTCCCAGGTGTCCCTGATTTGGAGGCACTGTCCCTCTTTTGAGTCCATGTCCCCCTGTCCCTCGTTGTTTAATATGTTCTGCACCAATAAATGATTAATTTCCCTATTCAAAGTGTTTCTATTGTTGTAACTGTTACAATGTATCTCCTATCCATCAATCAATGAGGTGGCGTGGCGTCATTTACATATTGTCCCTCTTTGAGGTGTAACATGCAGATCTGCAGCAATAAATGATTCATTCTCCTATTCAAAGTGTTTCTATTGTTGTAACTGTTACATCCTATCTCCTATCCATCCCTCAATGAGGGGGCATGGCTTCATCAATCCCTCAATGAGGGGCATGGCTTCATCCGTCCTTCAATTGGGGCGTGGCTTTATCCATCCCTTGATGAGGGGGCGTGGTTTCATCCATCCCTCAATGTTGGACGTGGCTTAATTTACATAATGTCCCTCTTTGAGGTGTAACATGCAGATCTGCAGCAATAAATGATTCATTCTCCTATTTAAAGTGTTTCTATTGTAACTGTTACATCCTATCTCCTATCCATCCCTCAATCAGGGGGCGTGGCTTCACCCATCCCTCAATAAGGGGGTGTGGCTTCATTTAACATCTGTCCCTCTTTTCCAAACTGAAAAATTGGAAAGTATGCCAGTTGTATCATTGTAGCATTGAGAGAAGTGTTATATGAATGGGTCTTTTTGCTTTTCTTTAAATATGGTCACTTGATTTGCTTTGTGTTGCTTCTCCAAGGCAAACCTGAGGATTCACTGAAAGAGGAAACCGAGACAGAAACTGAGGATGTCACTGCAGAGGGACCAGGTAAGTTATCAGGGCCGGATTAAGTGTAGTGCAGGTCCCTGGGCACAAAATGTGGTGGAGGCCCCAGATACAGTCTTTAAAATAATAGTCCAGCCAAGTAACTGATTGGTGGTTGCCTGGCACCCGCCTACTTACTGGAATGTCAGATCGAGTTCCTTGTCCCACCCTTGTGCGGGTGCGTGCTGCTCGGGATTTCCTGCTTTGCCATTTTGGGTGGGGGGTAGTGTAGTGGCCCAGCGGGTCCAGCAGAAAACAGTTCCCTGCATTGAGCTGCCAGCGGCTGTGCTTGGTGGCTTATGTGCAGTGACAGCTCTGCACGCACCCATCACTGTAGCGTTGCTGGCGGCGGCTTTGCTGCTCTAGACTCTTCGTACTGCCCTGTGGTGGCTTTGGCTGCAGGTTTGCCCAGGCGTGCCCCCACTGTGGCCCATAGCTTTGTTGCCGGCCCATCAGACCAAAGACTGAAAAGCCTCCTGGACCAGACCATAACCCAAAGGTTGGTGGAGGCCCCCTTAGCAGGGAAAGTGGCGGAGACCCCGGGGCACGCACCCCTCATAATCCGGCCTTCTGGCAAATGTGTTGTGTGAGTTTTGACACAATTTGGCATAATATAATAATTTGCCTATTCAAAATGTTTCTATTGTTGTAACTGTTACATCCTATCTCTTAACCATCCCCCAATGAGGGGGTGTGGCTTCATTTACATGTTGTCCCTCTTTGAGGTGTAACATGCAGATCTTCAGCAATAAATGATTCATTTGCCTATTCAAAGCGTTTCTATTCTATTGTGACTTCATTTACATATTGTCCCTCTTTGAGGTGTAACATGCAGATCTGCAACAATAAATGATTCATTCTCCTATTTAAAGTGTTTCTATTGTAACTGTTACACCCTCATCTTCTTACATCTCCTATTATATTCTGATATAATCATTTTGGCAATATTTTTATCTCGACGTTGCTAACTCGCTGCTTTCGTGTCCCCTTACGGCAGAGAATATCATCCAGAGGGTCATCTACATCATCAGGTTCTCCTGGGTGTTCATCCAGGCTCTTGCAGATGACACCATTGAAACGCTGAACTCTCTGAGCAAGGACAGTGTAGACATTGCCACAGTGCTGAAGATGGAGCGCTGCATGCTGCAGAGGAACCTGGACAAGGTGGGGTGTCTGGCATTGTCACCATTTCACATCTTTGGATTAATAGGCCTATTTCTTATTTCATGAAGTGGACCAAAACCCACTGAACTTGTGAAATACATTTGGCCAAAGCCCCTGCCGATTCTCCCTTCCTAGGGTGTAGAACTAGAAATAGATATTTCCACTTTTCTAATCATCCTGGAGCACTGATTTTTGCTGTCTCTCTCTGGAAGATGACAGGCAATCAGTCATTGCATAGGGGGCAGATAAGTTACCAGAATGCAGAATGCACCACCCCGATCGGGGATGCCCCGCTGTGTGAAACCCCCCAGGATGCTGAGACCAGCTTACCTCTTCCCATTCCCATGGCGCATCTAAGAGCAGCAGCTTTGACGGCCCCACCCTCCGCTTCCCTCTAACAGGGAGCGTGCCCGCACCGGCCATTCACAAATGCCTGGTGCGGGCATGCACCCTGCTATAGGGATAGCGGGATGCGGCAGCTGCTCTTAGATGCACCATTGGACTGGGAAATGAGGTAAGTGAATGGGGCGACCTGGGGGGTTTCACACAGCGGGGAATCCCGATTTTGGATGCCCCGGGGGGAATCGATCGGCCCAGGAATCTTATAGATTTCTGGGCTGATCAAGCTGGGTTTTGGTCCACTTTAATAATATGGGTTTTGGTCTGCTTTAAAGCACACCAAAAATCCATCCAGGCTGGTCCTTGGGATGCCCAGCTGTATGACACCCCCCAGGATGCCAGTATTCAGTCACCTTTCCTGGGTCCTCATGGCGCATGGCCTGGTTCTTGGCCAATAAGAGCTGTTTGACTTGACTATGTCATTCAGCAAACGGCTCTGATTGTTTTTAATGGGGAGCGAGCGTGGCCGCATCCCCTGCATCCCCGGGCTGTGTGTACGCTCCCGCCCTAGTCATTCAGATAGGCTGGGATGGGAGCCTGCTGGGGATGCGGCCGCTCTCACACACAATTGAACGTAACAAAATCCAGGAAAGCCAAGGACCCAGGTTTTGTTCCGCTTTAAAGAGACATTTCAGACAAAGGGTTAAATTAGGCTGCTTTCTGCTCATTCCATCCTGGCTGTCAGTTTCATTCCAGCGTCATTCATCCTGCTTTATATGTCTTAAAGCAGAACAAACCTCAGTGCAGCTAAATCTAAAATCTAAAAGATTCCAGGCCCCAGGGAGTGGAACTTGGATGGCTTTGGAGTCTTTTAGACTCCAGAGCTTCCGTTGTTCCTCTTTAAGACACTTTGTTTTAAGTTCAGATCCTAAAGAAGGCCTACATTCAGATAAAACTTTAAGTCCAGTGCACAATCAGGTTTGGAAAGAGTGGTAAATAGTTTCCTGCACTGCACTTAAAGGGAAACAAAACCCCAAAATCAAATTTTCTTGGATTCTGTTCCAGAGATGCTGAGATGTTGAGTTTGCGAGTATTTCCCTGGATCGCCCAAAAAAGCCACATGGGCTGCTTAGCCAATGGCCCTAGTTCAATTCAGACTTTGCACCACCTAGAGCGAGCACCACGGACTGCATCCCTGTTCGCTTCTAGCTGTGGGCGTGCATGTGCCAGATAGAGGTATGCTGGGGGTGGAGTCGTTGCACCGAGACCTTGCAAGGGCTCTGGGAAAAGGTGAGTGAATCTAAAAAATTCCAGGGCCAGTCACTGACCTTTCCCTGGGGCATCCTGAAAAGGGAAGCCTCGCTGTGTGAGACCCCCCATGTTGCCGGTCTGCACTCACCTTTCCCCGGTCTAACAGCTCATGTGTAGGCTCTCATCCAATCAGATTTGCTATGCATATTTAATTCAGCAAACAGCTCTGATTGTTTACAATGGGGGCTAGCACGCATCTTCAAATAGACTGGGACTGGAGCGTGTGAGCCGCTGGGGATGGGCAGCTTGCCCTCCCTATTGAAGCCTATCAGAACTGAATGGCATAGTAGAAATATATATAAATATATATATAAAAACGGCTCTGACTGGACAAGAGCCTGCACATGCCCCTCTAAAGAGATGATTTGCATAGCTCTGCCTGCTGCAAGGATTGATGGGTAACGCTATCTGTCCTTGTATGGGGGACTGTGCAAATACTTTCTGTTTTAGGAAAGCTCCTCTTTTCCTAGTTTCTGATATTTAGCTCTTTATAGAGCTATTGTTACTTGTAGTCCTCTTAATGCCAATCCAGTCCATGGGCCCCACTTAACCCATTGCCTGGAATGTCCCTTTAATCTCTTTCTGTAGGGTAAAGAGGCGTCACAGGAGTGCATAGCAGAGTACTACAAAGCTAAGCAGCTGTCAAGGACTCAGACCCTAAACAGTGAGGAGAATAATGAAGCCGGCAGTTACACGGGAGAAGACGTTGTTCCACCCCAGAGGTTGGAGATCACCAAGCTCCTCAGTTTGGAGTCACAGCAATCTCAGGACAGCTTTGTCTCCAGGTAAGGACATTGGTTAACCTACCATGTTTTGGGACCCTTATATATATTTTATGTTAGTTTAGTTAATTTAGAGAACACACCTTCATTTAAATGTTGTTTTCATTGTCAGTTGTGCTACAGAGGATTTAGTTCTTTCTTATGAAGACCCTCCATGTCCTACCCCAGCTCCAAAGCGTCAGATTCCTCAGCGCATGCAGGCCTTTGACTCCTCCTCTGTTGACAGCTTGGATTTAAGGTGCGTGTTATGTTTAAACTATGAAGGCAGCTAGAAAATAAGGCACAGATAAAAAAAAAAGGAAAAAAAAAACATTAAACCGGACCTTCAGCATGATTTAATGAAAAGCTCAAACCCTTAAACTATTCGGCATCTAAAGGTTTTTAGTCACTTATTGTTCTTTCCCACACTGGACTGCAACTCTGTTCAGGACTCTAGGATACGGGTGCCACAGTCTTGACTCAGAAGCATCACATACTGAGGAGAGCGGTTAAAGTACAGGGGGGCGGGGTTATAGCTGTGCTTTGTACAGACAGAGCAGAGCTGGGGTCAGGGAGAGGACAGCAATTCCAGAATGCAGAGTGACACAGTCAGAAGACACTTCCTGTTTGCAGGCTGCCTGATGCTCCATGAGCCACATCTTGGATGTTTAAAGGCTCATAACATGCAGTAGATGCAGGTAGGATGGTTTTTAATGTGGGCAATCTGTATGTACAGGGGGAAACATACAAGATAGGCTCTTATTCAGGGTGACGGTCCGGATTAATGTGGGCAATCTGTATGTACAGGAGGGGAAACATACAAGTTAGGCTCTTATTCAGGGTGAGGGTCCAGATTAATGTGGGCAATCTGTATGTACATGGTGTGGGAAACATATAAGATAGGCTCTTATTCAGAGTGAGGGTCCAGGTTAATGTGGGCAATCTGTATGTACAGGGTGTGGGAAACATACAAGATAGGCTCTAATTCAGGGTAAAGGTCCGGATTAATGTGGGCAATCTGTATGTACAGGGTGTGGGAAACATACAAGATAGGCTCTTATTCAGGGTAAAGGTCCATATTGATGTGGGCAACCTGTATGTATAGGGGGGGAACGAACAAGATAGGCTCTTATTCAGGGTGAAGGTCCGCTTTAACATAAAGCAATTGCTAGATGGCAGGGAGACAATCAGGGGTGTAACTTGAGGGGGTGCAGGGAGTGCGAACGCACCGGGACCCAGAAGGTCGGGGGAGTCCTACCAGGGCCAGCTCCAGATTTAGGTGGGCCCTTGGGCGGCATTGTCTCAGTGAGCCCCTTTGTGGTGTTGCGTCACATCACTGAGGGATGTCCCAAATCTGGATGCCACCTAAGGATCAAAAGAAAAGAAACCTTCTTTACAAAAAAAAAACCTCTACAGTGCTCCCCCCAGCACACGCTCCCAGGCTCCTTGTTTCTGTCTGATGTCTGCTGTTTGATCGCCCACAGCCCGCCGGTGCACCTGTCACATGATGTGGAGGCCCCTTCCTCTCTCCCCGCTGGGGACAGCACAGGCAGTAGCGGAACCTTAGTGTTGCATAGTGTTGTCCCCGAAGTTGCACCGACACAATGGTCATCGCTGGCGCACCAGCTGTGGCCAGAGGAGTAGGTAGGCTTTCTGGTACCCAGGGCGGCAAAGATTAAAATGGCGCCTCCTACCTGTGCTCGGGCCCCCCTTTGGTGCCCCCCTGACCTGCTGCACCCGGGGCACATGCCCTCCCTGCTCCCCCCTAGCTACACCCACCCTCCTGCCCTCCCAGTCCGTCGCCGGTGAAGCGCCGTCGCACACGCCAAAGGCCGGCCCTGTCAGTGTTTTCCCCTGGGGGCCCCCGGCAGCTGCCCCGCCTTGCTGGGTGCTGATGCCGGCCCTGGGTCCTATCATTGTTGCTCCTTCACCTTATTTATCATATGTGTTCTCACTTGGCATCATTTAGAGAAATTAAGCACCATTTGAGTTAAAAGAGAAAAAGTTTATTGTATGAGCTGTGAATGGGCCCCATTTAAAGATTGCACCAGGGCCCTGTCACATTTAGTTCCGCCACTGGAGATAATGAGAGGCTTCCGAAACACAGAAAGGAAGAGAGTCACCAAATGGATGGCATTTCTAGGATGCTTTTACTTAAAGAGGAGCCACACCTGATTTTCACTTTTTCGTGGTGGTGTTCCTCTCAGTCGGGGCATCCTGAATTGGGAAGCCCCGCTGTGTGTATCCCCCAAGGTCGCCCCATTCACTCACCTGTAGCTCTCATGGCGCAGACTTGGGGCAAGAACGAGCACGCTGATTTGTTGAGCAGCCCGATCAACCAATCAGCTCGCTCGCTTTCACATGGCTCTATTGGGCGCCGCTGCTGGCTAAGCCTAGGGAGCCGAGTGTGCCACCGGCCAAATCCCCTGCTACTCTCCTTGCCATCCCGTGCCTACGCCGCCCATTTAGAAAGGCTGTACACGGGCACGTGCACAGCTAGAGGTGAGCCAGGATGCGGCCAAGACGCAGAGATGCGCCAAGGGCTCTGGGACAAGGAGAGTGAAAGGGGGCTTCTGGGGGGTTTTGCTGGAATGCCCCAAGGAGTGATACTTGGATGACTCTGGAGTCTTTTAGACTCCATGGCCTCTGATGTTCCTCCTTAATGCACTTTGTATTATGTTCAGATCCTAAAGAGGGCCTAAATTCAGATAAAAATTTAGGTCCAGTGCACAATTGTGTTTGGAAAGAGTGGTTCCTGCACTGCAAAACAAAACCCAAAAATCTAACTTTCTTGGATTTTGTTCCTCCTTTGCGGGGCATCCCGATTTGAGATGGTGAGCATAACCCTGGATCACCAAAAAACTCACCTCTTCCTGGTTCCCACCTGGGCTGCTCAGCCAATCAGTGGCACTAGTTCAATTCAGATTTTGCACTGCCTAGAGCGAGCGCCACCGACTGCATCCCTGTTCGCCTCTAGCTGTGGGCGTGCAAGTGCCAGATAGAGGTATGCTGGGGGTGCAGGCTTTGCAAGGGCTCCGGGAAGAGGTGAGTGAATCAGGCAAATGGGGAGGGGGTGACTCAGCAGAGCATTCCAATTTGGAATGTCCCTTAAGGAGGATGACCACCGCCCTTTGAAACTTATAGACTCACATCCTATAAAGAAGCGAGCGGTTTACCACTAGTACGGCCATGCAACGTGTAGGAGCCAGTGCCGCTGTCCCGCAACAATTCACCTGTTAGGTTAGTAGACCTGGGGGTTCTTTTTGGATGTTAATTAGATGGGCTGGGTATATATATATATATAGATATATATATATATATATATATATATATATACTGATTAATGTAGCATAATTTGGTCTGTTCTTTTTGTAGCACTTCTACCACTGACTATCCTGGGTTTTAGTTTTTTACTGAAACCCCCCAGATCACCCAAACTAACTCACCCCTTTCCGGTCCTATGGCGCATGCGCGGCCGCTCGTCCAATCAGAGCGCTCGGATCCGCTGACGTCAAGTCGTCTAAGCCTTTGTCTAAGGCCAGCATCTCCAAGCACACTGACATCTGCATCCCCCGTTACCCTATAACAGAGAGCGTGCCCGCGCCAGCCATTCATAAATGCCTGACGCAGGCTCGCGCCCTGCTAGAGGGATAGTGAGGATGCGGCCACGGCTCACACATGCATAGTTGGACCGGGAAACAAGGTAAGTGTATGGGGTGACCTGGGGGGTTTCACACAGCGGGACATCCCGATTTTGGATGCCCAGGGGGAGGGATTCTTATAGATTCCGGGGCCGATCGATGTGGGTTTTGATCCACTTTAAAGGGACAGTCTAGTCTAAATGATTTTTTAGGTTCATGGAAGCAGCCAGGAGTGGACTGGGACTAAATATCAGCCCTGGAATTTACAGGGACTAACCAGCCCACCACCAACCCATGGGCATTTTATAGTTGCCCCCAAGAAGCTTCTGAGCTGATTAATGAGAGCATTTACCAGCTGATGCTATATAGATCATAGGCAGGGGCAGTGATGGTACTGGAGCTTTAGCAATGTGGGGTGGTGCAATGCAGAGGTGGGTATTGCCCCTTACAGTTATGATGATGGGCTGGGCCCTCAGAGACAAAATATGGCCCGCGGGTTGCTGGACCAGGGGCAGTGGTTTTTACAATGGGTCATGTTATAAGTATAGTTGTTGAGGGGTTGGAGAAGCTGTTAGAAGACACAGTGTATAGCAAGGTGGACTACATCAAGGCTAAGCAGCCCTAAAGCAGTGAGGCCTACTGGGAATCCCCCCCCCTCCCGTGATCCAGTCCCCCCTGCCACTCTAATGACTTCTATTAAGGAGAAGTGCTTTGTCTATTTGCTATCTAAATAGAACACAATGGGGCGGTAGCAGCAGGTATTCCCACCATAACTGCGGTCATGAACCACAAGAGTTTTTTTTAGACTGGACCATCCATTCAATCCACCATCTACATGGAAAATGATTTGGCTTTACTGGATAAATGGTCAAAACTGTGTAGACTTGTTTAATGTCTCTAAATGTAAAATCCTGCACTTGGGTAGAAGAAATTCCTGCTCTGAGTGCCGTATGGGCAGCACTGTGTTATCCAGGACCTCGGAGGAGAGAGATTTAGGGATACTCATTACTGATAGCTGCAAGATGAGTGGAAGTGTAGCCAGGCAGTGGGAAAAGCAGGCTGCTTGGCTGCATAGCTCGGGGCATCACCAGTAGGAAGAGGGAGGTTGTGATTGTTGGGGTGATTGTTTCTATCCCTGGGTTTATGGCCCCAGACGCCCTGGTCCCCTTGTAATCATCCTTCGACAGCGTAACCACGACTCGAGTCGGAGAGTGTACAACGAGCAATGAAACAAAGCAAGTCAAGTGTTGTTATACTGTCTCTCAGCTTTATTGCATTGTCAGAGATACTTATACAGAGAAGGAGTGAGCTAGCCCCCACCCTTGCAAGAGTTGGGGTACAAAATAAGTTCAGAAGATTTTTAAGCAGGGAACAGAAACCAACTGTTTCTACAGAAAACATAACTCATGGGGTTGGCCAAGTACTCCTCGGCATCCACAGTTTAGGGAGTACTTCCTTGATACAGCAACATTCCCAGGAGAAAAGCTTTCATAGACAAAACTTGTACAAGGACACTGCAATTAGGCGCATCCTGTGAGCAGTGACAGGAACAGAATATAAAACAGCATTTCACACAGAATTAAAGCATATTTTTTACTTATAGCTAAATCTTCTTAAAGCAACAGTGTTTAAGTCGTATTCCAAGAGGCCCTATCCTTTTAACCCCTTCTTCGAATCATTGTTCACACTGATTCGCTAGCATTATCTCCTCTAGCCCGAGTGTCATGGTAAATAATCCTAGGCCTATTCTTTAGATAAGTCTTATACTGAGAATCCCCAGCGTCCCTGCATCTGGCTATCATGCACATTAAAACTTTAAACATTATATAGATAAAGAGTCCCAACAAACAGATTGCCACAAAGTTAACTAACATACCATTAACCCACTTAAAGGGGCCTGTCCAATTTCCCCAGTCTCCAAAGGGGGACCAGTCTTGGGCAAAAGTCCTAATCTTTTCCTGTACTCTTCTCACTTCTTCTCTATGTCCTTTTATAACCTCATAATTATCAGGTACTTCTAGGCTGGTGTTGTGAATCCAAGTACAACACTCATAGTCCTCAGTCATTTCACAGAGGCCTGTCAGTGCCGCATCTCCACCTTAGTCCTGAGTGATTTACTTTTTCTATGTCGTCAGCATTGTTACCCATTACCTTGTTCATTCGCCCGGTATAATTATTTAGCCTCTTTTTCATATCTATACCCCAGCCCGTCCAGGATGGAAACCACGCCCATATCATGTCTTTTTTCAGGAAAATCTCCCCTTCTAAACTCTTCTTTACCCTATTCAGGGACTTCAATGGGTATTTTGGGTCAGGACTGGCTTCCATCTCATAACCTTCACCTGCTACTCCCATTGCAGGAATCAGGTAGGCCAGGTGACACCACCCCATGGGCTTTTTCACAACAGATAAACACATTATTACCTAAAACTAACCCTTCTTCTGCCAGGCCCTGCTGATGGGTCTTGTTGTAACTTGCTCCAACTATCTTGAAGTGAAAACCACTGAAATCAGTTTTACCATCCCCCCGTGTCAACATTTGTTCCTGTTATGGCTGAATCAGTCCCCCCCCCCCCCTGTTCAATAGCATTTATATCAGTTATATTAACTTTACTATGAGTATGTTGAGTATGGCGGGTGCCTGCCTCTCTTTGCTGGCGAGTTCTGGCATTCCCTTGAGCCGGGTCTGGAGAGGCATTCTTATCCCAACACATACCTTGCAAAGGACCAAGCATTTCTCTATCATATTCACAATGTGTTATGAACCAGATCACAGTTACTATCAGAAAAGACAGTATCATTGCAGCCCAAAAATGATCTGAGCCATAAAATCATCTCGCAATCCACGAGCCCTTCTTCGGACCCTTCTCCTGCTGGGTGTCTAAATCCAGCTTCTTCTTGTCTCCTTGGTGAGATGTCCAGCTGTGGCTCTCTTGGTAGAGCGTCTGATACTTCATTCTGGTCAGGCAGTGGAGCGAGCTCAGGTATCTTCTTCACTCTGGATGCGTGGATCCCGAATGGATGTCCTTCCACCAGCACAGCTGTCCTGGTGACGGCTGTCACTCTGGCCCAAAAGGGAAATCAGACTTTCTTGCAGGATTCAAGACTCTAATTACCACTCGATCTCCCACCTTCAGGTTATGGAATGGTTTCTGTGAAAGAGAAGGAGAGGTCCGAGAGACTTTTTGCTCATTTACATCAAGAGTATCAATCAATTCCCTCACATATTCATCCTGGGAAACCTCTTCCCCAGCTTCCTCATTACCTGGCTTTGGAGGCCTATTCCAGGGTAAGGGAAATGGTCTTCCCATTAATACTTCATAAGGGGACAATCCAGTCACCTTATTTGGAGTCATTCTGATTTCAGGTAGTATGGCAGGCAACTTCTCTTTCCAATTAACAAAATTACCACCTGTAGCCTCCTGTAGCATTTCTAAGTTTATCTTTTATTGTCCTATTCATTCTTTCTACAAAGCCGGAGCTCTGTGGGTGGTAAGGAATATGAAATCTCCATTCTATTCTGAGTTTGTCAACCAAATCCTGACATACCTTTGACACGAATGCCGGGCCATTATCGGATTGTAGGGCGATTGGGGACCTGAAACGGGGTATTATTTCTCTGACCAGGATTTTGACTACTGTTTTGGCATCTTCTTTTGTAGTGGGAAAACATTCTACCCATCTAGAAAACATGTCTACAATCACTAACATGTATTCCTGCCTGTTCCCAGTTTTAGGAATGTGTGAGAAACTAAATGGTCGTGCTTAGGTTTATTCAGGATATTTGGGTTGTTCCTTACACATTCTATGCAATTGCTGACGTATCTAAGTACTACCTCAGGTCCCTGAAAAATGAAAAAATCCTTACTTAGAGAAAGTCTGTCTCCAGCCTCTATGTCCTACCCCATGGTACTGAGCTATGAACAAAGGTGCACTATTTACAGGGATGCAAGGCTTCCCATCTTTGCACGAGAGACCATCTTCGCTTCTCTGTGCACCCCTTGCTTCCCACGCCTCTATCTCTGCTGCTGGTGCGCGTTCCTTAAGCATAGAGATGGTGTAATGCATTTGTCCTAGAGGGAGGAGTAGATCTGTTTCTGCAGGGTTGGGTTCCAGTACTGGTCTGGCCTGAAACTGCCTGTGTTTGGGGAGCCTATTGTAGCTTTTTATTTCTGGGGCACTTTGACTTCCAGTGATCCATAGCTCCTCAAATGGAACAACCCTTACTGGGTTGTGTCTGTCCCTGATAACCTCCCCTCTGAAATACACCTTGGAATCCTTCTCTCCCCCTAAAGAATCTGCCTCTTCCTCCAAATCCTCTGCCCTGATTCCATCCACTCCTTGGGTTCTGTAGGTATAATGTACCTTCAGGAGTGATCTGATAATGCACCTGGGTCACACCAGCTCCTACTTTTATAGTGTCAAAGCAACCTGCAGCATCTCGTGAGACTAGATCTGTTCTAAATCCTAGTATCTTTGCCTCAACCCAAGTGGGAATTTGCTGTTTTATCTGCAGGCTGGTAGTGGGCAGAAACATGTACACAGAACAATGGTTAAATGCTGGGCTGGCAAATGACTTTCAGCAGGCAGAAATTATGCCAAAAAGACACACTGTTTAATTACAAAGAGGTGGCACAATGCACATTAATACATGAAAACCACACGACATGTAGAGCCATTAAAACGCAATTGCAAGGTTAAAATACAACTACAAAAAGAGGGGCCCCCGCCAGGCTCACCTGGGCTCCATGCATCCCTCCACTCGCAATCAACACACACATACAGACTGGCCAGCCTTGTTAAGAGGGACAATAGTCCACCACAAAGTTAAATGTCAGCAGGATGCAGCATTTTTCCAATACAGCCCCATCCAAGGGTTAAGACTGCCAGGTAAGGTGTGAGAAATATGAAGTATATCATACAAGCGCCATGTTTCAAAAACGCTCCACTTCAGACCAGCTCCATAGCAAAAACATATGTTTGGCAAGTCCAGGCTTCACAGGGTTTACACGGGAGCAACAAGCGTGGCTGAGTATGACAGCGAGGGCACAGCCGCTGCAAGCGCTACCACCGTGACTGATTATCTCATCACCGTTGGCTTCATAGGAAGTGTCTCCCCGGCATTGTTGAAGTAGTAACTGCGCTGCTCACGTGGCTGACTCAGACTGCGGCCATGGTGTGTGGACCTGCGTCGGAGGGGGCGTGGTCAGGGACCCGGACCGACGATCGTTTCGCTCCTCCTCTGGAGCTTCGTCGGGGTGGGAGGGGCTACGTGAGAGACCACCACGCCCCTTATCCAAGCATATACCAGGCGCTTCTAGGCACTTGCGCGGCAGCTTAACTCTTGCCTTGCCGATCCAAGTCCCGGACCTGTTAGAAAAGTGTCACTATCTAATAAAATGCGCGCATATTCCGGTATACATATCACGCATAGTCTCTGGTACCTCTCACTGCCCCTTCCCCGGGGACTTTTCGAATATACTTGATTATAATTGCAGTGGTGGAAGTAATAGGATAAATGCACACTTTCCATTATATTAGCACAGTGTCTCTACATAGAAATCCATCTCTCAGAAATCAATGTCTTCACCCCACCATATAACATGGAACGGGGCATCCACCAAACACTCTCCGCATTCAAAAGCATATGTTGCAACATCATCATCATGATTCACTCTGGGGGTGGCTGCAGGTAAATATATACGCAGGCTGCCTATCATTCCTTCTATTGTCTGCTCGATTACCGGCAAAGGTTATTCAAGCCTATTCCACAGACCTCCCAGGACTTTTTTGCATGACACCCGGTGATCACAAACCAAAAAACCCCTTCACCATAGCAGTACCACACACAACATTCAAGGTGTCTTCTGAGACCCTTCTCTCCTCTAGGCTCTCCGAACCCCCCTATATGACTCACAGGAGGGGGCGGGTCACTACCCAAAAAGGGAAAGAAGGACAAAGGAGACAAAGTGGAGAAGGGAACAAGGTGAAAAGAAGAGGAAAAGGGGGGGGGGGGGGGGAGAGAGCAGAAGGGAGGGGGGGAAGAAGAGAGGAGAGAAGAGCAAAACCAAGAGGACCCGAAGAGGGACAAAACAAACCCAAACTAGGGAAACTATATAGCTGCTAATAGGCCTTATAAAGGCCATTACTCACATAAAGGCTTTCAAGCCCATATCAGTGTTCAGGCCTACTGGGACCATAGTGCCTAATTCATATATCAATCTCACTTCATGTTGCATCAATCTAACGTCCCAGGGCGTTAGTGGGCAGACAATTTCCTATAAATGTCTGAATACAAAGAGTGGCCATTTCTTCATTAAGTCCCATGCCGCTCTCATGTACCACACATCAGTGAATCTCTTCCAAAAATCTGTTACTGATTCTCCCTTCTTTTGCTTGCACACTAAGGCTGCGGACATATTCCCCCTGGCCTTAAAACTTTCTTTGATATGGGCTTCTAGTTGGATCCACATTTGTCCTATTCCTTCTTCGGTGACCAGAGGATACTTATCAGGGGTCACATTGCTTTCTACCACATTTGAGATGTAGGGGACCTTTGCCCAATTCCATCCCATGCCTTCCCCCACTAGCCTATCAATAATAAGTTTCATGTCTTCTTGTGTAAACTGTCTCCCTCTAGTGGCCCTCTTCATATAATTGACGGCTCCACCCGGGCAGGATTGTAACTTGGGACAATTTTTTACTATATGATCTATTTCTTTCAAATCAAGGGGAGTTTTTACAATTACGTTGCCTGCTGTAAGAAAAGGATGACACTGATCCACCTCATCTTCATATCTTTCCTTGATTGCATCCCTTAATTTCTCCTTTGCCTTTCGTGTCAAATTGCCATCATAGTTTTCTTTACTTCCCTTATATTCTGCTATCAAATGTTCTGATTTAAAACCTCCATCACTGTCTGCCCCGCCATCGCCTTTCTTTTCCACCTCTATCTCTTCACCCTCTCCTCCATCTAATTTCCTTCCTTTATTTTTCAAAACATCAGTCATTCTAGGGCCTTTTGGGGTAACCTGGATCCTAATACTTGATGTTTTGATAGGCGATTCTGGGCGGACTCGGTCTTTGTTGCCCAGTGCTGCCATGATGCCTACGTTTTTTTCCAATGAGGGATAATAGCTAACTACCTTCATTCCCTTTGGTTTAACATGATGACTATAAGGGGGAGGAGGAGATGGAGCATATGGCATAGTATCTTGGTCCGGCATGACCTTTTCTTTACTACGTGGTCTGCCATTTTCAGCCTTGTGCTGGGCTTTAAGAATTGTATTACTAACTCTAGGTCTCCTAGTTAGTGGATTCCTATTGCTACGGGGGTACCAGTCAGGGGCAATCTCTAGCCATTTCCTGCCACAGGTTTCCATGTAGGCTCTATCCCACTGGGGGTCTCCGCCATACCATGGAAAAGATGACACATCTCCGAGACAGAGACCTTTAATCATATCAAGATGAAAGGGATCATTTGCTCCATCTCTGGGAAATGGACTAGTACTGCCCATACCTTTGGTCCACCCTGCCATATTATCCACAAATGGTAGAGTGAAATAGCTTCCTCCTGTAAGCCTTTCAATATATTGTGTACAGGTTTCTCCCACTAATAGGGTCTTACTCTCCTGGCCTCTCATAATAGCAGCAACTTATATTCCTATGTAAGTTACCTGAAATGTGCTTACCTTCACACTTGTCTAGTCACACAAACAAATAAAATTAGTACTTTATGCAGACAGATACAAAACACAAAACAGAAATTGTGGCTACGATACAAAGGAGAATCACAAGTAAAATTTCTAACTTCTTTTTCTTATTTCTATAGTGCCATTGTAACCCGAGACTCTCGGTCTCGTATCCCTGCCCCAACTCAGGACCACGGCACCTACGTCTCACTAAGTAAGGAAAATAAAATTCACTTACCTAGGAGTACGGTAGGTGCCCGCATTCTCCACGCTCCTTGGTCCCCTTGTGATCGTCCTTCGACAGCGTAACCACGACTCGAGACGGAGAGTGTACAACGAGCAATGAAACAAAGCAAGTCAAGTGTCGTTATACTGTCTCTCAGCTTTATTGCGTTGTCAGAGATACTTATACAAGCGACTTAAAGGAGCCACAGCACTCAACCCTGTTAGCTTGCAGACCAACCTATAATCTGTCTCTAAATCTGGTAAAAACAGAGGCTCGGTCACACACATCTGCAGAAGTATGCTTAAGCTGCACCACCATGCCAAGGTGCCTCTATGGGTGCAGTCCTAACTCTAATCTATGAGAGCCCCATTTGGGACATACAATGCAATAGATAAAATGGGAGCAGCTTGCCCTAAACCTCATGTGCAAGCCATGGGGTGGAAGGGTCAAGACCTTGCAATACAGCCTAGACCCCACACCCCATGTGCTTGCACAAATTCAGAGTGAACAAAGGGGGAGTGGCCGCTGCTCAGACCATTTTATAACTAACCTGGGAGGTGCAAGTCAGCAGGGCAATTAGGTTACTAAAGACTTAAAGGAGCCGCAGCACTCAACCCTGTTAGCTTGCAGACCAACCTATAATCTGTCTCTAAATCTGGTAAAAACAGAGGCTTGTCACACACATCTGCAGAAGTATGCTTAAGCTGCACCACCACGCCAAGGTGCCTCTATGGGTGCAGTCCTACTTATACAGAGAAGAAGGAGTGAGCTAGCCCCCACCCTTGCAAGAGTTGGGGTACAAAATAAGTTTAGAAGCTTTTTTAGCAGGGAACAGAAACCAACTGTTTCTACAGAAAACATAACTCATGTGGTTGGCCAAGTACTCCTCGGCATCCACAGTTTAGGGAGTACTTCCTTGATACAGCAACAATCCCAGGAGAAAAGCTTTCATAGACAAAACTTGTACATGGACACTGCAATTAGGCGCATCCTGTGAGCAGTGACAGGAATAGAATATAAAACAGCATTTCACACAGAATTAAAGCATATTTTTACTTATAGCTAAATATTCTTAAAGCAACAGTGTTTAAGTCTTATTCCAAGAGGCCCTATCCTTTTAGTGATGCCGCTTTATAGAGACCTGGTGAGGCCACAGCCAGAATACTGTGTGTAATTCTGGAGACCTTACCTGCAAAACACAAATAGAACGGGTCCAAAGGCCAGCAACAAAAATGGTGGAAGGGCTTAAACTTAAAAGGGGAGAGAGGGGACATGATGGAGACCGGAAAGGATTCAATAAGGTTTAGGAGGGAAGTGTTTTTAAGATGAAACTTAATGATACAACAAGGGGGCCCAACCTGAAGCTAGTTGGAGGGAAGATCAGGAGCAATGTTAGTAAATATTATGTTACAGAAAGAGTAGTAGATGCTTGGAACAAACTCCCAGCAGAGGTAGTTGAAAAATCGACAGCCACTGAATTTAAACATACCTGGGATAAGCACACATCTGTCCTAAGATAAAGCTTACATACAATATACACATAAGGGCAGAGTAGATGGACTGTATGGTCTCCTTCTGCCGTCAACCTTCTATGTTTCTATGTCTATTTAATGTTGTGTCATGATAGCATCATGGGAAGGACTCACCTCGTGGCTTGGTGGTTGCCAAACGGGGTCACATACAGTGTTAGTGAGGTACAGTAATGGCCTATAAATGTGTCTTTTTCTAGTCCTGATCATCTTGAAGAAGACGGGCTGGCTGCAGGGGAGGAAGATGAGGACTATGAAGGTGATGGAGAAATGACAGAACGGACCAGAACCGATATCCCACCATCGTACAGCACAGTCATCTATAAAGGGAAAGATGATCCATCTGAGGCAGATGAATCCTCTGGAAGTAGGCCGCTAGCAGACGTTCCACAGTGTTTAACCGCTAGTGAACTTCTGCTCAACAAGTAAGTCATCTAGTAACTGATTTAAACTGGACCTTCAGCGTGATTTAATGAAAAGCCCAAACTCTTAAAAAACAATTCCCCAGCATCTAAAATTAATATATTTTACGTTTTTAGTCACTAACTTATTATTCTTTCCCCCACTGGGCTGCAACTCTGTTCAGGAATTTAGGATATGGGCGCCGCCATCTTGACTCAGAAGCATCACACTTACTGAGGAGAGGAGAGTGGGATAAGGTACAGGGCGGCGGGTTATAGCTGTGCTTTGCTCAGACAGAGCAGAGCTAGGATCAGGTAAAGGTCAGCAGTCCCAGAATGCAGAGCAGCACAGTCAGGAGGCACTTCCTGTTTGCAGGCTGCCTGATAAGATGGCGGCTTCCATAAGCCACCATCTTGGATGTTTAAAGGCTCATAACATGCAGTAGATGCAGGTAGGATGATTTTTAATGTGGACAATCTGTATGTACAGGGTGTGGGAAACATATAAGATAGACTCTTATTCAGAGTGAAGGTCCGCTTTAAGTGTAAGATTAAATCATACATACCTTATCCTATATAAACAGTTAATCTTCCCTGGCCTGCTCTAGTATAGTAGGTTAGTTCTTGCCCCAGTTGTGACTATTACCTCACCCCCTGCTGGGGATCTAATCAGTCTTCTGCTTAGAGCAAGGAGCAAGGAAACCGCGGGTCACGTGATCTGACTCTGATCGGGTACCTCTGATCACACAGCCCACTTTCCCAAAACACCGTCCGTTCGCCCACCTAGCGAGACTACCAGCCCAAAGCCTACGTAAACACGGATTCTTGGCTAAGGCAAAAAAGATTGCTTAAATTAAATATAGGTTTTAATGCAATAAGCGCACACTAGGCAGTGAAAAACATTTGGCTATGATGGAATATGAATGAATACAAATGCCGTTCTGAGAAGTGGGTTACAGGTTACAGTGAGTTACACACAGATACAACAGTCAGTTACCTTAAAATGCAGATGTAGAGTAGTGATGATGGGCTCCCACAATGGGTTATGTGAAGAGCTTATAGATGGGCACCTCCAGCACGCATGCAGTGCGACCTCCCTCCAGAGAGTGACCATGTTCTCGTCTCCCTGGCCTACCTTTAAGCTCGATCTCTGCCCCTCCACTCTCCCTCCTCCCAGACACAGGTCCCTGGGCAATTCGTTTGAAGCACCATATGCTATCTCACCTCCCCAGCAAAGAAGGATCCTGGCCCCTCGCTGTCTGACCAAGGTGTTTGATGCGAGGGAACTATCATCTGGCTGGTCACCTCTGCTTTGGACTCAGCGGGGCCCAGAAGTGTGAGAAAATTAGCAGGGAGTCTGTGATCTGCGCTTGGCTCAACTCATAGATGCTAATTCTCCTTCCTGGGGAGATTAGGTCCGGTGTGTGTTTATAGCTAGAAAGCCATAATGCTACAGAGAGAAATAAAGGATGACATCTGCTAAGAACAGAGAATCTTAAAGGGGGAAGTGGGGCATCAGCAATAAAATGACATATAATATTTGCCCTCTTCCTCACACAAAGCTGGGGCCTGAATCCCACCCCCTGCCTGTATCACAGTGTGTGAGCAGCTCTACTTACTCCCTATGCTTATCTGTTTTACCTAAGCCTAACTACAGTGCTAGACCAACCCCCACATAACTACAAGATGGAGGTGGCCACAGCTGCAAACCACCAGGTACAAACAAAAAGGAATAATAGGGGCCCAGTAGGGGTTGAGTCATTTGGGTGTGTTTTCTCGGCCATGGGTTTTCTTTGGTAGTTTGCAGCAGGGCCGACCTTACAATGTAAAGCACCCTGTACAAGACTGTGCGATGGCTCCCCCCAGAACAAAACTTGTGTACCCTCCACCCACCTCCTTGAGCTATTACCACCAATGTGAATGTCAAGTGATGTCATTGCGGCACCTATGTAATGATAGATCACCTACCATGTCACATTGCTGCAGTATAGAGATCTTATGATGGTTTCCCCTCTAAGGCACTCCACCCATTCTCCTTAGGCTAAAGCCAAGACCCATAAGCAAGATCTAGTCAGGGAATGGGCAAACTCCCAAGGCACATCTTAGGGGCTACAGGGGAGAGTGAGTTGATGATTTTTGCTTTTATCTGCATTGCACTGGCACTTTGTATCCATAATCACATGGGAGTATGTTTTTTTTATTATCTTTCACTGAAGCTTGTCAGCTTGGTTTACTTGTTAATATGAATTAGATATTTTCCTAGTGCATGGCACGGTCTGTTTCATGAAGTCCTTGCGTTTGGGATATTCCGCCACAAGGTGGCGCATTGCACTGCAGAAAAGTTGTGGCTCCTCCCGGCCCCATAAAAAAACAGGAATCATCATAGACCTCCCCAGTGTTTCCTCTGCAGTGATACTGCGAAGATAGAAGATGGCTCTCTATATTGGGCAGGTGAGCGGGGCAACCAAGCCTGCGGCCCTGCAGGTCTATTTCCACCCGTTTCCGGACTCTCTCTGCCTCCCAGCCTTGGCTGACGGATCGGGTGAGGGTAGAGAAGCACTGGGGTCAGGTGCTCGAGGAGCGCTGCTCCAAGCCGCAGACCCTGTTACACAAGGGATTGCCCACGGTGCCCAAGGGATTGGACAAGAGGTATCCCTTTTCTGCTGACCTGGTCAAACGCTGGTCATGCCCCCCCGAGGTGGACGCTCCTGTTCTAGGCCTGGCAACACCTCGGTCATGCCATCCCCTGACACTACTACCCTGCGTGACGGCACGGATCAGCGTTTGGATCAGCTGGCCTGTCATGCCTTCACCTTTGTGGGGGCAGGCCTGCGTCCAGTTTGTGCTGCAGCTATTACTGCCATTGCTCTTAAAAAGAAACTCAAACAGCTTGCGGATGGCACCATGGCTGGTAGGAGGAGGGAGGATTATAGGGCCCTTCTGCTTTGCTCTGATTTTGTTGCCTTTGTACTGACTGCCATGGATGACGCCGTCTGGCTGGGCGGTAGGGCTTCGGCTCTCTTGGTGGCTATGCGTCGGTCTGTTTGGTTGTGCCAGTGGGCAGCTGACACTGCTGCTAAGAAGTCTCTCACCGGGCTTCCCATCACGGGGCTTCGTCTCTTTGGGGAACGTCTGGCTGTTTCGGCCAAGGATGGTAGGCTCCCTCAGTGTAGGAGGCAGCCGCAGCCCTTTTGGGGGCCCCCCTCTTCATCTTCCTCTTCCTTTCGTGTCCCCAGAGGAGGTCGTGGCTCTTCTCGGGTAGCCGCAGAGATTCTTGGGGCCATGGCAGGTCCCGCGGTCGCTCCGGCCTCTCCTGGGGTTCCAAGCCCAAACCCTCTACCAAGGCCCCTTAGGCATGAGGAGGCGCCCTCACCTGTCTGGGTGGGGGGACGGCTTTGGCTCTTTGCTCACGTCTGGAGGCTCCACGTCTCAGACCGGTGGATTCAGGAGGTGGTGTCCTCCGGTTACAAGATAGAGTTTGCAGCCTGGCCGCCCCAAGATTTCTCAGATCCCAGATGTCTCAGAATCCTCTGTCTGCCCAGGGGTTGCGTCTAGCAGTTCAACGCCTTCTGGAGTCAGGAGTCATCTGTCTGGTACCTTATCAGGAACAGGGTCAGGGGCACTACTCCAATCTTTTTACGGTTCCCAAAAAGGACGGCTCTCTGAGGCCCATCCTGGACTTGAAGGGTCTCAACAGGTTTGTCCGGTTCAAGCACTTTTGCATGGAGACCCTACGCTCGGCTGTCAATACCCTGCGGCCGGGCGACTTCGTGACCACCGTGGACATCAAGGATGCCTATCTTCATGTACCAATATTTACAGGTCATCAGAGATTTCTGAGGTTTGCCCTGGAGGATCAACACTACCAGTTTGTAGCCTTACCGTTCGGTATCACCTCCGCGCCTCGGGTGTTCACCAAGGTGCTGGCGGGCGTAATGGCTCTTCTGAGGAACCAAGGCATTTGCATCCTCCCTTACCTGGATGACATTCTGATTGCTGCTCGGTCTTTTCATGAAGCCGAGGAGGATACTCGGGTAGTGACCTCCACTCTCGAGTCCTTCGGCTGGGTGATCAACTATCCCAAGTCTTCACTGTCTCCCTCTTTGGTGAGGTCTTTTCTGGGCATGACTCTGGATACCTCTCAGGTCAAGGTTTTTCTCCCTCAACAGAAAGTGGAGGGCCTTCAGATGCAGGCACGGGCTCTGCTCTTGTGTCCTCATCCCTCCATTCGGCAGGGAATGCAGTTAGTGGGCCTGATGGTGTCCTGCTTCGAGGCGGTTCCCTTTGCTCAGTTTCACATGAGGCCTCTTCAGATGCATCTCTTGTCAGTTTGGGATCGGGACCCTGTGTCCCTGGATCAGGATTTTGCTCTGTCCCCTCTGGCCGACGGTCCATCTCGTGGTGGCTGGACTCGAGGAATCTTCTAGTGGGCAGGACCTTTCTGCCGCCGTGCTGGGAGATTGTCACCACAGATGCCAGTCTGACCGGTTGGGGGGGAGTTTGGAAGTCTTTGAAATTTCAGGGTCAGTGGGGTCCCCAGGAGGCCCATGCACCCATCAACAATCTGGAACTGCGAGCGATCAGGTTGGTTCTCCTTCCGTTGACCCCCCACCTTCAGGGTCGGGCTGTTCAGATTCACTCGGACAACCAGATGGCGGTTGCCTACATAAATCATCAGGGAGGGACTCGGAGCAAGCGAGCCCTCAAGGAAGTGTCCCTGATTCTGTACTGGGCGGAAGAGAATGTCCCTTGCTTCTCAGCGGTCTACATTCCGGGGGTGGAGAACCAGGAGGCAGACTCCCTGAGCAGGGGGATGTCTCGACTGGGGGAATGGTCCCTCAGCAACAAGGTATTTCACTCCCTGTGTCACCGTTGGGGTCAGCCGGATGTGGACCTGTTTGCGTCCAGCCACAATCACAAACTTCCAAGATTTGTCTCCCTGTCTCAGGATCCTTCGCCACGGATTCTCTAGCAATTCCTTGGACGGAGTTTCGGCTCCTCTATGTGTTCCCTCTTTTCCTCTGCTGGGCAGGGTGCTGTGGAAGATAGCCCAGGAGGGGGTACCAGCCATTCTGGTGGCCCCCTGTTGGCCAAGGAGGGTGTGGTTCGCAGACGTCATGCAGTTGGCAGTAGATCGGTACGTCTTGCCCAAGGATCCAGATCTTCTTTCTCAGGGACAACTGTGCCATCCCAATTTTACAAACGCTGGCTTTAATGGCTTGGCTGCTGAAACCTCCATCTTGATGGACAAGGGGTTGCCGGCCTCTGTGGTTGATACCATGATTCGGGCTCGGAAGAAGTCCTCGTTCTTTATTTACTACAGGTTCTGGCATGCTTACATTGCCTGGTGTGGGTCCAAGTGTCTTCCATGTCGGCTGTTTTCTATCCCCAGGATTCTGGAGTGTTTGCAACATGGTTTGAGTTTGGGCCTTCTACTTAGTACACTCAAGGGACAGGTGTAGGCTCTGGCTATTCTTTTCCAAAGATCCTTTGCCAATCACCGGTTGGTTAAGACCTTCTTCCAGGGAGTTACTCATGTGTGTCCACCGCGTAATCCCATGCTCCCTGTTTGGGACTTAAATTTGGTGTTGTCTGCTCTGCAGGGTCCTCCCTTTGAGCCTATCTGTGGGGCTGAGTTGCCCATTCTGACGCTTAAGTTAGCCTTTTTGGTGGCTATTACTTCTGTCAGGCGAGTTTCTGAGCTGGCGGCGCTTTCCATTAAACCTCCTTATTTTGAGCGACATCAGGATAAGATGGTGTTTAGGCTTAAGCAGATTTCTTAGCCAAGGTTGTGTCTACTTTCCATCTCAACCAGGACATTGTCTTACCTTCTTTGTGTCTTAACCCTGCTAATTCCAAGGAGCGGACCCTTCATTCTCTGGATGTTGTCAGGTTTCTGAAGTTTTATTTGGTTGCTACTGAGTCTTTCAGGAAATCTGATGCTCTTTTTGTTCTTCCTGCTGGACCTAGGAAGGGTTTGCCTCCGGCTAAATTCACTATCAGCAAGTGAATTCGTCAGGCGGTGGTACAAGCCTATTCTGCTAAAGGGAAGGTTCTTCCTTTTGGGGTTACTGCTCATTCCACTCATGCTATTGGCGCCTCTTGGGCTTTTCGGCACCAAGCTTCTGTTGAACAAGGTGTAAGGCCGCTACTTGGTCTTCTGTTCATACTTTTTCCAAGTTTTACAAGGTTGACGTTAGGGCCTCAGCTGATGCTGCTTTTGGCCGCAAGATACTTCAGGCGGTAGTGGTTTAAACTGCCTGCCGTTACTCTTTGGGGATCCCACCCTACCTTACGGACACTGCTTTTGGATGTCCAAAACATAAGGATTTCATGAAACAGGCCGTGCCATGCACTAGGAAAAATACAATTCTGTGAGTACTCACCTGTAGAATTGCTTTTACTATGCATGGCACGGCCTGTTTCATCCCACCCTTGTTATCGTTATTCTTGGTTGCCTCTTTATGGTGATTGTTCCAAGTTTGTTATAGTGCTTTTTACCTTTTTTATCTTTATTACCTTCCGGCTTCTTGTATAACTGCTTGTCAACACTGGGGAGGTCTATGATGATTCCTGTTTTTATATGGGGCCGGGGGGGAGCCACAACTTTTCTGCAGTGCACTGCGCCACCTTGTGGCGGAATATCCCAAACGTAAGGATTTCATGAAACAGGCCGTGCCATGCATAGTAAAAACAATTCTATAGGTGAGTACTCACAGAATTGAATTTTTGTGTATATGTATTAAATCCCCTGTGCACTGCACCTACATTAGTTATTGATTGGTTGTCACAAATTACTTTTTGATTAGCTTTTATTTATTCCTTTATAGATGTGTTTGCACTTGTCCCTTTATATATGTCATATTTGGACACTGATTATTAGATTGCTCAGAGTTTGGATCATGCATTTTGTGCTGGCACAAAAGAATTAGGGCCCCACTCTTTATTGCATTATTTTGTACCCCCCATCATTATATTATATTGTGGATGACCGTGGGATCAATTGAGGTAGAGGTAGTCTTATAAGGGTGAGCAAAGTTGATATTGGACTTTTGGTAGTGCATTCCCCCTTTTTGAGAACATTGATGATGTAGGGTCATAATCTAAAAATCTCACAAACCACCGCACACTTCTTTCAGCTAGAGGTCTGGGTGCCCAGGCTCCCGGGGGTACCGTAATTCAAAGTGGGAGAAGAACACAGCGTTTCCTGCAAGTTGAATTAAAAGAATATGCTATATAATTTAGGAGTGATGATGTAGGGCCAGAGGGAAGTATCAGCAGGGGCTTTGGCTAAACTTATTTCACAAGTTCAGTGGGTTCTGCTCTGGTGTGGCCACCCCACCATTGGTCCACGGAAAGGTAAGTGTTTCATCTGAATTTTGTGCTTTATATTTAACTGGCGAGGCATTCCAAATCAGGTGCCTTGGGGTTAGTAAGTACACCATCAGTGACTTACTGAAATAAAAGAGGTCTAGTTTAACCTTTTTTGCTGGAGGAGATCTTCCCTCTAACAGGGAGCTTGCCCACGTCAGCCATTCACAAATGCCTGGCGTGGGCCTGCTGGAGGGGTAGCAGGGATGCTGCTGCCAGCACACATGCGCCGTTGGACCGGGAACGAAGGCGAGTTTTCAAGTGACCTAAGGGGTTTCACAGAGCGGAGCATCCCCGATCAGGGTGCCCCAGGGTGGGTTTTGGTCCTCTTTAACCCCAGCAATTGGGGGTTAGGTGCCTTTCAGTCATGTCCGTGGCCGGGAATCGACTCTGCCACCTTCTGGTCACAAGGCCACTTCCCTACCTCTATTAGCATATTAATTAGGCTATTTGTTGCTGGCAATGTGGAATAAGATGGTTATTTCACCACTATAATTAGTTCCAGTAAAGCCTCATTAATGACCATCATTTCAAGTTCTAAACAAGCGCTAAATAATCGAATGAATGCAATTACGCGTTACAATTAATACATTACAATGCCAAATAACTGTGTAGCGCAGGTTCTTAAAGCGGACCAAAACCCACTGAACTTGTCAAATACATTTGGCCAAAGCCCCTGCTGATACTCTCTAGTGTAGAACTAGAAATGGACATTTTCGCTTTTTGAATCATCCTGGAACACTGATTTCTTTTTGCTGTTCCTCTCTGTAAGATGGCAGGTGATCAGTCATTACATGTGGGTGTGACGATGACATCCTAGCCACACACAACAGTGGCAATGAATGGAGGAGGCGGAGCTTTACAGCTAAAACAAGCGCCATTATCTGAGATTAAGCAGGAGCAGTGAAAATTGGCAAAAGATCCTCTTCATGGGTGGAGCAATTAAGGGGATGCTAGTTACAAATGTGGGTTTTGGTCCGCTTTAATGTACAAATGTTAATTTCTCTTGTTCTGTTTCTCCAGCATGTATGAGGATGAGGAGCTAGCGGCGTCGGATAGATTTTATCAGACCCTCCCTCGGCCACTGCGCCTCGGCTTTGCGCTCTATAACACCATGGTGTCCAAGTCCGAAATGCTGTCCTACTTTGTCATCATCCTGAACCACATGGTGTCTGCTTCTATTCTCTCCCTCATCCTGCCTATCCTCATCTTCCTCTGGGCCATGCTGTCTGTACCCAGACCCACCAAACGCTTCTGGATGACGGCCATCATCTACACGGAGGTACATTCCCGGGGGGCGGTACTGGTAGCACACCCCTGCGTTTGCTGTGACATCTATGACATCCTTTTTTTTATTATTTTCTTTCTCGCTGAATAGATTACAGTTGTCCTTAAGTATTCCTTTCAGTTTGGCTTCTTTCCATGGACGTCCACGGTATATCGGAGCATGAACGCAGACAAACCATTTCGCCTGCCCAACATTATCGGCATCGAGAAAAAAGACGGCTACGTCCATTTTGACCTCATCCAGCTACTTGCTCTCTTTTTACACCGTTCTATCCTGAAAGTGAGTGGACAGTATGTAGAGAATGTAGAGCTTTGAAGCGGAACAAAACCCGGGTCTTGTTTTGTGCCCCCCCCCCCCCGATCACCCAGTACAACTCAACTGGGTTAACGGCGGAGCAGTGGGCTCTCGTCCAATCAAAGCCATTTGCTATGACTATGTCATTCAGCAGACAGCTTTTATAGGCTTCAAGGGAGAGCGAGAGCGGCTGCAACCCCAGTAGCGCATGCGCCCCCTGTCCCAGCCTATCTGACTCCCATTCAGGCTCCCACAAACAGAGCCGTTTCCTTAATGACATAGGCATGGAAAAGGGCTATGATTGGAGGCACCATTGGACAGAGGAAAGGTGAGTAAATACCGGCAACCTGGGGGTTTGCCCCAGGGGGAAGGCCAGCTGCCCTGACTTTTGTTTAGCATAAAAGGGACAATCCAGGAAATGGCAATTATAAGGCAGCAAGCAGCTCACCTTATACCTTTCCCATGTGCCTCTCCGACATTTCTGGCAGCACAAGGTAGAAGCTGTAGCAGGGCTCCTTGGTTTCCCTGTCCTTTTAGTACCATAACAGCCACTCTGTCCCTTGGACCTCTCAGTGCAAGGCATAGTGGTTCCGCAGTTTTCTCTAACCACAGCAGAGCAAGCTATTACATTTGCACATGCCCAGAAATGAAAGCAAAGCCAGCAGCTTCACTAAGAATACAAAAGGTATTTACGTGTCTTTGAATGACTTGATGACTAGTACTATGTGTGTTCATGCAGTGTCACGGCCTGTGGGACAACAAGGAAGTCAGCCTGCCCGAGTTTTTAAAGAAGAAAAAGTCGAAGAGGCAGAAGAAGCGAGGAAGCAAAGGAGAAGAAGACACGGGCTCTGGCCTGGAACCATGGAATCTATTCAAGCATCAGAATCTATCGAAGAACGTTTTTAGAAAGAGAAGAGCGTCACAAAAACAGGCGGCTGCAGGTAAAGTCTATAGGCCAGGAATCCATCATTTCTGAGTCTCGTCAATATGTGCAAAAACATCCATGGCTTCACTTTTACAGCCACCTTTTTAAAGAGGTTCAAGCGGGGGTGTGGCCAAAGCAAAAGCTGACTAGAATGTAAGCTGGTGATTGGCCGGCAGCCCACGCATGCTCCGTGTATTTATGTTTAATTGCAACATTTATTACAGTACACCACTGGATCACCAGTAGTTTACTAAGCCCAATCTTTTCACTTTTGTGTGTGGCAGGTGTAACTTTAAACATTTTTGGGTTCTCAAATCATATGACTTGAACATTATTATTTTTTTCTCATATATATATATATATATATATATATATATATATATATATATCCCTCTGCCTATATATATATATATATATATTATTCATTTGAATTCAATATTATTATTAGTGTATGTCGTGTCTACCGTTAAAGCGGACCGAAACCCAGGCCATCAGCCATGGAATCTATAAGGTTCCAGGGCTGCTAGATTCTTTCTCCGCAGGGCATACAGAATCGGGATGCCCCTCTGTGTGAAACCCCCCAGCTCACTCAGAAAACTCACCATTTTCCCCGGTCCAACACTGCATGCGCGAGCAGCGGACGCATCCCTGCTATCCCTTTAGCAGGGCGCGGTGGCTGCGCCAGGCATTTGTGAATGTCCGGCATGGGCACACTCCCTGTTAGAGGGGAGCGGGAATGTGGCCGCCGGCTCTGCTCCATAGAGGAGCTCGCGTCACCTTAGTCGAGCACACTGATTGGACGGCCACGCATGCACCACAGGACTGGGAAGAGTGAGTAGGAGTGGGTGACCTGGGGGTTTCACACAGCGGGGCATCTCGCATCGGAGTGCCCCAAAGGGCAAGGACCAAAACCCTGGATAGTCAAAATCCTGGGTTTTGGTCCACTTTAAGTCTCTCTGCTAACTGAGCCTGCTCCTTAGCAACCAACCTTAGGTCATCTTTTGTATGATGTTTTTACTGTATAAAGTTTAAGCATTTTAAAATGTAATAAAGATAAAATGTTATTAACCCTTTCTTTTGCAGCTAACCTTGTAATCAGGCTGGGTGACATCAGGCTAAAAATGTGATAACGGTATTTAGCCACCAAGTGGCGCTATTGTAAGAAGTCTTATGCTAAAACAAGTATTTTAGATAGGTGACTGCCCCAGTGCATAGGCTAATCATCTACATGCTGACGCTGTTTAAATTGCATCTTTTATTTCATGGCTTTATAAATAATATTTGTAATTCTAAACCCCAATGTCCGGCAGAGTTAATTGAACAAATTCTACAAATCATCTGCAAAGTTTTCTTCTAAAGATAAATACTGTATTTTTTGCCATATAAGATGCACTATTTTTTCCCCAAAGTGGGGGGAAAATCTCAGTGCATCTTATTGGGTAAATGTTAAAAAAAAAAAAAGTGTAAAAAAATATACTTACCTGAGGCTCGAACTCCCCGCTCCAGCTCTACAGCGCGCGCTGAAGGCCGAGTGTCAGTGCGTACTGAGCGAGGTGCAAAAGCAGAGCCGGGAGCCGGAGCGCCCCCTCCACAGATCTCATTCAGCGCGCTGGCACAAACACTCGGGTGTCAGTGCGCACTGAACGAGATTCAATGGCAGAGCCGGGAGCCAGAGCAGGGCTGTCTGTCCCCGCTCTGGCTCCTGCCCCCTTCACTGCCTCTCGGGTGCGCACTGACAGCCGAGTGTTTGTGCCAGCGCACTGAACGAGATGCGGTGGAGGGGGCAGGAGCTCTGTCCCCGCTCTGGCTCCCAGCTCTGCTATTGCACCTCGTTCAGTGCACACTGACACTCGGCGCAGGAAGTGGACAGGCTAATGTAAGTATACATATTTTTTCTTTTTCTGGGGGTTGGGGGGAATGTCACACTGATTAGGGGGCTGGGGGGGATGCCACACTGCCTATATGGGGAACGGGAGGGGGGAATGCTACACTGCCTATGGGAATGGGAAGGGGGGTGCCACACTGCCTATACAGTGAATGGAAGGGGGATTGCCACACTGCCTATATGGGTAATGGGATGGGTGGAAATGCCACACTGCCTATATGGGGAATGGGAGGGGGAACGCCACACTGCCTATATGGGAAATGGGAGGGGGGAAATGCCACACTGCCTATATGGGGAATGGGAGGGGGGATGCCAAACTGCCTATATGGGGTATGAGAAGGAGGAAATGCCACACTGCCCATGAGGAATGGGATGGGGGAATGCCACACTGCCTATAGGAATGGGATGGGGGGAATGCCATATTGCCTATGAGGAATGGGATGGGGAATGCCACACTGCCCATGAGAAATGGGAGGGGGTAATGCAATGCTGGGTGCTGCTGCAGTACCAGGTAGCATCACCAAAAGTAATGAAACTCACACTGGGAGTTCTGTGCAATGCTGTGTAATGTAACAGACAAGTCAGAGACCCTGCTGTTTCCTTGTAAAAAAAGCTTTGCAGCTCCCTGCTGTGTTACATTGTAACATCCAAGCGCATGGCTAATGTTTAAGTTGAAACAAGGGTGACTCCCTGCTGAGCTACATAGTATAGCAGACCCCCGCCTGCAATATGTAAGTCTTCTCTCCATCACAGCACTGCAGTGTTGGTGTGCTGCCTGCATGGTGTGCCAGTGCTAAGAGCCATAGTTTTCACAAGAAGGAAGAAAGATGCCATCACCTTGTTCCCAGCATCTAGCATAATTGATGGCACCTCAGACATAAAAAGCACCACATCGGGTGGCCCACATGTGCTTGCACTGGACCCCCTTTTGCCAAGGGCCCGGTAGCAGCTGTCTCTATGATATGTACGTCCATGTCCAAAAGTAGACAAGCCGCTTAGTAGATTTTGGTATCTTTAGCAGGGGCACCGCAAAAGAAGGAAGCCAAGAGAAGGTGGAATTGCTTCAAACGTAACCCAAAAAAGAAGAGGATCTCCATGAAGGAGAGAATGAAGCAGCAGTGGATCAAATTAAAGAAACTGGCGGTGAAAATGTAACCCTGCAGATGTGTTTTCTCTCTCTTGCTGCATGATGCAAATAGTGGCCGGGGGGGGGGGGGGGGGGTGAATACGAACTGATTAAACCTGCAAATCTTGGACTGGGTAATTTTTTTACCTGGTTACAGAAATAACTCACCATAGTAAGGGCTGACAGAGACAGAGCTCACTGTCGTTCCTCTTTAAGGTCATTTTTTTTTTAATTTTCGGCTCTCATTTTTTTTTTTTTTTTTTTTTTTTTTAAGGGCCATCTTTTGTCTAAATCATGCCCTGACCATAGCAGTATAGAAGCAGGGCTAAGAATCTAGTTTACCCCTTTAAATGCCAAGCACATAGATTCTACTTACTCGCCTCTCCTACCATTAACTGCCAATCACGTAGAACCTACGTGCTTGGCAGTTTCAACCGCTAGTGCAAAAATGTATATTTAAAAAGGTGTCCTGGATCCAGCATCTGGGGTTTCCTCTTCCCCCGGGGGGTCTCCAATTGCCATTGTGGGGGGCTTCTGACAACTTGCCAGTCGCTGCAGGGAGTGGCCCTTTGTAGGGCGAGTGAGATGATACCGGGAGGTAAGAAGTAGTAAAAGAAGAATAAAGGATTTTTGAAAGTGCCTGTGTTTTTTTTTTTACATTTAACTCTTTGGGAACTGGCATGGGGTCCACGAGACCCCCTACACACCTGGTAGTTGCAGAAGAGCCCACAGTCCATGTGGGCTATGTGGGCTTGTAGCCTTTAGGGCTGGGGGTGATTTCTCAGCCTCTACACCCTGGTCTACCAGCCCCCATAGCTGGTGCTCAGGCTGGTTTATAGATTCCCAGGCCAATCGTGCTGGGTTTTGGTTCAATTTAAAGCTCAATGCATACCACACTACTAGAAGCCTTTTAAACTTCTTCTCCCCCAGTCAAGACACCCCAACCCACGTTATGCTCATACAATGCTATAGCCTCAGCATCATGATTGTGGGGCCATACGCGCCCCTACCACAGGAACTGTTCCTGCAATGCAATAACATTGGGGGATAATGTTCAGCTGAGACGCTCCTTAGGGGTGGGGCTTAGGAGCTCATGGGCAAGTGGTTGGCTAGTTAGGGCCTGTAAATTCCCACGCATGATTTTTGGCCCCCATCTTTGTGTATGAAATTTACCCAATTGATCAGCATGTTTGGAGTTTTCCCTAACTTCCAGTTGAGTCTTTAGACAATATAAGGGTTAATAATAATCAAAAGTTTAATCTTTTGTATCTGCTTCTTTCACACAGAGCACTGCAAATCTACCTCCCAATCCGACAGTTCTTCTATGACATCATACACCCAGAGTACAGTCCCGTGTGCGACGTCTACGCCATCATGTTCCTGGTCGACGTTATTAATTTTATTATTGTCATCTTTGGTTACTGGGCCTTTGGGGTAAGTGAGTGACCTAAGACAGAGACAATCTTTTTACCCAGAGCGACTGTGAGAGAGATTTAGTTACTAATGAGGGAACAAGATAAGAAAATTCTTTTGTACTCACTGTAACATTTTTCTCATATTTACTTTTATTACATATAATTAAATAAATACACAAATAATTACACCTAGTGTAATAAACATTTTGCCAAGAGACTGGGACACTAGGGGCGGACCTTCACCATGAATAAGAGTCTATCTTGTATGTTTCCCCCACCTTGTACATACAGATTGCCCACATTAATCCGGACCTTCACCCTGAATAAGAGCCTATCTTGTATGTTTCCCCCCCCCCCCCCCCGTACATACAGATTGCCCACATTAATCTGGACCTTCACCCTGAATAAGAATATATCTTGTATGTTTCCCCCACCCTGTACATACAGATTGCCCACATTAACCTGGACCTTCACCCTGAATAAGAATATATCTTGTATGTCACCCCACCCTATACATACAGATTGCTCACATTAATCCGAACCCTCACCCTGAATAAGAGCCTATCTTGTATGCCCCCCCCCCTGTACATACAGATTGCTTACATTAATCTGGACCTTTACCCTGAATAAGAGCCTATCTTATATGTTTCCCCCACCCTCTATATACAGATGCAAATTAAAAGTCATCCTACCTGCATCTACTGCATTTTCCGAGCCTTTAAACATCCAAGATGGCAGCCCATGGAGTCTCAGGATACCTGCAAACAGGAAGTGTCTTCTGACTGTGCTGCTTTGCATTCTGGGATTGCTGTGCTTTCCCTGACCCCAGCTCTGCTCTGTCTGTGCAAAGCAAAGCTATAACTCTGCCCTCCTGCACTTTGAAGTGGACCAAAACCCAGGATTTTGACTATCCTGGCCCTTTCCCCGGGGGCACCCTAATTGGGGATGCCCCGCTGTGTGAACCCCCCCAGGTCGCCACAGCCAACTCACCTCTTCCCCGTCCTACGACGCGTCTAAGAGCAGCGGCTCTGACAGCCACATCCTCCGCTTCCATCTAGAAGTGTGCATGCCTGCGCCATGCATTTGTGAATGGCCGGCGCAGGCACGCTCCCTGTTAGAGGGAGACGGAGGATGCGGCCGTCCAAGCCGCTACTCTTAGACGCTCTGTGGGACATGGAAGAGGTGAGTTGGCTGTGGCGTCCTGGGGGTTTTCACACAGCGGGACATCCCCGGTCAGGGTGCCCCCTGGGAAAGGACCAAAACCCGGGATTGTCAAAACTATTGACTATCCTGGTTTTTGGTCAACTTTAACAAAAACAGCCCACACAAGTGGGGATACTGTATCCTCCCTCACAAGTTTCCCCTGTTGTAGCAAGCAGTGTGGAAGCGATACTTAGAAGCCAGCAATATGCCTGGAAGGCAGAGTTAACGATTAGGGTGTAAAGATGCCTCTTGTCCCCTCTGCAGCACACTCCTCTGTATATATCCAACCAATAAAATAGAAATAAAATTTAATACTGCATTAAATTTAAAAAAATACAATTCTGTGAAACTCACCTGTAGAATTGTTTTTGAATATATCCAGTCCAGGTCGTCCCAGAAGTGATGACATGTGGGTAGTCCGCCACCAGGTGGCGCAGTTACTGCAAGATCCAGAGCTGTAACTCCTCCCGGCCCCCTTTAAAATGAACTGTCTCAGTAGAATTCCCAGAGTGACAAAAAGCAGTAAAAGGAGGGAGGCCACGAAACCATGTTAAATCACATAGCTTCAGCATGTACTCTCTCCAACAAAAGACTACAGCCAACTGTCCAATATAAAAAGTAATCGCCATAACAGGCAAACAAAAGATAATGAAACCAAGGGCGGGGTGGGACGACCTGGACTGGATATATTCAAAAACAATTCTACAGGTGAGTTTCACAGAATTGTATTTTTCACTATATCCAGTCCAGGTCGTCCCAGAAGTGATGACATGTGGGACATCCAAAAGCAGTGTCCATTAGGGCGGGATCCCCAGTGCAGAACAGCATGTAGTTCATTTCACTACCGCCTGAAACACCTTTCGGCCAAAGACAGCATCAGCTGAGGCCCTAACGTAAACCTTGTAAAACTTTGTAAAATATGAACAGAAGACCAAGTAGCAGCCTTACAAACTTGTTCAACGAAGGCCTGGTGCTGAAAAGCCCAGGAAGCACCAATAGCTCTAGTAGAATGAGCTGTAACACGAAAAAGGGGTTCCTTCCCCTTGGCAGAATATGCTTGCACCACCGCCTATCTGATCCACTTACTGAGAGTGGACTTGGCCAGAGGCAAGCCCTTTCTGGAACCCTCAGTGAGGACAAAGAGCGAATCCGATTTCCTGAAGGATTCAGTCGCAACCAGGTAATACTTAATGGCTCTGACCACATCCAAGGCATGGAGGGTCCGTTCCTTAGAATTAGTCAGTGCTGGACACAGGGAAGGCAAGACAACTTCCTCATTAAGATGAAAGGGAGAAACGACCTTAGGCAAAAAATCAGGTTTAAAGCGAAACACCACCTTATCCTTATGCCGCTTAAAGTAAGGAGGCTTCATACAAAGCGCGGCCAGTTCAGACACGCAACGCACCGAGGTGATAGCTACCAAAAAGACCACCTTTAAGGTCAAAATGCAGCATCGCACAAAGGCTCAAAGGGGGGACCCTAGAGAGAAAAAAAGCACCAAATTCAAATCCCACACCGGTAATACAGGCTTACGCGGTGGACGTATATGGGTAACTCCTTGGAAAAAAGTCCTGATCAGTCTATGATTGGCAAAGGATCTTTGGAAAAAGATGGCCAAGGCCGAGACCTGGCCCAGGTCTAAGCCGTGTTGTAAAAATTCCAAAAATCCTAGAAAGAGAGAGAGTGCGACAAGGGAAACTCTTGGATTCACACCAAGCAATGTAGGCATGCCAAACTCTGTAGTAAATCATGGAAGAAGACTTCTTCCTCGCCTGAATCATGGTCTGAACAACCGTGGCCGACAGACCCTTTTCCGTTAGGACTGGGGTTTCAATAGCCAGGCTGTCAAAGCCAGCGTCTGTAAATTGGGGTGCCGCAGCGACCCCTGAGTGAGAAGCCCTGGGACGTCGGGCATGATGTAGCGATCGACTGACATCTGAACTATGTCCGCGAACCAACTCCGCCTTGGCCAGTGAGGAGCCACCAGGATGGTTGGTACCCCCTCCTGTGCTATCTTGCGCAGCACTCGGCCCAGGAGCGGAAACAGAGGAAATGCATAAAGGAGCCTGAACTCCGCAACAGACGCTCTGGCAATTCCGTGGACGAAGTCCAGGGGATCTCTTGACAGGGAGACGAACCTTGGGAGCTTGTGATTGTGTCTGGACGCAAACAGGTCCACATCCGGTTGACCCCAGCGGAGACACAGAGCGTAAAAGATCTTGTTGCTGAGAGACTATTCCCCCAAACGAGAGGCCCCCCTGCTCAGGAAGTCTGCCTCCTGGTTCTCTACCCCGGGGATGTAAACCGCCGAGATGCAGGGAACATTCTCCTCTGCCCAAGTCAGTATATGTGTCACCTTCTGGAGGGCTCGCTTGCTCCGAGTCCCGCCCTGGTGATTGATGTAGGCGACAGCCATCTGATTGTCCGAGCGATCCAACCTGGATCGCACGACCCCTTAGATGGGGAGCCAAGTGGAAAAGCACCAACCGGATCGCTCTCAGCTCCAGGAGGTTGATGGGCAAGTGGGCCTCCTGCGACCCCCCCACTGGCCCTGGAACTTCAGCGCCACCAACAGATTTCTGGGGTCCAACCACCACAAGAGGGACTGTCTGGCCGGGGGGGGCAGCGAAAATTCCTGCTCCAGGCACTCCTGCGTCCGTCAATTGAAGAGGTCTCATGTGGAACTGAGCAAAGGGTACTGCCTCGAAGCATGACACCATTAGGCCCACCAGTTTCATCCCCAGACGGATCGACGGCCGCTGACAAGACAGTAAGGCCTGCACCTGCATCTGGAGGCCCGCCACCTTCTGCTGGGGCAGAAATACCTTGACCTGAGAGCTGTCCAACGTCATGCCCAGAAAGGACCTCACCCTTGAGGGAGTGATAGAAGACTTGGGGTAATTGATTACCCATCCGAAATCCTCAAGATTGGATAACACCGGCCGGGTGTTGCTCTCGGCCTGCTGAAGGGACTGAGCCGCAATCAGCAAACCGTCCAGAGAAGGAAGAACACGAATGCCCTGGTTCCTCAGGATAGCCATGATGCCCGCCAGCACCTTGGTGAACACACGGGGGGCTGAGGCTATCCCGAACGGCAGTGCCACAAACTGGTAATGCTGATCCTCCAGCGCAAACCTCAGGAACTTCTGATGTCCCTGAAAAATCAGGATGTGCAGATCCTTGATGTCCACCGTGGTCATGAAGTAGCCTGACCGAAGCGAGCTCACCGCGGACCGTAAGGTCTCCATGAGGAAATGTCTGACGCTGACAAACTTGTTGAGACCCTTCAGATCCAGGATAGGTCTCGGCGTTCCGTCCTTCTTGGGCACTGTGAACAGATTGGAGTAGAACCCTCGGCCCCGTTCCTGGGAGGCACGGGACAAATCACACCTGATAGCAGAAGGCGTTGAACGGCCATTCTTAGGCCCTGCGCCGTCAATGTGTTCTGGGAAATCTGCGACTGAATAAATCTTGAGGGCGCCCAAACTGCCAGCTCTATTTTGTACCCAGAGGAAACCACATCCTGAATCCACCGATCCGAGACGTGCTGTCTCCCGATGTTAGCAAATAGCAGAAGCCGTCCCCCCCACCCGGATGAGTGAGGGCGCCCCCTCATGCCTGAGAGGGCTTGGCAAGGGGTTTGGATTTAGCTCCCCAGGAGGGATTGGGTCGGCTGCGAGACCTACCTCGTCCCCAGGAATCTCTGCGGCCATCTGAAAATGAAGAACCTCCTCCTCGAAAGTAGCAATAGGCAGATGAACCCCGAAAGGGCCGTGCAGGCTTCCGTTGCTGGAGGAGTCTCCCATCCTTAGCCAGGAGGTCCAGACGCTCCCCGAATAACCTGAGTCCCAAGAAAGGGATACTAGTGAGCGATTTCTTGGCCGCAGCGTCAGCCGACCACTGCCGCAGCCAGAGCGAGCGACGAAGCGCAACAAGCAGGGCCGAAGCCCTGGCGCCAAGCCGGACACTATCGTCTGTAGCCGAGACTACAAATGCAATAAAATCCACTCAGGATTTGAGGTCTTTATACTCCTCCGCCCGCTTGCGAGATTTGGCAATCAACAAGACGTCTCACCTTCTTCCTGATGGCCAAAGAGACAATGGCCGCGGCACAGACAGGGCGAAGCCCCACACCCACAAATGTGAACGCATGACAAGCCAGCTGATCCATGCGCCTGTCAGCAGGGTCGCGCAAGGAAGCAGTATCGGGTGACGGCATAACCGTAGTGTTGGATAAACCCGCCACAGGGGCATCCACATCGGGGGGACGGGACCAGAGGCGGACCAGCTCTTCAGGGAAGGGATACCGCCTGTCCAGGCCCTTAGGTACCAATGGTAAGTTATTAGGACTTTCCCATTCCTTAAACCCCATATTGGAAAAATGGGCCTGCTCCAGGAAGACAAGCCTCTGTCTCTCAGGCCGGAATAAATCACCCTTCTTTAGGAGGGACAATATGCAACGTCTCAAACACAGAAGACAGCAACTTCTCGGTATCGTCCGGAAGCCACATATCCTTGTCCGAGGAGGAACCAGGCTCGCTATCATAGCCACGACCGATCGCCAGAGGAACCGGAGTCCATGAAAAACTCTCCCTCCTCCATGGAGTCCCGACCTCCAAAAAGATCATCATCATCAGCCTTCTTACTCGTGGCCTTCCCAGTAGCCGTGCAAGATAACTGTCTCTCCAGGCTTGCCACCCGGTATGCCAAATCGGCTTGGGACCCCTGCTGGCTTCCCCCTCGCTGAGGGCTGAACGCAGTAGCTGGGGAGTTGGCGAGGCCGCAGGCAAAGGAGGGCTAGGGGCAGAGATGCCCGCCCTAGCATGCTCCAAAAATACGCTCCTGGCGCAAGTGACACAAACCGTGCTGAGGGCTGGTACCGCACATGGGGCAGAGCTTCACCCGCCCAGATGGGGCCCCTATCTCACTATCCCCAGGAGCCTCCATTATGGTGATTATGGTGAAAAAATATAGGTTACAAGGCACTAACGACCCAAACCTAATTTGAGATCCCCAATTAGTCCCTCTTGTTGTGATCCCTCTTAAGGGAGAGGGCGCGGAGAGAGAGGGGGGTGGTAAGAGATCAAGAGGAACCACAACCCTCAGCTGGCAAAAGGGGAGGCCCACCTAGAAGACACAAGGGGAAGAGGCCATGAGCATCCCAAGTACATGCATATACAAAATAGAAAATCAGAGAGGACTCATGGACCGACCAGCGGACGAAGGCCCTGAAGGCTCAGGCACAGAATCAGCAGCAGGCAGGAAGAGACAACCGGTGGCCGATGGCGATCCTGATGGCCAGCAAGGAGCCAGGCAGAAGATGGCGCCGGGAGGCCCGCGCGTGTGAACCTCGAGGGGTGGGCCGTGCAGCCGTGATGCAAAACGCGTCATCGTGCGTCCCCCCCCCCCCCTGCTGCGGGCATGAAGAAGAGTGCCCTCTCAATCTAAAATGGCGCTGAGAGAGTGCAGGGAGGGAGGGCGCCCCCACGGACCCCCCCCCCCCCCACGCGGAGCGCAGCGCGCTCAACCACACACCACCGAGTCCGCGGCCTCAGAAGACAGATGCCCCGCCGATGCGCCGCTTCTGCCCCCCCCCCCCCCCCCCCCCCCCCACTCACAGTGTCAGGATGGAGGGGAGAATTGAAGGGCCGAGGGAATGAGGGGGGTAAGTATCGACAGACCAGAAGAAGAGTGAAGCAGGTCAAAAAGGGAAAACAGACACAACACAAAAATAAAGCTTGTGGGCTCAGACGCCGGGATAACCCTGGGTACAAGGTGGTTCCTCCCCCCTCAATAGGCTCACCATCGCCTATGGCCGAGTACCCTTTAAGGCATGGTCTGCGGCCAAGAGCCTAGCTCTGTCAACGCCTGACCCCGGCGTTCTCCCTACCTTCACCTGTCCCGTCAGCCGAGCCTGGGAGGCGGAAGTGGGTCCACGGGAACAGTGGTAATAAGGGTGCAGCGGCCGACAGGCTTAAAGTGCCCCGCTCAGCTGCAATATCCAGAGAGAGTATCCAAGACGATCCTCGCAGCAGTACTGCAAGATGAATTCTGGGAATTCTATTGAGACAGCTCATTTTTTAGGGGGCCGGGAGGAGTTACCGCCCTGGATCTTGCAGTAACTGCGCCACCTGGTGGCGGACTACACACATGTCATCACTTCTGGGATGACCTGGACTGGATATAGTGAAAAAATATCTTAGAATATACACAGTAAAACACAGGCTTAATGGTGCAAAGAAAACTTTAAAAACTAAATATATACATAGGCTCATATTCCACTCTGCAATGTGATATAATAATTGTTATCCTATTTATCTAACCAATTAAAGTTCAACTGATTAGATGAAATTTTCTATAATTACGCTCCACATGTGTTTCCTCGTCTTAATATAATGTGGCAATGTAAGCAATTCTCCGCCACAGTAAAGCTCTCATATACTGCTACAGAGATCCAATCCGCATGAGCATAGTATGCTGATATTATCCACTCTAGCTCCACTTTAATAGATATCCTTAAGGGGTAATGTACTCTCCCACTGATTCTGTACTGTATTCCTCTGCTTTCAATCACTTTTTTCAATAGCATCCACAAATCCCAAACAGAGCATTAAAAAATATAAACGCATAATATAGCATAATGCTGTTTTAAAACTTTAAAGGGGACAAAACCCAGGATTTTGACTATACTGGGTTTTGGTACTTTCTTCCGGGGCACCTTGATCGAGGATGCCACGCTGTGTGAAACCCCCCAGATCGTTAACTTACCTCTACCCAATTCTATGGCGAATGCGAGGCCACTCGTTCAATCAGTGCAGCACATGCGTTACATCCTCTAAGCCTTCGTCTAGGGCGAGCGACTCCAAGCGTGTTGACAGCCGCATCCCCCGCTACTCTCTAACAGGGTGCCCTGCTAGAGGGATAGTGGAGATGTGGCCGCTGCTCACGCATGCACCATTGGACTGGGAAACAAAGTAAGTGTATGGAGCGACCTGGGGGGTACCACACAGCAGGGCATCACGATTTTCCTTGTGTCCTGTTCAGGTAGCTCCATTTCTGACAAGTGTGTTATCCGCCACAAGCACAGTGACTGCGAGATGAAAATCGTGGCTCCTCCCGGCCCATATAAGGCACCTGTCTCCCCAAAAATCCCCAGAGTTCTTCTTGCAGTCTGACTGCGAAGATGGTGCTATCTCTCTCTATGGATATTGCAGGCGAGCGGGGCATCCCAAGCCTGTCGGCGACTGCAGCCCTATTCCCACCTTCTTCCGTGGACCCATCCTGCCTCCCAGCCTTGGCTACTGAACAGGTGATGGTAGGGGAACGCCGAGGGTCAGGCGTTCAGCAGGGCTATGCTCTGGGCCGCAGACCCTCTCCTGAAGGGTAGCCGGCCATAGGCAATGGTGAGCCAATATGGGGGGGGGGGGGGGTGGAAGAACCACTTAGGGACCCTTTATTCCGCATGTCACCCACAAGCTTTATTTTATTTTTTGTATGTGTGTGTTTTTGGTTACATGTTTTACTTCTTTACTCACCTCTTTCTTCTCCTCCCGTCCATGCTGTGAGGGAGGGGGCGCGGGCAGTGTCCTGGGAAAGGAGGAGTATGGGCGCCGGCCGCGTGCCAGAGCGAAATTACCCCCGCGGTGGGGAGGGACGATGCCTCCCCTGCCTGTCCTTCTCTGCTGTCCGGGCGCCATCTTGCCCTCTTGGCGCCCGGAGTTCGTGCCAGAGCCCTCTCTGTCGCCCGGCGGGGGGGGGGGGCCCGCCATTCGAGGTGCCAGATACCGCTGCTCGGCACCATTGCCTGCTGTGTGTGCTCTGCAGGGCTCCTCCCCTTCCTGGCTACCCGAGTTTTTCTGCTATAATCACCATAATGGAGGCTTCTGGGGATAGCGAGCTAGGGCCCCCCTCTGGGCGGGTTAAGTTCTGTCTCATGTGTGGTACATGTCCTCTGAGCGGTTGTAGCGCCATTTGTGTACCTTGCACCTAATGCTTTCTTTTGGAACAGGATGGGGCGAGCGCTGCTGTCCCTAGCCCTATTTTACCTACGGCCTCCCTGACACCCCCACGCCTGCATTTAGCTCCCAGTGAGGGGGAAGCCAGCAGGGGGTCTCAAATGGATTTGGCGCTCTGAGTGGCCAGCATAGAGCGACAATTATCGCACTCGGCCGCCGGCAAGCCACGTGCAAGAAGCAGCATATTGAGCCGGGTTATTCGCTCTTTGCTGCTGCTGATGATGATGATTATGAGGCTTTTGGTGGCCAAGACTCTATGGAGGAGGATGAGTTGTTTCATGACTCCGACTCCTCAGGGGACCGACCGGGTGGCTTTGACAGTGACCCTGGGTCTTCCTCGGATGAGGACAGGTGGCTCCCCGATGACACAGAGAAGTTGTTGTCTGCGGTATTTGAAACCTTGCACATTGTACCCCTGAAGGCGGCCAAAAAGAAGCAGTTTCTGCCTATTTCGGCCTGAGCAACAGCGTCTTGTTTTTCCTGAGCAAGGCCACTTTTCCAAAATGGCTTTGAAGGAATGGGAGAGGCCTAATAAATTGCCGTTGGTGCCTAAGAGTCTGGACAGACGGTATCCATTCTCTGAGGAGTTGATTCGCCTTTGGTCCCGTCCCCCGGAGGTGGATGCTCCTGTTCTGGGGCTCTCCAATACCTCAGTTATGCCATCACCCGATACTGCTTCCTTGCGCAACCCTGCTGACCGGCGCATGGATCAGCTGGTTTGTCACGCCTTCACCTTTGTGGGTACTGGCCTTCGCCCGGTTTGTGCCGCGGTCATTGTTTCCCTAGCCATCAAGAAGAAGGTAAAACGTCTCGTTGATATCGGCAGATCGCACAAGCGGGCGGAGGAGTATAAGAATCGCCTAGCCTGCGGGGACTTTATTGCTTTTATAGCCTCGGCCATGGACGATAGCGTCCGGCTTGGCGGGAAGGGCTTCGGCTTTGCTGGTTGCACACCGTCACTCTATCTGGCTGAGGCAGTGGGCGGCCGCGGCCAAGATATCGCTCACTGGTATCCCCTTTTTGGGGCTTCGGTTATTTGGGGAGCATCTGGATCTCCTGACTAAGGATGGGAGACTCCCTCAGCGACGGAAGCCTGTGCGGCCCTTTCGGGGCTCGTCTACTTTTCGCTCCTTTCAAGGAGGAAGAGGCTCTTCCTTTTCAGGAGGCCACAGAGATTCCTGGGGACGAGGTAGGTCCCGTGGCCGACCCAATCCCTCTTGGGGATCCAAGTCCAAGCCCCCTGTCAAGACCCCTCAGGTATAAGGAAGCACCCTCCCCCGTTCGGGTGGGGGGAAGGCTTCTGCTACTTGCTCACGTCTGGAGACTGCACGTCTCGGATTGGTGGATTCAGGAGGTGGTTGTCACGCTCGGGGTAACGAAAAAATACGAAAAATATGCGAAGTAAACAGCCGCGAAAGCTCAGGTGCAGAAGGAAGTTTGGCCAAAGGAACAAAATGTGCCATCTTACTGAAACGATCTACGACCACCCAAATGACAGTATTACCGTGTGAGAGAGGCAAATCTACAATAAAATCCATAGAAATATGGGTCCATGGCTCAGCAGGAATTTCAAGAGGAACCAAACTGCCACTAGGAGCCTTGTGAACTCCTTTACTTCGAGCACAAATAGCACAAGCGTCGATAAAGGCAGTGATATCGCGTCTCATGGTAGGCCACCATACATGACGACGGGCAAGCATAAACGTCTTATGGTTACCCAAATGACCAGCAGTTTTGGCATCGTGAAATTCGCGAATTACATCCGAACGCAGGTGCGGCGGAACAAACTGGCATCCCAAGGGTACATCACTAGGAGATTCATCTTGAAACGGCGCCAAGGTATTGGAGAGATCAGGAAGTAACGCCCCCACCACACAACCTGTGGGTAAAATTGGTTCACCAGAATCACCCCGATCCTTACATTCACCGAACATGCGAGATAGAGCATCAGCTTTAGTATTTTTTACACCCGGCTTGAAAGTAATAATAAAATTGAAACGCGAGAAGAATAATGCCCAACGTGCTTGACGAGAGTTCAGCCTCTTGGCAGAACCTATGTATTCGAGATAGGATGTAATGAACCCTCCAACCAGTGTCGCCATTCATCAAATGCCAGTTTAATAGCTAATAGTTCCCTATTGCCAACATCATAATTTTGTTCCGCGGTACTGAATTTACGCGAAAAATAAGCGCATGGATGGAGACGTTCAGGGTTACCAGAATATTGTGACAAAACTGCACCCACTCCCAGCTCGGAAGCATCCACTTCAATAATAAAAGCTTTATGAATATCTGGATGCACTAAGACAGGTGCCGAAGTAAAGGCCCGTTTCAAGGTTAGAAAGGCCTCACAGGCAGAGGGGGACCAGTTAGCAGTAAAAGCCCCCTTGCGGGTAAGGTTGGTAAGGGGTGCAACAACATGGGAAAAGCCTTTTATGAAACGCCGATAAAAATTTGCAAAACCTAGAAAACGTTGCAATTCCTTTAAAGTTTTGGGTTGGACCCAATCCTGAACTGCTGAAACCTTCCCCGCGTCCATCTCCAAACCCTGGTTGGTAATAACATACCCTAGGAAGGGAACTGTAGTGACTTCAAACACACACTTAGACAGTTTAGCAAATAAGTTGTTCTCTCTTAATTTTTGTAGCACCAACTTAACATGGTGTCTGTGCTCCGGTAAAGAATTAGAAAAAATGAGAATATCATCCAAGTAGATGACTACAAATCTACCGAGATATTCCCTGAATATATCATTAACAAAATCTTGGAAAACGGCTGGCGCATTACAAAGACCGAAGGGCATGACCAGGTACTCATAGTGCCCATCCTTCACATTAAATGCAGTTTTCCACTCGTCCCCCTGTCGGATGCGAATCAGATTGTAAGCCCCTCTCAAATCCAATTTGGAGAAAATTCGAGCTCCTGTGACTTGATTGAACAGATCCCCAATCAAGGGTAAGGGGTATCGGTTTTTTACAGTGATCTTATTCAAGGCTCGATAATCTATGCACGGTCTCAAGCCACCATCTTTTTTCTCTACAAAAAAGAACCCGGCCCCAGCAGGCGAGGTAGAGGGACGGATAAATCCTTTCCTAAGATTTTCGGTAATATACTCCCTCATTGCTTGCTCCTCGGGCAGGGTAAGGTTATAAATCTTTCCCCTCGGGGGAATTGTGCCAGGCAGCAAGTCAATGGGGCAGTCATAGGACCGATGTGGAGGAAGAGTTTCAGCAGAGCGTTCAGAGAATACATCGATCCAATCAGCGTATGGCTGAGGTAATTCCTGTGGTAAGACTTGAACGCTTCTGAGGCCTGTATTAAAACAGTGACCTTTACAGTGGTCACTCCACTTGACCAACTCCCCAGCCCGCCAATCTAACACCGGGTTATGGAGTTGCAACCAGGGGTATCCCAAAACCACCGGAGTTTCTGGACAATCAAAAATAAAGAATTCTAAGAATTCAGAGTGAGAAGAGCCGACAATTAGTCTGAGAGGTGGGGTCTTGGTATTTATAGGACCTCCCTGGATTGCCTTTCCATTGATAGCTAAAACTTGTAGGGATCTTTCAAGAGGAACTACAGAGATCCCTAAGGTGGAGATCATGCTCCTGTCCAAAAAGTTTCCAGCCGCACCACTGTCTATGAAGGCGGAAACTGTCTGCTTAGAGGACCCCCAAAACAAATCAATAGGTACAAGCATCTTATTCTGGCGAGAGTTACAAACTGACTCACCCAGATCAGTACTCTCTACCTGGTCTGGGTGCGGAAGTTTTCCGCCGGTTTCCCCTTGTTGGGACAGGACCCTGCAAAATGACCAGAATTCCCGCAATACAGGCATAATCCCTCGGATCGCCTACGCTGTTTCTCCTCTTGGGATAAGCGGGTTCTCCCTAATTGCATAGGTTCTTCCTGGGAAGATGATGAGGTATTTTCTCCACGGGGAACCGGGGATCTATGACTCTGGACTGGTCTAAAGGACGTGGGAGCCCCGACTCTCTCCCTGGCCCTTTCTCTAAGACGTCGGTCAATTTTAATGGAGACCTGCATTAATTGATCTAGGTCCGCTGGCGGGGGAAAATTGACTAAGGCATCCTTGATGCTATCCGACAGTCCCACCATGAACTGACTACACAAAGCTGGATCGTTCCACCTAGCTTCGATAGCCCAGCGGCGGAATTCAGCACAGTAGTCTTCAGCCGAATTCCGTCCTTGTTTTAAGGCCCGAAGCCTATTCTCTGCGGTAGACTGTATATCTGGATCGGCGTATAAAACGCCCATAGCATTGAAGAAGGCAGTCACTGATTGTAGAGCAATGTCATGGGACGGTAAAGTAAAGGCCCAGGACTGTGGGTCTCCTTGAAGCAAGGAAATGACTAGGCCTACTCGTTGGACCTCTGTGCCAGAGGAGATAGGTCTTAACTTAAAATATAGTTCGCAGGCATTCTTGAAATTGGAAAATTTTGCTCGTTCTCCAAAAAATTTCTCAGGCAGTGGAATCTTAGGTTCGGAGAAATGAGGTGGTACAGAGGAAGTTGGCACTTGACGAGATTCCTGAGTGGCCACTCTTTGAGCGAGTTGGTTGATCGCTGTGGCCATAGCTTGCACCTGCTGTACCAGGTCATCCATTTTTGGGCCTGTGATAATGTCACGCTCGGGGTAACTCCAGCCCTCTTAATAAGCTCACAACCCCCAATCTCCACAGCCAGCTTCACCTGTAGGAGCCCCCGCTTGCCGGGACGCAAGATACGCCTACCCGGGATCGGTTGCCCCCAGGACTTAATGGCTCAAAGGATGTAAGCTTATATGTGGGAGGACTGGAGAACCAATAGCAAGAGCGTGAGTGACGGAAGTCCAGAGACAGGCAATAGGTCGATAACGGGAAGGCAGAGATCGTAGCGGCACCAGGGGTCAGGCAAGACGTAGTCGGGGTTCAGGCAGAGGTCAGCAACTGGGGATCAGGATCTAGAAGCGTCAGTTCAGGCAAGGTCGGCAACAAGGATTCAGGATCGAGAGGCGTCAATTCAGGCAGAGGTCGGCAACAAGGATTCAGGATCGAGAATGGTCGTACAATCAAATCGGCAACAGGCTAGACTTCACAGGAGTAGGTAACACAGGGTTCTGAGCGCTATCACAGGCAATTCACAACTGAGAGGGAATTGCCTTTATAGGAACAGGTCTGAGGGAAGCAGTGTACTGATTGGAGCACATAGGATTCCAAGGGTAATTGGCTGCAGAGCAGAAGAGGGCGAAGCCCTCAATCCCCTAGGATTCATTAACCCTTTAATTGATCCTCCGGCGGGTGCGCGCCGCACAGCGCCGCCGGAGGGCATAACAGACACGTGCTCGCAGCCGCGCGCGAGCACGTCTCCTGGAGGAGGAAGCGGGGGGCGTGGCTGAGCTGGGCGCCGCTCGAGCCGACGCTGCTGGAGTCGACGCCGCTCGGCGCGGTCGCCGCACAGTGACAGCTGCAGCTGGCCGCCTGGAGACGTCGCTGGAACGGGGATCAGGTAAGCGGTTCCTGACAGTGGTGTCCTCCGGTTACAAAATAGAGCTGGCAGCTTGAACTGCCCCAAAGATTTCTTCAGTCGCGGATATCCCAGAACCCATTGATGGCGCAGGGTCTAAGAATGGCGGTTCAACGCCTTCTGCTGCCCGGGGTGATTTGTCTGGTACCGCACCCAGAGCGAGGTCGAGAGTTCTATTCCAATCTTTTCACAGTACCCAAGAAGGATGGTACGGAAGGAGGCCTATTCTGGACCTGGTCTCAACAAGTTTGTCAGATTCAGACACTTTCGCATGGAGACCTTACTGTCCGTGGTGAGCTTGCTTTGGCCAGGCGACTTCATGACCGCGGTGGATGCTTACCTGCACATCCCTATATTCCAGGGACATCAGAAGTTCCTGAGGTGCGCGCTGGAGGACTACCAGTTAGTGGCGTTGCCATTTGGGATTTCCTCAGCCCCCCGGGTGTTCACCAAGGTTCTGGCAGGCGTTATGGCCCTTCTGAGGAGTCAGGGCATCCGTGTTCTTCCTAACCTGGACGACTTTCTGATTGCTGCTCAATCGCTTCAACAGGCCGAGAGCGACACCCAGACGGTGTTGTCCACTCTCGAGGGTTTCGGCTGGGGGATCAATTACCCCAAGTCTTTGATCACTCCCTCATTGGTGAGGTCCTTCCTGGGCATGACCTTGGACACCTCTCAGGTCAAGGTTTTCCTCCTCCAGCAGAAGGTGGAGGGTCTTCAGACGCTGACCTTACTGTCGTGCCAGCGACCATCCATCCGTCTGGGGATCAAGCTGGTGGGTCTCATGGTGTCATGTTTTGAGGCTGTGCCCTTCGCTTAGTTCCACATGAGGCCTCTTCAATTGAGTCTTTTGACTGTTTGGGATCGGACGCAGGAGTCACTGGAGCGAGAATTCTCTCTGTCTCCTCTAGCCAGGCGGTCCCTTGCGTGGTGGTTGGACTCCGGGAATCTTCTTGTGGGCAGGTCTTTTCTGGGAGATTGTCACCATGGATGCCAGTCTGACCGGCTGGGGAGGTTTTTGGCAATATCTGAAGTTCCAGGGCCAGTGGGGCCCGCAGGAGGCTCGCGTGCCTATCAATCTCCTGGAGCTGAGAGTGATCCGGTTCGTCCTGTTTCATTTGACCCCCCATCTACGGGGTCGTGCGGTCCAGGTCCGCTCGGACAATCAAACGGCAGTCGCCTACATCAATCACCAGGGTGGGACTCTGAGCAAGCGAGCCCTCAAGGAGGTGACCCAGATCCTGACCTGGGCGGAGGACAATGTTCCCTGCATCTCGGCGGTTTACATTCTCGGGGTGAAGAACCAGGAGGCAGACTCTCTGAGCAGGGGGGTCTCTCAGCAACAAGATCTTTCACACTCTATGTCGCCGCTGGGGTCAGCCGGACTTGGACCTGTTTGCGTCCCGACTCAATCACAAGCTTCCAAGGTTCGTCTCCCTGTCAAGAGATCCTCTGGCCTTCACCACGGATGCTCTGGCAATTCCTTGGATGGAATTTCGGCTCCTTTACGCCTTTCCTCCATTTCCACTCCTGGGTCAAGTGCTGCGCAAGATAGCCCAGGAGGGGGTGCCAACCATTCTGGTGCCCCCTCGTTGGCCGAGGTGGTGTTGGTTCACGGACATAGTTCAGATGTCAGTGGATCGCTACGTCATGCCCGACGATCCAGGGCCTACCACTCAGGGGTTGCTAAGCCACCCCAATTTACAAACGCTGGCTTTGATGCCTTGGCTGCTGAAACCTCCATCCTGATGGAGAAGGGTCTGTCTGCCACGGTCGTGCATACCATGATTCAGGCTCGGAAGAAATCTTCTTCCATGATTTATTACAGAGTCTGGCACGCTTACATTGCCTGGTGTGAGTCCAGGGGTCTTCCCTGTCGCACATTCTCCTTTTCTAGGATTTTGGAGTTCTTACAACATGGATTGGATTTGGGTCTCCAGCTGAGTACCCTCAAGGGTCAGGTTTCAGGCTTGGCTATTTTTTTCCAAAGATCTTTCGCCAATCATAGACTTATCAAGACTTTTTTCCAGGGAGTTACTCATGTACGCCCACCACATAAGCCTATGTTACCGGTGTGGGATTTGAACTTGGTGCTTTCTGCTCCCCAGGACCCTCCCTTTGAGCCCTTGTGAGATGTGGCTTTATCCATTCTGACTCTTAAGGTGGTCTTTTTGGTAGCTATCACTTCGGTGCTTCGCGTTTCAGAGCTAGCAGCACTTTGGATGAAGCCTCCTTACTTTGAGCGGCATCAGGATAAGGTGGTGTTTCGACTTAAACCGGATTTTCTACCTAAGGTTGTTTCTGCCTATCATCTCAATGAGGACATTGTCTTGCCTTTATTGTGTCCCGCGCCTTCTAATTCTAAGGAGAAGACCCTCCATGCCTTGGATGCGGTCAGAGCCCTTAAGTACTACCTGGTTGCTACGGAACCCTTTGAGAAATCGGATTCTCTTTTTGTCCTCCCTGACGGGCCTAGGAAGGGCTTGCCTCCAGCCAAATCCACTCTCAGCAGGTGGATCAGACAGGCGGTGGTGCAAGCTTACTCTGCCAAGGGGAAGGAACCCCCTTTTCGGATCACAGCTCACTCTACCAGAGCTATTGGAGCCTCTTGGTCTTTTCAGCACCAGGCTTCGGTTGAACAGGTTTGTAAGGCCGCTACTTGGTCTTCAGTTCATACTTTTACAGAGTTCTACACGGTTGATGTTAGGGCCTCAGCTGATGCTGTTTTTGGCCGTAAGGTACTTCAGGCGGTAGTGTCTTAAACTACATGCTGTCGCTCTTTGGGGATCCCACCCTTCTTTTGGACACTGCTTTTGGATGTCCCACTTGAAATGGAGCGACCTGAACAGGACACCAGGAAAAATACAATTCTGTGAGTACTCACCTGTAGAATTGTTTTTGGTGGTGTCCTGTTCAGGTCACTCCATCCCACCCTTGTTCCGTTATCTTCTGTTGCCTGTTATGGTGATTGCTGTTGTACCTGATTTTTTTCTTGAGAGAGTTCATGCTGAAGCTATGTGAAGTAACATGGTTTCTGGTCTCCCAGCATGTCTCTGTTTTTACTGCTTTTCAACCACTGGGGATTTTTGGGGAGACAGGTGCCTTATATGGGCGGGAGGAGCCATGATTTTCATCTTGCAGTCACTGTGCCACCTTGTGGCGGATAACCCACTTGTCAGAAATGGAGCGACCTGAACAGGACACCACCAAAAACAATTCTACAGGTGAGTACTCACAGAATTGTATTTTTGGATGCTTGGGGAGGGAGGGAATCGATTGGCCCAGGCATCTTATAGATTCCCAGGCTGATTTCAGTGGGTTTTGTTCCACTTTAATATCCAATTCAAAAATATTGAATGTGCACAATAGTTCCACTTAAAAATTGCATAAATGAAACACACTCTGGATCCACCTTCTATTCCCCTGCCTACGGCCATAAAGCTGGGGCTACTAGTCCACAGATGCCCAATCAGCCTCCAATCCAGATACAATCAGACCCCGATTCTCCACCAACACCTTTAATTGATTAGATCAATAGGATAAAGATTATTCGATCATGTTGAAGGTGGAATATGAGCCTATGCTCTCTACAGTATATATATATAGTCTTTAAAATACATCCAACCATTGATTTACTGTGACTCCAGGGGTTCCCTACCCCAACTTCAGTGTTGAACTGGGTCTACCATGGGAACCGACTCTGAGCCCCACCCTACAGTTACATGCAAATCTATTTTAGGGCTCAATCTATCTGCAAAATCCAAGGGCCCCTCCTCTATTTTCATTCTGGTTAACTTCTGACTCTGCATTTGACACTGGCAGCCACTCACTTCTCCAAATTCTTCTCCACGCCAAATACTCACCTCCCCAGCAATTCAAAATCTTGCTCTGTAATGGCTCCTCCTACCTCTCAGATTGCACTTAGCATTTCCCTCTCTGACGCGGTATCCTCTCCTCGATCTATATCTGTTGGGATAACACAAGGATCTATCCTCGGTCCCCTACTCTTCTCACTCTATACCTATGGCCTTGGACAACTTATAAACACTTTGGTTTCCAACCCCACCTATATGCAGATGACACCCAAATCTACAGGCTCTGACCACTCTTCCCTCCTATCTCAGGCCCCTTACTGCCTTAAAACCCACCCTGGAGTTTATGAGACTCCAGAGCAGGCACACGCGCTCTCCTGGGGCATCCAGATTCGGGATGCCCTACTGTGAAAAAATCCCCAAGGTTGCTCGGAGATTCACCTTCTTTCCCGGTCCAATGGCACATGCGCAAACAGTGGCCGCATCCCAGGAGTGTAGCTAGGGGGGAGCAGGCGGACTCTTGCCCCGGGTTCAGCAGGTCAGGGGGGTGCCAAAGGGGGCATGAGAACAGGTGGGGGGCACCATTTCAAATCTTTGCCCTGGGTGTAAGAAAGCCCAGCTACTCTTCTACCACATCCCCACTATCCCTTTAGCAGGGCGCGTGCCAGAGCCAGGCATTTGTGAATGGCCATTGAGGGCACGTTCCCTTTTAAAGGTAGAGGGAGATGCCGCACCAGCAAGCTCAGATCCACTCGCCCTAGACAAGCTTCTGGACGAAGGAGAGGGGGCAGATCCGAGCGTGCTGATTGGATGAGCGGCTGCACATGTGCCATAGGACCAGGGAAGTGTGAGTGGGAATCTGTGATCAGGGGGGTTTCACACAGCGGAGAATCCCTGATCAGAGTGCCCCAGGGGGAAAGGACCATAACCCAGGATAGTCCAAATCCTGGGTTTTGGTCCACTTTAACTGCTCTCTCTTTATTCATGTCCTTAAACATAAACAAAACAGAGCTCCTCAACCTCCCACCATCCAAGTCTGCTCCCATCTCCAACATCAATATATCTGTCAGTGACCTCTCTATCATGGCCGCCCCTAAAGCACGTTGTCTACATTATACTGGACTCCACTCTTTTATTTACACCCCATATTCAGTCACAAGCCGCCTCCTGTCGCATCATCCATCCCTTTCTCTTACTTGATACTTCTAAAATTCTAGTACATGCCCTTATTTTCTCCCATCTAGACTACTGCAACATCCTCCTGACACTTGCGGCACCGCCCCCAGGGGGAGGAGCTTTTATACTGGTGAGTGAGATGATGTCATCTTACTCAGCCGGTATAAAAAGCCCCTCCCAACGGCAGGAGTGAGCACAAAAGCCGGAGTAAAGCCAGATGCTGACCCTGATGGACAGTGTGGGATAACGGTGATCAGCGATGGATGGAGGTAAGTAGAAAAAAAGAGAAGAAAATACCTTTTCTCTGTTTGTTTATTTTTACATTTAACCCTTTTGATGCCCCCCAGGGCATCCTGTGTAAAAGACCCCAGGTCCCCATGTAAACCACCTTTTTACCCGATCTAACGACGCATGTGCCAGCAGCAGCCACTCCCTACTATACCTTTAGCAGGGTGTGTGCCCGCACCAGGCATTTGTAAATGGCTGGCACGGGCACGCTCCCTGTTAGAGGGTAGCGAGACTGCCAGCACACTCGGCTCTGTTTGGCTAGGAGCCGAGTGCTTAGACCAGGTAACAGTGGCACAGTCAAAGTGTTGATTGGACGGGAGGCCGCACATGTGCCGTAGGGGAAAGGTGAGTTAGACTGGGCGACCTGGGAGGTTTCATGCAACGGGGTGCCACGGGGTACAAGGACCAAAACCTGGGATAGTCAGATAGTCAGCCTGAGTTTTGGTCCTCTTTTAGACATTTGCCACACAAAATATACGCCTAAAAATTAAATCAAAAGTGGACCAGCTTGGGTTGTGTAGACAGCAGCGGACCAGGATGGGGTACAGGTCATAGCGCACCGCCTGGGAAGCCATGATCCAGCACATTTTCATTTACAGAAACATTCGGCTGCTGCTGACATCACAGAGTCGCTGTCGGAGGACCAGGTGCCAGAAGCCTTCTTGGTAATGCTTCTCCTGCAGTTTGGCACCATGATTGTCGACCGAGCCATCTACCTGCGCAAAACAATGTTCGGAAAGTGTGTCTTCCAGGTCGTCCTGGTGTTTGGAATCCACTTCTGGATGTTCTTCATCCTGCCCGGCGTGACAGAAAGGTACGCCATTCCTGTACTTCACCTCCCCCCCCTTCCTCCCTTTTTATTTCAAACAGTCAGAACATACAAAGGCTCTTCAAAGAGGAACAACCACTTCCCCCCGAGTCTATAAGACTCTAGGGCCAGTGGGCTCCCTCTTTATGGGGCATCCCGTATTGTGATGCCCTGCTGTGTGAAACCCCGGGGATGGGCCAAAACACAGTGCGTCGGCAATCCCATGCCACATCCCCATCAAATAATATACAGTAGTTTTCGCCATATAAGACGCACCTGCTCATAAGACACACCTAGGATCTGGGGGAGAAAAATAAGAAAAAAAATATTTTAAACCAAAAACGCACCATTACAGACAGTGTGGCATTCCCCTATCCCATTGGCCATGTGGGATGCCCCCATTCCATAGACAGTGTAGCATGCCCCCATCCCATTCCCCGTATACCCAGTGTGGCATCCCCCTCTCATTCCCTATATAGGCAGTGTGGCATTCTCCCCCCTCCCATTCCCATATAGGCAGTGTACACCCCATTATCATAAGCAGTGTGGCATTCCCCCCTTCTATTCTCCATATAGGCAGTGTGCCCCCCCATTCCCATTGGCTGTGTGGCATCCCCCTCCCCCCATTAGTATAGGCTGTGTGGCATCCCCCTCTCCCCCCATAGGCTGTGTGGCATCCCCCTCCCCCCCATAGGCTGTGTGGCATTCCCCCTCCCCCCCATTAGTATAGGCTGTGTGGCATCCCTCTCTCCCCTCATAGGCTGTGTGGCATCCCCCTCCCCCCATTAGTATAGGCTGTGTGGCATCCCCCTCTCCCCCCATAGGCTGTGTGGCATCCCCCTCTCCCCCCATAGGCTGTGTGGCATTCCCCCTCCCCCCCATTAGTATAGGCTGTGTGGCATCCCCCTCTCCCCTCATAGGCTGTGTGGCATCCCCCTCTCCCCCCATTTGTATAGGCTGTGTGGCATCCCCCTCTCCCCCCATAGGCTGTGTGGCATCCCCCCCTCGCCCCATAGGCTGTGTGGCATTCCCCCTCCCCCCCATTAGTATAGGCTGTGTGGCATCCCTCTCTACCTCCATAGGCTGTGTGGCATTCCCCCTCCCCCCCATTAGTATAGGCTGTGTGGCATCCCCCTCCCCCCCATTAGTATAGGCTGTGTGGCATCCCCCTCTACCCCCATAGGCTGTGTGGCATTCCCCCTCCCCCCCATTAGTATAGGCTGTGTGGCATCCCCCTCCCCCCCATTAGTATAGGCTGTGTGGCATCCCCCTCTACCCCCATAGGCTGTGTGGCATTCCCCCTCCCCCCCCATTAGTATAGGCTGTGTGGCATCCCCCTCTCCCCTCATAGGCTGTGTGGCATCCCCTCTCCCCCCATTTGTATAGGCTGTGTGGCATCCCCCTCTCCCCCCATAGGCTGTGTGGCATCCCCCCCTCGCCCCATAGGCTGTGTGGCATTCCCCCTCCCCCCCATTGCTATAGGCTGTGTGGCATCCCCCTCTCCCCCCATAGGCTGTGTGGCATCCCCCTCTCGCCCCATAGGCTGTGTGGCATTCCCCCTCTCGCCCCATAGGCTGTGTGGCATTCCCCCTCCCCCCCATTAGTATAGGCTGTGTGGCATCCCCCTCTACCCCCAGTCAGCTTAAGTAAAAAAAAAAAGTAAAACTCACCTCTCCACTGACACCGCTCCGCTGAGCGGTCGGCTCCGTGAATGGGGTGGGCGTGGCCTGTGCAGCGTCAGCGTCGGCACAGGCCACGCCCACCCCATTCACGGAGCTGGCCGTAAGAAGCAGTGGCGGGCTCTGTCCCGGTGCAGGCCGCGCCCACCCCGCTGCCCTGACCTGGGTGCTCGCATGTGCCCCAGGCGGAAGAAGCAGCAGATGGAGGAGCAGCGGGGGCGCTGTCTCTGGCCCCGCCGCTGTCATCGCTGGCGATCGCAGCGGTGGGGCCGGGACAGAGCCCCCGCCGCTCCTCTGGGCTCCCGCAGTGTTACAGGCAACGCCTTTTAATTTATTTTTATTTTTTTTACATTCGCCCGGTAAGGCGCACGGGTATATATATATTATGATATATATTTAAGGGTTATATATTTAATATATATTTTAAGGGTTTTAAGGGTTATTTTAATATTTTAAGGGTTATACACCGGTATTTAATAAATATTTTAAGAGCTTTAAGGGTTATATATTTAAGGGTGTTTTCCCTTTCAACACAATCTCTATCACCTTTAAAATGTATTTATTTCATCCATTAAAATATATTCTTATGAAAGCTGATATATATATATATATAGTGACATTTGTTGGTTTTACAATTTAAGTTCATCCAGAGAATAATTTATAATGTAATAGTCATTTGTCGCCTGTTTTCTGGTTCAGTTAGTTTTTTGCCCTTAATTTAAAACGAGATGTTTAGATGCTTGATGCATTTCACCAGTGTTTATCTGACTTCATCATAGTCCTTAAAGGGACTCTAGGCAAAGTGCATAAACTGTCATTCAGCATCTCACCTCATGGTGGCTGCGCTCTACCTTCTTGTCAGAACACAGTTGCTTCTAAAAGTAGAAACAAGGCAAAGAGTAGTTGCACACACCCTGAATTCTTTCGCCATAGACCACCGATCATAGGGCTAAGCTGGTGGTCTAAAGCTCCACATCATCAGACTGTGCCAGAACAGCCAGGGTGCTGATGAGAATGCCTGTCTTATAGACCCTGCCCATTATGCTGATTATTATGCCGCATCACAGGTCTAAGGCCCATGCCCAAATGGGCATGATTTATTTGCTTATTCAAAGTGTTTCTATTGTTTTAACTGTTACAAACTATCTCCTATCCATTCCCCAATGAGGGGGCGTGGTCTAATTTGACCCTCTTTCCCACCTTGGAAAGTTGGTCTATAGTGTCACATGTGCTCTGTCATGCTTTGTATGTTGCAGGCGATTTAACACCAACCACGTGGCCCAGCTGTGGTACTTTGTGAAGTGTCTGTACTTCGGCTTGTCGGCCTATCAGATCAAATGCGGCTATCCCAACCGAGTCCTGGGGAACTTCCTCACCAAGAGCTACAACTGCATCAACCTCTTCCTGTTCCAGGGGTAAGATCCCGAATCTGCTTCACTCCCTATTGCTGTAATGGACCTACCTGCCCAAATAAACCCGGGTCTCTCCTGCTACATTAAAGTGATCCTATACCCAGAGAGGAAGTTAATGTCCTCACCTTTTATCCCCAGCCCAGTGCCCCAGACAGCCTGTGCTTCTTTTTTTTTTTTTTTTTTTTTACTAAAGCCTTTGCTCAATATTAATAAAAACACTAACAGGAAGTAGTATAATGGTGAATGGCGGACATATGCTTATTCATTCAGTTTCAAGCTAAAAGTAAAGGAATAAAAAGAAAGAGGGAAGGAAAAAAAGAAAAAAAGAGTGAAGGGAGGAAAGAAAGAGAAGGAAGGTGGGATGGAAGGAAGAAAGAAAAAGAGAACAAAATAGGCTGAAGAAAGGGATGAAAGGGGATAAAGGAAGAGAATAAAGAAAGGAATGGATATTATGGTGAATGGCGGACATATGCTAATTCATTCAGTTTCAAGCTAAACTGTCACATAATGGCTTTTGTAGAGGGCGCGTGCCTGGCCGTGGCCTCTGGGGAGCGAGGGGGGTTCTTGAACCTAGGGTAGGGCATCCCATGTCGGTGTGGCATGTGTGGGTGGAGGTGCACTTACTGGTTCGAACGTCGCTTGGATCCAGAGATGACGCTCATGGTTGAACTCAACTCGGTCTTTATTGGTTGGCTTCCTTCCATGGCAAACACAGCAAACAGTCAGTACAGCATGATCCACAGGTTACAGCAACAGTCAATGGTAATGGTCGCCTCCATGGCTGGCTCCTGGCTCCTCCACACTACAATGCACTGCAACCCCTCATAGCAAAGTCTAGGTTAAGAACTCAGTAGAACACTCTAGAAGGGTAGGTCTCCTCCTTATGTAACCTTGGTATAGTTGCCTTTCCAAACACTGTTGCGAGTCCCAACCAATGGCAGGGCAGTGAATGTTGCCAATTCCATCTGGCTTAGGCCCTTATTTAACAAGGGATAGCGCCAGGTAGCGAATGGTGAGCGAACGGTAATGACGGGCCCCGCCACGAGAACGCCGGCTCCCCTCCGCAATCACACATTTATCAAGCCGATCCTGCTTAGTGACTGACAGAGCGCCAGATAGCGAATCATTCATCATTATTCCAGCCTCACCCCACAGCGCCAGCGAGCGAACTTGAACAGCGACAGGTATGACCTCTCGCTACCTGGCGCTCTCCAATGCATTTCAATGGAACAATCTTTAAATATTCTTAATTAATTGCTATTAATGTTTTTTTTTTTTTTTTTTTTTTAAATGTCAAAAATTCTGTGACCACTTCTGCAATGTTAGATATTTTTTTTAAGGTAAAAAAAAAAAAAAAACAAAATTTGTGCAGAATTGATATTACAGGTCTGATATTAATGTATTCATATTACAAAATGTTTTGAAAAACTTTTTATTTTTTCCCAAAAATATGGTTGTTTGGGGGTTAAAAAACTACTTTTAACCCATCGCCGCCAGCGCTCTGGGGTTTAAACATGCATTTCACAGCGCGAGAATTTTTTGAGCGTGATTTGTTAATGAATATGCTGGGAGCCGTTCGCTATGGCCATTCGCTGTCATGCGCTCCCATACAGCGCGGAACCTGTCAAACAGCGACTCCTAACCCCGTATTCAACATTACTGCACACCGACGGGGTCGCTGTCAACAGCCAAACAACGGCCAAGCACAGCGAATACTAGCGTGCGCTGTGAAAATAACGCTACTGTCGCTCATCTGTCGCTACCTGGCGCTATTAATGAATCGGCCTCTTAGGCTCTATTTACAAACTTAAAGAAGGCTCCTAGACCATTAAAGTACTGTTTGATCCATTTCTTAGGCAATACTGCCATCATGTGGTTTCATGACGCAATATGCCTCAGAACTGCATCCAACAGGTTTAACTACTCTAATTACTGGTTCCTATTCACTATCAGAGCCTACTCCACTGACAGGGCTCTAATTGTTTCTACTTTTAGTGTTGCCCATGGTTTCCACCTATCACACTTTCCTATGCTGAGCTAGCAGTGTGTACTGTAACTGAATGTATCATCGCTGGAATGCACCAGGGGGTGGGGCTGCCTGGCCAGGGAGCAATATGGCCGACTGCATTTGGTCTGTGTTATTATGAATTTTGGGCAAAGTAAAAAAAGGGAATACAGGCTGTTTTGGGGCACTGGGCTGGGGATAGAAGGTGATGACATGAACTTCCTGTCTGGGTATAGGATCACTATAACTTCCCATCCAGCCCTGGCAAACATGAAATGGGGCTAAAGTAGTTTCCTTCTTTAAAGTGGACTAAGAATCATTTCTTATCAAATGGGTTATGATCAGTATCCGAGGAGGGGGTGCATTCTAATTAAAGAGACCCCCCTCAGCACACGCACCATTGCCAGCCTCTGTCCACTGGGAGAACGAGGTTCAGGTTAAGAGAAGTCTTAATGATTGGCCGCTGGTGGTCACAAGATCTGGACTCTTGGCGGCCCAAAAAAAAAAGCCTGGGGCACATGAATGATGACAGCCAATCATGGAGCTGGATTTTGCCAGGGAAACAAGGAGCGGGTTAGGCCCTTGCAGGGATCATATAATCTGGATTCCTTCTGTGCACAGACCAACACACAATTGACTTATAAAGTGGACCAAAATACATTATTTTTTAACATTTACCTGGGTTTTGGTCCCCATAACAGGGGCATCCCGAATACTTTGGAATACTGCGTGTGAAACTATAAGGAGTGCACCTCGCCACGCTCCCTCCGCATATCAGTAGGCTTCCAGCCAATCAGAATGGATTGCTGTGTATATTCATACTCCCTGCGAGCCAGTGCCACCCCATCCCTCCGGCTGCGTGTCATGCTGCTGTGGCACACGCGTGTGCTGTGGGTTTGCAGCGATCCCGGGTCATTTCACACAGCCGGGCATGCCAAATTGGCAATGAGAGTCTTTTAGACTCCAGGGCTGGCTAAAACAGGCTGTGGTGTTCTTTAAAGTGGACCAAAGCTCATGGAGATTGGCTTATAGATTCCTGGACCAATCGATGGGATGCCCCGCTGCGTGAAACCCCCAGGTCGCCCCTTACACTTACCTTTCTTTCCCGTCCAATGGAGCATACGCTAGCTGCGGCCGCATCCTGGCTATCCCTCTAGCAGGGCGCAAGCCAGCGCCAGGCTTTTGTGAATGGCCGGTGAGGGCAAGCTTCTTATTAGAGGGAAGCGGGGGATACGGCTGTCAGCTGCTCGCCTTAGACAAAGGCTTAGACGAAGGGACCTCAGTGGATCCAAGCGTGCTGATTGGACGAGCGGCTGTGCATGCGCCGTAGGACCGGGAAGAAGTGAGTTTGTTTCGGCGACCTTGGGGGTTACACACGATCGGGGTGCCCTGGGGGCAAAGTCAAAATACTGGGTTTTGGGCCACTTTAAGGGACTGTCCAGGCAATAAAAACACCTTTCCTCCCCCTGCAGGTAATGTGTGAGATCGGGTCCCACATGGTCTATTCTCCATTAAAGCAGGATTTTTAACTCCTCTAACCATGGAGAGCACCAATTTTTAATGCTCCTGCTTCATTCTAATCCCAGATAATGGCGCCTGTTTTAGCTGTAAAGCTCCATTTACTGCCATTTTTGTGTGTGGCAATGATGTCATCGCCACCTATGTGAAGACTGATCACCTGACATCTCACAGAGAGGGACAGCAAAAAAAATCTGTGTTTCAGGGCGATTCGAAATGCAAAAAATCTCCATTTCTAGTTCTACACCCTAGGAAGGGAGTATCGGCAGGGGCTTTGACCAAATTTATCTCATAAGTTCAGTGGGTTTTGGTTCGCTTTAACAACAAAGACTCACCCCCCCTTTTTCTGTAAATCACAGCGATTGGCCATGCCTGCTCCATTCACTGCAATGAAGCCTGGCCTGACACGCCCCCTCCATTGCAGTCAATGCAGGGGATTTGCTGTAGTCGCTGTGGGGTTTATTCATGAAGCTCTAGCGCCAGGTAGCGCCTCGTAGCGGCAGGCAGCGTCTGGTGAACGTATGCAATACCACATTTATGAAAGCGAGTCCGTAGACTCTAACAGCGCCATGTAGCGTCACATGTATTATTACAGGCGGCTCAGAGTATAGCGCCGGGGCTCTAACTTCCAGAGCGCCAGGTATTACCTGTCGCTCAGTGTCGCTCTCCTATACATATCAATGGCTGTTCCTTTTCTTCTGTTTAAACAGGGTTTTTTGTGTTTAATATTTAGTTTTTTTCTCAAATCATTGTGTGGCCTCTCCTGGCCTAAAAACAGTCATTTTTGAAAACATTTTTGACTTTTTATATTTTTATGCAGAATTGTCATTACAGGTCTGGCAATAAAGTATTAATGTCACAATGTTACAACAATGTTACTCCCATGTGTTTTCGCTTTGTTACAGGTGGATATGTGTTCAAAAGCAGACTTTAATCACACAGCTTCTGGCGCTCTATGCTATAGCGACCAGATCCAGAGCGCCTACGCTGTGTGTGTCTGTTTTTTTGTTGAATATGGTGTGAGTCGCTGAGAGTCGGTCGCACTCAGCTGGCGCTACCTCTCGCTCCCTGCAGCGCTGTACTAGTGTTAGAGCGCCCAACATACATCTCATTCATCAATGCCGGCCAGGTTACTACAGCGAATGAGGTGCTCTGTTACAGCGCCCGATAGCCGATCACAGCGTTTACTAGCGGTCACTCAGCGCCTCTGTACAGACGCTCATTTGCCGATACCTGGCGCTAGTAATGAATCAGCTTGTGTGACTGACATGGCCGTTCGCCCCAGAGGCCGCCTGTGAATTGCCAACGGTCCTGTGCGGCTCTAGGTAAGTTGTACACTGCGGGACTAGGAGTGATCAGCTGCAAGGAGAAAAGGTGAGTAATCATTTTTTTTTGAATTGCTTAGACATTCTCTTTAATCTTGGTTAATCTTTATCGCTAAAGCATATTCCAATCGTCTCCCCCCCCCCGTCATGCAGATTCCGCATGGTGCCTTTCCTGACGGAGATGCGGGCGGTGATGGACTGGGTCTGGACGGACACTACGCTCAGCCTCTCCAGCTGGATCTGTGTGGAGGACATCTATGCCAATATCTTCATCATGAAGTGCTGGAGAGAATCCGAGAAGGTAGAGAGAGGCCCGGCAATGCCTCCGCCACCGCCCCTTTAAGGCCCTCCCTCGCTTTTATGCTGCCTTGTGATCTAGTGTGTTACATTCCCTAACAAGAGGGAGAAAAATTGCTACTTTCTTTTAAAAGTAAAAATGCCTGTAGTGGTTTCCATGGCTGAGCTGCTCTATTGCTGCTCTATAGATAGATCCACTCACGGCAGTTTCCAGCCCAATGCCACCATCGCCCCTTTAAGGCCCCCCTCGCTTTTTTACGGCCATGTGAACTAGTGTGTTACATTTTTTAAAGGGCAACTCTAACGAGAGGGAAAAAAACCCTGGTTGCTAGGTTACTAAAAGTAAACATGCCTGTAGTGGTTCCCATGGCTGAGATGCTTCATTGCTGGTCTGTGTACAGATCCACTCAAGGCAGGTAGGACAGGAAGAGGAAATGTCCCCTAAGGGGTGACGATGCTGAGAAAAAGGTGAGAAAAAAAAAGAATTAGAGATGGAAAGAAAAAGAAAGAAAGAGGAAAGAAAGAAAGAAAAAATGGAAATGAAAAAAGGGAAAGAGAAAGCAGGAAAAATTTAATCAGGAAGTAAAGAGAACTAAGGTGGGAAAACAGGAACAAACAAACAAAAAGGAAGGGGGAAGGAAGAAAGAAAAAAGAGTGAAGGATGGAAAGAAAAAGAAGGAAGGTGGGAGGGAAGGAATGAAAAAGGAAGGAAAGAAGGAAGGAGGCTGAGGAAAGGGAATAAAGAAGGGAAAAAGAAAGAATGAAAGGAGACTGAAGAAAGGGAATAAAGAAGGGAAAAAGAAAGAATGAAAGGAGACTGAAGAAAGGGAATAAAGGAAGGGAAAAAAAGAAAGGAATGGGGGAGAGAGAGAAGGGAAAATAAAAGGAATGAAAGTAGGAGAAGGAAAGAAAATGAAGGCAGGATAGAAGGCGAGAAAAAAAGATGAAAGGAAGGGGGGAATGAAAGAAAGAGACAGGAGGTGGTAAGGAATGAATAAAAAAAGGATAGAAAGAAGGACTGAAGAAAGGAGGAAGGGAAGAAAGAAAGGAAGGGGGGAAGGAAGGAATGAAGGGAAAAAGAAAGGAATGGGAGGAGAGAGAGAGGAGGAAGAAATAAGAGGAAGAGAGGGAAGAAAGAAAATGAAGGCAGGATAGAAGGAGAGAAAAAAAGATGGAAGGAAGAGGGAAAGGAAAGAAAGAGAAGGAAGGTGGGAAGAAAGAAATGAAAAAAGGAAGATAGAAAGAAAGACTGAAGAATGAAAGGAAGGAAGGAAGGAAAAAAAAAGAAAGAAACTGAGGGAGAGAGAGATAGAAGAAATCTAAGGAAGAGGGGGAAGAAAAAAAGAAAAGGAAGGTAGGATAGATGGAAAGTAAAAAAAGATGGATGGAAGGAAGGGGAAGTAAAGAATGAAAGAAAAGGAAGGTGAGAAGGAAGGAAATGAAAAGAGAGGGATTGAAGAAAAAAAGGAAGAAAATAAGAACAGGAGGAAAAGAAAGAAGAGATGATGGAAAGAAACAAGCCTCTGCTGCTTTATGCTGCATTGTGGTCACTGGCACAGGGCTGGAAACCTGGGCCCCCTTAAAGCGGCACAAAACCCTTTCAGGTCTAGGCCCGCTATAGGGTGTTGAAGTCTTCATATTATGCTTTGTGTACTTTTCAGAAATACCCGGAGCCTCCGGGGCAGAAGAAGAAGAAAATAGTGAAGTATGGGATGGGCGGGGTGATTATATTCGCCCTTATCTGCATTGTGTGGTTCCCCCTCCTCTTTATGTCCCTGGTGAAATCGGTGGCCGGAGTGACCAATCAGCCCCTGGATGTCTCCATTCAGATCAGCATCAGTGGCTATGAGGTAAGTGCACTGCTTGTCTGTTTAGTCATAGTAACGCAGTGCCACTCCCACTCCCAGCTTCATTTGTAAAGTGGAACAAAACCCAGGATTCCCTGACTTGGGATGCCCCACTGTGTGAAGCCCCCCAGATCGCTCAGTCCAACAGCGCATGCGCAGACTCTTGTCCAATCAGAGATGTTTGCTGTGACTACAATATGTCATTTGTCAAATGGCTCTGATGATGAAGCGCAAGCAGGCTCATCCCCAGCAATGCGCACTCCTGCACCGGCCTATCTGATTGGCTGGGGTGGGAGCACATGCACAGCCAGAAGAGGAGGCGACTGCTCTTGCTCCCCATTGTAAACAATTAAACTTGACATAATCATGGCAAACAGCTCTGATTGGACGAGAGTACTTGTGCGCTGCCGGAGAAAGGTGAGTGAATACTGGCCACCTGGTGGGTTTCAAACAGCAGGGCACCCCAATTTGGGATGCCTCGGGTCAAGGCCAGTGGCCGGCCCTGTTTTTTTTTCTGCTAAAGTGGACCAGAACCCACACCAATCAGGCCGATCGCTTTTCCCCCCAGGGCATCCTGATTCTGTGTTAGACCCCCCATACACTTACCTTGTTTCCCGGTCCCACGGCGCATCTAAGAGCAGCGGCCGCATCCCGCTAGCAGGGCGCGTGCCTGCGTAAGGCATTTGTGCATGGCCGGCACGGGAACGCTGCCTGTTAGAGGGAAGTGGGGGATGCGGCCGTTGGGGCACTCAGAGCCGCTGCTCTTAGATGCGCTGCGGGACCGGGAAGAGGTGAGCTGGTCTCGGCGTCCTGGGGGGTTTTAGCGCAGCGGGGCATCCCCGATCAGGGTGCCCCGGGGGAAAGGACCAAAACCCAGGATAGTCAAAATCCTAGGTTTTGTTCCACTTTAAAGGTATTGTAAGCCCAACGGCAATAGTAAGGCAAGCGGCGACCCTGATGCCTGTTCCATGTGCCTCTGCTCTATTTCCAGTAGCGCCGGGTAGAAGCTGTAGCAGGGCTCTAAAGTTTGCCTCCTTTCATTTTCATTCCCCCGGGACCTCACAAAAAAAAGTGTTAACACAGCCACTCTGTACCTCGGCGCTGTCAGTGTGAGTGAGCCGCAGTGATCCTGCAGCTGTTTCTGACCACAAGACTTATAAAGCTGCTCCAGGTCATCCCCCTCCCAGCTCAGTCTCAACCCATGACCTAAAGAGAAGAAAGTGGCTTTGCTCAGAATACATAAGCTATTTAAATATAATCAGAGATATTAAAGTGGACCATCACCCTTCGGTGATCGGCCCGGGAATCTATAAGATTCCCGAGCCGATCACCTCCCTCCCCAAGGTGAAACCCCCCCAAACACCCCAAATCCCCTTACCTTGTCTCCGGCGGGCGGCCGGCCGCCGCCGCCTCCCTCGCGCCCCTCTAGACGTGCGCGCGCCCTTAAGAGTGACGCGCGGGAGGCGGCGACGGAGGAGCCACTTGTCCGCGCCTGTCAAATCCCTTGTCCGTCGGCGCTGGGAGCGGGGAGAGGTGAGTTTTTCGGGTGATCGGGGGGGGGTTTCACACAGCGGGGCACCCCAATCGGGGGTGCCCCACTGAAGTGGACCAAGACCCAGGATAGTCAAAATCCTGGGTGTTTGTCCACTTTAAGGGGCTTTCAATGTGCCCAGAGAGGGGCTTTATAACAGGTGACCCTGCACTATACTCTGTTATAGTCCAATTCTTTGTACTTTTCCGACCTCTGCTATGTGTTTGTCTCTTTAAGCCTCTGTTCACAATGAGCGCTCAGCAACAGAACCTGGTCCCCTTCTCTCAAGCAGCATACGATGAACTGACCTACAGCTACGCCTTACATCCGGTGAGTAAGCGACCACATAATATTGTGGAAACTAGAGTTTAATGTCTCTAAATGTAAAATCATGCACTTGGGTAGAAGGAATCCCTGCTCCGAGTACAGTATGGGCAGCACTGTGTTATACAGGACCTCGGAGGAGAGAGATTTAGGGTACTGATTACTGAAAGCTCCAAGATGAGTGGACAGTGTAGCCAGGCAGTGGGAAAAGCAAGCAGGATGCTCGGCTGCATAGCTCGAGGCATCACCAGTAGGAAGAGGGAGGTTGTGATGCCACTGTATAGAGCCCTGGTGAGGCTAGAATAGTGTGTATGGAGACCTTACCTGCAAAAAGACATTATTAATAGAACGTGTCCAAAGGCCGGCAACGAAAATGGACAAAAAGGACTTAAAGAACTTAATTTGTACAGTTTGGAGGAAAGAAGGGAGAGGGGGGACATGTTGGAGACCTTTATATATGTGACAGGATTCAGTAAGGTTCAGGAGGGAAGAAGTGTTTTTAAGAAGAAACTTAATGGTAGAACAAGGGGGCCCAACAGCAGAGGTAGTTGAAAAATCGACAGTAAGTGAATGAGCACATACCTGGGATAAGCATCCATCTATCCTGAGAGAAAGAGTAGATACAGTATATACATAAGGGCAGACTAGATGGAGCGTATGGTCTCCTTCTGCCGTCACCCGCCTATGTTTCTATATGTTTCTATGTTACTGTAAGTGGCCCTACCAGCAGAGCAGCCTTACATTGAACCTCCACTAGAAAAATGACTGGAGCACCCTCCCTCAGGATTCCCTGGGAGGTAAAGCGAAAGTCCTGGCTGTATATACAAATAAACACACCCACCACCATACCATACCTACCAACTTTTCAGGATGAGAAAGGGGGACAATTGTTAAATTAGGCCACACCCCCTCATTGGGGGATGGATGAAGCCACACCCCCTCATTGATTGATGGATAGGAGAGAGGGTGTAACAGTTACAACAATAGAAACACTTTGAATATGCAAATGAATAATTTATTGCTGCAGATCTGCATGTTACACCTCAAAGAGGGACAATATGTAAATGAAGCCACGCCCCCTCATTGATTGATGGATAGGAGATAGAATGTAACAGTTACAACAATAGAAACACTTTAAATAGGCAAATGAATCATCCAGTGAGAGCGTCACTGGACAGCAGCGCTCCCTCCTCCTGAGCTGCTGCAATGGCAAGTGACTGTTAAAAGTGAACCCAAATCCACAGTGATCAGCCCGGGGATCATTTGAGAAGTCACATTCATTTGTTACACATTGCACTCTGCTAGGTGTCTCCTCCCATTGGGTATAGGGGGTGTCCCACTGGAGCACCCTGGGGCCCACCAGTGCAGGGGTGGACTAGCCATAAGGAGACCTGGGGCAATGCCCGGTGGGCCGCACAGCGTTGGGGCCAGTTGGGCTGCTGCTTTTAACACCCACATTCAATCCTTGCCCCCTTAGTCTCCCTCTAAGTCCCCTGTACCCAGTCCCATAAGCCAGGGAACCCCAGCCCCCAATGCTATAGCCCCGGCATCATGGCTGGGGAGGGGCCTCAGCAGGGATGTCTCAGGCCGGCCAGGGCCTGGTAATATCCAGGGCTGAATTTTGGCCCCAGTCCGCCACTGCACCAGCGTATATCATTCTTAGGGCCCAACAGAGGAAATCATTCTTGGGCCCACCAGAGGGAATCATTCTCAGGGCCCACCAGAGGGAATCATTCTTGGGCCCACCAGAGGGAATCATTCTTGGGCCCACCAGAGGGAATCATTCACGGGGCCCAACAGAGGGAATCATTCACGGGGCCCAACAGAGGAAATCATTCTCATGGTCCACCAGAGGAAATCATTCTCAGGGCCCACCAGAGGAAATCATTCTTGGGGCCACCAGAGGGAATCATTCTTGGGGCCACCAGAGGGAATCATTCTTGGGGCCACTAGAGAGAATCATTCTTGGGGCCACTAGAGAGAATCATTCTTGGGGCCACCAGAGGGAATCATTCTTGGGGCCACCAGAGGGAATCATTCTTGGGGCCACCAGAGGGAATCATTCTTGGGGCCACTAGAGAGAATCATTCTTGGGGCCACTAGAGAGAATCATTCTTGGGGCCACCAGAGGGAATCATTCTTGGGGCCACCAGAGGGAATCATTCTTGGGGCCACCAGAGGGAATCATTCTTGGGGCCACCAGAGGGAATCATTAATGGGGTCACCAGAGGGAATCATTCTTGGGGCCACCAGAGGGAATCATTAATGGGGTCACCAGAGGGAATCATCCTTGGGGCCACCAGAGGAAATCATTCTTGGGACCACCAGAGGGAATCATTCTTGGGACCACCAGAGGGAATCATTCTTGGGACCACCAGAGGGAATCATTCTTGGGGCCACTAGAGGAAATCATTCTTGGGACCACCAGAGGGAATCATTCTTGGGGCCACCAGAGGGAATCATTCTTGGGGCCACCAGAGGGAATCATTCTTGGGGCCACTAGAGGAAATCATTCTTGGGGCCACTAGAGGAAATCATTCTTGGGGCCACCAGAGGGAATCATTCTTGGGGCCACCAGAGGGAATCATTCTTGGGGCCACCAGAGGGAATCATTCTTGGGGCCACCAGAGGGAATCATTCTTGGGGCCACCAGAGGGAATCATTCTTGGGGCCACCAGAGGGAATCATTCTTGGGGTCACCAGAGGGAATCATTCTTGGGGCCACCAGAGGGAATCATTCTTGGGGCCACCAGAGGGAATCATTCTTGGGGCCACCAGAGGGAATCATTCTTGGGGCCACTAGAGGCATGCCCTGCTGTGTGACATGTCCCGGGGTCGCTATAAAACTTTTTCTTCTTGCAAACCCACAGCACATGCATGTGCCACAGCAGCATCCCTGGACGTCATTCCGGGCTGACACGCTGCCAGAGGGATGGCACTGGTACGCACAGCTGGTGACTAGCGGGAGGAGAGTGTGAATATACCCGGCAATCTATTCTGATTGTCTGGAAGCCTACCGATACACTGTGGGAGCGCAGTGAGGTACTTTCCCCAGGCTTTCACACGAAGCATCCCAAATCAGGATGCCCCTGTTATGTGGGCCAAACCCAGGTGAGTTAAAAAAAACTGTATTTTGGTCCACTTTAAAAGTCAAATGTGTATTGGTCTGTGCACAGAAGGAATGCAGATTATATGATCCCTGCTAGGTCCTTACCTGCAACGTTCCCCCGGCAAAATCCAGCTTCATGATTGGCCGTCATCATTCATGTGCCGCAGACTTTTTTTTTTTGTCGGGGCCACCAAGAGTCCAGACCTTGTGACCACCGGTGGCCAATCAATCGTAGGGCCGGACTTCTCTTTACCTGAACCTCGTTCTCCCAGTGTACAGAGGCTGGCATTGGTGCATGTGCTGGGGAGAGGCTCTGTAATTAGAATGCACCCCCCTCTCCGGATCTCGATCATAACCCATTTGTTAAGGAATGATTGTTGGCCCACTTTAAAACAGACCAAAAGCCGTGGCACAGTTGGAAGGAAAACTCTCCATAACTCACTTGCCCCATCTGCATTCATGATCCTGAAGCATTGTCAGCACTCACATTTGCTTCTGCATCCACTCATAGCTGAAACGTTGCCTCAACGTGGCCTGGATTCCGGCCATATCCGGGGATAAGCCCTATAACTGTGCATTCCTCTCTCATTTCCAGTCCGCCATGCAGTTTATAGTGAATTACATGCCTGAGGACATCGTTACAGCAAAGATCAAGAGCAACGCCAGCCTCCTGTGGACCATCAGCCCCTCCAGCCGGGAGGCCATGATCGAGGAGCTGTCTCACTCCAACCAGATCTACTTTGACATCCACTGGAGTATACTCAGGTACTGCTACTCAGGAAACACAGTGTCACACTGGGGTGACAGGGTCACTGTTAAAGGGTTACAAAAAGCCCCCCCAAAAACCTTGCTATACTCACCTTACTGGCTGACACGCTCCTGGGCAGCTCATAGTACGCTTATGTTCATCCGGCTCTGATAGCAGGTGAATGAACCATAGCCTGCTTCATGGTGCTCCCCTGCTACCAATCCATGAGGGGGTCTTCTCACAGCAGAATACTCCCTTGATGATTGGCAGCAGGGGGTCCATCATGTGAGTGGCCACCACTGATGTTCTATCATTGGTGGACGCTTTGATGCGCGTTTGAGAGTGCACTCTGGTAGTTCTACACCTGGACCAGCTCAGCCCGCAGCACTACATAGGAGCAAGCCTGATGGCTGGCAAGTAATCTAGGGCCCTTATTTAACAAGGGATAGCGCCAGGTAGCGACTGGTGAGCGAACGGTAATGACGGTCACCGCCACGAGAACGCCGGCTCCCCACCACAATCACACATTTATCAAGCCAATCCTGCTTAGCGACTGAGCTAGCGCCAGATAGCGACTCATTCATCATTATTCCAGCCTCACCCCACAGCGCCAGCGAGCGACCTTGAACAGCGACAGGTATGATGCATTTCAATGGAACAATCTTTAAATATTAATAATTAATTGTTAATAATTTTTTTTTTTTAATGTGAAAATTTCTGTTACCACTTCTGCCATTTTAGATATTTTTTTTAAGGTAAGAAAAAAATAAAAAAAAATGTGTGCAGAATTGATATTACAGGTCTGATATTAATGTATTCATATTACTAAATGTTTTTATAAACTTGTTTTTTTGGGTTTCCCAAAATATGGTTGTTTGGGGGTTAAAAAACTACTTTTAACCCATCGCCTCCAGCGCTCTGGGGTTTAAACATGCATTTCACAGCGCAAGAATTTTTGGAGCGTGATTTGTTAATGAATGTGGTGGGAGCCGGTCGCTATGGCCATTCGCTATCATGCGCTCCCATACAGCGCGGAACCTGTCAAATAGCGACTCATCACATTGTATTCAACATTACTGCACACCGCTATCAACAACCGAACAGCGGCCAAGCACAGCGACTACTAGCGGGCGCTGTGAAAATACCGCTACAGTCGCTCAACTGTCGCTACCTGGCGCTATTAATAAATCAGCCTCTAGGTTTGTTTTTTTTGTGTGTGTGTTTTAACATTGGCTGGACTGTCCCTTTAAACATATGTTGTGTTGCAGGAACGCTTCCATCGTGAAGAGTGCGGAGAGCTTTGGGAAGCACACGGTTTGCTACGATGACACAGAGACCCGCGATCAAATCGTCCAGATGCTGAGAGGCGAGAGGAAGGAGCCCGTGTACGGAGCCAGTTCTTTCATTTCTTTCATTTCCCACACTGGCCGTGTAGACCTGCCACCAAAGCTGACCTACACCCTCTTTGGGGACGCCGCACCCTGTGGCCCTCTGGGAAACAATTTCTTCTCCTCCCCTGCCTTATTTAGTGTTAGAGTGGAGGGTCACTTTAAGTGCGACTTCTACATAAGTGTTTTTTGCCCGAAATACTTCGATCAATCTGATTGATCTGGACGATCACCAATCAGATTCTACATATTCTGACGATTGATTTAATCATTGTCACTCTCTTGGAGTGATGGTCCATTCGGGGTCATACTTTAAGTCTAATCTGGGTCTGATCAGTGTAACCTTTCAGGTTAAAGGGGTAAGAGGGATCAGGGCTAGATCTAACCAATGGGGTTGGAAGCAGAAAAGAAAGACGGTGCTGGGTTTTCTTTTTTTAGTGACATGTGACTCAGCTCTTATGTTTTTTGTATTGGATGTAGGATGATGAAAAACCTTTTACCCAAACACCTCCGAGCAAACTCTGGAGCCGAAGCCAAGATCGCCCACCGACTGCAGACGGGTAAGTCGTATTCAGATGCATACCTTCCAACTGTCCCTGATGTGGAGGGACTGTCCCTCTGTGGAGCCCATGTCCCCCTGCCCCTTGTTCTCTTTTGTCCCTCTTTGAGGTGTAACATGCAGATCTGCAGCAATAAATGGTTCATTTGCCTATGTAAAGTGTAATTGTTACAATGTATTTCCTAACCATCCCTCAATGAGGGGGGCGTGGCTTCATCCATGCATCAATGAGGGGTGTGGCTTCACCCATCCATCAATGAGGGGCGTGGCTTCATTTACATATTGTCCCTCTTTGAGGTGTAACTTGCAGATCTGCATCAATAAATAATGCATTCGCCTGTTCAAAGTGTTTCAATTTCTGTAACTGTTACACACTATCTCCTATCCACCTCTCAATGAGGGGGCGTGGCCAAATTTAACAATTATCCCTATTTCCCACCCTGAAACGTTATAAGGTATGCAGATGGCCAATCATACAGGGGAAGGTTTGTTTCCACCGCCGAGGCCACACCTACCTGCCTGATTGGAAGATCTCACGGGACCCAGCCCACTGGCCACATGCGCCACGCTTGCGCCTCCCAACCTATCTGAGTGGCTGAGCGTGGGAGCGTATCACAGCTATAGGGAAGCCGGGGATGCAGCCGTGCCGCGGACCTCGGGGGTTTCACACAGCAGGCATCCTGATTTTAAATGCCCTCGGGGCAGGCTAGCGGCCAGCCGTGGAGTATCTTAGACTCCAGGGCCGCATCGCAAGGGTTTTAAAGTGGAAGTCCACTGCTTCTTTCCGCAATAATAAAAAAAAAAAAAAAACTCACTGGTGGGAGGCCGGAATTCTGTACAAAGATGAAGCCGAGACATTGCTCAACAGGTCAGTCACTCAACCCCATGCAGCAGTGTACTCTACTGCCGGCCACTCAAGTCTATGGCTTCCATGCAGAGCCCCGCCCCCAGCCACGGGGGAGGATTTGGTGATCAGGTGAGTTGCTTAGAGCAGGGGGAGGGGAACTTCCTCTATAATGCAGAACAAAAACCGGGATTTTGACTATCTTGGGTTTTATTTCCTGCCGCAGGGACATCACGATTTGGGATTTCCCGCCTTTGCCTGGTCCTGCGGCACATGTGTGGGCTCTCATCCAATCAGAGCCGTTTGCTGTGCTTAGTTTATGGGAATGCAAGCAGCTGGGGACGGGTGCATGCACATAGCCCAAACATGCAGCCATTTCATATTTTTATCCTCGAGGAAGAAGGTGAGTTTACTGGCACCGTGCAGACCAAAGGTCATTTTGGGATGCCCCTATTAGGTGGCCTAAAACCTAGGTGAGTAAAAAATGTGGGTTTTGATCCACTTTGAAAATCCCTGGGATTTTTAGTATCAGCCTTTTAGACTCCAGGGTTGGCCAAGAAGGGGTGAATGTTCCTCTTTGAATAGTACCAACCACATCATTCTCAGTCCCTGGAGTCTTAAAATGGGGCCCAAAACCTACCGCGATCAGCATGGGAATCTATAACATTCATGGTCCGAGAGATTCCCTCCCCCCGAGGCATCCAAAATCGGGATGCCCCACTGTGTGAAACCCCCCCCCCCAGTTCGCCCCATACACTTATCTAGTCTCCCGGTCCAGCGGCGCATGTGCGAGCCGCATCCCTCCAGCAGGACACAGGCTCACGCCAGGCATTTGTGCATGGCCGGCGTGGGCACGCTCCCTGAAGCGGGGGATGCGGACGCCAGCACGCTCGGAGCCGCTGGCCTTAACGTCAGCGGCTCTGAGTGCAAGGATGAGCGGTCGCGCATGCGCCGTAAGACCGGGAAGAGGTGAGTTGGGCTTGGCGATCTGGGGGGTTATACACGGTGGGGCATCCCCGATCAGGGTGAAAACCCCTGGGTCATCCCAATTTGGGATACCCCGCTGTGGGGACCCCCCCCAGACTAATCCACCGCCCCACTCCATGTATATACACACACCAATCTCCCCCGAACCAGCACACATACACTACAAATCCGCCCCCTCGCACCAATCTGCCAATATGTGAGCCCCACTCATCCCACGCCCACACACAAACCCCCCCCCAACCACACACCTGCCAGGCCTCAAGAATATCCACACACCTACTGATCTTCCACCTGCACCCAAAAACGGCAGGTGTATATACACAACCAATATGACCCCGGTGGGCACAGTGCAGGCAGCCATAACCATGCTGAATCCCGGCCCCCAGAAACCTTGTTGTCATTTTCATTGGTGGGCCAGTGGAGTACTGGGCGCCCCCAACACTACGCTATGTTGTTTAGTCTGGTCCAGCATTGGTGGATCAGCGGCCCTGCCCCTCATTGCAGGGAACCAGCCAATGCCATTCTCATTATTGAAAGCAGCAAGGGCAAGCCGTCCTGTTGCCTCTGATCCACCAATGCCAGACAGTAAAAGAGCATGGCGCCCGATCCTCCACTGTACCAACCAATGAACCTAACTGGACTTGTGGGCTGATGGGACAGTCTCCTGACACTCTGGGCCCCTTCCACCCACAGGCCTGGTTGCAGTGGCACCCTCTGCACCGCTGGGAGCAGCGGTGGACCTGCAGGGTTCAGGTCTGTTTTCTAAGCGCTCTATGCTCTTCCGGCAGATTATTCTGAGAAGCGGGAGGACATCCAGAAATACGCCTTCTTCCGGAACCTGACCCTCAACCTCCAGCGGCTTTCCGTCAATGACTCGTCCGGACAGGTGACCGAGTGGTGGGCGATCCAGGAGTGGAACCCGGCGTGTGGCCAGGACGGCTGTGCCAAGAACATAGAGCTTGTGATCTACAATGATAAGGCCAGTCCCCAGAGCCTGGGATTCCTGGCAGGATACGGGTAAGAGCACCTCACTATACTTGCTCCAATCACAAAGCAGTGCCGCTCCCAGCAGCCAATCAAGTGCCCAATCTTTTCCTGCTGATGCAAGCAAAGCATGCTGGTTGCTGTGTTTTTCTTCTATAGGAGCTTCCTCATAGGTGTCAATAGAGACAGTTAATGTGTAATAACCCCTTAGCTGCCTCTTAGGAAATAGTCATTAAAAAAACAGAGGCCTGGTGTTCCACTTTTCACTATATCCAGTCCAGGTCGTCCCAGAAGTGATGACAGTTGGGTATTCCGCCACCAGGTGGCGCAGTTACTGCAAGATCCAGAGCTGTAACTTCTCCCGGCCCCCTATAAAAAGAGCTGTCTCCATAAATTCCCAGATTTCGTCTTGCAGTACTGCTGCAAGGATCGTCTGGAACTCTCTCTGGGTACAGCAGCTGAGCTGGGCATTTTAAGCCTGTAGGCCGCTGCACCCCTATTATCCCTGTTCCCATGGACCCAGTATGCCCCCCAGCCTCGGCTGACGGGACAGGTGAAGGTAGGGAGAACGCCAGGGTCAGGCATGACAGAGCTAGGGTCTGGGCCACAGACCCTCCCTTAAAGGGTAGCCAGCCATAGGCGATGGTGATCCTATGGGGGGGGGGGGGGAACCACCTAAAATACCCGGGTCTCCCTCATCTGTGCCCACAAGCTTCATTGTCATCTTTGTGTTCATGCTTTATTTCATGTTTTTTACCTCATGTTTTTACTTATACTGCTGGCAGTTGTTGGATACTCACCTTCCCTCGCCTCTTCCCCTTCACCTCCATCTTGTCAGCGCTTTGAGGGGGGGCGGGAGCGGCGCTCTTTGCGGCCTTCTCGGTGCTGCCTCCTGCCGCAGCCTCAGTGTCTAGTCGCGGGGCGCGCCGCGCTCCGCGTCGGGGGGGGGGTCCCTGCGTTGGCCTCCCTTCCTTTTCTGATTTTCTGGCGCCATTTTGGATCCTTGGGCACCTTCGGGCATTTGGCGTCACGGCGCGCGGGCCGCCCCTCGAGGTTAGTGTGGGCTGCGCTCGGGCGCAATTTTTGGCTGCGCTGATTTCCTTCTGCGGACCCTGCAAGGGTCCCCGTCGTGCGGCGGGCTTCAGGTGCCATCAACCGCTTCAGCTGCCTTGCCTCATCCGGATCCCCCCGCTTCATCGCAGGTCGGGTTCCGTGAATCCCTCTTTTTTTCCCCATATGTTGTTTTTGTGGTGCATGTGCTGGGGGATGCTCATGAATCCTTCCGCTTGTGTCTTCTAGGTGGGCTCCCCATTGCCAGCTGAGTTTTTGGTTCCTCACGGTCTCCTACACCCCCCCTCTCCGCACCCTCTCCCCTTAAAGAGGGATTACTAAAAAGAGGGACTAAATTGGGGGTCACTTAGGTTTGGGCCATCAGTGCCTTGTAACTTGTATTTTTATCACCATAATGGAGGCTTCTGGGGATAATGAGCTAGGGGCGGGTTAAGCTCTGCCCCATGTGCGGTACCAGCCCTCTGGGCGGACTCAGCCCGGTTTGTGTCACTTGCGCTGGGAGCGTACTTTTGGAACATGTTAGGGCGGGCGTCCCTGCCCCTAGCCCTCTTTTACCTGCGGCCTCGCCAACGCCCCCACTGCTGCATTGAGCCCTCAATGAGGGGGAAACTAGCAAGGGGTCCCAAGCCGATTTGGCACACCGGGTGGCCAGCCTGGAGAGACAGTTATCTCGCACGGCTACTGGGAAGGCCACGAGTAAGAAGCGGCACATCGAGCCTGGTTACTCAGATTTTGCTGATGATGATGATGACGATCTTTTTGGAGGTCAGGACTCCACGGAGGAGGGTGAGTTGTTTAATGACTCCGTTTCCTCAGGGGATCGGTCGGTTGGCTATGACAGCGAGCCTGGTTCCTCCTCGGATGGCTCCCTGACGACACAGAGAAGTTGCTGTCTTCTGTGTTTGAGACCTTGCATATTGTCCCTCCTACAGCGGCTAAGAGGAAGCAGGGTGATTTATTCTGGCCTGAGAGACAGAGGCTTGTCTTCCCTGAGCAGGCCCACTTTTCCAATATGGTGTTTAAGGAATGGGAAAGGCCTAATAAATTACCATCGGTGCCTAAGGGCCTGGTATCCCTTCCCCGAGGAGCTGGTCCGCCTCTGGTCCCGTCCCCCCCCCCCCCCCCCGATGTGGATGCCCCTGTGTCGGGGTTATCCAACACTACGGTTATGCCGTCACCTGATACGGCTTCCTTGCGCGACCCTGCTGACAGACACATGGATCAGCTGGCTTGTCATGCGTTCACCTTTGTGGGTGCTGGACTTCGGCCTGTCTGTGCCGTGGCCATTGTCTCCTTGGCAATATCAACAAGGCGTCTCACTCTCTTCTTGACTGCCAAGTCCCACAAGTGGGCGGAGGAGTATAAAGACCTCAAAGCCTGTGTGGATTTTATTGCTTTTGTTGTCTCGGCTATGGACGATTGCGTCCGGCTTGGAGCCAGGGCTTCGGCCCTGCTTGTTGCGCTTCGTCGCTCGCTCTGGCTGCAGCAGTGGTCGGCTGACGCTGTGGCCAGGAAGTCGCTCACTAGTATCCCCTTCCTGGGGCTCAGGTTATTCAGGGAGCGTCTGGACCTTCTGGCCAAGGATGGAAGACTCCCTCAGCAACGGAAGCCTGCGCGGCGCTTTCGGGGTTCATCTGCCTATCGCTCCTTTTGAGGAGGAAGAAGCTCTTCATTTTCAGGTGGCCGCAGAGATTCCTGGGGACGAGGTAGGTTTCGCGGCCGACCCAACCCCCCCTGGGGAGCTAAATCCAAACCCCCTGCCAAGACCTCTCAGGCATGAGGGGGCGCCCTCACCCATCCGGGTGGGGGGACGGCTTCTGCTATTTGCTCACATCTGGAGACAGCACGTCTCGTATCGGTGGATTCAAGAGGTGGTTTCCTCCGGGTACAAAATAGAGCTGGCAGTTTGGCTGCCCTCAAGAATTCTTCAGTCGCGGATTTCCCGGAATGCATTGACGGCGCAGGGCCTAAGGATGGCCGTTCGTAGCCTTCTGCTATCAGGTGTGATTTGTCCAGTGCCTCACCAGGAACTGGGTCGAGGGTTCTACTCCAATCTAACACATATAGATAAAAGGACAGGAAAAACTCACTTATTACAGCCTGTGCACTGCCAAAGGTAATGGCGTCCCACTAACCAAATCAATAATCCTAAGCAAACACACACCACAAGGTTACTTGTGGGACTGGCACAAAATTGCTCAAAAAAACAATTTGCCATTACGACAATAGTTTAATTAGATATGAAAAGTTATGGCACATACAGATATACAGGAAAAGTGTTTCCATTGTACAATAAGATAATATGCCCCCAAATGGGGATAATTAGATGAAAATGTCTCAAAAGCTGACACTGTTTATGCTCCGCTTTAACAGATATTTAACATGCCCAGCTCTAAATGATATCTCCAATAGCCTCCTTAGACTTTGTAGGGCCACGCTGTGCAGCTAGTTATACACCGCATCGAAGAACGCCATCCGGCTATTAATACAATGTCATACATATCTCCTCTCCCAGCACACGAGCACGGGCTATGCCTCTCCAACAGCTGTTGATATCATATAAGCAATACTTAGCTGAATCTTGCGGGCTATATAGCCTCAGGCTGGATGGGATATGATTGTTGCGAGCGGGCTGCACACGTGGATAACTCCAGGGGGCTTGACTCCAACAGGCTGGATAGAAAGCGGCTGCTCATTCAGACTCCGCGTGCGGCCGGGACTGAGGTGCGGCGAGGTACAGACGTCGGAGGGCCGGCCGTCTGCCGACATGTGTTTCACTCCGCCCACCGGAGCTTCGTCAACTTTTCATATCTAATTGAACTATTGTCTGCACATTCCGATTTTTCAGGGACATCAGAAGTTCCTGAGGTTTGCGCTGGAGGATCAGCATTACCAGTTTGTGACACTGCCTTTTGGGATAGCCTTAGCGCCCCGTGTGTTCACCAAGGTGCTGGCGGGCATCGTGGCCATCCTGAGGAGCCGGGCATTCGTGTTCCTCCTTATCTGGACGATTCGCTGATTGCGGCTCAGTCCCTTCAGCAGGCCGAGAGCGACACCCGGATGGTGTTATCCACTCTCAAGGATTTCGGATGGGTAATCAATTACCCCAAGTCTTCTATCACTCTCTCAATGGTGAGGTCCTTCCCGGGCATGACGTTGAACACCTCTCAGGTCAAGGTATTCCTGCCCCAGCAGAAGGTGGAGGGCCTCCAGACGCAGGCCCTACTGGCTTGTCAGCGGCCATCGATCTGGGGATGGAACTGGTGGGCCTCATAGTGTCCTGCTTCGAGGCAGTGCCCTTCACCCAGTTCCACATGAGACCTCTTCAATTGAATCTGTTAAACGGTTGGGACCCGACGCAGGAGTCCCTGGATCAGACATTTTCACTGTCCCCCATGGTCAGGCAGGTGGTGGTTGGACACCAGAAATCTCTTGGTGGGCAAGTCCTTTCTGACTCCCTGGTGGGAGATAGTTACCACGGACGCCAGTCTGACCGGCTGGGGAGGTTTTTGGCAAATGCCGAAGATCCAGGGTCAGTGTGGGTCACAATCTCCTGGAACTGAGAGCGATTGGGTTGGTGCTTCTTCAATTGACTCCCCATCTAAGGGGTCGTGCGGTCCAGGTCGGCTCGGACAATCAGACGGCCGTCGCCTACATCAATCACCAGGGCGGGACTCGGAGGAAGCGAGTCCTTCAGGAGGTGACCGAGATTCTGATTTCGGCAGAGGAGAATGTTCCCTGCATCTCGGCGGTTTACATCCCCGGGGTAGAAAACCAGGAGGCAGAATCCTTGAGCATGGGGACCTCTCGTCTGGGGGAATGGTCTCTCAGCAACAAGATCTTTCACGCTCTGTGTCTCCGCTGGGGTCAGCCGGACGTGGACCTGTTTGCGTCCAGACACAATCACAAGCTTCCAAGGTCCGTCTCCCTGTCAAGAGATCCTCTGGCCTTCCCACAGACGCTCTGGCATTACCGTGGACGGAGTTCAGGCTCCTTTATGCATTTCCTCCGTTTCCGCTCCTGGGCCGAGTGCTGCGCAAGATAGCACAGGAGGGGGTACCAACCATCCTGGTGGCTCCTCGCTGGCCGAGGTGGAGTTGATTCGCCGACATAGTTCAGATATCAGTCGATCGCTACATCATGCCTGATGACCCAGGGCTTCTCACTCAGGGGTCACTGCGGCACCCCAATTTACAGACACTGGCTTTTGACGGCCTGGCTATTGAAACCTCAATCCTAATGGAAAAGGGGCTGTCGGCCACGGTTGTTCAGACCATGATTCAGGCGCAGAAGAAGTCTTCCATGATTTACTACAGAGTTTGGCATGCCTACATTTCTTGGTGTGAATCCAAGAGTTTCCCTTGTCGCACTTTTTCTATTTCTAGGATTTTGGAATTTTTACAACACGGCTTAGACTTGGGTCTACAGCTGGGCACCCTCAAGGGCCAGGTCTCGGCCTTGGCCATTTTTTTCCAAAGATCCTTTACCAATCATAGACTGATCAGGATTTTTTTCCAAGGAGTTACCCATGTACGTCCACCGCGTAAGCCTCTATTACCGGTGTGGGATTTGAATTTGGTGCTTTCTGCTCTCCAGGGTCCTCCCTTTGAGCCTTTGTGCGACGCCGAGTTGTCTATCTTGACCCTAAAGGTAGTCTTTTTAGTAGCTATCACCTCGGTGAGCCGTGTTTCAGAACTGGCCGCACTTTGTATGAAGCCCCCTTATTTTGAGCGGCATAAGGATAAGGTGGTTTTTTGCTTTAAGCCTGATTTGTTTGCCTAAGGTCGTTTTTCCCTTTCATCTCTATGAGAAAGTTGTTTTGCCGTCCCGGTGTGCAGAACCGGCTAATTCTAAGGTAAGGACCCTCCATGCCTTGGATGTGGTCAGAGCCATTAATGACTACCTGGTTGCGACTGAATCCTTCAGGAAATCGGATTCTCTTTTTGTTCTCACTGCAGGTTCTAGAAAGGGTTTGCCTCCGGCCAAGTCCATTCTCAGTAAGTGGATCAGACAGGCGGTGGTGCAGGCATACTCTGCCAAGGGGAAGGATCCCCCTTTTTGTGTTACAGCTCATTCTACTAGAGCTATTGGTGCTTCCTGGACTTTTCACCAGGCCTCTGTTGAACAAGTTTGTAAGGCCGCTACTTGGTTTTACAAGGTTGATGTTAGGGCCTCAGCCAATGCTGCTTTTGGCCCGAAAGATGCTTCAGGCGGTAGTGAAATGAACTACATGCTGTTCCGCACTGGGGATCCCACCCTAATGGACACTGCTTTTGGATGTCCCAACTGTCATCACTTCTGGGACGACCTGGACTGGATATAATGAAAAATACAATTCTGTGAAACTCACCTGTAGAATTGTTTTTGAATATATCCAGTCCAGGTCGTCCCACCCCGCACTTGTTCATTATCTCTTGTTTGCCTGTTATGTGATTACATTTTATTTTGGACCATTGTCCTTAGTTTTTTGTTGGAGAGAGTACATGCTGATGCTATGTGAGTTAACATGGTTTCTTGGCCTCCCGGCCTGTCTCCTTTTACTGCTTTTTGTCACTCTGGGAATTCTATGGAGACAGCTCTTTTTATAGGTGATGTCAGTAAGGGCCACGATTCTTTCAAGGGACCACATGACCCCCGTGTAGCAGTGATGTCAGTAAGGGCCACACCACATGACCACCGTGTAGCAGTGATGTCAGTAAGGGCCACGATTCTTTCATGGGACCGTACCGCATGCCCCCCGTGTAGCAGTGATGTTAATAAGGGCCACACCACATGACCACCGTGTAGCAGTGATGTCACTAAGAGACACGATTCTTTCAAGGGACCGCATGACCCCTGCTGTAGCAGTGATGTCAGTAAGGGCCACGATTCTTTCAAGGGATTGTACCGCATGACCCCAGTGTAGCAGTGATGTCACTAAGGGCCACGATTCTTTCAAGGGACCATACCGCATGATCCCGGTGTAGCAGTGATGTCAGTAAGGCCCACACCACATGACCCCCGTGTAGCAGTGATGTCAGTAAGGGCCACGATTCTTTGAAGGGACCGTACCGCATGACCCCGGTGTAGCAGTGATGTCAGTAAGTGCCACACCACATGACCCCTGTGTAGCAGTGATGTCGGTAAGGGCCACGATTCTTTCAAGGGACCGTACCGCATGACCCCCGTGTAGCAGTGATGTCCGAAAGGGCCACGATTCTTTCAAGGGACCATACCGCATGACCCCAGTGTAGCAGTGATGTTCAGTAAGGGCCACGATTCTTTCAAGGGACCATACTGCATGACCCCCGTGTAGCAGTGATGCCCGAAAGGGCCACGATTCTTTCAAGGGACCATACTGCATGACCCCAGTGTAGCAGTGATGTTCAGTAAGGGCCACGATTCTTTCAAGGGACCCTAACGCATGACCCCCATGTAGCAGTGATGTCATTAAGGGCCACGATTCTTTCAAGGGAAGTTCTTTGGAAGTTCAGCTTGCTCCCCTCTAGTTCAGGCAGATGGACAGTGGAGGACAGAGGCCTGAATCCTTCTTCTTACCCCTCCTCCTTTCTCTGGTTTTGCAGCATCGTGGGCCTGTACATGTCGGTGGTCCTGGTCATCGGCAAGTTCATCCGAGAATTCTTTAATGGGATCTCGCGCTCCATCATGTTCGAGGAGCTGCCCAACGTAGATCGCATTTTAAAGCTCTGCACAGACATCTTCCTGGTGCGGGAGACCGGGGACCTGGACCTGGAGGAGCAACTGTTTGCCAAACTCATCTTCCTCTACAGATCTCCCGAGACCATGATCAAATGGACCCGAGAACGCCACGACGAGTGACCCCCTCAGGCTAATATGTAAGGACTCTGGGCTAAGATATACATAAATGAACACTTCGCTGGGTTCTTAGGCCCCAGTGTGCTGGAGCTGGGCTTTAAAGGGCCCATTGCAAGAGGGTGACTGAGACGCTCCTGGGCCAAGCAGGACTCATCTGTGGCATGTACAGAATTACATTAGCTCAAGGAATGGGCCTCCCACATGTGCAAGAAATAAAATGGCATCTTTTTATTACATTTCCTCAGCGTTTCATTTCAAGGGGTTGTACACACACAACAATTTCCTTCTGTGTGTTAAAGTGGACCAAAACCCAGGATAGTTAATAGTTTTGACTATCCTGGGTTTTGGTCCTTTCCAGGGGGTGCCCCAATGTGTGAAACCCCCCAGATCGCCTGAACTCAGCTCACCTCTTCCCGGTCCCACGGCGCGTCTAAGAGCAGTGGCTCTAATGGCCGCATCCTCCGCTGCTCTCTGGCAGGGAGCGTGCTCGCACTGGCCATTAAAATCGCACCATGGGACTGGGAAGAGGTGAGCCGGGTTCGGGCGATTTGGGGGGTTTCACACAGCGGGGAAAGGACCAAAACCCAGGATAATCAAAATCCTGTGTTTTGGTCCACTTTAAAGCAAAACCAAACCCTCAAGGCACGGCCTTAGAATATAAAAGATTCCAGAGCCGGCCTTCCCCTGGGGCCCCACTGCCAGATCGGGATGTCTCGCTGTGAAAATTCCCCCTGGAACACAGCAATACTCCTGCTTCCTGGCTCAGACAATGATGTAAACACCGGCAGGTGCATCTCCGTATCTTTGAGCTGTGCGCGTGCTCTCACGACCAGCCATTCAGATAGGATGGGGCGACAGCTCTCAAGAGCCGTTTGCCGTGCATATTAAATGTTCAGCAAACAGCTCTGATAGGATGAGTCCGCGCATGCGCTGCAGGAGCGGGAAGAGGTGAGTTGTTTTGGCCGGGGACTCACACGCATCAGAGTTCGGCAAGGAACAAAACCCAGGAAGTCAAAATCCCGGGTATTCTAAGTATGTCACACACCCCGCTTCAAGATATTCATAACCTGTGGGTAATACTGACCTGTAGAGGGCGAACTGCAGAGATGATAGGAAAAAAGAAGCCCCTCCCGGTCCACAAATACCTGGGACCTCCCACTCATTACCCAGTCTTCATCTCTGCAGTCGGCGAGCAAGTCAGAAGATGATGTCTCCTCCTTGCACAGGGGGATTTCAGGTAGCCGGGATAACTCCCGGCCCGTTTTTTATCTATTTCCGCCCGGATTCCTTTATATTTCCCACATACACATGCCTCCCAGCCTTAGGCTGCGTTCCGGGTGAAGGTAGAAAAGCACCTTAGGTGCTTAGGAGCAAAGCTCCACCGCGAGACCCTATACAAGAGGGTAGGCGGCTATCCGGGTTGGTGACCCCGGTTTGGGATGCCCTGTCCCTCGGCCATTTCACCCTAGCTGGTGTTAAAAGCCCCTCTCCGGATACCCTTCTCCTTAGAGGGGGGGGGGGGGGGGGGGGACCTGGGGTCCTTTCCTCTGTGTACAGGCTTTTCTTTCTTCTTTATTATAACCGTGTGTATAACTTGTGTTTGTCACGTTAAATTGTGCAGCCGCTAGAGATCATTCAGCAGTTTTTCTGCCTTTTTTTTACCTCATGACAGGCTGAGGGGAGCTTCTCTCCTCAGTCACTGGCAGCGGGGGGCAGGGGGGGGGGGACCTGGGGTCCTTTCCTCTGTGTACAGGCTTTTCTTTCTTCTTTATTATAACCGTGTGTATAACTTGTGTTTGTCACGTTAAATTGTGCAGCCGCTAGAGATCATTCAGCAGTTTTTCTGCCTTTTTTACCTCATGACAGGCTGAGGGGAGCTTCTCTCCTCAGTCACTGGCAGCGGGGGGCGGGGCCTGGCGCTGGCTTTATTGTATATTTACTGGACGCTGGCGCTGGCCTTTTTGTTGTCAGCTGTGTATGGCGGAGGGGAGCTTCTCCCCTCACGCGCTGTAGCGGGGCCGGGCTTTTGGCGAGGACGCCACGGCCCGCCCCCGTTCGGCAGGGTCTGCTGCGGAGCCTGGGCTTCTTTTCAATCATTTGGCTGGGCTGTGAAGGGGGGGCGGAGCAGGGACATCGCGCTCCGCTCTGGCCACGCCCCCCTCTTCTCTCTTTCCTCCTGCTGCTGCTGCTGCTGCCTCGCTCGTGGCGTGAGGACGCCATTAACCTCCTCCTGACTGGAAGGCACAGTGAGTGGCCCTCTGGGCCCCCTTCATAACTCTACTATTCTATTGATTTTTCATATGCTTATTTAGTGTCTTTATTACGTCTTCCAGGTAGACCTACATAGGGGTTTAGGGGGTCTCTCCCGGTCCTAGGGTCCCTCGGTTTTCAATATACTTATACAGATCCTCCCACTTGGGACTTTAAAAGGGCATCCCGGGTTGCTTATAAGCGTAATTCCCTCGGTCATTGCGACTACCCAAAAGTTCACCTTATGGAGGCATCCCCGGATATCGGGCTCCCCTCGGGGCAATCCCGGAAGTGTATGGGTTGTGGGGTATCCCTAACAGGGGATGATGTATTTCTATGTATTCCTTGTGCGCAGCAGACTATTACACGGCAGTCCGGACCCCAGGCATCTGGGTCAGCACCACCGTCTTCATCCCCTCCTCCCTCCCGTCTTGACCCGTGCCCCGTGTGAAGTTGTCATGAGTGGGGAGTCGCAGTCTGATGTGTGTACCAGATTGGCCAATCTTGAAAAATTTGTCACCGGTCACTCCGGCATTTGAATATGATGAAGTAGATTATCTGGATTGGTCAGATTACTCTCCTCAAGAGGAAGGAGAGTTGTTTGAGGAATCTGATACTTCAGATGATCAGCAATTTGTTGGTGCTGATTCTGAGAAGGGGTCAGGGAGTTCCATGGATACTCCTAACGTCCTGGCTCAGATGTTTGAGGTTCTGGCTATCTCCCCTCCTGAGGAGGCTCCTCAACAACAAGGGGAGTTTGTCGAGGAATCCAAGCAGCGCTTGGAATTTCCTAATCAAAAGCATTTTGATAAAATTATTTATAAGGAATGGGAGAGGCCTGCTAGGCTCCCAGGCATTCCTCAGAGTTGGGATAAAAGGTATCCTTCCCTTTGGATACAGTTAAGCGTTGGGCGTCCCCTCCCGTAGTGGACGCACCAATTCTGGGACTGTCCAACTCAACTGTTTTGAATAACCCTGATTGTTCCACACTTCAAGATGGTGAGGATAAGCGTATTGACCAGATGGCTTGCCACGGTTTTGCTAGCGTTGGGTCAGCCATGTGGTCTGTTTGTGCCTCAGCGCTGCTGGTGGTGGCTACCAGGTCGGTGGTCAGGGATCTGTTAACCTCCTCCGGTTTGGATCCGGTCAGTGGAGAATTTCTTGGACTTAAACGATGTTAGATGTTTTTGTCTTTCGTACTAGCCGCTTTGGATGATTCTTTAATAGTCACCAGCAGAACAGAAGTTCTGCTACACATCATCAGACGTTCTATTTGGTTGCGCCAGTGGGCAACGAAAGAGGCGACAACGTCCTTTTCGGGGAGCGGCTTCCTTCACTCCTTCCTTTCGGGGTTCCAGAGCGGGAAGAGGATTTGCCTTCCCATCCACAAGAGGAGATTCCTGGAACAGGGGCAGAGGACGTGCCTGTTCAGGATACACTTGGGGCTCTAAGCCTAAACCCGCGGCCAAACCTGCTCAGCAGTGAGGGGACGCCCTCACCCGTGCGGGTGGGGGGACGGCTGCGACAGTTCTCTCAGATCTGGATTCAAGAGGTTTCGGACAAATGGATCCAGGAAGTGGTGTCTTCCGGCCACAAGCTGGAGTTAGAGTCCCGCCCCCCCCCCCCGCGTTTCTTCAGGTCTCTGGTGCCCCCGGACGCACTGGCCGCGCAGGGGCTCCGGGCGGCGGTATCAAGTCTTCTGGATATAGCGGTCATTTGTCCAGTGCCTCCTTCAGACCGGGGTCGAGGCTTTTATTCAAATCTGTTCACGGTTCCCAAAAAGGATGGTTCTATTCGGCCCATACTGGATCTGAAGATTCTCAACAGATTTGTCAGATTGCGAAAATTCCGCATGGAAACACTGCGTTCAGCTATCTGCTCTCTTCATCAGGGGGACTTTATGACGTCCAGAGACATCAAGGACGCGTACCTCCATGTTCCGATTTTTCCCGCGCACCAGAGATTTCTCAGGTTCGTGGTGGAGGATTGGCATTTTCAGTTTGTGGCTCTCGCTTTTGGTCTCACTTCAGCTCCAAGGGTGTTCACAAAGGTGCTTGCAGGGGTCATGGCTTTCCTCAGAGCACAGGGAATTCGCATAGTGCCATATCTGGACGATCCTCTCATCATGGCATCGTCTTTCAGCCAAGCGGAATTGGACACAAGGACGGTGATATCCACTCTGGAGAGGTTCGGTTGGGTGATCAACTACCCCAAGTCCTCCCTTTCCCCGTCCAGGATCGTGTCTTTTCTGGGAATGTCTTTGGATACGACTCAGGCCAGGGTGTTCCTTCCTCAGTTCAAGGTTCTTTTGATTCAGGAGTTGATTCAGTTGTTCATATCCACTCCTCGTCCGACCGACCGGCTAGGGATGAGACTGGTGGGGCTGATGGTAGCCTCCTTCGAAGCAGTCCCTTTTGCTCAGTTTCACACAAGGACGTTACAGCTCCATCTATTGACGGCCTGGGACAGGTCTCCTCTGTCGTTGGATCAATCCTTTCTGATGACTCCTCGGATTCGCCAGTCACTACGGTGGTGGCTGAATTCTGTGAATCTGTTGAAGGGCAGATCCTTTCTGATGCCTCTGTGGGAGATGGTCACCATGGATGCCAGTCTTTCAGGATGGGGAGGCTTCTGGAAGGATCTTCAGTTTCAGGGCTTGTGGGGACCTCTGGAAGCCCACGAGCCCATCAATGTTCTGGAATTGAGAGCCATCAGGATGGTTCTTGTACGTTTGACTCATCACCTACAGGGACTGCCGGTTCAGGTCCGGTCGGACAATCGGACGGCGGTTGCCTACATCAATCACCAGGGAGGGACCCGCAGCAGGAGTGCCCTCAAGGAAGTATCTCTGATTCTGGACTGGGCGGAGAGCCATGTCCCGTGCATCTCGGCAGTTTACATTCCGGGAGTGGAGAACACGGAGGCGGACTCTCTGAGCAGGTTGTCTGTCCACAAGGGGGAATGGTCTCTCTGTCCCAGGGGTTTTTCACTCGATTTGTCTCAGGTGGGGGTCACCGGTGGTGGACCTCTTTGCCTCCCGTCACAATCACAATCTTTCGGTATTTGTGTCTCTTTCGAAGGATCCACTGGCTCTAGCAGTGGATGCCATGTCCCTGAACTGGAGGGATCTGGGGTTTCTGTACCTGTTCCCTCCATTTCCAATGGTAGCCAGTGTGGTGCGCAAGCTGGTCCTGGAGGGAGCTTCAGCAATTCTGGTGGCTCCAAGGTGGCCAAGACGGGTTTGGTTCGCAGACGTGGTAAGGTTAGTAGAAGATCAGTTCGTTCTACCCCTGCTGCCGGATCTGCTCACACAGGGTCAACTACGTTACCCCAGTTTACTAACGCTGGCTTTGACGGCGTGGCTGCTGAAACCTCCATCTTGAAGGAGGAAGGCCTTTCGGATGCTGTTATTCAGACTCTTATTAGCGCAAGGAAGAGGTCTTCTTCTTCCGTCTACTATAGGACTTGGAGATCGTATATTGATTGGTGTGAAACTAGGGCCTTCCTTTGTAGGGAATTCTCTATTTCTAGAGTTCTGGAGTTCCTCCAACACGGCTTGGATCTGGGGCTCCATCTCAGTACGTTGAGGGGGCAGGTTTCTGCCCTGGCTGTGTTTTTCCAAAGATTTTTTGCTCTTCATCCGTTGGTTGACTTTTTTTCCAAGGGGTTACGCATGTGCGGTCTCCTAGGAAGCCTATAATTCCGGTTTGGGATTTGAATTTGCTTCTTTCCGCTCTTCAGGGCTCCCTTTGAGCCCTTGCATGATATTGATTTGTCTTCCCTTACACAGAAGGTGGCCTTTTTTGGTAGCCATCACTTCAGTTCGGCGCGTCTCTGAGTTGGCGGCCCTGTCTATTCAAGCTCCGTATTTTGAAAGACATCAGGACAAGGTGGTTTTCCGTTTCAAGCCGGATTTCCTTCCTAGGGTGTTTTCTGCTTTTCACCTAAATCAGGATATTGTTCTGCCCTCTCTGTGTCCTAATCCCAACAACGATTAGGAGAGGGCCCTGCATTCCTCGGATGTGGTTCGTGCTGTGAAGTACTATTTGGTAGTAACTTCTTCTTTTCGCAAGACTGATGCCTTCTTTGTGGTTCCCTCCGGGCCCAAGAAAGGTTTGGCATCCGCCAAGTCTTCCATCAGTAAATGGATTCGTCAGGCCATTGTTGGGGCCTATTCTGCTAAGGGGAGGAATCCCCCTTTTCGTGTTCCTGCTCATTCTACTCGTGCGGTTGGGGCTTCCTGGGCTTTCCAGCACCAGGCCTCTGTTGAGCAAGTTTGTAAGACTGCTACTTGGTCTTCTGTTCACACTTTTTCAAAGTTTTACAAGGTTGATGTTAGGGCCTCAGCGGATACTGTTTTTGGCCGCAAAGTTCTGCAGGCTACAGTGGTTTAAGTTGTGAGTTATGCCTTGTTTTAGAACCCCGCCCTTTATGGACACTGCTATTTGATGTCCCACAGGTTATGAATATCTTGAAGCGGGGTGTGTGACATACTTAGAATAATACCATTTTGTGAATACTCACCTTGTAAAATGGGTATTATAAGTATGTCACACACCCCGCTCTTTTTGTATTCTGGATCCTTCATATTGTGAACTTTGCGTTGTTATGACTTATATTTGGCTCTTCCTGGTCCCTTTCCTTACTGCTTTCTTGATACTGGGTAATGAGTGGGAGGTCCCAGGTATTTGTGGACCGGGAGGGGCTTCTTTTTTCCTATCATCTCTGCAGTTCGCCCTCTACAGGTCAGTATTACCCACAGGTTATGAATATCTTGAAGCGGGGTGTGTGACATACTTATAATACCCATTTTACAAGGTGAGTATTCACAAAATGGTATTTTTGTTCCTGCTTTATAGACTACAGGAAAAACAACGGGATCAAATCAACCCAGCGGTATCACCAATAAAACAAACGCCAGCTTGGAGAGCTCCCCTGTGCAAGGGGTCACTTTTCACTATATCCAGTCCAGGTCGTCCCAGAAGTGATGACAGTTGGGTAGTCCGCCACCAGGTGGCGCAGTTACTGCAAGATCCAGAGCTGTAACTCCTCCCGGCCCCCTAAAAAATGAGCTGTCTCAATAGAATTCCCAGAATTCATCTTGCAGTAAGCTGCGAGGATCGTCTGGAATACTCTCTCTGGATACGGCAGCTGTGCGGGGCATTTTAAGCCTGTCGGCCACTGCACCCCTATTGCCACTGTTCCCGTGGACCCACTTATGCCTCCCAGCCTCGGCTGACGGGATGGGTGAAGGTAGGGAGAACACTAGGGTTGGGCATCCACAGAGCTAGGCTCTGGGCCGCAGACCCTCCATAAAGGGTAGCCGGCCATAGGCGTTGGTGAGCCTATCGGGGGGGGGGGGGGGGGTTATGCCCTTATCTGTGCCCACTAGCTTTATTGTCATGTGTTGTGCTTTTGACCTCAGTTTTACTTCTTTTTTACCTCAGACTTTGCTGGCAGCTGTGTTCATACTCACCTTCCCTCGTTCCCTCACCTCTTCTCCTTCCCCTCCATCTGGTAGCTGTGATGGGGGGGGCGGGAGCGGTGTTTGTTGAGGCCCTTATCTGTGCCCACTAGCTTTATTGTCATGTGTAGTGCTTTTGACCTCAGTTTTACTTCTTTTTTACCTCAGACTTTGCTGGCAGCTGTGTTCATACTCACCTTCCCTCGTTCCCTCACCTCTTCTCCTTCCCCTCCATCTGGTAGCTGTGATGGGGGGGGGGGGGGGGGGCGGGAGCGGTGTTTGTTGAGGCCCTCTTCTGGCGAGGCCTCGGCATGTTGTGCGAGGCGCGCCGCGCTCAGCGTCCGGGGGGGGGGGCTCCATTTTAGGTGCTGCGGGGGGAGGGGCGCGCGCCGGGGGCCGATCGGTGGTGCGTTTTGCGTCATTGCTGCGTGGCCCGCCCCTCGAGGTTCGGCCTTACTGCGCTCGGGCGCCATTTTCCTTGCTGCTCACTGTGTCATTTGCGGACCCTGCTGAGGGTCCCCACGGGCCGACGACCTCAGTTACACTGCCTGCGCTTCTGGTCCCTGCCTCCCGGACCCCCCGCTACCTCGCCGGACGGTGCTGTGGGATGCTCATGAATCCTTCGGTTTGTGTCTCCTAGGTGAGCCCCCTCCATTGCCAGCTGAGGGTTGTGGTTTCTCCCAGTCTCCTACACCCCCCCCTCTCTCTCCGCACCCTCTCCCCTTAAAGAGGGATTACTAAAAAGAGGAACTAAATTAGGGGTCACTCAGGTTTGTATTTTTTAGCACCATAATGGAGGCTTCTGGGGATAATGAGCTAGGGGCCCCATCTGGGCGGGTTAAGCTCTGCCCCATGTGCAGTACCAGCCCTCTGGGCGGACTCGGTTTGTGTCACTTGCGCTGGGAGCGTACTTTTAGAACATGTTAGGGCGGGCGTCCCTGCCCCTAGCCCTCTTTTACCTGTGGCCTCACCAACACCCCCGCTGCTGCATTCAGCCCTCAGTGAGGGGGGAACTAGCAAGGGGTCCCAAGCCGATTTGGGGTGGCCAGCTTGGAGAGACAGTTATCTCGCACGGCTACTGGGAAGGCCACGAGTAAGAAGCGGCACATCGAGCCGGGTTACTCGGATTTTGCTGATGATGAGGACGACCTTTTCGGAGGTCGGGACTCCACTGAGGAGGGTGAGTTGTTTAACGACTCCATTTCCTCCGGGGATCGGTCAGTTGGCTATGACAGCGAGCCTGGTTCCTCCTCGTACGAGGATATGTGGCTCCCTGACGTCACAGAGAAGTTGCTGTCTTCCGTGTTCGAGACCTTGCATATTGTCCCTCCTAAGGCGGCTAAGAGGAAGCAGGGTGATTTATTCCGGCCTGAGAGATAGAGGCTGGTGTTCCCTGAGCAGGCCCACTTTTCCAATATGGTGTTTAAGGAATGGGAAAGACCTAATAAATTGCCATCGGTGCCTAAGGGCCTGGACAGGCGGTATCCCTTCCCTGAGGAGCTGGTCCGCCTCTGGTCCCGTCCCCCCGATGTGGATGCCCCTGTGTCGGGGTTATCCCACACTACGATTATGCCATCACCCGATACGGCTTCCTTGCGCGACCCTGCTGACAGGCGCATGAATCAGCTGGCTTGTCATGCATTCACTTTTGTGGGTGCTAGACTTCGCCCCCTGTCTGTGCCGCGGCCATTGTCTCCTTGGCCATCAAAAAGAGGGTGAGACGCCTTGTTGATATTGCCAAGTCTCGCAAGCGGGCGGAGGAGTACAAAGACCTCAAAGCCCGTGTGGATTTTATTGCTTTTGTTGTCTCGGCTATGGAAGATAACGTCCAGCTTGGCGCCAGGGTTTCGGCTTTGTTTGTTGGGCTTCGTCGCTCGCTCTGGCTGCGCCAGTGGTCAGCTGATGCTGCGGCCAGGAAGTCGCTCACTAGTATCCCCTTCCTAGGGCTCAGGTTATTCGGAGAGCGTCTGGACCTTCTGGCCAAGGATGGAAGACTCCCTCTCGGGGTTCCTCTGCCTATCACTCCTTTCGAGGAGGAAGAGGCTCTTCATTTTCAGGTGGCCGCAGAGACTCCTGGGGACGAGGTAGGTCTCGCGGCCGACCCAATCCCTCCTGGGGAGCTAAATCCAAACCCCCTGCCAAGCCCTCTCAGGCATGAGGGGGTGCCCTCACCCATCCGGGTGGGGGGACGGCTTCTGCTATTTGCTCACATCTGGAGACGGCACGTCTCGGATCAGTAGATTCAGGAGGTGGTTTCTTCCAGGTACAAAATAGAGCTGGCAGTTTGGCCGCCTTCAAGATTTCCTCAGCCGCGGATTTCCCGGAACACGTTGACGGCGCAGGGCCTAAGGATGGCCGTTCAGAGCCTTCTGCTATCGGGTGTGATTTGTCCCGTGCCTCACCAGGAACGAGGCCGAGGGTTCTACTCCAATCTGTTCACGGTGCCCAAGAAGGACGGAACGCTGAGACCTATCCTTGATCTGAAGGGTCTCAACAGGTTTGTCAGAGTCGGGCATTTCTGCATGGAGACCTTGCGGTCCCCGGTGAGATCGCTTCGGCCCGGCGACTTCATGACCACGGTTAACATCAAGGATGCTTATCTGCACAACACGATATTTCAGGGACATCAGAAGTTCCTGAGGTTTGCGCTGGAGGATCAGCATTACCAGTTTGTGGCACTGCCGTTCGGGATAGCCTCAGCTCCCCGTGTGTTCACGGGGCGGGACTCAGAGCAAGCGAGTCCTTCAGGAGGTGACCCAGATTCTGATTTGGGTGGAGGAGAATGTTCCCTGCATCTCGGCGGTTTACATCCCCTGGATAGAAAACCAGGAGACAGACTCCCTGAGCAGGGGGACCTCTCACCTGGGGGAATGGTCCCTCAGCAACAAGATCTTTCACGCTCTGCGTCTCCGCTGGGGTCAGCCGGACGTGGACCTGTTTGCGTCCAGACACAATCACAAGCTTCCAAGGTTCGTTTCCCTGTCAACAGATCCTCTGGCCTTCACCACAGACGCTCTGGCAATTCCGTGGACGGAGTTCAGGCTCCTTTATGCATTTCCTCCCTTTCCGCTCCTGGGCCGAGTGCTGCGCAAGATAGCCCCAGGAGGGGGTACCAACCGTCCTGGTGGCTCCTCCCTGGCCGAGGCGGAGTTGGTTCGCGGACATGGGCATGATGTAGCGATCGACTGACATCTGAACTGACGACCCAGGGATCGCTGCGGCACCCCAATTTACAGACGCTGGCTTTGACGGCCTGGCTATTGAAAACTCTATCCTATTGGAAAAGGGTCTGTCGGCCATGGTTGTTCAGACCATGATTCAGGCGCGGAAGAAGTCTTCTTCCTTGATTTACTACAGAGTTTGGCATGCCTACATTGCTTGGTGTGAATCCAAGAGTTTCCCTTGTCGCATTTTTTCTATTTATAGGATTTTGGAGTTTTTACAACACGGCTTAGACTTGGGTCTACAGCTGGGCACCCTCAAGGGTCAGGTCTCGGCCTTCGCCATCTATTTCCAGAGATCTTTTGCCAATCATAGACTGATCAGGACTTTTTTTCCAAGGAGTTACCCATGTATGTCCACTGCGTAAGCCTCTATTACCGGTGTGGGATTTGAATTTGGTGCTTTCTGCTCTCCAGGGTCCTCCCTTTGAGCGACGCTGCGTTGTCTATCTTGACCCTAAAGGTGGTCTTTTTGGTAGCCATCACCTCGGTGCCCCATGTGTCAGAACTGGCCGCACTTTGTATGAACCCTCCTTGCCGTTGAGCGGCATAAGGATAAGGTGGTTTTTCGCTTTAAACCAGATTTTTTGCCTAAGGTCGTTTCTCCCTTTCATCTGAATAAGGGGGTTGTTTTGCCTTCCCTGTGTCCAGAACCGGCTAATTCTAAGAAAAGGACCCTCCATGCCTTGGATGTGTTCAGAGCCATTAAGTACTAACCTGGTTGCTATTGAATCCTTCAGGAAATCGGATTCTCTTTTTGTTCTCACTGCAGGTTCTAGAAAGGGTTTGCCTCCAGCCAAGTCCACTCTCAGTAAATGGATTAGACAGGCTACTAGAGCTATTGGTGCTTCCTGGGCTTTTCAGCACCAGGCCTTGGTTGAACAAGTTTGTAAGGCTGCCACTTGGTCTTCAGTTCACACTTTTACTAAGTTTTACAAGGTTGATGTTAGGGCCTCAGCCAACGCTGCTTTTGGCCGAAAGGTGCTTCAGGCTGTAGTGAAATGAACTACATGCTGTTCCGCACTGGGGATCCCGCTCTAATGGACACTGCTTTTAGATGTCCCAACTGTCATCACTTCTGGGACGACCTGGACTGGATATAGTGAAAAATACAATTCTACAGGTGAGTTTCACAGAATTGTTTTTGAATATATCCAGTCCAGGTCGTCCCACCCCGCCCTTGGTTTCATTACCTCTTTTTTGCCTGTTATGGTGATGACCGTTGTCCTTAGTTTTGTTGGAGAGAGTACATGTTGAAGCTATGTGAGTTAACATGGTTTCTTGACCTCCCGGTCTGTCTCTTTTTACTGCTCTTTGACCTCTGGGAATTCTATTGAGACAGCTCATTTTATAGGGAGCTGGGAGGAGTTACAGTTCTGGATCTTGCAGTAACTGCGCCACCTGGTGGCGGACTACCTAACTGTCATCTGTCATATATTCAATACCAATTCTACAGGTGAGCCCCAAATCACCAAAGGCAGGAGATATGTTATAGGTGTATCCAATAGGTTTTCTTATTTTATTTGGGGAGGTGGGGGACATACAGATGCAGCTTCCATTAAAGTGGACCAAAACCCAGGATTTTGACTATCCTAGGTTTTGGTCCTTGCCCCAGGACTCCCTCGATCGGGGATGCCCCGCTGTGTGAAACCCCGCAGGTCACCCAAACAAACTCACCTCTTCCTGGTCCTATGGTGCAGCTGCTCGTCCAATTAGTGCGAGCCTGCTTATGCCCGCATCCCCCGCTACCCTGTACTAGAGCGCATGCAGGCACCGGCCATTCACAAATGCCTGGCGCGGGCAGGTGCCCTGCGTGGGGGGGAATCAATCAGACCAGGAATAGCACAGATTTGATCGCCGTGGGTTTTGGTCCACTTGTTGACTTAGTGCACTTGTGCAATGTGTTATCTTGAAATCCTAAATGCCTTTCAATGGCTTCTTTGGGAGATGATGAAAGAGGGAGGGAGTTGCTCCATTACTATTACCATTTACAACCAACCCCACCTAAATACACCTCCCCACCTTGCAATCTGCACCCCTATCTAAATCGCCTCCCTAGCCTCCAATCCTCTCTCCCCCTTGCCCTCTTCAAGAGCTGCTGACCAACACAAATGGAGCACCAAAAGCGGGGAGCAAATGGCACTAAATTAAAGCGGAACAAAGCGTTTTGTTCCATGCCCCAGGAGCATCATGAATAGGGAGGCCCCACTGTGTGACACCCTCCAGAACGCCCAGATAAACTCACCTTTCTGCCAGTCCTATGCTGCATGTGCAGACGCCTGTCCAGAGCAGCTTGTTGTGCATCCCCAGCAGCCTCGCACTCCCACCTCCAGCCTATCTGAATTTCTAACATCATAGCAGCTTAGTAAAGCTCAGTTGTGTGCAAGTTACTGATTGGAGGAGAGCCTGCATATATGCTGTGGGATTGCTAAGTGAAGTAAGAATTATTGGCGTTCCAGGGGGTTTTACACACTATGGCAAATCAGGATACCACACTGGAGAGGAACCATCAACAGGATAGTGAAATTACTTTTTTTTATAACTATTCCAGATACAGGAGACCCCAGAAGCATAAAGGAGCAGTACAGCCAGTGCATAGTACAATACAGAGGCATGTTTGGGCTGCACACACTCACACGACACCAAACAATATGGAAATTGCAAAACTGTTTAATAAAAGCAGCAAGTGTTGTAGAAAGACAATAGAGCAGGGCCTGCCATAGTGGATGTGACACCATACAATAATAGAACTGCCTTCCCAAAGCCAGGGAAGAGAGAGCACCGGAGGAGACCTCCAACAACAACAACAAGTACCAACATCGAGAGGGGGCCCCGAGGCAGCGGCCTATCACATACACACAGCGCTATTCAGTGGTCTGGCTCCTGTTAGACGAGACGCCGCCTTTTGGTGTCCCGCTCTGGGTTTTCTTCCACCTCTTGCTCCCCCAACGGAGAGACCATGTTCAGCAACGGATCTTCTGAGGCACGACCAAAAAGGGAGAGCAGCAACGCCACCCCGAAGCCTGTGGCCCGCTCGCCCTGCAGGAAGAGGCAAACAATTCAGCCATACGCAGGCGCACACAGGTCTACAAGCAGTAGATCATTAAAAAGGAACTTCAGAGGCCTTGGAGTCTAAAACACAACAAGGCCGTCTAAATACCACACCCAAATTGGGATGCCCTGCTATATGAACCCCCCATCAGATTGTCCGTTCCACTCACCTGCTCCCAGGAACCTCACCCCATCATGGCACCCCCGCTCACCTCTACCTGTGCACGTACCTGCACCAGGCCTTTCTAAAATGGGCAGCACAGGCACATACACAGCTAAAAGTGGATGCAGCTGGTGGCGCGCTCCGCTTCACGCGTCTTAGCCATGCTCAGCCAACCAGAAGGCTCCATTTGGGTCGCGCCTGTGTCATGGGAACCCAAGATGGTGAATCACCTGGGCTAACCATGGGAATACACACACATATACAACCTGAGAGGAACACCACCCAGGAGAAATATTCCCAGGTGGTGTTCTTCTTTAAAGCAGCACTATTGCGAAAAAATGGGCCAATAATAAAAATCCATATAAATATTCTGGATGGCGGGAGGAGGGGTCACATACACCCGACATCAGGAAATATCCAGCCAGGCTTGTTTTTTTATTCGTATTAATTGAAGGAAAGACGTTTTATACAGTTGAGGTGCATAAGTGACCCCTCCTCATTAGCTGACGTGTTTATATGGGTTTTAAAATTACACAATTTCATGACAGTGCTCCTTTAAGGGTTAGTACGCCCCCCCCCCCCCCCAAAAAAAAAGCACTCCCTGCTCCACAACCAACAGTGAGCGGCTGTTAATCTAAGCACCCCAGCTACTGCTGATCACAGTGCGCTGCCCATCAGCTGCAATGAAGGGAAGGGCCAGGATCCGACCCTCCATTGCAATGAATGGACGGTGCTGTGTGACTGACATACGCGAGGCACCGGGACCACTGTTCTCTGAAACTGGCTGGGACATGCTGCACGGGAGGTAAGGCGAGTGCCAGTTCTTTCCTTTGGGTTGAATAACCCTTTAATAGTCACTGTGGGACAAGACAATTATTTCCATCTCCTATTTTCCATCAAGGCCCAAAAAATACAATTCTGTGATTACTCACCAGTAGAATTGTTTTTACAGTGTACAGCAAAGCTTGCTTCATTTCAATTCTTCACATTTGGGTAATCCGCCACAAGGTGGCGCAGTTGACTGCAGAAGACTTGTGGCTCCTCCCGGCCCATAAAAAGGGCAGGAATTACCCAGAGACCTCAGTGTCTGAAAAGCAGTAAAGCAAGAAGCCAGGAGGCAAGACCATGTTAACAAAAAACACAGCCCCACTAAAAAATAACTCTCTCAAGAAAAATCACCTTAACAAGGCAAAAAAGGATAACGATAACAAGGGAGGGATGAAGCAAGCCGTGTTGTACACCATAAAAACAATTCTACAGGTGAGTAATCACAGAATTGTATTTTTCCTGGTGTACAGCACGGCTTGCTTCATTTCAATTCTTCATATTTGAGACATCCAACACCAGTGTCCATGAAGAAGGCTGGGATCCCCAGTAAACAACAGCAGGCAGTTTAAGACACTTCTGAAGCACCTTGCGACTAAAAACAGCGTCAGCTGAGGCCCTAACGTCAACCTTGTAAAACTTAGAAAAAGTATGAACAGAAGACCAAGTAGCGGCCTTACAAACTTGTTCAACAGAAGCCTGGTGCTGAAAAGCCCAAGAAGCACCAATAGCCCTAGTGGAATGAGCCATAACACGAAAAGAGGGTTCCTTCCCCTTAGCAGAGTATGCTTGCCCCACCGCCTGTCGGATCCACTTGCCCACCGCCTGTCGGATCCACTTGCCGATAGTGGATTTGACTGGAGGCAAACCCTTCCTAGACCCAGCAGGAAGGACAAACCGAGAATCCGACATCCGAAAAGACGCAGTGGCGGTCAAATAGAATTTGAGCGCCCTGACCACATCCAGAGAATGAAGACTTTGTTCCTTAGAATTAGAAGGGGCAGGACACAAGGAAGGCAAGACAATGTCCTCAGATGAAAGGCAGAAACAACCTTAAAGGAGCAGTATCGCGAATTTTTCTTGGTGACTTATATTTAAATGGTACTTTGAATGTAGATAAGTGTTGGAGTAAGAATTACAAATGTAGAAAAAAATGATGTCTGTGTTGAGCAGCTGGAGACTAATAGCTGATGTTTATGTCTTGTCAGTGTCGGGCGCCGACACTCTCTGGCCTGTTCCACACTGAGGAGAGGGAGATACAAATGTATCAGTTCCACGCTGAGGAGAATGTATCAAAGTCTCAGCTGTTCAGTGCTGGCAGCCGTCCAGCATAAGATAACATTGCAACATTGCCTGGCCAGAACTTATATCTAAAACAGAGAGAAAAGCTCTAGAAGTCATTTAGCTGATTTTGACAGTTTTCCCTTCATGTTGGCTCTGCTGCAAAATTGTTCAGTTTACCATTTTCTCTTTTTTTTCCATATGATCTTTCTTTCAGCTTTGTGTGTTTTGAGCAAAGCCCAACCCAGGATTTTCACTATCTGGAGTTTTGTTTTGTGCCCCTAGGGGCATCCCGACTTGGGATGCCCTGATATGTGAAATCCCCAAGTTCGCCTGTGAAAACGTACCTTTCCCTGTCCCACAGCGCATGCGCGGGCTCTCATCCAATCTGTTTGCACGCAGATGGGGAGCCTGAGCAGTAACCTTCCTGGCCGGCCGGCCTGTCTAAATGACTATCTGCGTGAGCGCGCCAGAAAGAAGGGGGGATCTGTGGTTATCCAGGGGTCGTTTCACACAGTGGGCATCCTGATTTAGAATGGGGTTTTGTTCCACTTTAATACTTTTAGATTTTCCTTCACAGTTATTCAAAGAAGAATTTCAGTCATTTTCAGTCAGTTTAGTTTATTTTGTATAGATTTTACACATTTGAGTCACCTGGTCTCATAACAAAAGCAGCACCTCACACACACACAGCCGTTACAGTGTCAGCCTCTGAGGTAAAGTGTTGCTAGGAGACCAGTGGGCTAAATGAAGCAGCTCAGTAAATATAAACCCAGCAGATCCCCCTATTCAGCAAATGGACTGAGCTATTATAATTATACAATTTAAAAGAGAGGCATATATTTTTTTCTTTTTCTATCGCCAGATTATTTATACACATGTTATAAGCTATTGTATGGCTATTTAATTATTTATCTTTTTTAATGCAAATTTCACGATACTGCTCCTTTAAGCAAAAATTCAGGTTTAAGACTGAAAACCACCTTATCCTGATGCCGTTCAAAATAAGGAGGCTTAATAGAAAGCGCCGCCAGCTCAGAGACACGACGCACCGAAGTGATAGCCACCAAAAAGATCACCTTAAGAGTCATGATGGGCAGCGCAGCACTGCATAAGGGCTCAAAGGGAGGACCCTGGAGAGCAGAAAGCACCAAGTTCAAATCCCACACCGGTAACAGGGGCTTACACGGTGGATGTACACGAGTCACTCCTTGGAAAAAAGTCTTGACAAGCCTATGATTGGCGAAAGATCGTTGGAAAAAGATTGCCAAGGCCGAAACCTGGCCTTTGAGGGTACTCAGTTGTAGACCCGACTCCAGTCCGAGTTTTCAGCAGCCAAGCCGTCAAAGCGAGCACTCGTAAATCGGGATGGCGCAACTGTCCCTGAGTGAGAAGCCCTGGATCGTCGGGTATGACAAAGTGATCCACCGCCATCTGGACGATGTCCGCGAACCACACTTGGAGGGGGGCTTGGGTTTGGAACCCCAGGAGGGACCAGGGCGACAGTGGGATCTACCTCGTCCCCAAGAGTCTCTGCGGCTACCTGAGATGAGGAGGACCCCCGAAAGAGCCGAGAATGCTTTCTACGCTGCGGGAGCCGACCATCCTTGGTCAAAACATCAAGACGCTCCCCAAAAAGACGGAGTCCCGTGAAGGGAAGCCCTGTGAGGGACTTCTTAGCGGCAGCAGCCAGACAGACAGACCTACGCATGGCAACCAGCAGGGCAGAGGCCCTACCACCAAGCTGGACGGCATCATCCATGGCAGACAGCACAAAAGCAATAAAATCAAAGCAAAAGGTCCTTGTAGTCATCCTCTCGCTTGCGAGATCTGGCAGCCTCGGCAAGGCGCTTAACCATCTTCTTAAGTGCAATGGCAACAATAGCCGCGGCAGAGACCGGGCGTAAGCCCGTTCCCACAAAGGTGAAGGCATGACAAGTTAGTTGATCCATACGCAGGTCTGCATTATCTCGCAAGGTAGTGGTGTCAGGAGACGGCATAACGGAAGTATTGGACAGCCCCAGGTTGGGGGCGTCCACCTCGGGAGGACAAGACCAACGGCAAACCAAGTCGGCCGAGAAGGGATACCTTCTATCCAGTCCCTTGGGCACCGAAGGCAACCTGTTGGGCTGTTCCCATTCTTTGAGAACCATATTGGAAAAATGTCCCTGCTCCGGGAACTCTAAGAGTTGCTTGTCAGGGCGGAAGAGCTCACCCTGCTTCTTTGCCGCCGTAGGGGGAACGATGTGTAAAGTATCAAAAACGGCTGACAAAAGCCTATCGGTATCATCCGGGAGCCCGGAATCCTCGTCTGAGGAGGACCCTGGTTCGCTATCAGACTCGCCATGACAATCCCCAGAGGAATCGGAATCACGGAACAATTCCCCCTCCTCCAAGGATTCATGGCCGCCATAAGCATCATAAACCTCATCATCATCGGCAAAGAGGGACAAACCCGAATCCAGGTGCCTCTTTTTACTAGAGGCCTTGCGGGTGGGCGGCCGGACGGACCAGCTGCCGCTCAATGCTGGCCACGCGCAGCGCCAGGTCCGAATGAGACCTGCTGGATTCCCCCTCGCTGGGAGCTAAACGCAGGCGTGGGGGAGTAGGTGATGCTGCGGGCAGGATGGGACTGGGTCCGCAGCCTGGTCCGCAATGACACTCACACAGCACAGGAAACACAGACCACGCTGCAACCGCTCACAGGGGATGCCCCGAACATGAGACATAGCTGAGCCAGCTCCGAAGGGCCCCCAAGCTCGCTATCCCCAGAAGCCTCCATATGGCGATTACAGAAATCGCAAAAAAAGCAAAAAAACAATTAAGCCAGGCACGGGCGCTCGGGGCTAGGAGACCCCACCCGGGATGCCCCCAATTATATCTTAACAAGAAAGGGGGAGGGGGGGTACTGGCCCGGGAGAAACCAAAAGTGCAATAAGTAGGCCCGTCTGAAAAACATAAGAGCCAATGAGCATCCCACAGCACATGCACAGAGAATTAAAAAGCAAATGACATGAAGGAGCGGACTCACGGACCAGTAATGGAGTAGTCAGCAGCCGCCTCAACCAGGACCAGACCGGGTAACCGCAGGAAGAGAGGGATCCGTAGACCCCCGCACCCGAGCAGCCTGCCCTCATAGGCTGAAGCGGAGACGGAGAGAAGAGGAGGAGGCCAGAAAATGGCGCCAAAGGTAAGGATCCTCGAGGATCCCGACCCCAGGTGTTCTCCTTTCGTCACCTGATCTATCAGCCGGGGCTGGGAGGCAGAAGGATCCGGAAACAGGTGGGAATAGGCTTGCAGGGCCGATGGGCTTGGGACGGCCCGCTCACCTGCGAATAACCAGAGAGAGAAATTCTTCTGTCTTCGCAGTCAGGACTGCAGAGAAAACTCTGGGGTCTCTGGGAAATTCCTGCCCTTTCTATGGGCCGGGAGGAGCCACAAGTCTTCTGCAGTCAAATGCGCCACCTTGTGGCGGATTACCCAAATGTGAAGAAGAATTGAAATGAAGCAAGCTGTGCTGTACACAGAAAAGGTTTTAGTTGTCCACATTTTAAACTGAAGCCCCCTGTGTAAGAAATAGAGAATTTCCATAAAATATTAAGAGATCTGAGATATAAGTTTAAGATATCTAATCTAGGTTCCCGGATAGCTTCCCTAGCTAGGATGGTAATTAAGCCTCTTAGATGCTGATTTGGTATCGATGGAAACCCAGACATCTTGGTTGCGGTGGGGTGGACACAATAGATTTGGGTGTATAAAGGATTCTTAATTATATAATGTGAATGAAGTAAATGCCTGGCCATTAAAACCCTTTGTGAGTAGATAGGCTGGCTAAAGGGAGGGGCTAGTCCTTTCCAACAGGAAGTGAGGTGTTCTGGAAAGTCTTTTGGGTAATATTTGGGCAGTTGGGAGAGGACCAGGGGAGAGAAAGGACACCTGGGCACGAGGGCCCTGTATTGGTAAAAATAAGCAAATAACTTTAGGCCTATTTAGCAATTATAAATAGTAATAGTACATTTTAGGAATTGTTTTATGTAATTGTTTAGTCCCCGTGATACCTGTATAGTCCTGCTCAGAATACTGGCAGCGCTTTCTTCGGCAGATCCACAGGTAAGTATTGTGAAGGAGGGAAGGGGAAGTCAAATAGTAGTCCGATGGGTCCAGGGCTGCTGGATTCCCTCCCCCTGGGGCATCCATAATCGGAATGCCCCGCTGTGTGAAGCCCCCCAAGTTGCCTGAACAAACTCAACTCTTTCCAGTCCTAGAGACGCGTGTGCGGCCGCTCGTCCAATCAGCGCTTGAGCCCCTTCGTCCAGGAGCTTGTCTGATCCAAGCGCGCTAGCGACCACATCCCTACTACCCTCTAACAGGAAGTGTGCCCCGCTAAAGGGATAGCGGTGATGCAGCCGCAACTCGCGTATGTGCCGTTGGACCGGGAAAGAAGGCGAGTTTGTTTGGGTGACCTGGGGGGACACCCCCAACCAGGGTGCCCTGGGGCAAGGACCAAAACCCAGGATATGCAAAATCCTGCCTTTTTGAAGGAGCCAGCATTACCCTCCAGAGATAATGAAAAATCTCACTTTAGACAGAGGCATAAATGCCCAAAATAAAGGGCCAAAGGCACTAGAGTGCCGTCTCCATTTATAGGAGAAAAGCAGCAAGTACTCACCGCATGGACAGGAGAAGCGATGTCCACGTGCACCCAGACTCCCGGCCAATCAAAGCCGATATGGGATGCGATGAAGAGTCCGGCGCAGGAGCTCTGAGCGTTCTCCCGGTCCTGCAAAACAACACGAGACACCGAATAATTAACCAGCACTACAGGCCAAACCTGCATATGCGTCTTCCCTCTTATCAATGTATGAGGTGACAGGCTGCCTGCAAACAGGAAGGCAAGAAGCAGGAAGAAAAATCCAGGCAGCAGCATGGCCGAGATGCTGAGAGAGGAAGCACCAAAATGGCCGCAACCTTTCTTTTCCAACTGTGCCGGGCTGTTGGTCCAGTTTAAAGTGGACCAACACCCAGGATTTTGACTATCCTGGGTTTTGGTCCACTTCGGCGGGGCACCCCGATCGGGGGTGCTCCGCTGTGTGAAACCCCCCAGAAAGCCCCAAAATCTTACCTGTCCCCGCTCCCACGTGACTGGACGGTCCAATCAGGAACGTCCAAGCGGCTGCCGCCGCCGCCTCCCTCGCGTCACTTTCGGCGCGCGCGCGCCCCCGCCGGCCATTCGCAGACGGCCGGCGCGGGCACGCCTACAGGGGCGCGAGGGAGGTAAGCGATTTGGGGTGTCTGGGGGGGTTTCACCCCGCGGGACATCCCGATCTCGGATGTCCCGCGGGGTGGGAGGTGATCGGCCCGGGAATCTTATAGATTTCCGGGCCGATCACCTCTCGGTGTTGGTCCACTTTAAGGTTTTACGCCTCACCAAAACCTAGCGTGATCGGCACAATTGAATACCCCCCCCCCCCCCGAGGCATCCAAAATAAGGATGCTCCGCTGTGTGAAACCCCCCGGTCCCACTGCGCATGTGCAAGCCGCATCCTCGCTATCCCTCTAGCAGGGCCTGTGCCTACACAAGGCATTTGTGAATGCACGCTTCCCGTTAGAGCCGCTGGCATTAGACGCCGTCTTAGATGGTGTGACGTCAGCGGCTCCAAAATGCTCTGATGGGACGGGCAGCCGTACATACGCCATAGTACCTGGAAGAAATGAGTGAGTTCGGGTGATCTGGGGGAAGCGGGGTTGGGTTTCACACAGCGGGGCATACCCGATCAGGTTCCCCCAGGGGGAAGGACCAAAACCCAAGATCCTAAATCCTGGGTTTTGGTCCACTTTAAAGAGAGGCCTCAAAGTTACATCAGGGACAAAGCAGCACACAACACAGACCCCCCCTCACTCTACCCAGCATAGAGCTCATAAGAGGAAGCAGTGGTGAAGCCCATTAAAGCCTGTGCAGTATGTGGTGCTCACAGAGTGGATTGTTTGATGGGGGAGGCCTGGGGTTATAGCTAGAGCCAGAACAATAGAAAATAGAATAGATAAGGACCGTGTAAGTCATTAACTCACCGCTACAGAGTTCTTCATGTCTGCCACGGCTGAGGAAAACTCATTGAAGTGCAGCTCCGGACAGTAGACCAGAGGGTGGACCAGGTCCCCACACTTCCTGCCCGCCTTCACACAGGCCGCCTCCCACTCGTCACTGTTGGTCAGCACCGCAGCGTGGTACTTGCCGGTAGCAATCCCCTGCAGGGAAAAAGTGGGTTTTTAGTATACTCACCGGAAAAGCCGTCTCTTCACATTCACAAGGTCTGAACCTGCCTGGACATTATAGAAATATATATATTTATATTACACACATGGGAAAGGGTGGCACTATAGCGCTGCAGAGAGGTCACTGGTCTGGAAGACATTTTCTATGCACCTCAGAAAGGAACCTTGAACATGAGCAGCCATGGGAGTCACTCACAGAAGACAGGCGAGGTCACTCACAGACGGGGGGACTGGAGTCTGCCAAAGCCCTATTGGAAGTGGCTATTTATTACAGCATATTTGCCAACACTGCACAATTTTAAAGCGGACCTGTCATCAATCTATACACCAAAACACATGGAGGCAAAACACAGTTATCTGTGCAGTGCCGCTGCCTCCGCTTCATACCAAGGTTGTACTGCAAGAAAAGAGGGATACCCACAGTACCCTCTAAAAAGTGCCAAGGATGAAACAGTTGCACCACTTTAAGGGTCTAAAAAATATTCAAATTTATTGACTAATTACATATATTTACAATCACAATGAACATTAAGACTATACAATAACAACTACATGACAAACATTTAAAACTACAAGGGGGCGCTGGAGGTCTGTCTCAGTGCAAAAGGTAAAATACTCTCCATTAAAAGTGTGTATCCAAATCCTATATACTATAACTAGTATGCTCTCAGATGCAAAAGTGCAAAAATACAACAAAAGAATGTGCTAAACCCACCTATTAATCAATTCAGATCCACATGAGTGTACAAAAATAAAGCAGAATAACATACCATTGAGCAGGAAAACACGCCGTGGTGATGAAGTGAAAGAGAAAGAGATGAACAAAAGTGCATACAGACCAACCAGACGTGGACCCCCCTCATACCAAGGTTGTGTCTGCAATACTTCAGTGCAGAGTAAGGCCTAAATCTAAGCGCACATCGGCCGTGCAGATAACAGAAGAGAAATCTGCCTCCGCTTTTCTACCATAGCTTACTTTGTGAGGTTCTGTTTGGATACAAGTTTCCCTTGAAAATAAAAGTAGCTCTATGCTTCTAGCTATATCTGTAGCGTTACCGGACAAGGGATGGGCTTTTTCTCAAACGAAATAACCACCATGACTTCCACAAGCTGCCTCATCACCTCTTTTTCTCTCTGCTGGCGCATTACTATCCAAGCCACTAAGAAAGAATCAAAAGAAAGGTCCTCTGCCTTACCTGAGCTCCAGTCAGGGTTGCCATATCCAGAATGATATCCGCATTCAGATCCTTGCAGGCGTAGGAGACCCCATCGGCCAGCACCAGCCTTCCCTCAGCGTCTGTGTTGTTTATTTCAACCGTTCTAAAAAAAAAAGGGGGAAAACGCCACTGTCAGGGGAGGGGGGTGTGGTAACATAAGTTGGTACTGGTCATGGGAGAACAAAGTAACATCTAGCAGAGGAATAAGTGAAAGCAAACCTGCCTTGGACAAGCAAACATCTATCTTGAGACCGAGAATCATATGTTAGGAAAATCCAATATGTACAAATAATCTTGGCATTTCAGGGGTTGCGCAGGGTCCATTTTTGAAGGTTACATACAAAAGCCAAACCAATGTGCACAAACGATTAAAGAGTACCAAAACCCACATTTTTAAACTAGCATCCCCTGAATTGTTTCCCCCCATGAAGAGGACATTTTGACTTTTACATTTTCCCTACCTCTACTTTACTCTAATCCAAGATATTGGCGCCTGTTTTAGCTGTAAAGCTCCGCCTCCTCCATTCATTGCCACTGTTGTGTGTGGCAATGATGTCATCGCGACACCGATGTAATGGCTAACTGCCTGACATCTTACAGAGAGGGACAGCAAAATACTGTTCTAGGAGGATTGAAAAAGTTAAAATTCTAGTTCTACACAAGAGGGGAGTATTGTTAGGGGCTTTGGCCAAATATATTTCACAAGTTCCGTGGGTTTTGGTCCACTTTAAGTACAATAGAGGACCGATGGCGTCCATCCATGTGGACCAATGGGGGGCCTCAGGCCACCCCCCACCTGAAGTAATGGTTGCAGTAGGACAGTTATGACACCACATATGACATCAGGTGAGAAGTGGAAGTAGAGTGTCTGGTGAATTATTGGTCTCCGTTGGTCCACATGGATGGACACCACTGGTCCTCTATTGTATTTAAAGTGGACCAAAACCCACGGCAATCGGCTCAGGAATCTATAAGATTCTCAGGTCGATTGATTCCCTTGCCCTGGAGAGTGAAACCCCCCCATGTCGCCCCGTACACTTGCGTCCCGGCCCAACGGCGCATGCGGGCACATCCCAGCTATCCCTCTAGCAGGGCATGTGCCAGGCATCTGTGAATTGCTGGTGCTGGCACGCTCCCTGTTAGAGGGTAGTGGGGGATGTGGCCGCTCACCTTAGATGACGTGACGTCAAGAGGCTCAGAGCGTGCGGATTGGATGAGCAGCCGCACAAGCGCCGTAGGACCAGGGAGAGATTAGTTGGTTTCATATAGTGGGGCATCCCCGATCAGGCAAGGACCAAAAACCCAGGATAGTCACTTTAAAGAGGAACACCTCCCAAGAAAATTACTTTCTTGGCTAATGTTGTTCCCTAGTGGGGCACTGTAGGGTATACCCCTATGGACTGCACGAAAACTCAACTCTCAGCCAATCAGCAGCGCTTGTTCCGTTCAGAACTTCTGGCCCAATGCGGCGTAGGAAATCCAAGGTGAGTGAGCGCCGCCGGCCACATCCATGTCCCTATCTGTGCGCACCACCTATTAGAAAGTCCTGGTGCGGGACTGGTGAAAGACTCAATTTGCCAAAAAGACAATTTAAAGTGGACCAACACCCAGGATTTTGACTATCCTGGGTCTTGGTCCACTTCGGTGGGGCACCCCCGATCGGGGTGCCCCGCTGTGTGAAACCCCCCCCCCCGAACCCCCCGAAAAACTCACCTCTCCCCGCGCCGACGGACAAGCCGCGGACAAGCGGCTCTTCCGCCGCCGCCTCCCGCGCGTCCCTCTTGACGCGCGCGCGCCCGTGCCGGCCATTCGCAGACGGCCGGCGCGAGGGAGGCCAGCCGCCGTTGAAGATAAGGTAAGGAGTTTGGGGTTTTTGAGGGAGGTGATCGGCCTGGGAATCTTACAGATTCCCGGGCCGATCACCCGTGGGTGTTGGTCCACTTTAATTGGTATGAAAAAAAGATATGGCACATACAGACATTAGGCGCTTTCCATATACAATGTATAAAAAACACACATAGTGACTATAAAATTATACGGGGGCCCCTTCATGCAACCACACAGGCCACACATACATCCGCACCACTCCACACTTCTCAGTTGTTAGTGGGTTAGTTCCCTAATGTGTCCCCAAATGGGGATAATTCTGTAGGTAAGCCTCGCTTGCTACCATTATAGGTGCTCCGCAATGCCACTTGTATTGTTAGCCCAGCTCCAGATGTTATCACATAGTGCCTCTTCACACTTCATACAGCCACACAATGCTGCCAATTTGTAAAGTGCGTGTGCTCAAATCATCCGGCTATTGCATATAGTTAGCCAGTTCCTCAGCCCGTTCCTCTCCCAGCAACACAAAGGCGAGCTGCGTGCCTTAACTGCAGATGAACATGCGTCATATACACAGTACTTAGCTCAATCTTGCAGACTTGGCAGCCTCAGGATGGATGAGGTACAGCTGCTGCGTTTAAACTGCGTGGGCGAATCACAGTGAGGAGCGGAGAATAGCCACCATCGAGTCACATGAGGTACAACTGCTACATTTAGGTAGTGTGAGCGGCCACGACTGAGATGCAGAGGGGTGCGCGCGTGACCGTCCGCCGACACGTGTTTTGCTCCGCCCACCGGAGCTTCGTCAGGGTTTTTTATACATTGTATATGGAAAGTGCCTAATGTCTTAGTTACAGGAGAGCAGCACAACAGGTGACCCTCCTCATGGCGAACACTCTCCATGGGTCTTGGAACCCTATTGATGACTCCCCCCCACCCCCCAAACGAGTGGCAAGTCAGTGAGTAATCTGCAGCTCTCCTACAGAGCGACTTACTTCCCAGAGTAGAGGAGATGGATGTCATCAGGCCGAGTGGCGTTTGGTCCCACGGAATTCTCTGCAAGGCAGAACAGGGCGTGCAGGTTGTCTTTAAACCCCTGGAAGAGAAGCAGAGTTGGACCAAAAAAAAAAAAAAAAAAAAAAAAAAAAAAAAAGAAGGGAATTGAGACAACAATGTGTAAAAACAATGGCGTTGCTCAGGCCGGCTGCAAACCTCCGAACCCACCCAGGGAGCAGGGCTCAACTGTCACCAAAGCAGACCCTTTGAAATAAAAGCACTTAAAGTGGACCAAAACCCAGGGTTTTGACTATCCTGGGTTTTGGTCCTTTCCCCGGGGCACCTTGATCGGGGATGCCCTGCTGTGTGAAACCCTCCCAAGATGCCAAGCCCAGCTCTTCCCGGTACCAAGGCGTGTCTAAGAGCAGCGACTCTGGTGTCCGCATCCTTCGCTTCCCTCTAATAGGGAGCCTGCCAGCCCGATCAGGGTGCCTCCAGGGAAAGGACCAAAACCCAGGATAGACGAAATCCTGGGTTTTGGTTCACTTTAACCTTACTAATGTAGAGTAATTATAGGTATTTTCTTCACATGAGACCCCCCCCCCCCTCTCCATATCTGGGGTCACTTTATAAAGTTTTTCTATTTAAACTATCGCGAAAAAGTTCATATAATATGCTGGATGGCAGGAGAGGTTGCTTATACACCCCACATCAAGAAATATCCAGCCAACCTTGTTTTTATTAATGGAAGAAAGAGAAAAATGGATGACCGGTCCTGTCACCCCTAATAGACTGAACATGTCACCCCTGGATTTTATTCCTACTAGTGCTCCTTAAAAAAAAAAAAAAAAAAAAACGCAATGGTGTATGCACAGAAGCCTGTAATGGTAATGGTCACCCTATGCCAAGGTGGAGGGGTGAATACACTGTACTCACTCTGCAGGACTGTGGCTGAATATAGATACAGACCAGCCCGTAAATTTGTCTCAGGCCTCAGCTCTACTTACCTGTTTCACGGCAGCTTTGAACGCCCCCAGCACTGCAGCAGCTCCCCCGCAGTCTCTCTTCATCCCTGGCATCGTAGTCTGCAGAAAGTAAGAGAAAAGACCAATGAGCAATAAGTCGTGCTCTGACAGACATAACAGAAACTCTATCTGGAGGAGACTTAGTACAGGACAATAGTGTGCTGTACCTTTCCCTTAATGCTGAGTCCTCCAGTGTCATAGACGATGCCTTTCCCCACCCAAGCGATGGTCTGTGTGGCACCTTCAGGGGTATGGCTCAGGATCACCAGAGCAGGTGGGTGCTCTGCGGCTTTTCCCACTCCATATATTCCTGAAAAAGGAAAAGACATCATACAGAGCCAGATACACCCCAGTGCCCGACATGCAGAGGGGGCTTTTCTAGCATCTGCAATGCAGCAGGAAACTTGGGAAGTTGGTTTCAGGTATATCCCCCACCATTCTAATGCAACAAGGTGACACATGAAACATCTTGGATGCCATAGTTGCTACAGATGGCCAATGTCCTCAGCATAAAGAGTCCTTACCGCCAAATCCTCTCGCCTTCAGTTCCTCACCACGAATGATCTGAGGCACAATTCCGAGCTCCTTCCCCACCACCGAGATCTCCTGAAATCCAGCACAGCAACTGTTCTTAGTAACTAACATCCATTGTGCGTCTCTCATTCACGACCGCCACCGGCAGCCCACACACGGCGCCCGCCACCGGCAGCCCACACACGGCGCCCGCCGCCGGCAGCCCACACACGGCGCCCGCCGCCGGCAGCCCACACACGGCGCCCGCCGCCGGCAGCCCACACACGGCGCCCGCCGCCGGCAGCCCACACACGGCGCCCGCCACCGGCAGCCCACACACGGCGCCCGCCACCGGCAGCCCACACACGGCGCCCGCCACCGGCAGCCCACACACGGCGCCCGCCACCGGCAGCCCACACACGGCGCCCGCCACCGGCAGCCCACACACGGAAATCATAGACTACTCACCTCAACAAATTGGTCCGTATGCATCTCGTTACACGGGGTATCAACTATGCGGGCGGCCAGCCTCACCCCCTCCGTCGCACTCTCCAGACACTGGTAAAGAAGCAGTCACAGAGTTAACACACACAGGACACTGCTGAGCAGGTGGCACATGTATTACAAGCTCATACTACCTTCAGGGTGCTTGTCTCCATGGGACCATTGTTCGGTCCAATCAGGAGAAACTCCACCACAACGCTCTTCTTATCGGTGCGTCGGGAGGCACTGGAGCGCCTGCTGAACAGCGGAAAGGCTCGAGCGATGGCACAGGCACTGGCAAACACTTCTGAGCGCTCACACACCATCTAGGAAAGACCACATGCACTCAGAGGGACTCTTTTATAAAGAGGACTAGTCAATCAAGCTCAGCATAAACTATAAAGAGGCTAATGCAGCGAGTGATGAGGTTCTGTGCAACAAGCCTGACCCTAACCCCGATTGTCCCCCACCACCTGGATGACTACAAGCTCTGCAGTAATATATAAACCCCCCCTCTACAATTACCTAGTATAAGACAAGCATTTAACTAGCCTGTCTGACCCCATGTGGTGCCAGCCTGCACAGCCTGTGACATCAAGCACTGGGAATGTGGCCATGTCATGGGGGTGGCCAGTGGCAAGGATCGGAAAATCCTTGTGGGAATAATGGCCTCAGAATTTCCAGTTAAACTGCTGCCTATTATGGGGTGATTGAGAGGGGCAGAGAGTTGGGATTGAGGATCTATGTTCATGAACCATTTTCAATTCAATTCATTGTTCGCCAAGTACATCGTGAGATGAACAAGGAATTCTTTTTGGCATATACACAGTGCAAGAGATATTTACAGTTGCATAAAAATGTAAACAAGATATACAAACTACATTGTTGCATAGTGCAAGTGCAAGTGAGCCTGGGCCTATGACGCCTGGGTTTTGTTAAGGGTGCGGGTAGCCAAAGGAAAGAAACCATTCCTAGATCTAGAAGTCCTGCAAGCTGGTACCACAAGATGTTGCCCAGATGATATACTGGAATAGAGCGTGTCCAGGGTGAGAGGGGTCCCGAAGAATCTTCTCCGCCCGCGAGTCTGTGCCACTGCACTGCAGGGATGGTAAGGGCGCTCCATTATTTTTTCTGTAACGTTGATTGATTGTTCTTTGGAGTCTGCACTTGTCCCCAAAGAACAATCAACATTGCAGAAAGAATAATTGGAGCACCCTTACTAGTTTACGTTTAATTCCTCATAACAATTAAGAAAGCTGCATTCATATCAGAGCAGCATGTGACCTTGCGCTGGTGAGTAAAAAGACATTTCCCCTACAGACCCAGCAGAGTATATACTCACCAGTATACACCTGCCCGCCCCAGGGGGGAGGTAGCTCCGGATCAGGCGAGTGATGAAATGGGCAGCAGAGGGGCTGTTGTGGCGGCTGACACGTGATGGCAGAGCTGCTACGGTGGCCACATTCAGGTAGAGGGGGCAGCTGTCTGTGGGGTTGGGGCTCAGAGAACTCAGAGCTCCTTTCCAAATCTAGACAAAGAGGACAAAACAAAGAAAGCTTTACTAGTAACAAACATTACATATAGAACCAATCTCAGCAGTATATGCAACCAGCGTCTAAAGATATGCCGTGCAAATACTTGCCAGTTCTAGGAAAGCACCTCTTTGCCTCTACCTTTGAGTAGAGGGATTTTTGGTCTCTTTATATTAAAGAGGACCAACACCCAGGGGTGATCGGCCCGGAAATCTATAAGATTCCCGGGCCGATCACCTCCCACCCCGCGGGACATCCGAGATCGGGATGTCCCGCGGGGTGAAACCCCCCAGAAACCCCAAAAACACCTTACCTGATCCGCCGCCGCTTCCGCCGCCGCCGCCTCCCGCGCACCCCTCCAGACGTGCGCGCGCCCGCGCCGGCCCTCTGTGAATGGCCGGCGGGGGCGCGCGCGCGCCGAGAGTGACGCGCGGGAGGCGGCGGCGGCGGAAGCGGCCTGGACGTTCCTGATCCCCGCCTGGATGTTGGCGGGGATTGGCTGCGGCGCTCACGTGGGAGCGTTGAGAGGTGAGTTTTTTGGGGTTTCTGGGGGGTTTCACACAGCGGGGCACCCCCGATCGGGGTGCCCCGCCGAAGTGGACCAAAACCCAGGATAGTCAAAATCCTGGGTGTTGGTCCACTTTAAGCCCAACATGGGTGTCTCAACATGGTGGCTCGTCGGGGCCGGCTCCAGGTTTATGTGGGCCCTTGGGCAGCATGGTCTCAGGGTGCCCCTTTGTGAGTCCCGCCACATCACAGAGGGTGATGACCCTAAGGGTCATGCTATTTGGATCAAAACTCTAGTTGTGGTCTACTTTGAAGTGCACCAAACCCTTTTAAACCTGACCTCGGAGTCTAGACGAATCTAGATTTTGGATGCCCCTGTGTGTGACCCCTCCCCCCCCCCTTTGTTCATTACTTTCCTGGAACTGGTGAATGCACTGTGGGATCGCCAGTTTGAGTTCATAGCCAAACCCGGGGGGTTCTTTCACAAACAGGGGCATCCCAAATTGAGATGCCCCTGTAAAGCGTGCCAAAACCCAGGGGTGGAACTGCTTGCATAGTGGGTATGCCAGATATCCCAGGGGGTGTCACACAGTAGGGCATCACAGATCGGGATGCTCCAGGGATAGGAAATCAGCTGGGGTGGGCAACTTAAAAGCAGAACAAAACCCAGCACTTCCTCCCCTGGAATCTAAATCAAGATTCCTCGTTGTGTGGAACCACGCCATTCCAAGAGATGTGGCACCAGCTGTGGCGGTGCCCTCCCAGTCCGCTGTCGCACACCCCAAAGGCTGGCCCTGTCAGTGGGCCCCCCGGCAGCTGCCCCACCTTGTGACTTTGTTTTGCCATCTTGTTGGGGAGATTTACCCACATGTTTTACCCTTCATGCCAGAGCGTCACAAAACAGGATGTGGGGGGGTTTAGCACACACAGGTATAACAGGGATAGAAAGATTAAGGGAATCCTCTCCATACTTCTGTTCTCCACACTGCCCAATCACTCTGCTGGGAGCATGACCCATGGATCACTACAGAGAGGAAGGGTTATCCTCACGAAACGTACAAATACACCTTTGGCTTGACTGTAATCTTATACTGTCAGATGCACGGCCAGTACTGGGGACGGCTCCTCCAATCTCAGTTCCAGAGTCTGAAGCACAAAGTGAAGGTCGGCAACACCTTATCTAATAGATACACGCTGAACCTTGAGCGAGGGCAGACGCTGCGCAGTAAGGATGGTACAAGGTGCACAATCTCAGACAACACAGAGTCTCAGCAGTTTAATGCAGACCATGGAACACTGTGCTGGGGAGGGTCCTGCTCCACAGGGACAATTAATTAAACCGGACCTTCACCATGATTTAATGAAAAGCCCAAACTCTTAAAAAACGGTTCCTCAGCATCTAAAATTAATATATTTTACGTTTTTAGTCACTAACTTATTATTCTTTCCCCCACTGGGCTGCAACTCTGTTCAGGAATTTAGGATACGGGCGCCGCCATCTTGACTCAGAAGCATCACACTTACTGAGGAGAGGAGCGTGGGATAAAGTACAGGGGGGCGGGTTATAGCTGTGCTTTGCTCAGACAGAGCAGAGCTGGGGTCAGGTAAAGGTCAGCAGTCCCAGAATGCAGAGCAGCGCAGTCAGGAGGCACTTCCTGTTTGCAGGCTGCCTGATAAGATGGCGGCTTCCATAAGCCGCCATCTTGGATGTTTAAAGGCTCATAACATGCAGTAGATGCAGGTAGGATGATTTTTAATGTGAGCAATCTGTATGTACAGGGTGTGGGAAACATATAAGATAGGCTCTTATTCAGAGTGAAGGTCCGCTTTAAACTAACCTATCCCTGCACCCCCAGCTGAAATCTTTGGTAAGAGGGCTCACCTCTCATGACGCTTACCAGGCTCCAGTATCTGGCAAATTCAGCATCACCTACCCCCTTGGCAGCTTTCACTTCTTCATAATATACATAGCTAGCCAGAAGCCCTCTTACTGCATCTCTGGCCTACCAATGAACAGGAGGCTGGGGCAATCACTGCCCTCCAAGGGCTGCCAGCAAGTTCTCCATGTAGCACTGTGTAATGTACAATGTCCCATACAAATTGGCAGATGGTGACAAGGTCTGGTCTCTGCAAATCCTCCAGATCTCCTTTAAACTTTCCTTTTCTTTGTCTGCACGTCACTAACCAGGTTGCAACACTTCATGGACCTCCTTGAAACAAGACAAGCAGCATAGTTGTAGAACAGCTTTTCACTGCACTAGATTAACCCGCAGCCATACTGCACAAGCCTGACACTGCTGTTCCACTGTCTCCAATCATTTTATTTGGGTCGGTGGTGCCCAATGTGCAACCTGCGTGACCCTACTGTGAGCAGAGCTGGGGGGAGGGAAGAGGAACGAGCAGAGCTGTGGGGGGGGGGGGAGAAGGAGGGAAGAGGAATGAGCAGAGCTGTGGGGGGGGGGGAGAAGGAGGGAAGAGGAATGAGCAGAGCTGTGTGGGGGAGAGAAGGAGGGAAGAGGAATGAGCAGAGCTGTGGGGGGGGGGGAGAAGGAGGGAAGAGGAATGAGCAGAGCTGTGTGGGGGAGAGAAGGAGGGAAGAGGAATGAGCAGAGCTGTGGGGGGGGGGGAGAAGGAGGGAAGAGGAATGAGCAGAGCTGTGGGGGGGGGGAGAAGGAGGGAAGAGGAATGAGCAGAGCTGTGGGGGGGGGGAGAAGGAGGGAAGAGGAATGAGCAGAGCTGTGGGGGGGGGAGAAGGAGGGAAGAGGAATGAGCAAAGCTGTGTGTGGGGGGGGGGGGGGGGGAGAAGGAAGGAAGAGGAATGAGCAGAGCTGTGGGGGGGAGAGAAGGAGGGAGCAGGAATGAGCAGACCTGGGGGGGGGGGGGAGCAGGAATGAGCAGACCTGGGGGGGGGGGAGCAGGAATGAGCAGACCTGGGGGGGGGGGGGAGCAGGAATGAGCAGACCTGGGGGGGGGGAGCAGGAATGAGCAGACCTGGGGGGGAGCAGGAATGAGCAGACCTGGGGGGGGGGGGAGCAGGAATGAGCAGACCTGGGGGGGAGCAGGAATGAGCAGACCTGGGGGGGGGGGGAGCAGGAATGAGCAGACCTGGGGGGGGGGGGGGGAGCAGGAATGAGCAGACCTGGGGGGGGGGGGAGCAGGAATGAGCAGACCTGGGGGGGGGGGGAGCAGGAATGAGCAGACCTGGGGGGGGGGGGAGCAGGAATGAGCAGACCTGGGGGGGGGGGGAGCAGGAATGAGCAGACCTGGGGGGGGGGGGGAGCAGGAATGACAGGAATGAGCAGACCTGGGGGGGGGGGAGCAGGAATGAGCAGACCTGGGGGGGGGGAGCAGGAATGAGCAGACCTGGGGGGGGGGGAGCAGGAATGAGCAGACCTGGGGGGGGGAGCAGGAATGAGCAGACCTGGGGGGGGGGGGGAGCAGGAATGAGCAGACCTGGGGGGGGGGGGAGCAGGAATGAGCAGACCTGGGGGGGGGGGGAAGCAGGAATGAGCAGACCTGGGGGGGGGAGCAGGAATGACAGGAATGAGCAGACCTGGGGGGGGGGGGGAGCAGGAATGAGCAGACCTGGGGGGGGGGAGCAGGAATGAGCAGACCTGGGGGGGGGAGCAGGAATGAGCAGACCTGGGGGGGGGGGAGCAGGAATGAGCAGACCTGGGGGGGGGGGGAGCAGGAATGAGCAGACCTGGGGGGGGGGAGCAGGAATGAGCAGACCTGGGGGGGGGAGCAGGAATGAGCAGACCTGGGGGGGGGGGAGCAGGAATGAGCAGACCTGGGGGGGGGGGGTAGCAGGAATGAGCAGACCTGGGGGGGGGGGGTAGCAGGAATGAGCAGACCTGGGGGGGGGGGGGGGTAGCAGGAATGAGCAGACCTGGGGGGGGAGCAGGAATGAGCAGACCTGGGGGGGGGGGGGGAGCAAGAATGAGCAGACCTGGGGGGGGAGCAGGAATGAGCAGACCTGGGGGGGGGGGGAGCAAGAATGAGCAGACCTGGGGGGGGAGCAGGAATGAGCAGACCTGGGGGGGGGGGGAAGCAGGAATGACAGGAATGAGCAGACCTGGGGGGGAGGGGAGCAGAAATGAGCAGACCTGGGGGGGGGGAGCAGGAATGAGCAGACCTGGGGGGGGGGGAGCAGGAATGAGCAGACCTGGGGGGGGGGGTAGCAGGAATGAGCAGACCTGGGGGGGGGGGGTAGCAGGAATGAGCAGACCTGGGGGGGGGGGGGGTAGCAGGAATGAGCAGACCTGGGGGGGGAGCAGGAATGAGCAGACCTGGGGGGGGAGCAGGAATGAGCAGACCTGGGGGGGGGGGGGGAGCAAGAATGAGCAGACCTGGGGGGGGAGCAGGAATGAGCAGACCTGGGGGGGGGGGGAGCAAGAATGAGCAGACCTGGGGGGGGAGCAGGAATGAGCAGACCTGGGGGGGGGGGAAGCAGGAATGACAGGAATGAGCAGACCTGGGGGGGAGGGGAGCAGAAATGAGCAGACCTGGGGGGGGGGAGCAGGAATGAGCAGACCTGGGGGGGGGGGGAGCAGGAATGAGCAGACCTGGGGGGGGGGGAAGCAGGAATGACAGGAATGACAGGAATGAGCAGACCTGGGGGGGGGGGGAAGCAGGAATGAGCAGACCTGGGGGGGAGGGGAGCAGGAATGAGCAGACCTGGGGGGGGGGGGGAGCAGGAATGAGCAGACCTGGGGGGGGGGGGAGCAGGAATGAGCAGACCTGGGGGGGGGGGAGCAGGAATGAGCAGACCTGGGGGGGGGGAGCAGGAATGAGCAGACCTGGGGGGGGGGGGGGAGCAGGAATGAGCAGACCTGGGGGGGGGGGGGAGCAGGAATGAGCAGACCTGGGGGGGGGGGGGGGAGCAGGAATGAGCAGACCTGGGGGGGGGGGGAGCAGGAATGAGCAGACCTGGGGGGGGGGGGGGGAGCAGGAATGAGCAGACCTGGGGGGGGGGGGAGCAGGAATGAGCAGACCTGGGGGGGGGGGGAGCAGGAATGAGCAGACCTGGGGGGGGGGGGGGGGAGAGCAGGAATGAGCAGACCTGGGGGGGGGGGGAGAGCAGGAATGAGCAGACCTGGGGGGGGGGGGGGAGAGCAGGAATGAGCAGACCTGGGGGGGGGGGAGCAGGAATGAGCAGACCTGGGGGGGGGGGGAAGCAGGAATGAGCAGACCTGGGGGGGGGGAAGCAGGAATGAGCAGACCTGGGGGGGGGGGAAGCAGGAATGAGCAGACCTGGGGGGGGGGAGCAGGAATGAGCAGACCTGGGGGGGGGGGGAGCAGGAATGAGCAGACCTGGGGGGGGGGGGAGCAGGAATGAGCAGACCTGGGGGGGGGAGCAGGAATGAGCAGAGCTGGGGGGAGAGAAGGAGGGAAGAGGAATGAGCAGAGCTGGGGGGAGAGAAGGAGGGAAGAGGAATGAGCAGAGCTGGGGAGAGAGAAGGAGGGAAGAGGAATGAGCAGAGCTGGAGGACAGAAGGAGGGAAGAGGAATGAGCAGAGCTGGGGGGGAGGAGGAATGAGCAGAGCTGGGGGGGGGAGAGGAATGAGCAGAGCTGGGGGGGGGGGGGAGAGGAATGAATGAGCAGAGCTGGGGGGGAGAGAGGAATGAGCAGAGCTGGGGGGGGGAGAGAGGAATGAGCAGAGCTGGGGGGGGAGAGGAATGAGCAGAGCTGGGGGGGAGAGGAATAAGCAGAGCTGGGGGGGAGAGGAATAAGCAGAGCTGGGGGGGGGGAGAGGAATGAGCAGAGCTGGGGGGGGGGAGAGGAATGAGCAGAGCTGGGGGGAGAGAGGAATGAGCAGAGCTGGGGGGGAGAGAGGAATGAGCAGAGCTGGGGGGGAGAGAGGAATGAGCAGAGCTGGGGGGGGAGAGAGGAATGAGCAGAGCTGGGGGGGGAGAGAGGAATGAGCAGAGCTGGGGGGGGAGAGAGGAATGAGCAGAGCTGGGGGGGGAGAGAGGAATGAGCAGAGCTGGGGGGGGAGAGAGGAATGAGCAGAGCTGGGGGGGAGAGAGGAATGAGCAGAGCTGGGGGGGAGAGAGGAATGAGCAGAGCTGGGGGGGGAGAGAGGAATGAGCAGAGCTGGGGGGGGGGAGAGAGGAATGAGCAGAGCTGGGGGGGGGGAGAGAGGAATGAGCAGAGCGGGAGAGGAATGAGCAGAGCGAGAGAGGAATGAGCAGAGCTGGGGGGGGGAGAGGAATGAGCAGAGCGGGAGAGGAATGAGCAGAGCGGGAGAGGAATGAGCAGAGCGGGAGAGGAATGAGCAGAGCGGGAGAGGAATGAGCAGAGCGGGAGAGGAATGAGCAGAGCTGGGGGGGAGAGGAATGAGCAGAGTTGGGGGGGGAGAGGAATGAGCAGAGCTGGGGGGGGGAGAGGAATGAGCAGAGCTGGGGGGGGGAGAGGAATGAGCAGAGCTGGGGGGGGGGGAGAGGAATGAGCAGAGCTGGGGGGGGGGGAGAGGAATGAGCAGAGCTGGGGGGGGGGAGAGGAATGAGCAGAGCTGGGGGGGGGAGAGGAATGAGCAGAGCTGGGGGGGGAGAGGAATGAGCAGAGCTGGGGGGGGGAGAGGAATGAGCAGAGCTGGGGGGGGAGAGGAATGAGCAGAGCTGGGGGGGGAGAGGAATGAGCAGAGCTGGGGGGGAGAGGAATAAGCAGAGCTGGGGGGGAGAGGAATAAGCAGAGCTGGGGGGGGAGAGGAATGAGCAGAGCTGGGGGGGAGAGGAATGAGCAGAGCTGGGGGGGAGAGGAATAAGCAGAGCTGGGGGGGGAGAGGAATAAGCAGAGCTGGGGGGGGAGAGGAATAAGCAGAGCTGGGGGGGGGAGAGAAATGAGCAGAGCTGGGGGGGGGGAGAGAAATGAGCAGAGCTGGGGGGGGAGAGAAATGAGCAGAGCTGGGGGGGGGGAGAGAAATGAGCAGAGCTGGGGGGGGGGGAGGGATGAGCAGAGCTGGGGGGGGGAGAGGAATGAGCAGAGCTGGGGGGGGGAGAGGAATGAGCAGAGCTGGGGGGGGAGGGATGAGCAGAGCTGGGGGGGGGAAGGAATGAGCAGAGCTGGGGGGGGGAAGGAATGAGCAGAGCTGGGGGGGGGGAAGGAATGAGCAGAGCTGGGGGGGGGGGGGGAGGAATGAGCAGAGCTGGGGGGGGGGAAGGAATGAGCAGAGCTGGGGGGGGAAGGAATGAGCAGAGCTGGGGGGGAAGGAATGAGCAGAGCTGGGGGGGGGAAGGAATGAGCAGAGCTGGGGGGGGGGAAGGAATGAGCAGAGCTGGGGGGGGGAAGGAATGAGCAAAGCTGGGGGGGGGAAGGAATGAGCAGAGCTGGGGGGGGGAAGGAATGAGCAGAGCTGGGGGGGGGAAGGAATGAGCAGAGCTGGGGGGGGAAGGAATGAGCAGAGCTGGGGGGGGGAAGGAATGAGCAGAGCTGGGGGGGGAAGGAATGAGCAGAGCTGGGGGGGGGGAAGGAATGAGCAGAGCTGGGGGGGAAGGAATGAGCAGAGCTGGGGGGGGGGGAAGGAATGAGCAGAGCTGGGGGGGGTAGAGGAAGAGCAGAGCTTGGGGGAAGAGGGGGGGGATGCTGGTCCAGCTTGTTGCTGTGGGGATGCCAGGCCCCCTTTGTGGCTGGGCCCCATACAGAGGTGCTGACTGTAACACACTGATGGGCCTGCCTGCACATGCGCTGTGGGATCAAATCCCAAGTTGAGTATTGGGAGAAACCCAGGGTAGCTATGAGTGGGTTTAGGTCCGCTTTAAAAACGACAGATTTATCAGAGCAGGCTTCCCTTCACTCTGCCGGAAGTCAGAGCTCTGTGGGGCCTAAAAGGTGGGCAGTAACCATGACAACGCGTATGCCTCTCCTCCTCTTCCCGCCGGTTGCTATGAGATACCGCCGGCTGAGGTGAATCAGCAGCGAGGCCTCACCTCCTCCGTGACTCGGGGCTGCAGCTTGTCCCTCACGTCGCTCCACGCCAGGCGGTGCAGGTGGGCCAGTTGGCCCAGGATGAGGATGGGCCGGGCCTGAGGGTCGCTATCCCCCGCGCTCGCCCGGAACTCCAGCCGTACATTGGCCATAGCTGCGCCGGACTCCGTTCCCGCACTGTCACGGCCGGGAGCTTTCCCCTTTACACGCTTCGGGCCAATCACAGCGCCGCAAGCCACAAACCCCGCCCACAAATCTCAACGATAGTCTTTCTACTCATTGCCCGAATCTAGGCTCCACCCACTCACTCGCGCTGCACCAATCGGCAGAGGCAGGAAGGCTTGTGCGTGTCACGTTCCGAATGTATCTAGCTCCGACTGGAAACAAATCACTTAGGAATTAGTTCCGACCTGCAGCAATGGAGTTGGCGGAGAAAGGGCCGGTTCCAGGTTTATGTGGGCCCCTGGGCGATAACATCTCAGGGGGACCATTGCGGCGTGATAGGACTCCACACAGGGTAGCAAAACTTCCACCTTTTCAGTGTGGGAAAGAGGGACAATTGTTAAATTAAGCCACGCCCCCAGTGATTGATGGATAGGAGATAGGGTGAAACAGTTACAAAGATATAAACGCTTTGTTTAGTCAAATAAATAATTTATTGCTGCAGATCTGCATGTTACACCACAAAGAGGGACAATATGTAAATATAGCCACACCCCCTCATTGAGGGATGGATAGGCGATAGGGTGTAACAGTTACAATATAAACACCAATTTGAATAGACAAATGAATCGTTTATTGATGCAGATCTGCATGTTACACTTCAAAGAAGGATGATATGTTAATGAAGCCACACCCCTTCATTGAGGGATGGATGGAGCCACGCCCCCTCATTGAGGGATGGCTGAAGCCACACCCCCTCATTGAGGGATGGATAGGAGATACATTGTAACTGTTAAAACAATAGAAACACTTTGACTAGGAGAATGAATCAGTTATTGCTGCAGACCTGCATGTAACACCTCAAAGAGGGACAAATGAGGACAACGAGGGACATGGACTCAGGAGAGGGACAGTCCCTCCAAATCAGGGATACTTGGGAGGTTTGCAGTAGTAGAGTTGGATGTATGGTGAATATTGCCAAAGCATAGAAACAAAAAAATAACAGAAGGAATGGCAGAAAGAATGAATACAAGAAATACAGGGAATGGCAGAAAGAAAAATAAATAATGAATGAAGTAAAAGAAAGACAGAAAAAAATGGAAAGAAAGAAAGAGATATGAGGAATGACCAAAAACAAAAGGACATAGGGAAAGAAGAGACACAATTACAAGAAGCATAGATTAAACCGGACCTTCACCCTGAATAAGAGTCTATCTTAAATGTTTCCCCCCGTACATACAGATTGCTCACAATAATCCGGACCTTCACCCTGAAAAAGAGTCTATCTTATATGTTTCCCACACCCTGTACATACAGATTGGCCACATTAATCCGGACCCTCACCCTGAATAAGAGCCTATTTTGTATGTTTCCCCCCCCCTCCCCCTGTACATACAGATTGACCACATTAATCCGGACCCTCACCCTGAATAAGAGTCTATCTTGTTTCCCCCCTGTACATACGGATTGCCCACATTAATCCGGACCCTCACCCTGAATAAGAGCCTATTTTGTATGTTTCCCCCCCTCCCCCTGTACATACAGATTGACCACATTAATCCGGACCCTCACCCTGAATAAGAGTCTATCTTGTTTCCCCCCTGTACATACAGATTGCCCACATTAAAAAATTATCCTACCTGCATTTTCTGAGGCTTTAAACATCCAAGATGGCGGCCCATGGAGTTCCAGGCTGCCTGCAGACAGAAAGTGTCTTCTGACTGTGCCTCTCTGCAGTCTGGGATTTCTGACCTTTTCCTGACTCCAGCTCTGCTCTGCCTGTGCAAAGCACAGCTATAACTTTGCCCCATGCACTTTTTACCCCTCTCCTCTCCTCAGTATATAATGCTTCTGAGGCAAGATGGCGGTGCCCGTATCCTAGAGTCCTGAACAGAGTTGCAGCCCAGTGGGGAAAGAATAATAAGTGACTAAAAATATTAAGTATATTAATTTTAGATGCTGGGGAATAGTTTTTTAAGGGTTCAGACTTTTCATTAAATGACGCTGAAGGTCCACTTTAATGACCGAAACAAAGAAGATATGGAAAGAAATAAAGAAAATAAAAGAAAGAAAGAAAAAAAGTAGAATAAAGTAGAGAAAAGTAGAAAAAATAAGAAATGTCAGAGCGAAAGAAAGATAATGAATGAATGACAGAAACAAAGAGAGAATAAAAGCAATGACAGAAAAAAGAAAGCAGGAATTAATAGACAAAAAAGATTTTTTAAAACCGTCCCATATAAGCACAGTAATAAATAACTTCCCGCAGAGATTAATCAACCAATCGTGTTTCATGCAAAGCTAAAGTGAATCCTCCACCGATATAACAGACTGTCTCTTTAGAATTCACAAAACACCATAAAACTTCCCCTGGGTAATGTTATCCAACTCGATTTTTTATAATATCCAAAGAAGAAAGAGTTAAAGTCCTATGGACGAAACGCGTAGGGAGGAGTCTGCATCGCTGATGCAGACGGAGCTTCGCTGCCTGTTTGTCGTTGTTTTTGCTTGAAGCCGGAGGGTGAGACTCAGGAAGTTTATCTCCATGGGAGACAACAGATGCCAGGTCTTTTGAGGCTTATACGTGGAATTTTAGCTACGTTGTGGTGGGTGCAACATAATAAATGTGCAGGTTAGTTTTAATGATTGGCTGATCTCCGTGGGAAGTTATTTATTACTGTGCTTATATGGGACATTTTATTGCGCTTATATGGGACAGTTTTAAAATCCCTTTGGTCACTTTTCAGGCTGATGGACTGTCCTGTCCTCCCCTTGCGGATTCTTAATCGCATTAGAGTAAATTGTATTAGAGCCTATTAAATATTGTCAATGCAGTGCAAGCACATTTAGGATTTGAATGCTATATAGTAATTTGGAATTTAGAGAGATGGAATGACTGAAAAAAAGGAAATGAAAGAAAAGAATGGCAGATTGAACAGATGAAAGGACTGTGAAATAATAGAAGAAAGAACAGATGAAATAAAGAAAGAAAAGAAGGATAAATAGAAACAAATAGAAAGAAACAAAGAATAGTCAGAATGGGCAATGCAGCCCCACGGATAGGCTCAAAGGGAGGACCCTGCAGAGCAGACAACACCAGATTCAGGTCCCAAACCAGTAGCATAGGCTTACGTGGCGGAAGCACATGAGTAACTCCCTGGAAACAAGTCTTAACCAACCAGTGATTGCCAAAGGATCTTTGGAAAAAAATTGCCAGAGCTGACACCTGTCCCTTGAGGGTACTAAGTTGAAGGCCCGAATCCAAACCATGTTTTAAAAATTCCAGAATCCTGGGGATAGAAAACACCCGACAAGGAAGAAACTTGGACTCACACCAGGCAATGTAAGCATGCCAGACCCTGTAGTAGATAAAGGACGAGGACTTCTTCCTAGCCCGAATCATGGTATCAACAACAGAAGCCGGCAACCCCTTGTCCATCAAGATGGAGGTTTCAGCAGCCAAGCCGTTAAAGCCAGCCTTTATAAATTGGGATGGCACAGTTATCCCTGAATGGATCTGGATCCTTGGGCAAGACATACTGATCTACTGCCAACTGCACGACGTATGCGAACCACACCCTCCTCGGCCAACAGGGGGCCACCAGGACGGCTGGTACCCCCTCCTGGGCTATCTTGCGCAGCACCCTGCCCAGCAGAGGAAAAAGAGGGAACACATAGAGAAGCCGAAACTCCGTCCAAGGCATTGCTAGCGCATTCGTGGCGAAGGCCAGAGGATCCTGTGACAGGGAGACAAACCTGGGAAGCTTGTGATTGTGTCGAGACGCGAACAGGTCCACATCCGGCTGACCCCATCGGTGACACAGGGAGAGAAATACCTTGTTGCTGAGGGACCATTCCCCCAGCCGAGACGTCCCCCTGCTCAGGGAGTCTGCCTCCTGGTTCTGCACCCCGGAATGTAGAATCAGGGACACTTCCTTGAGGGCTCGCTTGCTCCGAGTCCCTCCCTGATGATTGATGTAGGCAACCGCCGTCTGGTTGTCCGAGCAGATCTGAACAGCCCGACCCCGAAGGTGTGTGGTCAGCTGAGAAAGAACCAACCTGCTTCCTCTTAGCCGCCTCAGGGGGGACAATGTGCAAGATTTAAAAAATGTGAGACAACAGACTATCAGTGTCATTGGGGAATCATGAATCCTCCCCAGACTCAAACTGTCGCAGCCCACCTGCTGGTCCCCAGAGGAGTCAGAGCCAGGGAAAAGCTCTCCCTCCTCTAGGGAGTAACGGTCACCAAAAACATCTCCTCATACTCCTCAGTAAAAAGGGAGGTTTCGGAGCCAGGTGCCGCTTCTTGCTAGAGGCCTGACGTGGAACAGGCCTGGCAAGCTTCCTTTCAATGCTGGCCACACGAAGGGCCAGATCAGATTGTGACCCCCTGCTAGTATCCCCTCACTGGGGGCTAAATGCAGGCGCGGAGGGGTAGGCGATGCCGAAGGGGGCGCAGAACTGGGAAGAGAAGCGGGCAGTCCAGCCTGGGCCGCAATGATACCTTGGGCGCACGGCATGCACACCGTGACACTGTTACTCACAGGGGATACCCTGCTGGAACACAGCCGGGATTGCCCCGAAGGACCCCCGAGCACGCTATCCCCAGAAGCCTCCATATGGTGATTAAGACAGGCACAATAGGCCAGCACAGGGTAGGGGCTAATAAAAAGCCACCCGCGATGCCCCCCCAAGGGATGCCCCCAGAAGCCAGTAAGGGGAGTTAAGGGAGGGTAAGGGGCAGGGAGAAACCACAACCCACAGTTGTCCCGCCTGAAAGACATAAGTAAAAACGCATAAGCACCCCGCAGCCCAGTAGTACAAAGCGGCTACGGCGGCGAAAACAGTTTAAAACTGTTTAAAAACAGCTAAAAGCACTCGCCGCTACCACTCGCCCCCGGCGAGAGCCCAGGCCAGGGATGGGGGGGGGGGCCCAAACACCAGAAACAAGTCACATAGTCCCCAAACTCTCACCCCCTCAGATACTAGAACAGGAACTCCGCATCCCTAGTAGGCTCACCATAAAGCCTATGGCTGGCTACCCTTTGTGGTACAGGGTCAGTGGCCAGGAGCACCTGACCCTAGTGCTCCTCTACCCTCACCCGATCTGACAGCCGAGGCTGGGAGGCACAGAGGGTCCGGAAACGGGTGGAAATAGACATGCAGGGCCGCAGGCTTGGTTGCCCCACTCACCTGCGCAATATAAGAGCTGTCTTCTATCTTCGCAGAATAACTGCAGAGAAAACACTGGATAGGTCTATTGGTGATCCTGTTTTTATATGGTACTGGGAGGAGCCACAACTCTTCTGCAGTGCACTGCGCCACCTTGTGGCGGAATATCCCATACGTAAGGACTTCTTGAAGCAGGCCGTGCCATGCAATAGGAAAAGTATGCCCAGTGCTGACTGACACCTGCCATGGGTGGAGATGTTGCCCATAGCAACCTATTGGATAAACTGCTTAAATGTAAAAATGTAGAAAAGGTGCTTTCTTATTCTGCCCGAGGAAAAAAAGTTTAGAGTTTGCTTAAAGCGGTTTTTGATCCTTAAACTGCTCCTGATTTGGGATGCCCTGCTAAGTTGAAACCAGATCGCCTATAAAAACATACCTTTCCTCCAGTCCTACAGCTCATGTGCAGGCTCTCGTCCAATCAACGCTGTAGCATGCCATCCATATTCATGATAGCCATTGGGCTAATTTCTCTGCTTCAGTTTTTCAGCCTTCTAAGCTGCCAGCAGTACCCTTCTGCTTCAGCTCCTCAGTCTCCCACACCACTGGTTGCACTCCTCTAATTAAGATACTCAACTGGCCACACAACTCAACCACAGGTCTTCAGCATCCTAATTGCTGCAATTCTGTACATACTTGGATAGTTGCCACACTCCTCAACTTTAGATCCCGAGCCGCCTGCACTCCTCTACCTCATATCCTGAGCCTCCTGCACTCCTCTAATTCAGATCTTGAGCCTCCTGCACTCCTCTACTTCAGATCCTGAGCCTCCTGCACTCCTCTACTTCAGATTCAAGCCTCCTGCACTCCACTACTTCAGATCCTGAGTCTCCTGCATGCCTCTACTTCAGATCTTGACCTCTGCACTCTGCTACTTTATATCTCAAGCCTCCTGCCCTCCTCTACTTCAGCTCTTTAGCCTCCTGCCCTCCTCTACTTCAGCTCTTTAGCCTCCTGCCCTCCTGTACTTCAGCTCGTGAGCATCCTGCTCTCTACTACTTCAGCTCCTGAGCCTCCGCTACTTCAGCTCTTTAGCCTCCTGCCCTCCTCTACTTCAGCTCATGAGCCTCCTGCCCTTCTCTACTTCAGCTCGTGAGCCTCCTGCCCTCCTCTACTTCAGATCGTGAACCTCCTGCCCTCCTCTACTTCAGCTTGTGAGCCTCCTGCCCTCCTCTACTTCAGATCGTGAGCCTCCTGCCCTCCTCTACTTTAGATCGCGAGCCTCCTGCCCTCCTCTACTTTAGATCGTGAGCCTCCTGCTCTCCTCCTCTTCAGATCGTGAGCCTCCTCTACTTTAGATTGCGAGCCTCCTGCCCTCCTCCTCTTTAGATCGTGAACCTCCTGCCCTCCTCTACTTCAGATCGTGAGCCTCCTGCCTTCCTCTACTTCAGATCGTGAGCCTCCTGCCCTCCTCTACTTCAGATCGTGAGCCTCCTGCTCTCCTTTACTTTAGATCGTGAGCCTCCTGCCCTCCTCTACTTTAGATCGTGAGCCTCCTGCCCTCCTCTACTTTAGATCGTGAGCCTCCTGCCCTCCTCTACTTTAGATCGTGAGCCTCCTGCCCTCCTCCTCTTCAGATTGTGAGCCTCCTGCCCTCCTCTACATTAGATCGTGAGCCTCCTGCCCTCCTCTACTTTAGATCGCGAGCCTCCTGCCCTCCTCTACTTTAGATCGTGAGCCTCCTGCTCTCCTCCTCTTCAGATCGTGAGCCTCCTGCCCTCCTCTGCTTTAGATTGTGAGCCTCCTGCCCTTCTCCTCTTCAGATCGTGAGCCTCCTGCCCTCCTCTACTTCAGATCGTGAGCCTCCTCTTCTTCAGATCGTGAGCCTCCTGCACTCCTCTACTTCAGATCCCGAGCCTCCTGCACTCCTCTACCTTAGATCCTAAACCTCCTGCCATCCTCAGCTTCAGATGCTGAACCTCCTACATGCCTCTACTGTAGATTCGTAATCTCCACCGCATGCCACCCTACATTTAGACAAGGCACTTTACATACATTCAGTGCACAGTTGCTTTATAGTTATGTAGCTACCATACAATTCTGGTCTTAGACTGTTAAACATCCCCCCAGCCTGCTTCCATCTGGGACCCAACCAGAATTGTAAAATAGCTGACTCATCAGTGTTTTTTCGCTTCCATCTCAGGGTGCAGGTCTACCATACAGCTAATCCTCTCCTTTAATCTATGTTAACTTAATACCTACCTTTCTGGCTTATGAAGCCCCAAAGTGAACGCACTGGCCAGAATTCCTTGAGCCCATGACCAACACATGGTCTGTCCCCCACTACCCTCTAATAGGGAGCGTGCCCATGCCAGCCATTAAATGCCTGGCGTGGGCACGCGCCCTGCTAGAAGGATAGCGGAGATGCGGCTGCTGCTCATGCATACTCTGTGGGACTGGGAGCGAAGCTGAGTTTTCGAGGGACCCTGGGGGTTTCACCGATCGGGGGTGCACCGGGGGTGGGGCGAGTGTGTCTACCCTGGATAGTCTCATAGACGCCAGGATGGGTTTTGGTCCAGCAGAACAAACATACAATTCTGTGATTACTCACCTGTAGAATTGGTATTATGACCAATCCTATTACATCTCTCCTGAACCTCCTCCGCACCCTTGATGACTTTTCCAGGATCTCTGGTTTGCAAATCAACACCTCAAAATCCCAAGCTCTCAATATCTCCCTCCCTGAGCGAACACTGACCTCCCTTAAATCCTCCTTTGATTTCTCCTGGCAAGATCATTGCATAAAATACTTGGGCGTCCAATTGACAGCTGACTACGACTCCCTCTATGCCGCTAACTACCCAGCCATGGCTAAGGACCTCCGGTACGGGTAGCTGGGTATTAGGGTACCTAATATCCTCTTGGGCAAGGCTTCACCTCTCATGGCTGGGCAGGGCAACGGCTGTAAAAATGACATGGCTACCTAAACTGCTTTATTTTTTCAGAGTTTTTCCGATACCAATCCCGGCTTCCTTTTTAAAGGGTCTTCAAGCGACCTTGAATTCCTTCATCTGGGGGAAGCAAAAACCACGGGTTAACCGCGCTACACTATACAGATCCAAGCAGCAGGGAGGACTTGGAGTTCCCAATCTAGCACGCTATTACTCTGCTTGCCAAATTGCCCAATTGTCGGCCGTCCATGCAGGGGCGGATAGGCCGTTGTGGGTTGACATTGAGCAGGCCAGTTGTTTCCCAATAGAAATAGCTAACTTGTTATGGCTACCCTCTCCGGCCTCTAAAGCCATTGACAGCCCAACCCTGAACCACTCCCTCAAAATATGGAGGGCAAATAAGCTGAAAGGGTTCCTTTTCTCCCCTCAAACTCCCTTGCTGTCTATATTGGGTAACCCCGAATTCCCTCCAGCCTTTCGGGAACCATCTGCCTTCACCTGGTGGAAGGCACAAAATCTATTACAAATCAAAGACTTTTTTACCCATAGGGGTATGCTATCCTTCCCTGAGCTCCAGTCCCTTAGGGGTATTCAAAGCAAAGAGTTTCTTCGCTTCTTGCAAATTACTCACTAGGGTTTAGACCTAGACCCTCCTCGCCATTCGAGTCTATATGTGGGACGCAACCGCTCGGTAAGGGGATGGTATCTGCGGTATACAAATTATTGAACGAGCCTGAAGGGACACCTCTCCCAGTCTACACCACTAAGTGGGTGAGTGACCTTGGAGTAGACCTATCGGGCGAGGATTGGAGATCAGCGTGGAAGAACTCATTCGCTAGATTTCTCCACACAGGTGCCCAAGAAGTCAATACCAAAGTTCTTCTCCGCTGGTATCTGGTCCCAGACAGAATTCATAAGTTCTGCCCTTCTTACTCGCCAGAATGTTTCATAAACTGTCGAAGTCTAGGAACATATATCCATATCTGGTGGGAAAGTAGGCTAGTTAAACAGTCCTGGGCCAAGGTCTTTTACATTATAAAGAAGGCTACTGGCTTGCGCCTGTCCCCCTTACCCCAATTTGCCCTTCTTAATTTAAGACCCCCGGGCAGTACCAGAACACAATTCGAGCTCATAAGGCATATCCTGACAGCCGCTAAACTGACCATTGCACAGTCATGGAAGCGTAGGTACATTCCCAGTGGCACCTTGATACCTCGCATCAACGAGATAATGCTCTTCAAAAAAATGGCAGCCTCGATGCAAGGCGACCTTACTCCACTCCTTGCTACCTGGGAGGGTTGGATCACTCATTTCCAGCCCAAAAATTTTGACCGTCGCCTCTTTACCACTTAACCTCCCAACATCCTCGTCTGTTAAAGGACGGAGTTTAGACACCCATGCCCCTCTCTTTTCCTCTTCTACCCTCCTCTCTCCTTCCTACTCTATTCTTTTTGCCATGCTTCTTACCTTCTAACCTATTGTCTTATTGCATTTATATTGATTGCTATATGTAAGAGGTCATCAGCACTTTGTTGTGTATCAGCATACATTCATTTGGATGTTTTTCCTAGCTTTTGCTATATGAAGTATTGCAACTCGCTTTTTGATGTACCATCTTTATACTTCAATAAAAATATTGTTTAAAAAAAAAAAAAAAAGAATTGGTATTATGAGTATACAGTACGTCCTGCTCCAAATCTAATACTTACACTTGGGATATACTCCGCCAGATGGCGCTGGACTGCAAAGACATCGAAAATAGGCTCCTCCCGGCCCCTCAAATACCCGGGGACCTCCCACAAATCCCCAGCATTGAAAAGCAGTTAATGAGAAGCCGGGAGAATTAAACAATCCAAACTATCAACTATAACAATGATAACAATCACCATACAGGGGATCCAAGAAAATGCAAACCAAGGGTGGGTTGGAGCAGGACGTACTGTATACTCATTCTACAGGTGAGTAATCACAGAATTGTATTATTCTTAGTATACAGTACGTCCTGCTCCAAATATAATACTTACAGTTGGGACATCCAATAACAGTGTCCATAAAGTAGGGTGGGATCCCCAAGAAAAATCAGCAGCAGACAGTTTAAACCACTGCCGCCTGCAGAACCTTTCGGCCAAAAGCAGCATCAGCTGAGGCCCTAACATCAACCTTGTGAAACTTTGAAAAGGTATGAACAGAAGACCAAGTAGCGGCCTTGCAAACTTGTTCAACAGAAGCCTGGTGCTGAAAAGCCCAAGAGGCACCAATAGCACGAGTGGAATGAGCAGTAAGGCGGAAGAGAGGATTCTTCCCCTTAGCAGAGTAGGCCTGAATCACAGCCTGACGAATCCACTTGCTGATAGTAGACTTGGCAGGAGCCAAACCCTTTCTAGGACCAGAAGGGACCATAAAAAGAGCATCAGTTTTCCTGAAAGGTGCAGTAGCCACCAGATAGTACTTCAGATACCTAACCACATCCAAAGAGTGCAAAACCCTCTCCTTAGCATTGCTAGGATTAGGGCACAGAGAAGGAAGAACAATATCCTGATTCAAATGAAAGGCAGACACTACCTTAGGCAGAAAGTCAGGTTTGAAACGAAACACCACCTTGTCCTGGCGTCTCTCACAGTAGGGGGGCTGAATGGAAAGCGCCGCCAACTCAGACACACGCTTGACAGAAGTGATAGCCACCAGAAACACAACCTTGAGCGTAAGAATGGCCAAGGCAGCATCCTGCACAGGTTCAAAGGGAGCACCCTGCAAGGCTGACAGAACCAAGTTCAAATCCCAAACAGGCACCATAGGCTTACGTGGGGGGCACACATGAGTGACCCCCTGGAAAAAAGTCCTGATCAGAGGGTGCTGAGCAAAGGACTTCTGGAAGAAAATAGCCAGGGCAGAAACCTAAACCTTCAGAGTACTGAGTTGAAGCCCCATCTCCAACCCATGCTGCAGGAACTCCAGAATCCTGGGAATAGAGAACACACAAGTTTGTAAATTGGGATGGCGTAGTGAGCCCTGAGTAAGCAGATCTGGCACCAAGGGCAGAGCGTACTGATCTACTGCCAGCTGTACCACGTCTGCGAACCACACTCTTCTTGGCCACCTGGGGGCCACCAGAATTGCTGGCACCCCTTCCAACGCAATCTTGCACAGAACCCTGCCCAGCAGGGAGATTGGAGGGAAGACATACAGGAACTGAAAGTCCTTCCATGACATTGCTAGCGCATCCGAGGTCAAGGCCAGAGGATCCTGGGACAGAGAGACAAAAGCTGGGAGCTTGTGATTGTGGCGGGACGCAAACAGATCCACATCTGGTTGGCCCCAACGGTGACACAGAGATTGAAACACCCTGCTGCATAGGGACCATTCTCCCTGGCGAGAGGTCCCCCTGCTCAGAGAGTCCGCCGGGCGATTTTCCACCCCCGGGATGTACACAGCTGATATGCAGGGGACATTGGCCTCCGCCCAAGTCAGGATCAGAGACGCTTCCTGGAGAGCCCCCTTGCTCCAGGTCCCTCCCTGATGATTGATGTAGGCAACTGCCGTCTGGTTGTCCGAGCGCACCTGAACAGGCAGGCACCGAAGGTGAGTAGTCAAGTGAGCCAGAACTAGCCTGATCGCCCGCAGTTCCAAGACATTGATAGGTGTGTGGGCCTCCTGAGGGCCCCACCTCCCCTGGAACCGCAGGGACTTCCAGAAACCCCCCCCCCCAACCTGACAGACTGGCATCCGTGGTGACAGTCTCCCAGGAAGGGGCAAGAAAGGATCTGCCCCCCAACAGGTTGCTTGAGTCCATCCACCACGAGAGGGACCTCCTGACCAGGGGGGAGAGCACACAGACCCTGTCCAGGGACGCTGGGTCCTTGTCCCATACTGACAATAGGTGAAGTTGCAGAGGCCTCAAGTGGAACTGAGCATAATGGACCGCTTTGAAGCACGCCACCATCAGGCCCACCAGCTGCATCCCCTGCCTGATGGAGGGATGGGGACAAGCTAGGAGGGACTGAGCCTGTGCAATTAGACTGTCCATCTTCTGTTGAGGAAGGAAGATCCTTCCCTGAACTGTATCCAGATTCATTCCTGGGAATAGAGTTACCAAGGAAGGGGACAGTGAGGACTTGGGGTGGTTGATCACCCATCCAAATGACTCCAGAGTGGACACCACCAGCTGAGTATCCAACTCTGCCTGATGTAGAGACTGGGAAGTGATGAGAATGTCATCCAGATAGGGAAGCACGTGGACGCCCTGACATCTGAGCAGAGACATCACGTCAGCCAGCACCTTGGTGAACACCCTGGGAGCTGAAGTGAGGCCGAAGGGCAAGGCCACAAACTGGTAGTGTTGATCCATCAGAGCGAACCTGAGGAACCTTTGATGACCTGGGAACACAGGAATATGAAGATAAGCATCTTTGATGTCCACAGAAGTCATGAAATCCCCTTTGCGCAGGGAACTGATGGCAGAGCGCAGAGTTTACATGCAAAATCGCCTGCCCCTGACAAACTTGTTGAGGATCTTCAAGTACAGGATGGGCCTGACTGAACCATCTTTTTTGGGTACTGTGAATAGCTTGGAATAAAAGCCCTTGCCTTTTTCTCTTACGGGAACCTGGCACATGACCCCCAGCTCCAGGAGGCCTTGCACTGCTTGCACTAGCTCCAGAGCTGACACAGGGTCCTGAGGAATCCGGGATCTGATGAATCTTGGAGGGGGACAGGCAGCAAACTCCAACTTGTAACCGGAGGACACTACCTCCTGAATCCACCTGTCTGAGACATGAAGCCTCCAGACGTGAGCGAAGTGCTGCAGCCGTCCCCCCACCCGGATGGGTGAGGGCGCCCCATCATTCCTGAGGGGGCTTGGGAGAGGATTTAGCTTTGGGACCCCAGGAGGAGCCAGGACATCCACGTCCTCTGCCCCTACCCCAGAAATCTCCCCGGGCCCCAGGAAAGGAAACCCCCCTCCCCTGTCTGGCATCACGGTAAGGGGAGGAGAAGGAACCCTGACCCCGAAAGGCCCGAGATTGCCGCCAGCGCTGGGGTAACCTGCCTCCCTTAGCAAAAAGGTCCAGGCGGTCCCCAAACAGGCGCAGTTCTTTAAACCCAGTGAGGGCCTTCTTGGCAGCGTTGTCAGCAGCCCACTGGCGCAGCCAAACCGAGCAGCGTATAGCCACCTCGAGGGCAGAAGTTCTGGCACACATTCTGATGGTGTCATCCAATGCTGATAGGACAAAATTTACAAAAACATCACAGCTGGAGAGTGCATTAAACACCTCACAAGGCAAATCATCAGGGGCACTATCAAGCATATTTCTGATAAGGGTTCTAGTGGCCACAGCAGTAATGGCAGAGGCACAGACCGGGCGCAGCGCCGTCCCCACACATGCAAAGGGGCGGGAGGCCAGCTGGTCAATGCGCCGGTCCTCAGCATCCCGCAGGGTAGTAGAGTCAGGAGAATGCCAACATTTAACCACCTCAGCAGGAAAGGGATACTTCCTATCCCAACTTTTTGGAACCCTGGGAAGTTTACTGGGGCGCTCCCATTCCTTGAGCACAAGGTTATGGAAATGTGCCTGCTCGGGAAATTCCAAACGTGGTTTTGCTGTATGGAAAAGCTCCCCTCTTTGCCTGGGAGCCACAACAGGGAGAGAGATGGACAGAACCTCAAAAATCTGGGTCAATAATCTGTCAGTGTCATCTGGGGCCCAGGGGTCACAGCCAGAATCGTCATGACCCCTTGGTCTCTCATCAGATGAGCCTGAATCAGAAAAGAGCTCTCCTTCATCAGACGGGGTATAGCCACAAAGATTCCAAAACTCCTCAGTCCCCATAGGGAAAACAGTGACATTAGGCGTCAGGTGCCGCTTCTTAGCAGGGGCCTTACGCGCTAAAGACTTTGCAATCAACTGCTCAACAGTAGCCAGTCTAGAAGACACATCAGGCTGAGAATCCCCACTAGTATGCAACTCAGCAGGACTGAGGTTTAAGCTTGGGGGAGTAGGTGAAGTGAAACGAGGTGCAGCCACTAGCAGGCCAGATTGCAATGCAAGCACCTGCTCAGCACAGGGTACACAGACCCGCGCCTTGTCAGCGTCAGCATGAGGCTGCCCACACGCTACACCCAGCCGGTCTTATCCCGAAGGGACCCCGGTCACATTATCCTGGGATGCCTCCATATGGTGATTTTAGCAGTGCTATACGCCGATAGGGAATAATGCTATATAGCAACCCCAGATGACCCAATAACCCACTAGGGAAGTGGGAGTATTATTTTTACAAAGCCTACAAGTTATATACTAATACAGGGCCGGGAGAAGCCAAAAGGGTTCGCCCCGTCTGAAAGACATAAGCAGACAAGACCTGTAAGCACACAGTAACAAAAGTGAAAGATATAAAGCCGCCCGCGAGGGCACTTATGGACCGTGGTAGGTAGGGGTCCGTCGCGCACGGGCCAACCAAGCAGGATAAAGATGGCGTCGGTACCTCGAGGGGCGGGCCGGTATCAGCGATGACGCGGAGCGCGCCATAGACGGGCCCCGACCCCCCGAAGAGCGCGAAGCCAGAACGTGCAGGCAGCCAATGATGGCGCACCCGCGCCTGAGGTAATGCCGCCGCCAAGCGCGGAACCAAGTCAGCGCGCGGCGGCAGCAATTTCAAAAAGACAGTAAAGACAAGTCAGCGCGGTGGCTGATACAAGACTAAACAGAATGGAAAGAGAGTGTAAAACACAGAATGCATAGCATACACATTTACACCCCCCCCCCTTTTCCCCCCAAAGGCTACAAGGAGGATGAGGAAGGACAGCGGCCACTTAAACAGGGCCCACCGATGGGCAGGGGCAAGGGGGCACTAGTGCGGGAGGGGCATCCCATAAGCCTGAACCGCCTACCCTTTGGTGGGGGATTGCGGTGGAGCAGCGCTCCTAAGCACCTAACAGCGGTGCTGCCTACCTTCACCCGACCAGCGCAGCCAAGGCTTGGAGGCATATTACTAGTGGAACGGGTGGGAATAGTCCTACAGGGCCGCAGGCTAATAGCCCTGCTCACCTGCGAGTAGAGAGCCATTTCTCGTCCTTCGCAGCCAGACTGCAGAGAAATTCTGGGGCTTTGTGGGAGGTCCCCGGGTATTTGAGGGGAGGAGCCTATTTTCGATGTCTCTGCAGTCTAGCGCCATCTGGCGGAGTATATCCCAACTGTAAGTATTAGATTTGGAGCAGGACATACTGTATACTAAGAATATAATTTCCTTCCTCCACCTCACCCCCCACCCGTCCCAGCACCTCTGGCAATGCTGTCGCCGATTGGCTGATCTCAAGACTGTCAGGTGACATGTGCCAGACAGCTATGCGCATCCCCGGCCTGGGATGTGCACAGCTGCAGAATTGTGGCTGCCAGAGAGCCGCAGGTAAAGGCCAGTTTACTGGTGACCCTGGCGGTTTCACACAGAGGGACATCCCGGTATAGGATGTCCTAGTCCCTGGAGTCTTTTAGAAATGTGGCAGAATATGTGTCCAAACCCTCCACCCACCTCTCCCTGGAGCATACTTTGCTGTGGCCAAAGGGGTTTCGGGCCTCTTTCATGAACCGCAGCTTTACAGAAATCCCATAAATATGACAAACAAGCAAATAAACAGACAACCACTCTAACATTTTAATGACAAAACATGAGCAGTAAGAGAATGACAACAAAGACATAGCAAATCCTCCGCAGGTCTGTGCACGGAGCAATCTCCCCCCATGTAACTATGACAGAGGAGGCAACACGCAGAAGCCCAGGACGTCGTACTCTCACACTTACCGTCTGATAAATTAATTAAAGTCTACACAAATATCTGCAAACTTACCAACAGAAATCAGAAGGAGCTAAAACCATCAGCAAGAGCCCTGAGGCCCCCTGTGGTTCTGCAGGCACTAAAAGCCCACCTGTAAGAAGGTGTGTAGCGCCAACCACCATGCCAGCGCCTGCACTCCACTGCATTGGGAAAGGATGAGCTCAATTATTAGCAGCCGGCAATAAGGGAACACTGCCCGGGAAACTAGGAACTCAGGTACAAGAAATATGAACATGTAAAACGCTTAAATCTTTATTCCAAATTCACTTAAAACATTTAACGTAGATTAAACCCCTTTTTGGGCGGACCTCGAGTCAAAGACTCCAGGGATGTCTGCTTGACTGTCCCTGGGGCAGTGGTTTGATAGATAAGGTCTTTGCTATATTGGGACTTACAGACTTTTACAATAGGGATACCCCTCCTCTGTGTAGGGAGTGTGTGGGTCTGTACTATGTATGAAACCCTGCTGATCACCAGCAAAACTCACCTTTTCCGGGGCCCCCGCTGCAACCCGGCTTTACTTTAGCTGAGGCATGCTCCAGCCATTCATAGAGGCTGGGGATAGGAGCGCGTCTCAGACTAGAAGCAATAACAAATCTGTCGTTTGGACATGGCCGAGCCAATAGGATCCCTCGGGGTACTCCGTGTGTGCGTGTGTGTAGATGGTGGGGGGTTTAGAAGGTTTAGGTAAGTTTTTAAAGAGGAACATTACAGATCTTGGGGAGTTAATAAAAACTTGCCTGGTCCCCCTGCCCTTCCAGTTTAGCACTTACCTCTCCAGTCACATCGTGCCTGGCAACACTCCGCTCCCTCGCTATCCTCCGTAGGGCAGAGCCATCTTGGAAGTTGAAGGTTTCCTGACAGACACTGTGCCGCCCTTCAGATCTCGCTCACGAGTTGTGTCATTGCATAGGCTGCAATGATACTGGGCGCAGACACACGCGAGATGTGAGGAGCAGCGCATGGGAATCGAACAGCGGCCAGCGAAGAGGTAAGTATCCTGCCATCACTCAATGACGGCTAAGGGTGGCGAGGGGGTGGAATTCAGCAGGATGTCAGTGTTTAAGATAGCGCTGACATCAAAAACGCAGTGAAGGGGAGGGATTATCTGAGAAGAACATCAGAAAAGGTCTGCTGTTCCTCTTTAAAAGAGGAACACAACTTGTGTTTTTCACTATCCTGTTTTGTAACTCCTGCCTGGGCCATCTTGATTTGGGATGCCTGCTGTCTGTATCCCCTAAATTGCTTATAAACTCACTTTTCCTTAGCTCTCACTGCATTTCATTCAGCTTTTGCTTTGGAGCTCTGAGTGATTGGTTAGCGGGCAATTGAAAACCCCAGAGGGCTATCTGAATGGCTGGTGCAAGCCGTGGGGTCAGCAGAAAGGTGCCATTTTGGGGCGATCCTACTAGTGGGTTTCACACATCAGGACAAATAGGGACACATCACAAAGTGCAAGACCGCTGGCCCTGATGGTCGGTGGTTGCTTCTGCCTGATATCTTATTTACACAGTGACTATCCAGTATGTAGAGACTGAATAAACTGAATCTCTTTTTCATGCATTGATGAATATCTATTGGTGTATAATAATCAGGCCATTTTTATTAAAAAATAGGACAATTCCCCCCTCCATTGGCCCCTACTTACTTTTTGGATTAACAGTTAGCTAAGCGGACAGTGGGGAGTATCGGGCCATGAAGCAACCGGATGTCGCAGCACATGTATAAAGTATTCAAGCTTTAATATAATCTATAATATACTTGTATACTATAGTACAGTATTATTGTATAGTCACTGAGACAATTTGATCTGTTGGAGACACGCGACTATAATGGCAGCATCTCCTTTACATATGGAAATATGTTTTTTACATAATTTCTCCAATCTATATAAAGTATAGTCACTGTATAAATATGACATATCCGGAAATACTGCCATCTACTGGCAAGGCTACACTTTTGTTTTTAATCTTGTTTTTTTAAAGTGGACCAAAACGCAGGATTTTGACTATCCTGGGTTTTGGTCCTTTCCCCCGAGGCACCCTGATCGGGGGGTTGGCGCGCTGTGTGAAACCCCCCAGATCGCCTGAAGAAACTCACCTCATCCCGGTCCTATGGCGCATGCACGGCCGCTCGTCCAATCAGCACGCTCCGAGCTGCTGACGTCGCACCATCTGAAACGGTCTCTAAAGCCAGCGGCTCCGAACGCGCTGACGGCCGCATCCCCCACTGCCCTCTAACAGGGAGCTTTGCCCCTGCTGGCCATCAAATGCCTGGCGTGGGAACGTGCCCTGCTAAAGGAATAACAGGGATGTGGCCACGGCCCGCACATGTGCTGTTGGAGCGGGAGGAAAGGTAAGCGAACAGGGTGACCTGGGGGGTTTCACACAGCAGGGCATCCTGATTTTGGATGCCCCGAGGGGAGGGAATCGATTGGCCTGGGAATCTTTAAAGAGGGCCAATTCCCCCCTCCACTTACCTTTTGGTTTAACAGATGACTAAGCGGACAGTGAGGTGAGTATTGGGCCCTGAAGCAGCCGGATATTGCAGTAGGCAGCGGCGAGATCCAGCTGCTCCAGGGCCCGATCCTCACCCCAGCGTCGCCATCCCTCACTGACAAGCATGGCCTTAGCCGTGCTCGTCAATATTCTACGGCGATCTCGCAGCTCGGCAAAGTCTCGCGGGATTTCGAGCGACTCCATAGCATCTCATTCATGGGCACTGCACAGGCCCGCGACCAGGGGCCACATGCAGTGCCTGATGGGATGCAAGATGGCGCCACCCGTCGGGAGGTCGCCCGGAATCAAACAGACCTAGGGATCCCCCGGCGGGGTGAGTAAATAGTGCCCAAAGGTAAAACCGGAGGGGGGGGGGGCAGTAGATAGGCGAGGCTTGGGGCAGGTTTTAAGCTCTCTCTTTAACAACTTTGGAATAAAGATTTATACAATCAGTTATAGTTCAGGGTGCCAGACTCAGGTAGGGCAAAGCAGATGCTATTTGGGAAAAGGTTGTAAACACAGCGACACTTCAGGACTGATTCAGCACCGCGAGAGTTTGTTTTTCTCACATTTTGTATTGTGAGAATTTATTTTTTAAATCATTTTTTCATTGGTGCAATTTTAACACCATTTTGAACATTTTTAAATAATTTGCACAGCAAAATATGGTGCTGAATTGCAGCGAAAAACATTTTTCTGACAAAAAAAGTGAGAAGAAAATCTTCATGGTTCTGAATCAGCCCTTTCATGATAAATAACAGATTTCTGTCTTAGGAAATCGAAATATTTACAGAAAAATACAAATCTGCAAAACCAGTTCAAGTTGCATTAGAGGGTAACAAGGTAAGGCGATCGGGCAATCCAGGGGGTTCACACACTCTGTTGCCTAAAAGTCTCCAGGGCTGTGGAGTGTCTGACAGCCCAGAAGTGACATCTTAGTACACTGGGGCCCTTCTCTTCAGGTGACATTGTATCTCAGCAGGATATTGGGAATAAACTATTTATTAAAGGGGACCAAAACCCACGGAGATCGGCCCAGGATTCTATAACATTCCCGGGCCAATTGATTCCCTTCCCCCGGGGCATCCAAAATCGGTATGCTCTGCTGTGTGAAACCCCCCCAGGTCACCCCATTCACTTACCATTGTTCCCGGTCCAACTGCGCATGCGTGAGCCGCGACAATATCCCTGGTATCCCTCTAGCAGTGCGCGTGGCTGCGTCAGGCATTTGTGAGTAGCCGGCGCGGGCACGCTCCCTGTTAGAGGGAAGCGGGGGATGCGGCCATCAGCATGCTCGGAGCCGCTGGCTGGGGGGGGGGGGGGGGGAGAGGTCACACAGCGGGGTACCCCGGGTGTCCTGGGGGAAAGGACCAAAACCCGGGATAGTCAAAATCCTGGCTTATGGTCAACTTTAATGCAGACCATAATAGGCCGCAGCAGCCTTGTTAAGGATTCCAATCTACTATTAGGGGCAGCAAACATCAGAAACCAAAGACTATGGTTAACTAAGTAAATTGCTCAGCGTCCATGCCAGGAATTATTTGAGGGGGGGAGGTACCGAGAGGGTAAGATCTGCTTTAAAGAGGACCTCCAATCAAAATTGACTGGAAGGTCCCTTGCACTAATAGTACGGGACATCCCTATTCGCCATGCGTACACTGCAGCACGGGTCCTATGGCAGCTAATAAAGGTTGTCAGCCGGCGCTCGCACACGAAATTGCACGGCTGCTGGGTTGAAGCGATTGGCTGCTATCGGCCATGTGGGAAACAGGGAATGTGGAAGTGTGAGTATCTGAGTGTAGGGTTCAGGGTTGCGGTGCAGGGAGGGGTGGCACCGGGGTATCCCCATTCAGGATGCCCCCATGCTATTAGTGCAGGGGTACCTCAGGTCAATTTCAATTGGAGATCCTCTTTAAATCTTGTCCAACATCTATTTAGCAATCTGGCGAAACGACGAGCTGCATTTTCTCCGGGGGGGGGGGGGGGGGGGGGGGGATGAAACTGAGGGTTGAGGGAAGTTATGTGAAGAAGGGGCTCCAGCAATCTGTATGCCCACCCAAACCTGTCCACTTATTTGCTGGAATATGGGCATTGGACTGCTTTAAGGACAAACACTATGCTTTGGCTGTGTCAAAATATCACATTTCACCAGCAGGTGGCATTACAGGTAAATCCACTTAATGGAAAAGATGCAAGACCGCAGGTGAAATCGCAGAGAGGTTACCGGGTGCCCTTTATAATCGTCCAACAACCATGTTTAGGCTCCACCAAATTCTTTACTGGATTTCAGGGTCGGTTTAAAGGTATTTCTGTACCTCCATATTAATAAGTAGTGTTCTTCACAAGCAGGAAGTGCAAACCAGTCAGGGGCTCCTCTGCATTGGTCCATGAGGTCTTGTCTAGAAATACTGGAATGGATTCTTACTCATCAGAAAGAGCTTTCCGAACGGCCAGCTGGCCTCCCAGTGGCTTCACAGGAATTCTGTTATAGGGAAAGGGATGAAAAGTTCCAACAAACCAAATAAAATTTTAAAATGACCTATTAAGACTTTACACCAATCAGCACGAGAATCAAAGTGATCACAAGGATAAACAGGATTAAAATGACAAGCATCTTGCGGTTCTTCTTCTGGTACTGCTCGGCCTGCAAAGAGAGACAAGATCTGTTACCTTCATACAAATATATTATATATATATATATATATATATATATATATATATATATATATACATACACACACACATACACATTTAAATTGTGTGTGTATTATATTTATACATATATATATTTAAATGTGTCAATTTATATACATTTAAATTATATATATTTAAATTGTGTCTTTTTATATATACTATACACACATTTACATATTGTATGTATATATATATATATATATATATATATATATATATATATATATATATATATATATATATATATATATATATATATTATACATTTAAATTATAAAATTATATAATAGACAATATATATATATATATATATATATATATATATATATAGTCTATCTATACACACACACATTTTTTTTTTGTTATATATATTTAAATTGTGTCTATTTATATATACAAACACATTTACATAATGTGTGATATATATATATATATATAAATATATAATATAATGTAGATAAATTATATATATATATATATATATATATATATATATATATATATATATATATATATATATATATATATATTATTCTCTGGGAACCCTTCTACCAGCAGGGCTTGCTGCCATTAAGGTGTGTTTTTTTTTAAATTTATTGCCATAACTGGGATTTCCATGAAGGTGGGGGGAGTAGGAGCTTACAAAGGCAAATACTACTCACCTGCTGCAATTGTTTCAAACCTTCATCGGTCTTCACACAAGCCTGTTCAACATTATAGTCTATTCTGTCCAGGACTGTACCCTAAAAAAATAAAAAAGGAAAGTGAGAATTTAGCCGGATATATAAAGGGGTTACTCGCATGGGTGTCCGATACTTACCTGCTCCACCACCATGGTGGAAAGGTCTCTGAAGATCTCGTTCAGGTCAGAGATGGACTGTACAATCTGCCGGATTTCCCTCTCGCGCTCCTCCACTATTACAGTGTTCTGCTGGACGAGGACAAGCTGGTCGTCGGTAAACCCCTGAAGAAAGGAAACAGACCAATCGGAAAGGAGAACCAGCAGCATCTCGGTCACCAGACTGCCTGTCTAAACTGCAGCACGTATATAGTGCCTTCATAGATCCATAGGGCTTACTTTCTTGATTCAAGAGGTTTAAAAGACAATTCTGCGAGTACTCACCTGTAGAATTGCTTTTACCATGCATGGCACAGCCTGCTTCACAAAGTCATTACATCTGGGTTATTCCGCCACAAGGTGGCGCAGTGTACTGCAGAAGAGTTGTGGCTCCTCCCGGTACCATATAAAAACGGAATTACCATAGACTTATCCAGTGTTGGCAAGCAGTTATTTCAAGAAACCAGGAGAAAATAAAGGTAAAACAGGTAATAGAACCTGTAATAAAGAGGCAACCAAGAACAACGATAACAAGGGAGGGGTGAGGCAGGCCGTGCCATGCATGGTAAAAGCAATTCTACAGGTGAGTACTCACAGAATTGTCTTTTTCCAAATGCATGGCACGGCCTGCTTCACAAAGTCATTACATCTGGGACTTCCAAAAGCAGTGTCCATAAAGTAGGGTGGGATCCCCAAAGAGTAACAGCAGGCAGTTTAAACCACCACTGCCTGAAGTACCTTGCGGCCAAAAGCAGCATCAGCTGAGGCCTTAACATCAACCTTGTAAAGTTTGGAAAAAGTATGAACAGAAGACCAAATTGAGGCCTTACAAACTTGTTCAACAGAAGCTTGGTGCTGAAAGGCCCAAGAGGCACCAATAGCACAAGTGGAATGAGCAGTAACCCTAAAAGGAGGAACCTTCCCCCCGGGCAGAGTAGGCCTGCTCCACCCCCTGACGGATCCACTTGCTGATAGTGGATTTAGCTGGAGGCAAACCCTTCCTAGGTCCAGCAGGAAGAACAAAAAGAGCGTCAGATTTCCTGAAAGAACTACAAACGTGTTTGGAGGGTGCACCGCGATATTATCACTGTAAAGGTGCCGGCCATAAGGGGAACCTGGGACCTAAGATAAACACAAAGGGGGGGCCTAGACAAACCCCCAAAAACCCTTAGAAAAGGCCACACACTAAATGAAAAAGTATATAATTTTAATGAATGTTATGTACATAGATAAGACACTACTGTAAACACTTACAAGATTAAAAAACACAAAAAACACAAGCAGGAGGAGCCCAATCAATAGTGACTAACACATATACATTTAGAAGATGCCGCCATTATTATATAATATAAAAGACTAAATATGAATGCTACTGGTGTGCCCAGATAAAACAGCAATAAAATAGTAAAAGTTGTAAAAATTGTACCAATAAAGGTGATCAAATTTGTTAATACATTTGATCACCTTTATTGGTACAATTTTTACAACTTTTACTATTTTATTGCTGTTTTATCTGGCCACACCAGTAGCATTCATATTTAGTCTTTTATATTATATAATAATGGCGGCATCTTCTAAATTGTATATGTGTTAGTCACTATTGATTGGGCTCCTCCTGCTTGTGTTTTTTAATCTTGTAAGTGTTTACAGTAGTGTCTTATCTATGTACATAACATTCATTAAAATTATATACTTTTTCATTTAGTGTGCGGCCTTTTCTAAGGGTTTTTGGGGGTTTGTCTAGGCCCCCCCTTTGTGTTTATCTTAGATTTCCTGAAAGACTCAGTAGCAACCAAATAAAACTTCAGAGCCGTAACAACATCCAGAGAATGAAGGGTCCACTCCTTGGCATTAGCAGGTTTAGGACACAAAGAAGGCAAAACAATGTCCTGATTGAGATGAAAAGCAGACACAACCTTAGGCAAGAAATCCGGCTTAAGCCGAAACACCACCTTATCCTGATTCCTTTCAAAATAAGGAGGTTTGATGGAAAGCGCCGCCAGCTCAGAAACTCGCCTGCCAGAAGTAATGGCCACCAAAAAAGGCCACCTTAAGAGTCAGAATGGGCAAGGCAGCCCCACATATAGGCTCAAAGGGAGGACCCTGCAGAGCAGACAACACCAGATTCAGGTCCCAAACCGGTAGCATAGGCTTACGTGGCGGATGCACGTGAGTAACTCCCTGGAAAAAAGTCTTAACCAACCGGTGATTGGCAAAGGATCTTTGGAAAAAAATTGCCAGAGCTGACACCTGTCCCTTGAGGGTACTAAGCTGAAGGCCCGAATCCAAACCATGTTGCAAGAATTACAGAATCCTGGGGATAGAAAACACCTGACAAGGAAGAGACTTGGACTCACACCAGGCAATGTAAGCATGCCAGATCCTGTAGTAGATAAAGGACGAGGACTTCTTCCTAGCCCTAATCATGGTATCAACAACAGAAGCCAGCAAACCCTTATCCATCAAGATGGAGGTTTCAGCAGCCAAGCCGTTAAAGCCAGCGTTTGTAAATTAGGATGGCACAGTTATCCCCGAGTGAGCAGATCTGGATCCTTGGGCAGGGCATACTGATCTACTGCCAACTGATTGATGTAGGCAACCGCCTGGTTGTCCGAGCGGATCTGAACAGCCCGAAGGTGTGTGGTCAGCTGAGAAAGAACCAACCTGATCGCCCTCAGTTCCAGGACATTGATGGGAGCATGGGCCTCCTGGGGGCCCCACTGTCCCTGGAACTGCAGAGACTTCCAAAAGCCCCCCAACCGGTCAGACTGGCATCTGTGGTGACAGTCTCCCAACACTGGGGCAGAAAAGTCCTGCCCACTAGAAGGTTCCTTGAGTCTAGCCACCACGAGAGGGGACTGTCTGGCCAGGGGGGACAGAGCAAATTCCTGATCCAGAGACACAGGGTCCCGATCCCAAGCTGACAAGAGGTGCAACTGAAGAGGTCTCATGTGAAACTGAGCAAAGGGGACCGCCTCGAAGCAGGACACCATCAGGCCCACCAACTGCATCCCTTGCCGGATGAAGGGATGGGGACACAAGAGCAGAGCCCGTGCCTGCTGCTGAAGGCCCTCCACCTTCTGCTGAGGCAGGAATACCTTGACCTGAGAGGTATCCAGAGTCATGCCCAGAAAAGACCTCACCAAAGACAGAGACAGTGAAGACTTGGGGTAGTTGATCACCCAGCCGAAGGACTCGAGAGTGGAGGTCACCACCTCAGTATTCCTCTCGGCCTGATGAAGAGGCTGAGCCGCAATCAGAATGTCGTCCAGGTAAGAAAGGATGCGAATGCCCTGATGCCGCAGCAGAGCCATCACGCCCGCCAGCACCTTTGTGAACACCCGAGGCGCCGAGGTGATACCGTATGGTAAGGCCACCAACTGGTAATGCTGATCCTCCAGAGCAAACCTGAGAAATCTCTGATGACCTGGGAAAATTGGCACATTAAGATAAGCATCCTTGACGTCCACGGTGGTCATGAAATCGCCCGGGCGAAGGGTGCTGACAGCCGAGCGAAGGGTCTCCATGCGAAAGTGCTTGAACCTGACAAACCTGTTGAGACCCTTCAGGTCCAGGATGGGCCTCAAGGACCCGTCCTTTTTGGGGACCGTGAACAGATTGGAGTAGAAACCCTGACCCTGTTCCTGGGGAGGCACCAGGCAAATGACTCCTGACTCCAACAGACGTTGAACCGCAAGATGCAACCCCTGAGCTGACAGAAGGTTGTGAGACATCTGGGATCTGATGAATCTTAGGGGTGGCCAGGCTGCAAACTCTATCTTGTAACCGGAGGACACCACCAGTCTGAGACGCGGAGCCTCCAGACATGAGCAAAGAGCCGAAGCTGTCCCCCCACCCGGATGGGTGAGGGTGCCTCCTCATGCCTGAGGGGGCTTGGGAGAAGGTTTGGGCTTGGGGTCCCATGAGAGCCCGGGACGACCACGTGATCTGCCACAGCCCCAAGAACCCCTGCGGATACCTGAAAAGAGGGGGCCTCGACCTCCTCTGGGGGCAAGAAAGGAAGGGCCCCGAAAAGGAGGCAGCCTACCATCCTTGGCTAAAACATCCAGACGCTCACCAAAGAGCCGCAGCCCCACAAAGGGGAGCCCAGTGAGAGCCTTCTTAGCAGCAGCGTCAGCTGCCCACTGACGCAACCAAACAGAGCGGCGCATAGTCACCAAAAGGGCAGAGGCCCTACTACTCAGCCATACCACATCATCCATGGCAGTAAGGATAGCATGGCAGGCCAGCTGATCCATACGCCGGTCCTCGCTGTCCCGCAGTGTAGTAGTGTCAGGGGAAGGCATGACTGAGGTGTTGGACAGCCCTAGAACGGGAGTGTCCACCTCGGGGGGACCCGACCATCGCTTAACCAGGTCAGCAGGAAAGGGGTATTGCTTATCCAACCCTTTGGGCACCGTGGGCAATCTACTAGGATGTTCCCACTCCTTGAGCACCAAATTAGTGAAATGACTCTGCTCAGGGAACTCCAGACGCTGCTTAACAGGACGAAAAAGCTCACCCTGTTTCCTCTTAGCCTCCTCAGGGGGGACAATGTGCAAGATTTCAAAAATGTGAGACAACAGATTAGCAGTGTCCTCAGGGAACCAGGAATCCTCAGACTCAGACCCAGGATCACCATCGCAGCCCACCTGCTGGTCCCCAGAGGAATCAGAGCCCGGGAAAAGCTCCCTCTCCTCTAGGGAGTAAGGGTCATCAAAAAATACAATTCTGTGATTACTCACCTGTAGAACTGGTATTATGAGTATACAGTATGTCCTGCTCCAGATAAGATTCTTTACGTCTGGGTATTACTCCGCCAGATGGCACTGGACTGCAGAGAAAGCGAAAATTGGCTCCTCCCGGCCCCTCAAATACCCAGGACCTCCCACAAATCCCCAGTATTGAAAAGCAGTTAACAAGAAGCTGGGAGAATGAGAACATAACCAACCATTAACTAAACCAACAATGATAACAATCACCATACAGGGGATCCAAGAATAATGAAAACCAAGGGTGGGGTGGAGCAGGACGTACTGTATACTCATAATACCAATTATACAGGTGAGTAATCACAGAATTGTATTATTCTTAGTATACAGTACGTCCTGCTCCAGATAAGATTCTTTACGTCTGGGACATCCAATAGCAGTGTCCGTAAAGTAGGGTGGGATCCCCCAAAGGTAACAGCAGACAGTTTAGACCACTGCCGACTGCAGAACTTTGCGGCCAAAAGCAGCATCAGCTGAGGCCCTAACATCAACCTTGTAAAACTTGGAAAAGGTATGAACAGAAGACCAAGTAGTGGCCTTGCAAACTTGTTCAACAGAAGCCTGGTTCTGAAAAGCTCAAGAGGCACCAATAGCACGAGTGGAATGAGCAGTAAGGCGGAAGAGAGGATTCTTCCCCTTAGCAGTGTAGGCCTGAATCACAGCCTGACGGATCCATTTGCTGATAGTAGATTTAGCAGGAGCCAAACCCTTCCTAGGACCACAAAAAGAGCATCAGTTTTCCTGAAAGGTGCAGTAGCCACCAGATAGTACTTCAGATTCCTGACCACATCCAAGGAATGCAAAACCCTCTCCTTAGTGTTACTAGGATTAGGGCACAAGGAAGGTAGAACAATGTCCTGATTAAGATGAAAGGCAGACACAACCTTAGGCAGAAAATCTGGCTTGAAGCGAAAAACCACCTTGTCCTGGTGTCTCTCAAAGTAGGGGGGCTGGATGGAAAGCGCCGCCAACTCAGAAACATGTCTAACAGAAGTGATAGCCACCAAAAAGACAACCTTGAGAGTAAGAATGGCCAAGGCAGCCTCCTGCACAGGTTCAAAGGGAGCACCCTGCAAGGCAGACAAGACCAAGTTCAAGTCCCAGACAGGCAACATAGGCTTACGTGGAGGACGCGCACATGGGTAACCCCCTGGAAAAAGGTCCTGATCAGAGAATAGAGAGTACTGAGTTGAAGCCCCAGATCCAAACCATGTTGAAGGAACTCCAGAATCCTGGGAATAGAGAACACACGACAGGGAAGAGACCTAGACTCACACCAGTCAATGTAGGCGCGCCAAACCCTATAGTAAATGGAATAAGAAGACTTCTTCCTTGCCCTAATTATGGTGTTAACAACAGAGGCAGACAGCCCCTTTTCCATCAAGACGGAGGTTTCAGCAGCCAGGCCGTCAAAGCCAGCGTTTGTAAATTGGGATTGCATAAATGTCCCTGAGTGAGTAGGTCTGGAACCCTGGGCAGATCATACTGATCTACTGCCAGCTACACGAAGTCTGCAAACCACACAAGTCTCTTGGCCACCGGGGAGCCACCAGGATTGATGGCACCCCTTCCTGAGCTATCTTGCGCAGAACCCTGCCCAACAGGAGGAATGGGCGAAAGGCATACAGAAGCTGAAAGTCCTGCCATGACATTGCTAGAGCATCTGTGGCCAAGGCCAGAGGATCCTGGGACAGGACGCAAACAGATCCACATCTGGCTGACCCCAACGGTGACACAGAGAGTGGAACACCCTGTCGCTGAGGGACCATTCTCCCAGGCGAGAGGTCCCCCTGCTCAGAGAGTCTGCCTGCAGATTCTCCACCCCCGGAATGTACACAGCTGAGATTCAGGGAACATTGTCCTCCGCCCAGGACAGGATCAGAGACACTTCCTTGAGGGCCCCTCCCTGATGATTGATGTAGGCAACCGCCGTCTGGTTGTCCGAGTGTACCTGAACAGGCCGGCCCCGAAGGTGTTGGGTCAAGTGAGCCAGAACCAACCTGATCACCCTCAGTTCCAGAATGTTGATAGGTGTGTGGGCCTCCTGAGGGCCCCACCGCCCTTGGAACTGCAGGGACTTCCAGAAGCCCCCCCAACCTGTCAGACTGGCATCCGTGGTGACTGTCTCCCAGCAGGGGACAAGAAAAGATCTGCCCGTCAACAGATTCCTGGAGTCCAGCCACCGAGAGGGACCACCTGGCTGGGGGGGACAGAACAAGGACCTGGTCCAGGGATGCAGGATCCTTGTCCCATCCTGACAAGAGGTGGAGTTGCAGAGGCCTCATGTGAAACTGGGCATAAGGAACCGCCTCGAAGCACGACACCATCAGGCCCACCAGCTGCATTCCCTGCCTGATGGAGGGATGAGGGCAAGATAGAAGGAACTGAACCTGCGCTAGCAGACTGTCCACCTTCTGATGAGGAAGAAAAATCCTTGCCTGAACGGTATCCAGGACCAAGGAGGGAGACAGGGAAGATTTGGGATGGTTGATCATCCAGTCAAATGACTCCAGGGTGGACAATACCCGCTGAGTATCCAGCTCTGCCTGTTGGAGAGACTGAGAAGTGATGAGAATGTCGTCCAAATAGGGCAGAATGTGAATGCCCTGAGATCTGAGCAGGGCCATCACTCCTGCCAGCACCTTGGTGAACACTCTGGGAGCTGAAGTGAGACCGAAGGGCAATGCCACAAATTGGTAGTGCTGATCCCCCAGAGCA